>CM075982.1:37308218-37336508 GCA_038087875.1 Malacoraja senta | reverse complement strand
CAGGGCCCTAATGAGACCACACCTGGAGTATTGTGTGCAGTTTTGGTCTCCAAATTTGAGGAAGGACATTCTTGCTATTGAGGGAGTGCAGCATAGGTTCACCAGGTTAATTCCCGGGATGGCGGGACTGTCATATGCTGAGAGAATGGAGCGGCTGGGCTTGTATACTCTGGAATTTAGAAGGATGAGAGGGAATCTTATTGAAACATATTAGATTATTAAGGGTTTGGACTCGCTAGAGGCAGGAAACATGTTCCCGATGTTGGAGGAGTCCAGAACAAGGGGCCACAGTTTAAGGATAAGGGGTAAGCCATTTAGAACGGAGATAAGGAAAAAGTTGTGCGTCTGTGGAATTCTCTGCCTCAGGAGGCTGGTTCTCTGGATAATTTCAAGAGAGAGCTAGCAAGGGCTCTTAAAGATAGTGGAGTCAGGGGATGTAGGGTGAAGGCAGGAACGGGGTACTGATTGTGGATGATCAGCCGTTGAATGGCAGTGCTGGCTTGAAGGGCCGAATGGCCTACTCCTGCACCTATTGTCTATTGTCCACGTATTGTAGATTTTTAAAAGAACTCTGTTAACAACTCTTGTAAACTGTACCCTGCTTTTAACAAACTGTGTCTTATGTTACAAAAGAAATTGACTGTGTTAAATATACATTACTCTGTGTGTTGTACAAATCATACACAGCATGTGCTATACAAAATGTACACATTGTTTCCTATAAACTGTAGCGGTGTGTAATGTAAACGCCATGCTGTCTGTTTATTTAGCTCTCTGCTTCAATGGAGTAATGCACTTCAGAGCAGAATTAATTCCAGTGCCAGGTGTGTGGGGAGTAACTTGGTGGCTGTGCAATTAGTTCACACAGTCTGGCGCAGCGCTGGTTAAAGGACGTGGAGATAATTCTGCAAGATTGTTTCACTACCACAAATTTCCAAGGAAGTCTCAGCGCAGGGGAACGGGTTCTGCAGCTTGGCAGCAGACTGAGACATTACCTAATCGGCCGGGCCAGACAGCCGCTGTGTGTGCCAAGCCCAGCTCTGCAGTGTGTGTCCCATCAGCTGCCTCGTTAGCTCTGCTGCCAGTACACGGTGGGCTGCCGGCCGCTGAGCGTGCCCTCCGTGTGGGCAGCACCGTAGCAGCGTGGGGGGGGGGGCGCACCTCGCCACACTCGATGGGGAAGGGGGAAGCGGCAGTCCCTGGGGCAGGGGGTGAGTCCCACGGTTGCTCAGCACTTTAACTTCCCCTCCCCCGCTGACCTTCCTGTCCTGGGCCTCATCCATTGTCAGAGTGAGGCCCAGCGCAAATTGGAGGAACAGCACCTCATATTTCGCCTGGGCAGCTTAGGTATGAACATTAACTTCTCTAACTTCAAATAGCCCTTGCTTTCCCTCTCTCTCCATCCCCTCCCCCTGCCCAGTTCTCCCACCAGTCTGACTGCCCCTGATTACATATTATTTGTTTGTTTTGTTGCTACCTTCTCCTAGCTAACATTTTCCTTGATCTCCACCCCTTTCATGTCTCATTCTCGCACCTTACACTTCCTTTAAAAATAAAAATAAATAATAAATAATAAACTGCGTCAATGTTATTAGCCAAGTATGTATACGTACAAGGAATTTGCCTTGGTGCTTTGCTCGCAAGTAGCAACACGATATACAGTAGACAATTAAAAATAAAACATCATTTAAACATGTGAAGAATGAAATAAAATACCAGAGCAAAAGGAGGCTACAGACGTTTGGCTGTTGAGTAGAGCTACCGCTCGTGGAAAAAAAGCTGTTGTCTGGCTGTGGCAGCTTTGACAGTCCGGAGTCGCCTTCCAGAGGGAAGTGCTTCAAAGAGTTTGTGGCCACGGTGAGAGGGGTCAGAGATGATCTTACCTGCTCGCTTCCTGGCCCTTGCAGTGTACAGTTTGTCAATGGGGGGAAGATTGCAGCCAACAACCTTCTCGGCTGATCGAACGATGCGCTGCAGCCTCTGGATGTTATGCTTGGTGACTGAGCCAAACCAGACCATGATGGAGAAGGTGAGGACAGACTCTATGGTGGCCGTATAAAACTGGACCATCATTGCCTGTGGCACATTGTGTTTCCTCAACTGCTGCAGGCAGTACATCCTCTGTTGGGCCTTTTTGACTGTGGAGTCGATGGTGGCCTCCCATTTTAGGTCCCTGGAGATGATGGTCCCAAGGAACTTAAAAGACTCCACTGATGCGACTGCGGTGTTGTTGATGGTGGTGAGGGGAGGGGGAGCTCTCCTAAAGTCTGTAGTCAATTCCACTGTCTTAAGAGCATTGAGCTCCAGGTTGTTGCGATGGCACCAGGACGCCAGCTGTGTCACTTCCTGTCTGTAGGCAGATTCTTCCCCATCCTGGAACAGTCCAATCAGGGTTGTGTCAGGAAGTTGGTGATCCACCGACAGAGACGTTCAGGCACAGTCAACTGGGAGAGTTTGGAGCGTAGCAGCTCTGGCACAATGGTGTTGAATGCAGAGCAAAAATCCCAAACAAAATCCTTGCATAGGTCCTCTAGGTGCTGGAGGATGAAGTGCAGGCCTAGCGTGTCTCCCCCTCCTTCCTAATCTCTGTGTCTCACCCACCCCCTCCCCTCAGTCTGGAGAAGGGTCTCGACCCGAAATGTCACCCATTCCTTCTCTCCAGAGATGCTGCCTGTTGCAGAGGTACTGAGTTACTCCTGCATTTTGTGTCTATCTTCAGTTTAAGCCAGCATCTGCACTTCCTTCCTACAGAATATATAACCCGATAGTCATCCGACTAGTTTCACTGCCCATAAATAGACACAAAATGCTGAAGTAACTCAGCGGGACAGGCAGCATCTCTGGGAAGGAATGAGTGACGTTTCAGGTCGACACCGTTCTTCAGACTGAGAGTCAGGGAGAAGGCGACACAGATAAGTAAAGATAAGGACGGGTAAGGTGTGAAAATGAGACCTAAAAGTGGTTGGAGAGCTGGAGGAATCACAGAGGAGGAGCAGCGAGAGGGAGGATGTTGTTCACTGTCCTTCTGATTAATTTTAGATTTATGTTTCCTTGTCACCGTCCCGTCTGAAGAAGGGTCGCGAGGAATAAATGTGAGACCTGAATCTAACTTGGGAATATCGGAGTGAGCAACTGGGCCTGAATTCCCTTATCACCAGGGAACAAGAGACCACGAGCTCAATGAGTTCCTAGGTGCTTTTAACCTCATGACGTGAAACGGGGAAAGTCAGCAAAGCAAGTTATTTCATTCTCAGGGAATACCGGAAATAAATATTCGCATCTAGGTGTCTTAATACCAAGGGAGGGCAGACACCAGGGGTTAAAGGGTAGAATCTGAGCATTGTTGGTTCAGAATGAGCTGCGATCCCAGGGGTGAGCCCCTCATCCCTGGGATTACAGACCAACAAGATAAGGGGGGGTTTGCTGGTGGTGGGGCAAGCAGGTGTGTGGGAGGGGTGCAAGAAAACATGATCAACCCACGCCCTCCCATCCACCATCACAATGAACATCACTTTACGCAGCTATGAAGGCCACCATTACAGGGGAACCAAGCAAGGCTATAAACCAAATCTGAAGAAGGGTTTTGGCCCGAAACGTTGCCTATTCCCTTCGCTCCATAGATGCTGCTGCACCCGCTGAGTTTCTCCAGCATTTTTGTGTACCTTCGATTTTCCAGCATCTGCAGTTCCTTCTTTAACACTATAAACCAAATCATGTCCCTTCTGAAATCCAGATACAAATCATAAAGCAGCAAGGGTGGGGGACTTCATAACAGGGGAAGAGGAGCTGGAGTGGGCTATTCAGCCCATTGGGACTGTTCAACCAGCTAATTCAAGTTCAAGTTCAAGAGTTTATTGTCATGTGTCCCTGATAGGACAATGAAATTCTTGCTTTGCTTCAGCACAACAGAACATAGTAGGCACGAATACAGAACAGATCAGTGTGTCCATATACCATTATATAAATATATACACACATGAATAAATAAACTGATAAAGTGCAAATAAACAGATAATGGGCTATTAATGTTCATAGTTTTGTCCGAGCCGAGTTTCATAGCCTGATGGCTGTGGGGAAGCAGCTATTCCTGAACCCGGTCGTTGCAGTCTTCAGGCTCCTGTACTGGCAAGGCTGATAAATCTTAATGATACAAATCTGCAGGAGGACAGGGTTGAGACTGAGAGGCTGCCTCCTAGATCAAGGAAGCTAGAACCAAGGGCCATGGTCTCAGGATAAACATGGGCTACTGAAGGTATGAAGCGTGGTAATTCTCAGTTGGTTCAACGCCGGCATTGATTCAGATATGGACATTAACGGAGTGGTGGGATGTGGAAGCCAGCGGAGAAGGTGGAAAGTTAGTCAGTGTCTCATCTGTCACCTACTCCGCTCCCCCCTGCTACCCCCCCCTGCCCCCTCCCCCCTGCCCCCTCCCTCCTCCCTAGTCCTATTACCAATTCCACTGCTCTCCACATTGTTTCTCTTGAGATCACACTTTCCTGAGCCAACAACCGACCTACCAGGTAATGCCCTGCCAGAGGTCATTTGTGGCTGGCCCTGATCGCTCCTGGTCTACTCTCACCTCCAGCTCTCCCCTCCCCCCGTCACCCCCTACTTTCAGTCTGAAGAAGGGTCCTGTCCCGAAACATCACCCATCCTTCTTCTCCAGAGATGCTGCCCGACCTGCCGAGTTACTCCAACACTTTGGTATAAACCAGCATCTGCAGTTCTTTGTTTCTAAGGTAGTTAGTGTGTTGACCTGCCTGTGCAGAGAGGGCCAAGGAGGCTCCTGGCCTCTTGAGAGACCACTCAGCGGTTGCTCTGTTGAATGGTCCACCAGGGTTCAGGGACCCTTTGGCCCATTTCCGCTTCTATCTTCTGATGTTGAGGGTGAGGCCAAGGGTTATGTTAGTGTTCTTTTTTTCTCAATCTTTGTGACAGTTCCTCTTACTCTCTAGTCATACAGCATGAAAACAGACTGTTTGGGCGACAATTTTCATTTTTCCCATTTTCTTTCCATTTTCCTACATTCCCATCAGCTCCCCCCCGGATTCTACCACTCTACTGCCCACTGGTGGCAATTAACCTACCAATCAGCCTTTGGGGAGGTGGACGGAAACGGGAGCATCCAGAGGAAGCCGTCAAGATCACAAAAGTGGACGTGTAAACTCCACACAATGAGCGGCGGAGGTCGGGATCGAACCTGGGTCGCCGGAGCGATGGGGCTGCTCCTCATCGCAGGAGATGAGGATGGAAGGATGGGTCAAACAGAGGAGGAAGAAGAGGGCTTGTGGTGAGGAGGGACTCAGAGTTCACCGTTGCAAAGCCAGGTGCTGAAGGCCCGAGAGCAGTTGTCTGAGGAACGGACCGATGTTTGATAAAATCTATCTGGATCTGTAGTCAAGTGGCTGAAACACGAGCGTCCAAATGTCAGAGAGAAAACCTTTGGTTCACAAGGCCAATGGGTCATTTTGACTCATCCCACAGCCTCCAGACATTGGGCCATGAGTCACGGCCTTGTACTGCAGCAGCCGGCAGCACTTGGCACCGCGTCACCTCCTCATGGTGTATGGAGGGAGGGATAAAGTATGTGTAATGAAGCAGATCCTGACAGCATTGCCATCTTATTTCTTCTTGGGACCTATAATTAGCAAAGATAATGTAGAAGTATTTTGCTCGGAGGAAGCAACTGTTAGAACAGCCCGGCAAAAGGGAGACTTAGTGATTGGGGGACTTAGTGTGAGTGGAGCTGGACAGGGGGGGGATAGAGGATGATTTTGGCCAAGGATGACCAAGGGTCAGCACCGTGCTGCAAATTGTAGAGCCAGTGTCCCACAGTTCCAGCAACGCGGGTTCAGTCCTGACCTGCGGCGCTGTCTGTTTGGAGTTTGCACGCTCTCCCCGTGACCGCTGGGCTTTCCCCGGATATTTGAGCTGATGGAAATGCAAGGAGGTTGACTGATCGCTGTAACTTGCCCCTAGAGTAAGTGAGTGGTCAGATCTGGGGGGGGTGGGGGGGGGGGAGAATAACGTGATTAGTTAGGAACAGATTTGGTGGGTCAAAGGGCATGTTTCCATGCGGGATAAGGGCTCAACTCGTGTTGTTCTCAGCTCTTTAACCCTTCAGTCCACGTGCCTCCTCCTGCTAAAACTACAAGCAGGAGGTAACGTCAGTACATGCCTGGTGCTGGTGGGTGGGCAGGTGTTAGCTGTGAGTCGGCCTGACCTGTTTGTGCAGCTGTCTGAAGGCTCGCTGGCAGATATCTGGGAAAGCTGGTCAGTCTGTGCCCAGCCAAAGGTAAGGTCACGTGAAGTAATCCCTCTCAGTCTCACGGAGCAGGTCATGTATCACAGCAAAGTCTGCAGCTGGAAATGGCAAGGATTGGAACTCATTCACGAGTTCAGCCTGAAGAAAGGGTCTCGACCCGAAACGTCACCCTTCCTTCTCTCCAGAGGTGCTGCCTGTCCCGCTGAGTTACTCCAGCATTTTGTGTCTATCTTAATGCATGGGCAGAAGTGGTGAAACCGTCCAGTTCGTGGGAAGAATGTGGATTGATGATGAAGGCCCAGGAGCCAAAATGTATGGAGACATCGATATGTACAGCCAGTTCTGCAGGCAGTTGGAATGGTGAGTTCAATAATAGTTACAGGCATTGAGCGGAAAAGCAGGGAGCCCTGAAGTTTTACCAGAGATAAACGCAAAAAACTGGAGTAACTCAGAGGGCTTTTCTCAGCATCTGAGCTGTAGGGAGAGGTTGAGTAGGTTGGGTCTCTGTTCCTTGGAGCACAGGAGGATGAGGGGTGATCTTATAGGGGTGTATCAAATCATGAGCGGAATAGATTGGGTAGATGTACAGAATCTGTTGGCCAGTGTATGGAACAAGTTCCTCTGGCAGCTCGTTCCATACACCCACTGTGTGAAAAAGTTGCCCCTCAGATTCCTATTAAATCTTTTCCCCTTCACCTTAAACCTATGTCCTCTGGTCCTTGATTCACCTGCTCTGGGCAAGAGAATCTGTGTATCTACCCGATCTATTCCTCTTATGATTTTATACACCTCAATAAGATCACCCCTCATCCTCCTGCGCTCCAAGGAATAGAGTCCCAGCCTACTCAACCTCTCCCTATAGCCCAGACTCTCTAGTCCTGGCAAAATCCTTGTAAATCTTCTAAGTACCCTTTCTAGCTTCCAGAGTACATATGTTCACTTTGTTCCTGACCACTGGCGGCCCAAGATCTATACAATAGCTAGTATATATAGTTCAGTCATAGAACATAACTCCACATCCAGCGATCAAAGAGATGATTGTCTCCCCTTCTCCATACTTCCCAACCATCCTTCTAGAGGTTTTCCATCCGTATTACAGAACTAGGAGGTACCTTTCACAACCTCATTATATCTCAGTGCAGCTCGCAGAGAGCGAAGTAACTTTCCGATGTAGCTGCACAATTAAGAGATGAAACGCAGCCAGTTTTTCAGAAGCAGTGGGATGAATAATGGGTGATCTATCTTCACTAACCTTGGCACAGGGTTATGGCTGCCCAGCACTCTGGAAATGCTTGAGTAGCCCTGTGGAGTCCTGTGTGTGTGTCTGTCTGAGGGGGTCAATAGAGCCTGCATTTTACACCTGAACCAACTCCTTGTAGAGTCTGTTTAAAGGCAAAGACATACGTGTTGGTGGGGTAATGTCACTGTTAATCACCCCGAATGTGTAGGCGAGTGGTAGATTCCTGGGGGGGGGGGACTGATGAGATGTGGAGAATTATAAGAATGGGATTAAGATAGGGTTAATGTCAAAATGTGGTTCAGAGCCGGCATGCACTCAGTGGGCTGAAGGGTCTGGTTCCACGTTGTATCGTTCCGTGACCCTACGACACAATTCCACTAACTCAACTATAGTTGTCAGCATTATTTCCCATTTGTAAATGCACGCTTTCATTATTTAATCCACACACAAACACATAAGTGCTACATTTTAACCAATTTTTTTTTTTAAATGCTGGAAACACACTGCAGGTCAGGCAGCTTCTGCGGGAAGAGAAGCAGAGTCAGGTTGGAGATCTATCCTCAGAACTGGGAAGGAGATGAAAGAAGCTTGTTCAGCTGCAGCGAAGGTGGAGGAGGAAGGGGACGTCTCAGAGAGGGGATAGCCGAGGTGGCAATGGGATAGGCTGTAACCCGACCTGACAGAGATGTCCTCCTGTTCTGCATTTCACTCTTCCTACAAGTTTTGTCCATGTTCTCACTCTAACTGCTCTCACTCTCTCATTGACCAGGTAACTGTGTGTTCAGCTTATCTCCATGGTCACACCGATTTAGTCTGAGACAACACCTCCCACACCCTCCTGCACCTTAACGGTCTTCTTCCCACCTCTGATGCCCACTCAGATTCTCTTCCCACTGATGCAGCCTGGCCTGCCGGCGTTATTGTTCTTTATTGCACATTCCCGCAACATCACCTATTCCTTTTCTCCAGAGATGCTGCCTGTCCCGCTGAGTTACTCCAGCATTTAGTGTCCATCTTCAGTATGAACCAGTTTCTGCATTTTCTTGTTTAAGAAGGAACTGCAGATGCTGGAAAATCAAAGGTAGACAAAAGTGCTGGAGAAACTCAGCGGGTGCAGCAGCATCTATAGATAAAATCTCCAGCACTTTTGTCTACCTTCTGCATTTTATTCCTGCACATTCCCCTCTTTTCCCAATTCTTCCCTATGTTGATGGTTGGTACAGTCTGAGGCTTCACCCCTCTATGTCGACGGTTGCTACAGTCTGAAGCTTCACCCTCCCTCTCATCGCCACTAACCAAACTGGGTGCTTGCATCAAAGAGAAAAATATCAGGGTGCAGAAAACAACATTACAGCGTTATAGCTTTACAGTTGTTGAGAAAGTGCGGATATAAAAAGTGCAAGGTTCCACATTGAGGTAGATTGGAAGTTCAGGGCTACATGTCAGAGTGGTGAAGACGCTGTACCTGAATCTGGTCGTCTGTGCTTACAAGCATTTACATCTTTTGCCGAACACGAGAGGGGAGAAGAGTAAATGAAAATGGTCCTTAATTATGTTGGTTGCTTTCCTGCGGCAACGTGAAGTGTAGATGGAGTCGAGTGTTGCTTTGTGTGATGGACCGAGCTGCATCTATAGTTCTCTACAATTGCTGGTGTCTTGGGCAGAACTGTTGCCAATCCAAGGTGTGATGCATTGGGCAGAATACATTCTATGGTGCACCTGTACACGTTGGTAAGACTCGTTGGACACATGCTAAACAGGATGGCATGGTGACACAGTGATAGAGTTGCTGCCTTACAGCACCAGAGACCCGGGATCCAATCCTGGCTACAGGTGTGGTCTATACGGAGTTTGTACGTTCTCCCCGTGATGTGAGTTTTCTCTGGGATTTCCTTTTTCTCTCACACTCCAAAGACGTACAGGTTTGTAGTTGAATTGGCTTGGTATAATTGTAAATTGTCCCTAGTACGTGTGGCATAGTGTAAGTGTAAGGGGATCGCTGGCCGCCATGGACTTGGTTGGCCGAAGGGCCTGTTTCCACGCTGTGTTTCTAAACTGAACTAAACTAAACTAAACTTCCTTAGTCTTCTGATGGATTAAAAGCGTTGGTGTTTTCTTGGCCTTAGTTTCAATGTCGTTGGTCCAGAACAAACTGTTGGTGATATTTATGCCTAGGAACTTGAAGTACTGAACATGTTGAACACTACTATGAAGTACGAGACATGTTGGACATCATCCAAACGCAATACATTTAGGTGGCAGAGAAATAAGCAGCTACATTACAGCAGCACTACCCTGGGCTCTGACCCAATACTAATCAGACAATTATGCTGAATGTATTCACCTCAATGACTCATATCAGTTCTGTGACAGCTGATCGCAATCTGTATACAGTTGAGTTTAGCTTAGTTTAGTTTAGAGATACAGCGCTGCAACAGGCCCTTCGGCCACGCCGACCAGCGATCCCCACACATCAGCACTACCCTACACACCAGGGACAATTTTACATTCTTGACAATTAACCAACAAAATGTGCGTTTTTGGAGTGTGGGAGGAAACCGAAGATCTTGGAGAAAACCCGCGCAGGTCACGGGGAGAACGTGCAAACTCCATACAGACAGCACCCGTAGTCAGGATCGAACCGGGGTCTCTGGCACTGTCAGGCAGCAGCCCGACAGTTAAGCATGTCTGCTCAAATTCCACAAACATCTCTACTGAAGCAGATCCTCCAATTAGGCTCCACATTGGGTGTTTGCCACATGACACATTAGTAGCACCCACTCACAAGGATAACTTCAGAATTTGCAGATGACACAAAATAGGAAACATTGAGGTAGATCATAGCGGACCTCAGGTGAACCTCATCGCCAGGGAAATGAGCTGAAACCAGAGATAAAATCTCAGTTGCAATTTCTCGTCGATTCCATCTGAAATTTTCCAAAGTAAATCTCGATCAGAATCACCCTCTCCACCTCACCCCCTCGAAAGACGACACTTTAAAAACTGTTTAAAATCTGTCAACCTCCCATCCTTCCCTCTACTAACAATTAGAAGCTTTCAATTCTACCCTCCATAAATATTTATGGTGCAGCTTTTCCCTCTTATATAACCCCAGGTGGTGCAACACACACACAGGGCATTGAGCCAACAGTATCCGTGGGACATTTTGAAGAACAATCCTGTCAGTACCCCTCGAGGCACAAGACACTGCAGATGCTGCAATCGTGAGGATAAACTAAACTGCTAGAGGAACCTGATTATGCCCCAACCTCCACTTCCTGCTTCTACCTCTTACCCAAGAACGACAAACAAGACTTTTCCTGGGGACCCATTGTTGCTGCTGGCTCTTGCCCCACAGAACATACACCATGACGCTATGCTGCCTCTCCCTGTCCAGTCCCTTCCAACGATGTCTGGAACATCTCGCATGCCCTCTACCATTTTAACATCTATTAGTTCCCTGCCCCCGGTGCCCCATGTTCACTTTGATGACTAATCTTTCAATTTCATTCAAAAAGTTTTAAAGACCTCCACTTTCTGCAACAACAATTCGTTATTCCCCCGCACAATTAAAGCATGGAATAATCTCCACCCTACTATAGTTACCCAACCAGATGCAACTACATTTAAGGTAGCTCTTTCTTCCCAAAAACCCTTTCTGGCTTAAGTCCTCCCTCCACCATCTCCAGTTTAAATTCCATTTGGAATATTTTGGAGGATCAAGAAACCAAGAAACCAAGAAACAAACATCCAAACATCTCCACTCCATCAAAACTCTCATCCGTGTGGCTGAACTTGTTCTTATCCTGAACAACTTCGCTTTTGATAGACACATAATGCTGGAGTAACTCAGCGGGACAGGCATCATCTCAAGGCATCTCACAGCATCAACAGGCAGGAATGGGTGACGTTTCGGGTCGAGACATTCCTTCTCTCCAGAGATGTTGCTTGTCCCGCTGAGTTACTCCAGCATTTTGTGTCTATCTTCGGTGTAAACCAGCATCTGCAGTTCCTTCCTACACACAACTTGTCTTTCGATTCCTCTCACATGCTACGAATCAAAGGTGTAGCCATGGGCACTCGCATGGGCCTCAGCTACACCTGTCTTACTGTTGGCTACGAGGAACAGCCCTTGTTCCAAACCTTCTGTGGTACAATTTCCCAACTGGTTCTCTGCTACATTGACGATTGCATTACTGCTGCTTTCTACACCCAGGCAAAACCAGGGTTGGATTTAGATGAAGAGAGGCCCTAGGCTATTCCACTTGTGAGGCCTCTCCCAATCCCCCACCCCCACAACGAGAGGACGATGGAACGGTCCACCAGATTGACACCGATGTGCAGCCGAGTGTGGCCAATGAGATAAGGGCTGGAAAGCTGTGCTTCATATTTATTGCCAGTGCTAGTGTCGAGTTATCGGCTTAAAACACTATTATTCTGAAATGGAGGCATGGAAAATTACTGAAATGTTGTTTAGAGAATACAGTGCGTTGTGACAGCATATGTATGACAGTGTCAAAAATATTATACACCAGGCCCGTACGAAGCTTTTCAAAAAGAGGGGTGGCATGGCAGAATTACAAAAAAATTATGTTTAATAAGTGCATGCAGCACATATCACAAGTGCGAAGCACAAAGAACCTTGCGGCCAGGGTTCAGGGCCTTTAAGTGGGTCCTGGAAGCTCTGGGGTTTTAGATGCTCTCTGGTGCATTCTGAGCCTTATTTTGGAGCATTTTTGCACCAACTTTATGATCAATATTTCATAAATAATTTTGGTTCAGTCAAGAGTAATGAGTGGTTGGAATGGGATGATTGGGGTCATTGAAGTATAACTTTTTTTAAATCAAGAATTGAAGCTGTCCTTGTTTTAATAATCAAGTTGTACTGTAAAATGTTATGTAAAATGTTATAAAGGAGCATGCAAACACTGCAAATAAAATACTGTTTTTGCAGTAAATAAAACCTTTTTTTAGAAAAAATGTTGTGCGTTGATTTGATTGCCTGTTACTGTTCGACTGTGTTAGTGTGTGCACATTAATAATATGATGCAAAATGAAAGTCACAATCTAAGGAATACATATTTTTCAGTATTGTTATCAAGGAAAAGAAAGTAGTTCCAATTGTTTGATATCATTGATATGGAGGAGAAAATATAATTGCTCTAAAACCTACTTTAATTTTGCAATCTCACTAAAGATAATCCCCCTTTCCCTCTCCCCCTCCTCCTTCCCCCTCCCTCTCCCTCCACCTCTCTCTCACTCCCCATCTCTCTCTCCCCCTTCCCCCTTCCCCTCTCTCTCTCCCCCCCTCACTCTCTCTCCCCCTCCCCTCCCTCTCTCTCCCCCTCTGTCTCAACCCCCCCTTTCCCCCTCTCACACCCCCCCTCTCTCCCTCCCTCCCCCTCTCTCTCCCTCCCACGCAGCGAGGCTCCGACTCTGCGCCGCAGACACCACAGTCCCTCCCCCCCCCCCCGGCCCGGAGAAACGGGCACTCCCGCAACGCAATATTCCATTACTTACCTGGGGTAGACACGAGGCATCGAGGTGATTGTGTGGAGTGCAAATGGAGATCTGAACCCGCCCGGGCCCACTGCGCACGCGCGGAGAGACAGCATCATTCTGCATCGCTACTGCTTCCCCCAACTGCGCAGGCGCGGATGGTCGCAATTTTTTCCCCCAAAACTTCCAGCGGGCCGGAACCAGAATTTTGGGTAATTTCCGTCAAAGTGGAAACGCTGATAGCGCTCCAATTTTTTTTTTCTCGGGATTTTTTTAACTCTGGGAAAAAAACACCTTGGCCCTAGGCTTCAGCCTACCAAGCCTATAGGTAAATCCGGCCCTGCCGAGGCCCCCCTAGATCTCGAGGCCCTAACCGTAAGCTTTTGAAGCTTATACGTAAATCCGGCCCTGGGCAAAACTCATCAATTTTATCACCTTAACTATTAGCTTTCACCCGCCCTCAGAATCACATGGATAATTTCCGCCATTTATCTTCCTTTTCTGGATTTCTCTGGCTCAATTTCAGAAGACCAACTATTCACTGACATTTACACTAAACCCACTGATTTCCACAGCTACCTTGATCACACCTCCTACCGCTCTTGTAAGGATGCCATCCTCACTCCTTGCTGCTCTGTCTTCATGCGCCTGCTCTCAGCATGGGCTCCTGCATTCCAGGACATCCCTTCCACGGTAGTTGATGGAGCCCCCTCATGCATTTCCCCTATTTCTCAGACTTCTGCTGTCAGCCCTCCTCCCTCCAAACAGAACAGAGATAGAGTTACCTTCGTCCACACTGTTCACTCGATTACCCCCCAACATCTAGCAATGCAGGGTGACTTGGACAGGTTGGGTGAGTGGGCAGATGCATGGCAGATGCAGTTTAATGTGGATAGATGTGAAGTTATCCACTTTGGTAGCAAAAACAGGAAGGCAGATTATTATCTAAATGGTGTCAAGTTGGGAAAAGGGGAAGTACAATGGGATCTGGGGTCCTTGTTCATCAGTCAATAAAAGTAAGCATGCGGGTACAGCAGGCAGTGAAGAAAGTGAATGGCATGTTGGCCTTCATAACAAGAGGAGTTGAGTATAGGAACAAAGAGGTCCTTCTGCAGTTGCATTGGGCCCTAGTGAGACCACACCTGGAGTATTGTGTGCAGTTTTGGTCTCCTATTTTGAGGAAGGACATTCTTGCTATTGAGGGAGTGCAGCATAGGTTTACAAGGTTAATTCCCGGGATGGCGGGTCTGTCATATGCTGAGAGAATGGAGCGGCTGGGCTTGTATACTCTGGAGTTTAGAAGGATGAGAGGGTGTCTAATTGAAACATATAAAACTATTAAAGGTTTGGACACGCTAGAGGCAGGAAACATGTTTCCGCTGTTGGGGGAGTCCAGAACCAGGGGCCACTGTTTAAGAATAAGGGGTAAGCCATTTAGAACGGAGATGAGGAAACACTTTTTCACACAGAGAGTTGTGAGTGTGGAATTCTCTGCCTCAGTGGGCGATGGAGGCTGGTTCTCTCGATACTTTCAAGGGAGAGCTAAATAGGGCTCGTAAAGATAGCGGAGTCAGGGGATACGGGGAGAAGGCAGGAACGGGGTACTGATTGGGGATGATCAGCCATAATCACATTGAATGGTGGTGCTGGCTCGAAGGGCCGAATGGCCTACTCCTGCATCTATTGTCTGTTGTCTATTGTCATTTCCATCAGATTCCCACCACCACCCACATCTTCCCCTCCCCACCCCTTTCTGCCTTCCACAGGGACCAGTCTCTATCCATGGTTCTCTGCTCCCACTCATTCCTCCCCACCCACCCCTCCATGATCTCCGGCATTTTGCCCTGTGACCACAAGAGTTGCAGCACTCCTCCCTCGCCACCATCCTGGGGTCTAAGCCGCTCTTCCCAATCAAGCAAGAGTTTACGTAAATCTCCTTCATCCTTGTCCATGGTACTCAGCCTATCAACATGTCCGAAGAAGGATCTCGACCCGAAACGTCACCTATTACTTTTCTGCAGTCTGACCAGCTGAGTTACTCCAGCTTTTTGTGTCGATCAACATGTCCCCCTCCACACCAGCGAGACCAAGTATAGACTAGGCGACCAGTATACAGTGCACTTGCACACTGTCTGTAATGCTGTCTCCAGCTCCCCATTGCATGCCATTCAATTCCCCTTCCCATCCCTACATGATCTGCCTGTCCTCAGCCATCTCCACTGCCAGGGTGAGGCACAATGCAAACACTTAATATTCCACCTTGCTAGTCTACAATCCAGTGGTGTGAACATACAACCTTCCAACTTCAGGTGACCCTTGCTTCACAATTCCCTTCCCCCCCCAACCCCACTCTCCTCTCCTACCGAGATTCTTCCAGTGCTCCCATTTTTGCTCCCATTCCAATCGTCTTCCCCCATTGTGTAGGGAGGAACCAAAGATCCTATAGCGAGCAAGATAGCCCACTCGACGAAAAAGACGTACTACGGTCATGGGCAGGTTCATGGGTAATTTTCGGCCCCATTTCCGTAACGGCCTTCCGTCTCCGCACCAAAGATCCCATCACAGCGGAGCAAAGACAACTAGTGCGGAGACGGAAGCCAGTTACAGAAACATCCTTGTAAAAATAAAAGTTCTTTGGTAAAAATCTTCTCCTCATTTTCAGAATTATAATTTATTAACACAAACTGTTCCCCCGCAACGTTGATTACACTTCGAGTCGGGTCGGGTCCGGTCGGGTCGGGTTACTGAAATGGATGAAAAAAAGGCCCACGTTCCGCTCCGTTGCGTACCACACGTCAGCCCATTGCATTTAGCAGGAGTGGTTTATCTTGCTCCGCTATAGGATCTTTGGGAGGAGCTGCAGATGCTGGTTTAAACCCGAAGGCAGACACAAAACTCAGTCTGAAGAAGGGTCTCGACCCGAAACGTCACCTATTCCTTTTCTCCAGAGATGCTGCCTGACCCGCTGAGTTACTCCAACATTTTGTGACTGCACGCTTCACCCTTTTTTTTAATCCCCTTTACCATCCTTGTTCCATCCACCTATCACCCACACGTTTCCTCCACCGACCGCCCCATTCGGTTCTGAATCCCTCTGCCCGAGTACAAGCACACGTCAGAAAGGGGTTGTCATAGAGATCAGGTAAGGAGGAAATAGCCTCTTCCTTCATGGCCCCCATTATCATTCCCTTCCTTATCAGAGTCCAGCACTGGCAGCCCTTCCGACCCCACCTATCACCCTCCAGCTGGCTGTCTCCTCCTTCACCACCCCACCCCCTCCAGTCTGACTCCATCTTAATAAGGTCATAAGTGATAGGAGTAGAATTAGGCCATTCGGCCCATCAAGTCTACTCCGCTATTCAATCATTGCTGATCTATCTCTCCCTCCTAACCCCATTATCCTGCCTTCTCCCCATAACCCCTGACACCGATACTAATCAAGAATCTACCTATCTTTGCCTTAAAAATATCCACTGACATGGCCTCCACAACCTTCTGTGGCAAAAATGTCCACAGATTCACCACCCTCTGACTAAAGAAATTCCTCCTCATCTCCTTCCTAAAAGAATGTCTTTTAAATCTGAGGCTATGAGCTCTAGTCCTAGACTCTCCCACCAGTGCAAACATCCTCTACACATCAGCCGCATTTTATTTGCTTCCACGATCATTACTTACCTCTATCTCCCAACTACCCCACCCATCTGCCCATTATCCTCGGTCCACCAATCGCCCAATGTTCAGTTCAGTTTAGTTTATTGTCACGTGTACTGAGGTACAGTGAACAGCTTTTGTTGCGTGCTATCCAGTCAGTGGATATATACATGAAGGTAAAGCCAGCAAAGTCCAATCAAGGATAGTCCGAGGGTCACCAATGATGTAGATAGTAGTTCAGCACTGATCTCTGCTTGCAAGAAGGATGGTTCAGTTGCCTGATAAGAGCTGGGAAGATACACAAAAATGCTGGAGAAACTCAGCGGGTGCAGCAGCATCTATGGAGCGAAGGAAATAGGCAACTTTTCGGGCCGAAACTCTTCTTCAGATTGATGGGGGGTGGAGAGAAGAAAGGAAAAAGGCGGAGGAGGAGCCCGAGGGCTGAGGGATGGGAGGAGACAACCAGAGGGCTGAGGAAGGGGAGGAAACAGCAAGGGCTAACAGAATAGGGAGAATTCAATGTTCATGCCCCCAGGATGCAGACTCACCAAGCGGAATATGAGGTACTGTTCCTCCAATTTCCGGTGTTGCTCGCTCTGGCCATGGAGGAGACCCAGGACAGAGAGGTCGGATTCGGAATGGGAGGGGGAGTTGAAGTGCTGAGCCACCGGGAGGTCAGGTTGGTTATTGCGGACCGAGCGGAGGTGTTCGGCGAAACGATCGCCAAGCCTCCGCTTGGTCTCACCGATGTAGATCAGCTGGCATCTAGAGCAGCGGATGCAATAGATGAGGTTGGAGGAGATGCAGGTGAACATCCTATACCTTTTGCCTGATGGGAGAAGAGGGAGTGGCCAGAGTGCGACTTGTCCTTGATTATGCTGCTGGCCTTGCCGAGGCAGCGTGAGGTATAAATGGAGTCAGCGGAAGGGAGGTTGGTTTGTGGGATGGTCTGGGCTGCCCCATTGGCAACTTACACACCGCACTCACCTCATTAGACTGGCCGTCTCCCCTCGCTATTCTCAATTCCAATGCAGTCTTGACCCAAAATGTTGACAATTCACTCCCCCTCCCCTCCCCCCCCCCCCTCCCCCACAGATGTTGAGTCCCTCAATATAATATAGATGTTACTACCATCTATATTAATCCCATTTATCATCACTACGTCTGTAGACTCCACAGAGCCTGGCTATTCTTTAAGGATCGCATGCAATAGTTTTCACAAGCTGCCTAAATATTCTTCTGCTGGTAAGAGGAACTTAATAATTGGCCACATTTCCTCCTTTCCTGATCACTATGGTAACTCCTTTTTGACGTGTGCCTGTGCAAACCAGCCAGGAAGACCAATTATCTGAATTAACATTATAATAACCTGCTGATTCTACCTGTCATTCTCAAAAGACAATCCAACTGGGTTGCTCAGACACAAGAGACTAGGATGCTGGAATTGGTGCAAACAACAGCTGCTGGAGAAACTCAGCAGACCAGACAGTGTCTGGAGGGTCAAAATGTGTAGCAAGGAACTGCAGATGCTGGTTTACACCTCAGACAGATACAAAATGCTGGAGTAACTCAGCGGGTCCGACAGCATCACTGGGAGAAAAGGAATAGGTGACCTTTCGGGTCGAGACCCTTCTTCAGACTGGGAGTCAAGGGAAAGGGAAACTAGTGGTATGAAAAGGTACAATGCAAATCAGAGGAGACACCAATGACCAAGGAAAGGTGGAGCCCACAATGGTCCATTGTTGGCTGTGGAAAAGATGATAGCAAAGGGATACGAACAGTGACACTAGCAGGAAGACTAGGGTGGGGGAGGGACAGAGAGCAAGAACCATATAACCATATAACCATAACAGCACGGAAACAGGCCATCTCGGCCCTTCAAGTCCGTGCCGAACATTTTTTTTTATTTTTTTTTTTTAAATCAAAAATAAATACTTCCTCCTAGCCCCATCTACCTGCACTCAGACCATAACCCTCCATTCCTTTCCCGTCCATATACCCATCCAATCTATTTTTAAAGGATAACATCGAACCTGCCTCCACCACTTCCACTGGAAGCTCATTCCACACAGCTACCACTCTCTGAGTAAAGAAGTTCCCCCTAATGTTCCCCCTAAACTTCTGTCCCTTAATTCTCAAGTCATGTCCCCTTGTTTGAATCTTCCCTACTCTCAATGGGAAAAGCTTATCCACGTCCACTCTGTCTAACCCGCTCATAATTTTAAAGACCTCTATCAGTCCCCTCTTAACCTTCTGCGCTCCAAAGAATAAAGACCTAACTTGTTCAACCTTTCTCTGTAACTTAGTTGCTGAAACCCAGGCAACATTCTAGTAAATCAACTCTGTACTCTCTCTATTTTGTTGACATCCTTCCTATAATTAGGCGACCAAAATTGTACTCCATACTCCAGAATTGGCCTCACCAATGCCTTGTACAATTTTAACATTACATCCCAACTTCTATATTTAATGCTCTGATTTATAAAGGCCAGCACACCAAAAGCTTTCTTTACCACCCTATCTACATGAGATTCCACCTTCAGGGAACTATGCACAGTTATTCCTACATCCCTCTGTTCAACTGCATTCCTCAATTCTCTACCATTTACCGTGTACGTCCTATTTTGATTTGTCCTGCCGAGATGTAGCACCTCACATTTGTCAGCATTAAACTCCATCTGCCATCTTTCAGCCCACTCTTCCAAATGGCCTAAATCTCTCTGTAGACTTTGAAAATCTACTTAATTATCCACAACACCACCTATCTTAGTATCATCTGCATATTTACTAATCCAATTTTCCACACCTTCATCCAGATCATTGATGTACATGACAAACAACAGTGGACCCAACACAGACCCTTGAGGCACCCCACTCGTCACCGGCCTCCAATCTGACAAACAGCCATCCACCATTACTCTCTGGCATCTCCCATTCAGCCACTGTTGAATCCATCTTGCTACTCCACCATTAATACCCAACAATTGAATCTTCTTAACCAACCTTCCATGAGGAACCTTGTCAAAGGCCTTACTGAAGTCCATATAGACAACATCCACTGCTTTACCCTCATCAATTTCCCTAGTAACCTCTTCGAAAAATTCAAGAAGATTAGTCGAGCATGACCTTCCAGGCACAAATCCATGTTGACTGTTCCTAATCAGACCCTGCTTATCCAGATGCTTATATATATTATCTTTAAGTATCCTTTCCATTAATTTGGCCACCACTGACGTCAAACTAACAGGTCTATAATTGCTAGGTTTACTCTTCGAACCCTTTTTAAACAACGGAACAAAATGCGCAGTACGCCAATCCTCCGGCACTATTCCCGTTTCTAATGACATTTGAAATATTTCTGTCATAGCCCCTGCTATTTCTACACTAACTTCCCTCAATGTCCTAGGGAATATCCTGTCAGGACCTGGAGACTTATCCGTTTTCATATTTTTCAAAAGTGTCCACACCTCCATCTTCTTTGAATCTCACAGTTTCCATTGCTACTCTGCTCGTTTCCCTTACCTCACATAATTCCATATCCTTCTCCTTCGTGAATACCGAAGAAAAGAAATTGTTCAATATCTCCCCCATCTCTTTTGGCTCTGCAGATAGCTGTCCACTCTGACTCTCTAATGGACCGATTTTATTCCTTGTTATCCTTTTGCTATTAATATAGCTGTAGAAACCCTTTGGATTTACTTTCACCTTACTTGCCAAAGCAACCTCATATCTTCTTTTAGCTTTTCTAATCTCTTTCTTAATATTCTTTTTACATTCTTTATACTCCTCAAGCACCTCATTTACTCCATGCTGCCTATAATTATTGTAGATCTCTCTCTTTTTCCGAACCAAGTGTCCAATTTCCCTTGAAAACCATGGCTCTTTCCATTTTTTACTATTTCCTTTCAACTGAACAGGGACATAAAGATTCTGTACTCTTAAAATTTCACCCTTAAATGTCCTCCATTTTTCTTCTACATCCTTCCCATAAAACAACATGTCCCAATTCACTCCTTTTAAATCCTTTCGCATCTCCTCAAAGTTAGCCTTTCTCCAAACAAAAATCTCAACCCTAGGTCCAGTTCTGACCCTCTCCATAATTATACTGAAACTAATGGTATTGTGATCACTGGACCGAGTGCTCCCCGACGCATACCTCCGCCACCTGCCCTGTCTCATTTCCTAACAGGAGGTCCAGCACTGCCACTTCTCTAGCAGGTACCAGGGTTCTATGTATTGCTGCAAAAAACTATCTTGCACACATTTTACAAACTCCAAACCATCCAGCCCTTTTACAGAATGTGTTTCCCAGTCTATGTGTGGAAAATTGAAATCTCCCACAATCACTACCTTGTGCTTACTACTAATATTTGCTATCTCCTTACATATTTGCTCTTCCAATTCTCGCTCCCCATTTGGCGGTCTATAATACACCCCTATAAGTGTTGCTACACCTTTCCCATTTCTCAGTTCCACCCAAATAGCCTCCTAGACGAGCCCTCTAATCTATCCTGCCAAAGCACTGCTGTAATATCTTCCTTGACAAGCAATGCAACACCCCCCACCTCTTGCCCCTCCAATTCTATCACCCTGAAGCAACGGAATCCTGGAATATTTATTTGCCAATCACAGCCCTCCTGCAAACCATGTTTCACTGATCGCCACAACATCATACTTCCAGGTGTCAATCCAGGCTCTAAGCTCATCCACCTTTCTCACAATGCTCCTAGCATTAAATATTACACATTTAAGAAACCCACCACACCCATAGCCACAATGGAAAAAGGTACAGACTCGAAAATTCAATTGTCCTTTTTAGATGTTGCCTGACCCGCTGAGTTCCTCCAGCAACGATAAACACAAATGCTGGAGTAACTCAGGCAGCATCTCTGAGAGAAGGAATGGGTGATGAATGGGCTGAGTACTCCAGCATTTTTGTGCCTATCTTCGGTGTAAGCCAACATCTGCAGTTCCTTCCGACACGCTACGAGTTTCGAGTCAAGACGTCTAGGTCTGAAGAAGGGTCTCGACCCAAAACGTCACCCATTCCTTCTCTCCAGATATGCCGCCTGTCCCACTGAGTTCCTCCAGCATTTTGTGCCTATATTTGATTTAATGTGTCAGCTGATATTCACATCTCTGGAATGAGACATGAACACACAACACCTCTGACTCAGACAAGAGTGTGACAAGAGGCTGCAGCTGACACCAACGTCTGCAAGGCAGAGACAGCGGGAAGATTAGTGAATATAAAAGTAAATATGAGTAACCCATCGGTGGTTGTGGCGAGCAGGTGATACAAACTTTGATGAATGCATTCCACAGTCAAAATGAGATGTATGCCACTGAATATGCAAGAGAAACCACATAAATAATGTTATAAGCAGTAAAAAATGCTCAGCAGCCAATGTTATCATACAGCCAGCAGTTAATTAGTCTGCACAGGCTGTGTCTCCGTTTGTAGTTACCTTGTACAACCTTGGTGCAGGTTTGGATCAACAGCACCCTGGCCCTGGCTCAATATCCCCTGCATCTGACTCGCAAGATCGTCCAGGATGGTTCAACCGAGCGACAGGCCTGGAGATCGCCAGACACCCAGTCATCCTGAGGTTGGCCGGCTGGGCTGCAGTACTCCTAACCTCAGGCGCCCGCTTCCAGACTCCTGTCTCCGCGGTCACCCAGACGGCCCAAGGGTCAGCCCAGCAGACTCTGCCTGCTTCCTGCACGGATTTACTCCGGCTATGTTCGGCAAGAGTTAAACCGCTGCCGCTGGTGCAGGGGTCACGGGGACCAGCGGCCAGAGGGGAAGGAGAAAGGAGCTGCGGTTAATACGGTATCATGGGGCATCCAACACAGACCCCTCAACACAGACTCCTCAACACAATGAGATCCCTCAGCACAGGGCAGACAGAGGTGCAACGGTAGAGCTACTGCCTCCCTGACCAGAGGCCAGACTGAGGGGAGACCCCGGTATTGAGAGGCATAGATAGGGTAGATAGTCAGAGCCTTGACTCAGGAAATGTCAAAAGATACGATAGTGTAAGTGGCTTTTTGATACACAGGGAGTGGAGGATATAGATCACGTTCGGGCAGAGGAGATTAGTTTAACGCCATTATTTAGCACGGACTTTGTGGGGCCAAAGGGCCTGTTCCTGTGCTGGACTTTCCATGCTCTGGTGTCCCATGACAGAGATTCCTCGTCACAAGAGATACGTCACCACACACAGATCTCCCAGGACACACAGAGAGATCCTCAGTAGATGGAGAGACCCTCAGTGGACACAGTCAACTTTCGTACACAGCAGGGACTCCCAGCACCTCAGGGTCACTGCCGAAGATGCCAAGGCCAAGTGCTCAGAAGGTGGGTGATGAGCCTTTTGGACGTGGCTCTTAAGGAAGAAACATAGAGCACATGAGCAGGGCAGGGGTGAGAGAGTGCTGCATGCGGCCATGACAGGAATGCCGCACCACCAAGGGCCTGAGGAAGTGTCGACACTGCTGGCTCAGCAATGGATACTGAGAAGGCCACTGACTCTCTTTAAACCTTTTACACTTGAATCTCCCAGTATAATGCAACCAAAGGCCTGACCTTGCGGCAGGCATTGCAACATGCCAACCCACATACCGAGAGGACATAAAGATCTGGATGAGATATAAAGCCAAGCCAGCTGGGGAAAGAACAAAAGAGTTAATGTCTTGGGAGAAAACCCTCTGTGAAACCACAGTATGGCTTTTGTGTAAGTTAGAAACAAAGTGTTGGAGTAACGCAGCAGGTCAGGCAGCATCTCTGGAGAAAAGGGATGGATGATGTTTTGGGTGGGAACCCTCTTCAGACTGAAGTAGTGGGGAGGGAGGATGATTTTTGTGACTCCGGGTGGAGCCAGCAGCAACATCCTCTGTTCAATCCAACCTTCATCAGAGTGTGGGACAGGCCAGTTACTGGGTTGGACGGGTCTAGCGAGTACTAACCCCGAGCCCAGGGTCAGGCAGGGCTCAGTGCAATGCTCTACCTGTGTCTGGATGGTGTGGACTCAGGAACTATCCAGGAATGTCAGCTGAGGTATCATTGCAGGGCAGGGGTGAGAGAGTGCTGCACTTTAGGCTGCAAGACTGCGACACTGACAGAATGCTGCACTCGCTCCATGGGGAACCCTTGAGCAGAGCACTAAAGCATCGCTACATTAGAGAGACACATTGTCAAGATTCAAGAGAGTTTATTGTCATGTGTCACAACAGAACATAGTAGGCATGACTACAGAACAGATCAGTGTGTCCATATACCATTATATAAATATATACACACATGAATAAATAAACTGATAAAGTGCAAATAACAGATAATGGGCTATTAATGTTCAGAGTTTTGTCCGAGCCAAGTTTAATAGCCTGATGGCTGTGGGGAAGTAGCTATTCCTGAACCTGGTCGTTGCAGTCTTCAGGCTCCTGTACCTTCTACCTGAAGGTAGCCAGGAGATGAGTGTGTGGCCAGGATGGTGTGGGTCCTTGATGATACTGCCAGCCTTTTTGAGGCAGCGACTTTGATAGATCCCCTCGATGGAAGGGAGGTCAGAGCCGATGAAGGACTGGGCAGTGTTTACTACTCTTTGTAGTCTTTTCTTCTCCAGGGCGCTCAAGTTGCCGAACCAAGCCACGATGCAACCGGTCAGCATGCTCTCTACTGTGCACCTGTAGAAGTTAGAGAGAGTCCTCCTTGATGAACCGACTCTCCATAATCTTCTCAGGAAGTAGAGGCGCTGATGTGCTTTCTTAATAATTGCATCAGTGTTCTCGAACCAGGAAAGATCTTCCAATAAATGCACGCCCAGGAAATTGAAGCTCTTGACCGTTTCAACCATCAACCCGTTGATATAAACGGGACTGTGGGTCCCCATCCTACTCCTTCCAAAGTCCACAATCAGTTCCTTGGTTTTGCTGGTGTTGAGGGCCAGGTTATTGTGCTGGCACCATATGGTCAGTCGCTCGATCTCTCTTCTATACTCTGACTCATCCCCATTAGTGATACGTCCCACAACAGTGGTTCGTCAGCGAACTTGATGATGGAGTTCGCACTATGTCCGGCTACGCAGTCATGAGTATAGAGTGAGTACAGCAGGGGGCTAAGCACGCAGCCTTGAGGTGCTCCCGTGCTGATTGTTATCGAGTCTGACACATTTCTACCAATACGAACAGACTGTGGTCTATGAATGAGGAAGTCGAGGATCCAATTGCAGAGGGATGCGCAGAGACCCAGTTCTGCGAGTTGGTAACCAGCTTGGACGGGATGATTGTATTAAAAGCCGAGCTGTAATCAATGATAACAGCTGACATATGAGTTTTGTTGTCCAAGTGGTCATGGCAGAGTGTAGAGCCAGCGAGATCGCATCCACCGTTGACCTGTTGTGGCGGTAAGCGAACTGCAGTGGGTCCAGGTCTTTGTCGAGGTAGAGTTGATTTGCGCCATGATCAACCTCTCAAAGCACTTCATCACCACCGACGTTAGTGCCACTGTTCGATAGACATTGATGCACGTCACCTTGCTCTTCTTGGGCACTGGTATAATTGATGCCCTTTTAAAGCAGGTGGGAACCTCAGACCTCAGAAGTGAGAGGTTGAAAATGTCCGTAAAAACTCCAGCCAGTTGGTCCGCACAGGTTTTTAGAACACGACCGGGTATACCATCAGGTCCAGGCGCTTTCGAGGATTCGAGGACCCCTCTGAAGGATTTCCTGACCGTCGGCCTCTGTGACTGTGACTGAAATACCATCACAGCGAATGGGGGCTCGAGAAGGCATGTCAGTGTTCTCCCTATGAAAGCGTACGTGAAACGCAGTGAGCTCGTCAGGGAGTGATGTTTCGCCGACATTCGAGCTGCCTCCTGATTTCGCTTTATAGGAGGTGATTGCATTCAGGCCCCACCACAGCTGCCGAACATCTGCTTGCTGCAGCACGACAGAATATTTTAGGCATAAATACAGATCAGATCAGATCAGTGTGACCATATACCATAGAATATATATATACACATATAAATACACAGATAAAGTGAAATAGGCAGTTATAGTTCATAGTTTGTTTGAAGTTGTGTTTAATAGTCTGATGGCTGTGGGGAAGTAGCTATTCCTGAACCTGGATGTTGCAGATTTCAGGCTCCTGTACCTTCTACCTGATGGCAGCGGAGAGATGAGTGTGTGGCCAGATGGTGTGGGTCCTTGATGATACTGCCAGCCTTTTTGAGGCAGCGACTGCGATAGATCCCCTCGATGGTAGGGAGGTCAGAGCCGATGATGGACTGGGCAGTGTTTACAACTTTTTGCAGCTTTTTCCGCTCCTGGACGCTCAGGTTGCCGAACCAAGCTGCATTGTTGCCACATTGTTGGCCAGAGGGAGTCCTGCATTGGTGGATAGGTGGAACTGGATAGGTGTGAGGCATTGCACCTTGGGAGGTCAAATGTAAAAGGAAAGTATACAGTTAATTGCAAGACCTGTAGGAAAACATGTACAGAGGGATCTTGGGATACAAGTCCATAGCTCCCTAAAAGATGTGATACAATTAGATAGAATGGTAAAGAAGGCCAACAACATACTTGCCTTCAATGTCGGCGTGTCGAGTATAAAAGGCAGGAAGTGATCCTGCAGTTGTATAAACCTTTGGTTAGGCCATATATGGAACATTGTGTACAGTTCCAGTAGCCGCTTTACAGGAAGGATGTGATGTCTTTAGAGAGGCTGCGGAAGACATTTAGCAGGATATTACCTGGATTGGAGTGCATGAACGAAAGGAGAGCTTGGACAAACTTGGATTGTTTTCTCTGGTCTGTAGGAAGCTGAGAGACGGCCTGATAGAAGTTTATAAAATTACAAGAGGTATCAATAGGATAGATTGTCAGAGACTTTTCCCCAGGGTGGAAATATCAAATACTATATGGCACAGCAACTGAATCATCCTTCACAACTAGAGAGCAGTCCTGAACTACTATCTACCTCATTGGTGACTCTCGTCCTATCTTTGATTGGACTTTACTGGCTTTACCTTGCACTAAACGTTATTCCATTATCATATATCTATACCCTGGAAATGGCTCAATTGTAATCACGTATTGTCTTTCTGCTAACTGGATAGCACGCAACAAAAGCTTTTCACTGTACCTCGGTACATGTGACAATATACTAAACTAAACTCTGAAGAAGGGTCTCGACCTGAAACGTCACCTGTTCCTTTCTCCAGAGATGCTGCCTGACCTGCTGAGTTACTCCTGCTTTTCGTGTCTGTCTTCGGTTTAAACACAGACTGCAGTTCCTTCCTGTACATAAACGAACCGAAACTGTGAGAAGGTCAAGATTTGAAGCAGATTTGCGAGGCAAGTTTTTGACACAGGGTGGTGGGTGCCTGAATGTGCTGCCAGGGAAGGCGGTGGAAGTGGATACAATAGCAATCTTTAAGAGGCATTTTAGACTGACACGTGAACACAGAAGGCTGTGGAGGCCAAGTCAGTGGATATTTTTAAGGCAGGGATAGATCGATTCTTGAATAGTGCAGGTGTCAGAGGTTATGGGGAGAAGGCAGGAGAATGGGGTTGGGATGGAGAGATAGATCAGCCATGATTGAATGGCAGAGTAGACTTGATGGGCCAAATGGCCTCATTCTGCTCCTATTCTTATGGGTGGGCGGCGCGACTCACGTCGCAGCGGCCTCTGCAGTCCGTCCGTCTGTGTTTTTGTTGTTGTTTTGTCTCGTTTGAGTATAGTGTATAGTGTTTTTTTATTTTTTTTAACTGGGTATGTGTGGGTGGGGGGTGGGTGGGGAAACTTTTAAATTCTTTTCCCTGCACGGAGGACCCGACCTTTCTCAGTTGGGTCTCCGTTGTCGTTGGGGCCTTGCACCGTGGAGAAGCCTCCAACCGGAACGACCTGGGGCTCCAGTCGCGGAGCCTGCGGACTACTCACCATCGTGGAGCTGGCCGAGTTCGGAGCGTGGAGAGCTGCGGTGACGCGCGGCTGCGACCCGACCCCGGAGATTCGGAGGCTCCAGCCGCAGGTCTGGTGGACGGTAACATCGGGAGCTCGCGGGTCCCTGGTGGGAGACCGCTTTTCGGAGCTCCCGCAACGGCAGCTTCTCCCGCCCGAGTTGTGGGGTTGAAGATGACCTGGAGCGGGGCCTAACATCGCCCAGCGCGGCTTTAATGGCCACGGGACTTGCTAGCGCCCGCCAGGGGCTCCAACATCAAGACCCGGAGCGCGGCCTTGCATCGCCCGCGCGGCCTGAATGGCCGCGGGACTTACTTACCATCGCCCGCCGGGGGCTTTGACTTTGACATCGGGAGGAGAATGGGGAGTGCAGGGGAGAGATAAGACTTTGCCTTCCATCACAGCGAGGAGGAGATTCGCTGTGATGGATGTTTGTGTAAATTGTGTTGTGTCTTGGTTCTTCTACTTGTTTGTATGACTGCAGAAACCAAATTTCGTTTGAACCTCAATAAGGTTCAAATGACAACAAATAAATTGTATTGTATTGTATTGTATGAACAGACAGGGATTGGAGGGATATGGACTGTGTGTAGGCTGATAGAATTAGTTTTGATTGGGTTCATGGGCTGCATGTCAGTGAGTACATTGGTGAGGTGGTGATAGTTGTGTC
>CM075982.1:37203218-37303218 GCA_038087875.1 Malacoraja senta | reverse complement strand
CAATTTGTTTCTCACTCAAGGAGTTGAGCATGTTGAGAATGAAAGGTTCTTCGAAAGGAAACAACTCGGAATGAGTCAGGGACCCAGACTGGGAGTCTTGCTTCACCAAGTGACATCCGTGGGACGCACCTTGCCACAGGGTTGTGTCGGCCACAGATGGCACGGCAGTGTGGCTCAGCGTGAGTCAGGCGAGGAGGAGGGAGGAGAGAAAAGCAACAGCAGGCAACATGGTGAGAAATGTTCTCCCAGTGAACAGGGGCTGGAGAAGAAGGAGGACTGAAAGGTTCCATCAATAAACTGGGAGTTAACAGCAGGAGTAGTAGTTGAGCCTACAATTGATAAGTGAAAAGGAATTCATTTTTATTGGATTTCTTATTGCTTCCTATGACCTATGATGAGCGTTTGTCGGCACTGGGCCTGTACTCGCTGGTGTTTGGAAAAATGAGGAGTGAACATTGAAACATACAGATAGGCGTGGATGGGATTGATGTGGAGAGGATGTTTCCACTAGTGGGAGAGTCTAGGACTAGAGGTCACAGCCTCAGAATTAAAGGACGTTCTTTTAGGAAGGAGATGGGGAGAAATATCTTTAGTCAGAGGGTGGTGAATCTGTGAAATTCTTTGCCACAGAAGGCTGTGGAGGCTAAGTCTGTGGATATTTTTAAGGTGGAGATAGATAGAATCTATATTAGTACGGGTGTCAGAGGTTATGGGGAAAAGGCAGGAGAATGGGGTTAGGATGGAGAGATCAATTAGCCATGATTGAATGGCGGAGTAGCCGATGGGCCGAATGGCCTAATTCTACTCCTATCACTTATGAGCTCCTCGGAATTTTTTATGACCATACCATGGGTTCCGGGGCTATTTAGCCAAAGCAGCATGTGTTTTAAATCAAGCAAGTGTTACATTGTTTAAGAGGGAAATGTTGACCAACTCGCTGGTACAATTCCCAACTCATCCATGAAGAAGAAGAACGAGAAGAAGAGGGGGTAGTTGCAGCAGGTACAATTACATTGTGTGTAAAAAACATTCGGCCAGGTACATGGAGAGGATAAGTTTCGAGAGATATGGGCCAAACGCATGCTGGTGGGACAAGTGTAGATGGGGCATGTTGGTCGGCGTGGGCAAATTGGGCTGAAGGACCTGTTTTCACCCTGTATGTATGACTCCAAGGGATAGATCTATAGAGAGTTGCAGCAGAGATAAAGACCCTTCAGTCCATTGAGGGCATGCTGACCATCAATCACCCATTTACACTAATCTGACAACATTATTACTTTTCTATTCTTCCCACATTCCTATCAACTTCCCATCATTTGCTGCCCATCGTTTTGATTCGTCTCAATGTTTAGACTGAACTTCAACTTTCAGAATCAGAATCAGAATCAGAATCAGAATCAGATTTTATTCGCCAAGCATGTTTTGCAACATACGAGGAATTTCACTGGCCAGGTCAGTCATACAATCAAAAGCAACAGACTCAAAAACAGATTTGAACATAAACATCCACCACAGTGACTCCTACACATTCCTCACTGTGATGGAAAGCGAAATAAAGTTCAAGTTCCTCCTTTTGTTCTTCCTCGGTCGGGGCCTCGAGCCCTCCGTTGACGGGACGGTCTTGACTCCCGTAGCCGATGGCGTTCAGCTTCTGCATCGGGGGGTTGTCAGCTCCCCCGCGCTGGGCGATCGAACCTCGCGTTGGGGCTGGTCGAACCTTCTGCGGCGTTGGAGCTCACGACTAGCCTCTCCCGAGACTGCGAGCCCTTGTTGGTAGGTCCGCAGGCCGCAGTGGGAGCGATCTCAGGCAAGGGATCCGCTCCGATGTTAAGTCCGCGCTCCGCGATGGGGCTCACGACAGTCCGAGGAGGCTTCCAGCTCCATCGATGGTAGGCCGCAGAGCCCGGAGAATGTGATCCGAAAATTGATCACATCTCAGGGAAGGTAAGAACTTGAAAAAAAAAGTTTCACCCGATCCCATCCCCCCTCCCCCCACATAAAACAAACCGAAGTACATCAACACAAACTCTCAACAAATGCTAAAAGCAACAAAAGATGTAAAAACAAACAGACTGCCGGCAGGGCTGCCATCTCCCCGGCGCCCCTGGTGGTCTTTCCACACACCAATATCGCAGTCCTGATAATGAACTGAGCGAGAATAAAAGCTATGTTGTTCTGAGTGAATCCTGAAAGTGTTGCCAAGTTACCACAAGACTGTTGGTGACCAAAAAACAACAACATGAATCAGCTTTGGGCCCAGCAGAAAAACCCCAGGGGGAGGATTCTGGCAAATAACTGGTGAAGTATCTATAGAAGATAGACACAAAAATCTGGAGTAACTCAGCGGGTCAGAGAGCATCTCTGGAGAAAAGGAAAGGGTGACGTTTTGCGTCGAGACCCTTCTTCGGACTGAGTTGAGTTTGAGTTTGAGGAGGACATGGGCTTTTCTACAGATGAGTTTGTCTCAAATTTAGGTCCAATTGAATTGAGTCATAGAGTCATAGAGTGGAAACAGGCCCTTCGACCCAACTTGCCTACACCGGCCAACATGTCCCAGCGACACTAAGTCCCACTTGCCCACATTTGGTCCATATCCCTCCAAATCTGTGCTATCCAATGTTTTCTTAAACGTTTGGATAGTCCCAGCCTCAACTACCTCCTCTGGCAGCTTGTTCCATACACCCACCACCGTTTGTGTGACGAGGGGGGGAGGGACGGTGGGGGTGGGTGGGGGAAGGGGATGATAAATGTCAGCTTTTTTCAAGCCAACGGAATACCATTCATGTGAAATCCCACAACTAATGGCATCCAACAGGAACCCTACTCTTGTAGAGAAGTAGAGCCTGGTTGTGCGTCGCACCTCTCTGTCTTCCTTGCTTATCAGTTTCCACAATTCACACCCTTTTGTGTTCTCCACTTATCACCCTTCCTTACCTGCATCCACCCATCACCTCGCAGCTCTTCCCCTGCCCTTCCCCATCACCTCTTTCTAACAACTATCTCCACCAAAGTTCCTATAGCGAGCAAGATAGACCACTCGACGAAAAAGACGTAGTACGTTCATGGGCAGATTCATGGGTAATGTTCAGTCCCATTTCCATAACCGGCTTCCATCTCCGCACCAAAGATCCCGTAGCGGAGCAAAGATACTAGTGTGGAGACCGAAGCCGGTTACGGAAACATCCTGATAAAAATAAAAGTTCTTTTGGAAAAATCTTCTCCTCATTTTCAGAATTATAATTTATTAACACAAACTGTTTCCCAGCAACGTTGATTACACTGTGAGTCGGGTCGGGTCGGGCTACTGAAATGGATGAAATAAAGGCCCACGTTCCGCTCCGTTGCGTACTACACGTCAGCCCATTGCATTTAGAAGGAATGATCTATCTTGCTTGCTATAGGATCTTTGATCACCACTCCACTATCAGTCTGAAGAAGTTCCTGACCACAGAAGACTGTGGAGGCCGTCAATGGATATTTTTAAGGCTTATATAGATAGATTCTTGATTAGTAAGGGTGTCAGGGCTTATGGGATGGAGGCAGGAGAATGGGGTTAAGAGGGAAAGATAGATCAGCCATGATTGAATGGCAGAGTAGACTTGATGGGCTGAATGGCCCAATTCTGCTCCTATCACTTACGAACTAAAACATCGTCTGACAATGCTGCCTGACCCGTTGTTAATGCACAAAAGGACACAAAGTGATGGAGCAACTCAGCAGGTCGGGCAGCATCTCCAGAGAACATGGATAGGTGACCCCTCAGGTTGAGTCTGGGGAAGGGTCTCGCTCAGGGCTTCACTTGTCCATGTTCGCCGGAGATGCTGCCTGACCTGCTGAGTTGCACTCTCCCTTTGTGGGTCTGCCAGCAGTTTTATTTTCATCAAGAAGAGATCACTCTGTCAACAGAGCAACTTTCAAAACCATTAGAGAGATAGAGAGATTCCTTTATTTGTCATTCAGACCTTTCGGTCTGAACGAAATTTCGTTGCCTGCAGTCATACATAAAATAAATAACAAAACACACAATAAACACAAATTAACATCCACCACAGTGAGTTCACCAGGCACCTCCTCACTGTGATGGAGGCAAAAGTCTTAAAGTCTCTGTCTCTTCCCGCTTTGTTCTCCCTCTGCGCTGAGGCGATCCAGGCTTCTGATGTTGTGACCCCGCCAGGTGATGGTAAGTCAGTCCCGCGGCTGAATCCGAGCTCCGCTCCGCGACGGGCCGGTTCAAACTCCGCGGCCCGGGGTGGCCGAAGCTGCCGCCCTCCAGTCCAGCGGACGCAGCTGTAGTTGCGGGAGCCCCAGAAAAACAGGTCACCCATCTGTGACCTGCAAGCTCCCGACGATGTCGTCCACCGGGCCCTCAGGTCGCCACCAGTGTCCTCGGTCGACACCGCCGGAACACCACCGCAGCCCCGAAGCCGGCCAGCCCCGCGCTGGTAAGTCGTGGCAACCAGTCCTTGGATGTGTTGGTCCTGAACGCTGTGAAAATTAAAAGTCAATATCATAGATACTTTCACCAGAAAACTGGTACAATCATTGAATTATTAAAACAAACTGTACTTTGCTTTGTCTGAAGAAGGGTTTCGGCCCGAAACGTTGCCTAACACCCGCTGAGTTTCTCCAGCATTTTTGTCTACTTTGCTTTCAATCCCTGGAGATTGGGAAGAAAGGCTTAGCCTAATCAAGAAAAATTCAAAGTGATGGAGAATTTTTAAAAAATGCAGATGCTAAAAGCAAAGAGTTGTGAAAAACACAGCAGGTCAGGCAACGTCTATGGAGAGAGAAAGAGGTCTCCCTTATCAGTTCTGATGAAGGATGCTGAAACTTATGCTCTGCTTCTCTTTCCACAGATGTTGCCCAGACTGCTGAGTATTTCCAACATTTTCCGTTGCAATCGGGAATCAATTTACTTTTCATCTGGTGCAGGAAGGCGGGGAATGGGAGGAGAGGAGGTTTGGTCCTGAGATGGGTTAATGGGTTGTTAAAGAGAAGAGTATGTCTCAGCTGTCAACACAGTTCCTCCCATCACAATATAGAGTAAAAGCTACGGACGCAATCTTCAGTCAGCAACTGACTATCTAGAGATCTGTGGAGAGTTTTCATGGCGATTGCAACAGGGCTGTTGTTATTAATAAACTTCAACAAGTGATGGAACACACCCATGAGAACGAGAGGCTTTGGTTAAAGCTTTCCTAGAATCTAAGAAACAAGATGTAATGAAATTAACATTTAGAAATGGAGACCGTGCAAGTTCAAGGCATTTGTTCTGAGATAAAGTTTGGATGAGATACTGGAACACGGTGTTAAAAATTCACCGCTGAATTGAATTTGAAGGTAATGAGCCCAAATATTGCAGGCCTGAGTTTCAGAGAGTGCTGCATCATTGGAATTTTCCAGACAATGCAACTGAATTGGTGAGTGATGAGTGTGGGCCCGACAACGGACATCTTGCCTTTCTGACAAAGCTTGACCACCCCCTCTACTCAGAGTGAAGCAATTGCTGATGGTTATCCAGTCAATGGACAAGTGGCAAATTGGGCTGCGGCTTGGGAGAAAGAAGAGATGCAGATACCGCCTGACAGCGATGCTCAGAGGCAGCTCTGCTGGTCACATCACCCAGACCCACCCCTACAATAGCACCTCTGTGCCTGTCCCGCTGAGTTACTCCAGCATTTTGTGCCTATCCTCTGAAGACTTTGCCTTCCATCACAGTGAGGAGGTGTTGGAGACTCACTGTGATGGATGTTTATGTAAACTGTGTTAAGTGTGGGTCTCGTTTTTTTTTGTAATATGTTAAAAAAAAACTGTAGTAATGATATTTCGTTCAAGCCTAGGCTTGAATGACAATAAATAGCATTCAATTCAAGACTGTGGCTGGGTCCTGAGACATGTGACTGAATGCCAGGGTGAGTTCCGAGCTGTCTGAGGTCAGCTGTTACCGCACTCAGAGGAGAATGAAGCCACAGCATCAGTAGAGAAAACTATTTTGTGATTTTGCAATTTAACGGACAGACCAATTACTGAATATTCACTTCTTGAATATTGCTGCTTTGAACATTTAGATTCCGTCTGGCTGCAACCTGATTTTTCTTTACAAAAGAAGATGCATAAATTGCTCAGATTTTATTTGTTATTACTCCCTTCTGGCTTGAGGATCAATGGCAAAGCCAGCATTTAGTCAGTCCAGAGAAGGGTCTCGTCTCAACCCAAAACATCACCATTCCTTCTGTCCAATGATGCTGCCTGTCCTGCTGAGTTACTCCAGCATTTTGTGTCTATCTCCAACATTTAATACCATCGCTGAATTCCCCCATGAAGTTGGTAGAGAACCACATTCTTGCAGTCTGTCAGATGAAGGCGTTCCCACTGAGCCTGTGAACTGAGCGTCCCAGGATTTTGATTGAGCATTAAAGACAAGGCATAGATAATTCCAAGAGAATTATGTATACACAATGAAAAGGGATTTGGAGATGTTGACTCAAATATTCCCTTGTTGCTGTTTGCCGTCTACGTGGTTGAGTTTGCAAGCTTATGGGATTTGGACTTTAGACTTTAGAGGTACAGTGCGGAAACAGGCCCTTCAGCCCACTAAGTCCAAGCCGACCATTAATGATTTAGATGAAGGGATTAAAAGTAACATTAGAACATTTGCAGTTGACACAAAGCTGGGCGGCAGTGTGAACTGTGAGGAGGATGCTAATAGGATGCAGGGTGACTTGGACAGGTTGGGCGAGTGGGCAGATGCATGGCAGATGCAGTTTAATGTGGATAAATGTGAGGTTATCCACTTTGGTGGCAAGAACAGGAAGGCAGATTATTATCTGAATGGTGTCAAGTTAGGAAAAGGGGAAGTACAACGGTATCTGGGTGTCCTTGTACATCAGTCACTGAAAGTAAGCATGCAGGTACAGGAGGCAGTGAAGAAAGCTAATGGCATGTTAGCCTTCATAACAGGAGGAGTTGAATATAGGAGCAAAGAGGTCCTTCTGCAATTGTAGAAAGGCCCTGGTGAGACCACACCTGGAGTATTGTGTGCAGTTTTGGTTTCCTAATTTGCGGAAGGACATTCTTGCTATTAAGGGAGTGCAGCATAGGTTCACGAGGTTAATTCCCGGGATGGCTGGACTGTCATATGTAGAAAGAATGGAGCAACTGGGCTTGCATACACTGGAATTTAGAAGGATGAGAGGGCATCTTATTGAAACATGTAAGATTATTAAGGGATTGGACACGCTAGAGGCAGGAAACGTGTTCCCGATGTTGGGGGAGTGCAGAACCAGGGGCCACAGTTTAAGAATAAGGGGTAGGCCATTTAGAACGGAGATGAGGAAAAACTTTTTCACGCAGAGAGTTTGTGAATCTGTGGAATTCTCTGTCTCTGTCTCTGTCTCTGGATGCTCTCGAGAGGGTTAGTTAGTGCTCTTAAAGATAGCGGAGTCAAGGGATATGGGGATAAGGCAGGAACGGGGTACTAATTGGGGATGATCAGCCATGATCACAGTGAATGGCGGTGCTGGCTTGGAGGGCCGAATGGCCTACTCCTGCATCTATTGTCTATTGTCTATTGACCAGCGATCATCCCGTAGACTAACACTATCCAACACGCTAAGGTCAATTTACAATTTTACTGGTCAATTAACTGACAAACCTGTACGTCTTTGGAGTGTGGGAGGAAACCAGAGCACCTGGAGAAAACCCATGTAAGTCACGCGAGAACATACAAACTCCGTACAGACAGCACCCGTGGTCAGGATCGAACCCGGATCTGTGGCGCTGCAGCTATACCACTGCACCACCGGACACCGTGTTTGGAGCAAATGTCATGTTTCACTGAATACCTTTTTTACTGAGAAACGGACTGTTCCTCAATGGAGGTGGACCTCTCGTGAAGACACTAGCTGTAACTAATTGCTCTTGCTTCAACTCCCAGCTGCATGTCCCGATCTGCTTGACTACTATTACTGCTCATACACCATTAATGCTCAATTAACCAACTCTGTGAATTCAAATTTTCCAGCATGTTTGTGCGGTCATTTCCTCAATGTCTGCGTGTGGAAACTTGCTGAGCACACAATACCAGTGCATTTCCTCCAATGTTACTGCAATCACCCAACAGAGGTATCTGAACCGATGCACCTTGAGATCTTGAAAGGCGCTGTGCAAATGCAACTGTTTTTCTGCAATTCTTTATTGTTGATTGGTAGCTCTTGAAGAATGCAAATGGGTGTGTAGATGGTGCGCCCGCAGAGACAGTAGCCAGTGCGCCCGCAGAGACACAGCCTTTTTTCCTGGTTCGCAACGAGCTGGTCATCCAAGACGGCGTTATTGTTAAGGGCCACAAGGTCGTGGTCCCCTCCTCCCTGTATGACAAGTACTATAGCGTGGCCCACAGCGGGCACCCGGGCGTTGATGCCCACGATCGCCCACGCACAGTGCCAATTCTACTGGCCTGGAATGGCTAAGTACATTCGGGACCGTGTCTCGTCTTGCTCTACCTGCAACAGCCTTGCGCCCCACCAGCAAAGGCAGCCCCTTTTGCAACAACCCGCGCCTGCCCTGGCCTGGACCTTGGTGCCGCCGACATTTTCGAGTGGCGTAGTAAACACTACCTCGTCCTTGCTGACTCCTACTCGAACTGGTTCGAGGTTGACCTTCTGACCTCCCTCACGTCCGAGATGGTCATCCGTAAGCTGAGGAGACATTTTTCCACTTTCGGCTCGCCTGTCCGTCTGCAGACCGACAACGGCAGGCAGTTTACCAGCCAGGAGTTCAAGAACTTTGCCAACAAGTGGAACTTCCTCCACTTCACGAGCAGCCCTGAGTACCCGCAGAGTAACGGGCTCGCTGAGCGGGCTGTCCGGAGTGCCAAACTACTAATGGAGCAAGCGCGCCTGGCGGATTCCGACTTTTACCTCGACCTCCTGAACCTAAGGAACATTTCCAGGGACCGCAACCCTAGGCTCACCTGCTCAGAGGCTGATGTCCAGGACAACAAGACCACCGATTCCGATTTCTCAACACAAGCTGCTGCCTCGAGTGCTGGAGCCTGCCTCTGTCCAGACGCGCATTCAGGCTAAGCATGACATCCAAAGACGGTCACATGATAGACGTGCAAGCCTCTCAAGGCCTCTGCTGCCTGGACAGGCCGTTCGTCTACATACTGCTAGCGGATATTCCCGTCTGGCCACCGTGGTTGGCATTGCCGATGCGCCTCGTTCGTACCTTGTGGACTTTGAAGGGACTGTCTACCGCAGGAGTCGTCAGCACCTGCTTGCTGTACAGGAGCCGCTCCCGCCGGCAGCCGGACCTTACGCTCCGCCGCTGCAGTTCCAGCCATCCGCTGCTGATCCCGTTGCCGGCCCCTGCATGCCTCAGTCCCCTCGCGTGTTGTGTTCACCTCCGCGTGGGTGCGCCCCTTGCTAACCATTTTTCTAGCCCTCCTGCATGTTTGTCCCCCTTGCCGCTTTCTGTTTCCCGTCCGGCGTCGTCGCCTCGGGTCTGGGTCTTTCTGGTGAGGGGGGGGAAGGGTTGGTCCGTACGCGCTCGGGCCGTGTCAGCAAGCCGCCTGTTCGGTATGGTGATTTTGTTTAAGTCGTTGCCATAGTTACCCACCATGTTTAATCTTCTAAGGGGAAGGATGTAGATGGTTTATGCATGCAACCAATCACATAGCTAACTCCCCACTACTACCCCGCCTTAAGTATCATTTATAATAACGCCTGCTTCTCCTTCAGCGCAGTACAGTAGCAGACTGGAGTCCGTGACTACTCATGTGTTGTTTAACTCTGTATACTTATTAAAAGACTATTATAATGTCACACGTGTGTAATGACTATTTACAGGGGTGCTTTGATCTGTCGTCTTCACACCTTACCCTTCCATATCTTTATTTCCCCTCTCCCCTGACTCTCAGCCTGAAGAAGGGTCTTGAACCAAAACGCCACTGATTCCTTCTCTCCAGAGATGCTGCCTGGCCTGCTGAGCTACTCCAGCATTTTGTGTCTATCGTCGATGTGTAAACCAGCATCTGCAGTTCCTTCCTGCACATTTTGTGGCTATTTACATGTTGGGGTCAGCATGAGAGCTAGATCATGATTCATAACTCTTCCTGCTTGTCTCTGGTGGTTATTTGAGCCAGTCAAGTAATTTGGGAGTCTGGATGCTTGGCAAGTGTAACATCTTGGTGGTGTTGGGTAAACATTTCCTTGCACTATGAATGTGTGACAAATGCATAAACTTAATTAATTAGGTAGAAGCCAGGATGCTTGGCGATTATGGAAATGAGTTAGATGCGCAGATTGGTTTTCTCACACTGTTACCTGAGCCACAATGAGATAACTATTAGAATACAGTACACTACATAATATCAGCAGCTGACATTGGCAGCTTTGAGTTCATTAGACAGAACGTTAGCAGGTTAGCAAGCAGTCTGGAAGAATTGCAGCAGGTGAATTTGGCTTGGCTTGGAACAACGCAGAACGTACAACACAGAGACAGGCTATAACCCAGCTGTACCCAAGCCTGTCCCCCACATCAATTAAGCCAACCCTATTGATCTTCATTTCCTTATGATTATACTGAAGGATCCATTCAGTTCATTGGGTCCATGCCGGCTGTCGGGGGAGCAATCCCATCATGTCCATTCCCCCTTTCAATATTCCCCTGAGCTCCTGCAACTCATTCTCACTCTCAGATGCAGATAAATTCCCCCCTTTATTGTTTCCTAACACTTCCTTATGCTGAGGAGTAATTTACAGCATGCAATCAAGCTGTGTTTGGGATGGTGGGGGCGGGGTGGAACTGGAGCACCTGAGAAAAGCCCAAAGCGGTCACAGGTAGAACATGTACACTCCACATAGGAAAACTGGAGGACAGGCTCAAATCTGGCTCACTGATGTATCGGCTTTAAATGCTTGTCTAACTTCTCATTATTCCTTTAACTCCTCATATGAGTGAGTTTGATCTTCTCCATAAGCTTAGAATGAAGAACCATCTTCCATGTGAAGGGAACTACCATGCACCAGGGTGGCAGTGTTATAGTGGTATAGTTGCTGCTGTACAGCATCAGAGACCTGGGTTTGGTCATGATTACAGGCGCTGTCTATATGGAGCTTGTAATTTCTCCCTGTGACCATGTGCGTTTTTTCCAGGTGCTCAGGTTTCCTTCCACACTCCAAGGACGTATGGGTTTGTTGGTTAATTGGCTTCTCTAAAGTGTAAATCGGCCCTATTGTGTAGAATAGTGATAGTGTACGTGGTGATCACTGGTCCGAGCAAGGGCAAGTTTCCATGCCATATCTCTAAAGTCTAAAATCACGACACCATTTGCAATGTGTCCCAGAGGCTGACCAGTCTGCAGAAAACAACCCTAGCCCCCATGAATACAGAATGCTGCCTTTGGATATTGTCAGTGCTTATCCCTTGATCCTCTCTAACCTGTATCTCCTATTTGGAGAATATGCATGGAATTTCTGCCACCACTTCCAAATGGGATATCCCAACAATGATGTGCAAAGGCAGTTTAAACTTTCACATAGAAACATAGAAACATAGAAAATAGGTGCAGGAGTAGGCCATTCGGCCCTTTGAGCCTGCACTGCCATTCAATATGATCATGGCTGATCATCCAACTCAGTATCCAGTACCTGCTTTCTCTCCAAAACCCCTGATCCCTTTAGCCACAAGGGCCACATCTAACTCCCTCTTAAATATAGCCAATGAACTGGCCTCAACTACATTCTGTGGCAGAGAATTCCAGAGATTCACCACTCTCTGTGTAAAAAATGTTTTTCTCATCTCAGTCCTAAAAGATTTCCCCTTTATCCTTAAACTGTGACCCCTTGTTCTGGACTCCCCCAACATCGGGAACAATCTTCCTGCATCTAGCCTGTCCAACCCCTTAAGAATTTTGTAAGTTTCTATAAGATCCCCCCTCAGTCTTCTAAACTCCAGCAAGTACTAGCCGAGTCTATCCAGTCTTTCCTCATATGAAAGTCCTGACATCCCAGGAATCAGTCTGGTGAACCTTCTCTGTACTCCCTCTATGGTAAGAATGTGCTTCCTCAGATTAGGAGACCAAAACTGTACGCAATACTCCAGGTGTGGTCTCACCAAGACCCTGTACAACTGCAGTAGAACCTCCCTGCTCCTATACTCAAATCCTTTTGCTATGAATGGCAACATACCATTCGCTTTCTTCACCGCCTGCTGCACCTGCATGCCCACTTTCAGTGACTGGTGTACCATGACACCCAGGTCTCGTTGCATCTCCCCTTTTCCTAATCAGCCACCATTCAGGTAATAGTCTACTTTCCTGTTTTTGCCACCAAAGTGGATAACCTCACATTTATCCACATTATACTGCATTTGCCCACTCACCCAGCCTATCCAAGTCATCTTGCAGCCTCCTAGCACCCTCCGCACAGCTAACACTGCCCCCCAGCTTCGTGTCATCCGCAAACTTGGAGATGTTGCATTCAACTCCCTCATCCAGATCATTAATATATATTGTAAATAGCTGAGGTCCCAGCACGGAGCCTTGCGATACCCCACTAGTCACTGCCTGCCATTCTGAAAAGGACCCGTTTACTCCTACTCTTTGCTTCCTGTCTGCCAGCCAGTTCTCTATCCACATCAATACTGAACCCCCAATACCGTGTGCTTTAAGTTTGTATATTAATCTCTTATGTGGGACCTTGTCGAAAGCCTTCTGAAAGTCCAGATATAACACATCCACTGGTTCTCCCTTATCCACTCTACTAGTTACATCCTCGAAAAATTATATAAGATTCGTCAGACATGATTTACCTTTCATAAATCCATGCTGACTTTGTCCAATGATTTCACCATTTTCCAAATGTGTTGCTATCCCATCTTTAATAACTGACTCTAGCAGTTTCCCCACTACCGATGTTAGACTAACTGGTCTGTAATTCCCCATTTTCTCTCTCCCTCCTTTTTTTTTAAAGTGGGGTTACATTAGCTACCCTCCAATCATCAGGAACTACTCCAGAATCTAAAGAGTTTTGAAAAATTATCACTAATGCATCCACTATTTCTGGGGCTACTTCCTTAAGTACTCTGGGATGCAGCCTATCTGGCCCTGGGAATTTATCGGCCTTTAATCCATTCAATTTACCTAACACCACTTCCCGGCTAACCTGGATTTCCCTCAGTTCCTCCATTTCATTTGACTCCCGGTCCCCTGCTATTTCCGGCAGATTAATTAAGTCTTCCTTAGTGAAGACAGAACCAAAGTAGTTATTCAATTGGTCTGCCATGTCCTTGTTCCCCATGATCAGTTCACCTGTTTCTAACTGCAAGGGACCTACATTTGTTTTAACTAATCTTTTTCTCTTCTCATATCTATAAAAACGTTTGCAGTCAGTTTTTATGTTCCCTGCCAGTTTTCTTTCATAATCTATTTTCCCTTTCCTAATTAAACCCTTTGTCCTCCTCTGCTGGACTCTGAATTTCTCCCAGTCCTCTGGTAGGCTGCTTTTTCTGGCTAATTTGTATGCTTCATCTTTTGTTTTGATACCATCCCTGATTTCCCTTGTTATCCACGGATGCACTACCTTCCCTGATTTATTCTTTTGCCAAACTGGGATGAACAATTGTTGTAGTTCATCCATGCAGCCTTTAAATGCCTTCCATTGCATATCCACCGTCAACCCTTTAAGAATCAATGGCCAGTCTATCTTGGCCAATTCACGTCTCATACCCTCAAAGTTACCTTTCTTTAAGTTCAGAACCCTTGTTTCTGAATTAATTATGTCACTCTCCATCCTAATGAAGAACTCAACCATATTATGGTCACCCTTGCCCAAGGGGGCACGCACAACAAGCCTGCAAACTAACCCTTCCTCATTACTCAATACCCAGTCTAGAATAGCCTGCTCTCTCGTTGGTTCGTCTACATGTTGATTTAGAAAACTATCCCACATACATTCCAAGAAATCCTCTTCCTCAGCACCCCTGCCAATTTGATTCACCCAATCTATATGTAGATTGAAGTCACCCATTATAACTGTTTTACCTTTGTTGCACGCATTTCTAATTTCCTGTTTGATGCCATCCCCAACTCCACTACTACTGTTAGGTGGCCTGTACACAACTCCCACTAGCGTTTTCTGCCCCTTGGTGTTTCGCAGCTCTACCCATATCGATTCCACATCCTCCAAGCTAATGTCCTTCCTTTCTATTGCGTTAATCTCCTCTCTAACCAGCAACTCTACCCCACCTCCTTTTCCTTTCTGTCTATCCCTCCTGAATATTGAATATCCCTGGATGTTCAGCTCCCAGCCTTGGTCACCCTGGAGCCATGTCTTCGTGATCCCAACTATATCATAGTCATTAAAAGCTATCTGCACATTCAACTCATCAACTGTAAAGAATCTATAACGAGGCATCGTTACTTTACTATCTTTATTCATACTGGAGCATTACATATTGCACTAGCTGTACGTGGTCTGTCACAGGAACTAGAGAGCGATCTGTGGGTGGGGAGGTTGTACTTATACTTGTGATATGGGGAGTGGTTAGTAGGTATGAGGTCACTATGTTAAAGGCACATGCATATATCATCTACATCCTTCCCCTCCGAATCGACAGGCAAATACAATGGTGACAGGGCGACCACGGCTCATGCGCTAGGATGGTTAAACAAAATCGCCATAGCGGACAGGCGGTTTGACAAGACGTCCCGACCGGGTTCGCGTCTCGCCATCCTCCCTTCCGGCAGGAGGAAGAAGCACTGATGGGGACAGACGAACCTGAAAGGGGGAAACGGGAGGAGACGGAGGAGACCGTGGCACCAAACCCGGAGGTGATGCGGGATCAGGAGCGGTCAGTGCGCGGGCAGACGAGCGAGGACTAGTCGGAGCAGGGTGGGACGGAAGGAGTTGAGGAGGTGCAGAACGTTGCATGTTAGGAAGGACGGGCAGAACAACGCCCGGACGCGAAGCCGGCAGTGGGGGAGCAAAGGGATCCGCGGCAGGAGGACGCGGCTCGTTGACGAGCCGAAGGTGCTGGTGGGACCGTCGGTAAATGGCTCCAGCATGGTCGACGAGATAAGACCTGGGCGACCCCGCAGAGCCGACGACGGTGGCGAGCTTGGAGTGACCGGAAGTGGTCTGCATACGGACAACTTGACCGGGGAAGAGGCGCGGCAGCGGGTGGCAGGACCTGTCATGGGAACGCTTTTGGACATTGTGCCTGAAGGCAATGCGTTTCTGAACCGCCGCAGGTGGGAGGACGGAGGGTATGAGGGAGCGCTGGGCCACCGGGAGCGGGAGCCTGGTAGCGCGAGACATGAGCCGCTGAGCAGGGGAACCCATGGCAGAGTCGCGGGAAATGTTGCGGAGGTTGAGGAGGGCCAGATGGAAGTCGGAGTTAATGCCACCACACTGTTCCAGCAGGTGCTTCGCGCTGCGGACGGCACGCTCGGCCAGACCGTTGCTTTGCGGGTACTCCGGGCTGCTGGTGAAATGGCGGAAGTTCCATCTGGAAGCGAACGCTTTAAACTCGGAGCTCGTGAACTGGCTGCCATTGTCCGATTGCAGGCTTGCCGGGGGGCCAAAAGTGCCAAAATGAGGGTACAACCTGTCGATGATGGCCGAAGAGGTTAGGGAGTGCAGCCGGTCGACCACAAACCAGCTGGAGTAGGAGTCAACGAGAACCAGGAAGTGTTTGCCTCGCCACTCGAAAATGTCGGCAGCGAGCGCCATCCAGGGCAGTTCGGGCGCGGGCTGCTGCAGAAGCGGCTGACGCTGCTGGTGGGGGGCGAGGCTGTTGCAGGTGGAACACGAGGAGACCCTCTCCCGGATGTATTTGGCCATGTCCGGCCAATAGAACTGGCTCCTGGCGAGAGACACGGTGGCTTCGGCCCCAGGATGACCGCGGTGAGCGACTTGAAAATAGTGGTCGTGCAGCGCCGCGGGCACGACCACCTTGTGACCCTTCACCACCACGCCGTCGTGTAGTACGAGCTCATCACGGACCAGGAAGTAGGGCACGGCACCAGCCGGCAGTGCGGAACGACGGTCGGGCCAGCCCCGCTGGATGACGGCAGACAGCTGTTGCAGGGCAGGGTCATTGGTAGTGTGTTCAACCAGGGACTTCATCTGTTGTGAAGGGACGATGTCCATTTGGAGCACCAATAGATCAGACATCTCATATGGGTGGCGAACGGTGGACGACAGCGGGGCGCGAGACAACGTGTCGGCTTGTTGAGGATGGTGACAAGTGGCTGATGGTCAGTTTCAATGGTGAAAGTGTTGCCCACGATGTAGTCTCTGAATTTGGAGCAGGCAAACACCACGGCCAGTAGCTCCTTCTCAATCTGCGCGTAGTGCTGTTCGGTGACGGTCATGGTGCGGGATGCGAAGGAGACAGGCAGCTGTAGGCCGTCATGGACCTGGAGACAGGCGGCACCGAGTCCGAACTGAGAGGCGTCGCAGGTGAGGACAATGGGAGGGACGCTGCAGGTCAAAAAACTTGAGCGTGGGGGTGCTGATCAGCTTGGACTTAAGAATGTCGAATGCTTTCTGATGGTGGGGGAACCAAGCCCAGGACGTGTCCTTTTTTATCAAATCCCTCAGGGGAGCGCTGAGCTCGCTGAGGTCGGGGATGAACTTCCCCAGGTAGTTTACCAAGCCCAGGAAGCGTTGTAGGCCTGCCACATTAGTAGGAGAAGGCATCCCTGAAATGGCAGCCGTTTTTTGCGGGTCTGGCTTTAACCCTCGGCGGTGAATACATGTCCAACATAGGTGACCTCCGGGACGCGGAATCGGCACTTCTTGGGGTTAAGTTTCAAGTTGATTTGCCGGGCCCGGTCCAGGACCTGGCGGAGGTTGACATCGTGTTCGGCAACGTCCTTGCCGTAAACGAGGATGTCGTCAACAATGATGGCGCATGGTAGACCTGAAAACAACTGCTCCATTGTCCGCTGGAATACCTCGCTGGCAGAGTTGATTCCGAATGGCATTCGGAGGAACCGAAACCTCCCGTAGGGGGTGGCGAAAGTTGTCAAAATGGACGACTGCTCGTCCAGTGGTATCTGCCAGAAGGAGCTTTTGGCATCGAGGACAGAAAAAACCGTTGCCAACCAACCTGTGCAGCGACTTCTTCTACTGTTCTCATGGGGTAGTGCGGGCGTCTAATGGCCAGGTTGAGGTCTTTGGGGTTGATGCAGATGCGTATCTCGCTCATGTCCTTTTTCGCAGCAACAACCATGGAAGAGACCCACCTGGTGGGCTCGATGACCGCCTTTAGGATGCCCATTTGTACCATACTGTGTAGTGTCGACTCCACTCTGTCCTTCATGGCGAAGGCGACACGGTGAGGAGCATTGACCACTGGATCGATCTTACGGTCCACTACAATCTTGTAGCTGCAGGGTAGTTTGCCTAGCTCATCATCAAAGCGGTCGGGATAATCGGCCAGCGGGTCCATGAGGGCCTGCACCTGGTGGATGTCACGGTGGAAGGATACTAGTCCCATTTCCTGGCATGCCCGGATGCCCAGCAGGGGAATGCATTTTTGATCGAGGAGATAGAAGGTGAGGGGCCGAGAGGTCTCTAGTATCTTACAGCGTAGCGTGGCCTTGCCCACAGGAGTAAGAATCTCCCCCCCGTAGGCATGCAAGGTTGAGTTCTGAGAAAAAATCTGCTCATTAGTCCTTATCTGTTTGAAGAGAGATGTTGACATTACGTTCGCAACCGCCCCCGTGTCAATCTTAGCAGTGAAGGTCGAGTTGTTCACAGTGACTCGCACAGAAGGGTCCGTTATCATAGCAGGTGCATCCCACTTCTGACACCATGTAAAGAATCTATAACGAGGCATCGTTACTTTACTATCTTTATTCATACTGGAGCATTACATATTGCACTAGCTGTACGTGGTCTGTCACAGGAACTAGAGAGCGATCTGTGGGTGGGGAGGTTGTACTTATACTTGTGATATGGGGAGTGGTTAGTAGGTATGAGGTCACTATGTTAAAGGCACATGCATATATCATCTACATCAACCTTATTACGAATGCTCCTTGCATTGAGACACAAAGCCTTCAGGCTTGTTTTTACAACACTCTTACCCTTATACAATTATGTTGAAAAATGGCCATTTTTGATTTTTGCCCTGGATTTGTCTGCCTACCACTTTTACTTTGCTACCTATTGCTTCTACCCTCATTTTACACCCCTCTGTCTCTCTGCTCACACATTTAAGAAACCCACCACCTCTTATTCTCTGTTTATTATCTTTTTCTTCTTCCCCCCTACATGTTGGTCTGAGTGCTTCCCTTCTCTGCCTCCTGTCTCACACCCTGTCTGCTAGCTTTCTCTATTTGAGTCCCTCCCCCCAACCGTTCTAGTTTAAGTCTCCCCAGTAGCCTTTGCAAATCTTTGCAAATCTCCCCGCCAAGATATTGGTCCCCCTCGGTCCCCCTTCTCCACCCTTAACAAATGCTATTCCCCCAATATTCCTTCCCTGTTCATTCTGTGTCATGGGATGCACTAGCATCCAAGTGTGTGGCTGCATCCACATCTGACCCAGACTAACCCAACAGAACCACTCAGAGTACATGTCCTTACAAAGCTTGATGTACTATGAGTCTCTGCCTGTGCCAGAAAGATAGTGATGGTGATGTCATTGAATTCATTCAAAAATAAAAATGAAACATAAATCCATAAGGAATCAAGAGATATTGGAATAGTACAAGAAAATGGGGCTAAAGTAGAAGATCAACGATGATCTCAGGGAATGGTGGAACATCTTTGATGGCTCAATGGACCCCTCTTCTTCTTATGCGGGTCATTAAATTGTAAGATAGACACATAAAGCTGGAGTAACTCAGCGGCCCAGGCAGCATCTCTGGAGAAAAGGAATACGTGGTGTTTCGGGTCGAGACCCTTCTTCAGACTGAGAGCGAGGGAAAAGGGGAATGATAGATATAGACAGTGATATAGAGAGATATAGAGCAAATGAACGAAAGATATGCAACAAAAGTAACAATGAGAAAGGAAAAGGGTCATTGTTAATTGTGGGCGAGGTGAAAACGAGTTACAGGCAACGAGACTCAACAAGACAAATTTTAAACTGGTGCAATGACGAGTGGATGTTGCTAATTGCGTAAAATGCCTGGTACAGAGATTGAGTTAGGCTTCCTGGTTTGTGCCAGCCAGTATCTGCACTCCCTAATTCAAAGCACAAATGAATTTACAATTATGTTCAGCTATTCCAAGCCTTTTGATGCCCCATTGCACTTTACGACCAATTAGGACCTTTGACGTTTAACACTGGCAATGCATCTTTGTACGGAGGAACTCCCACAACCAGCCTTGGGGTAATGACCCATCATGACCCAGTGAAGGGACAATGTCCTCGCTCGGAGAGATGGGACAGCTGTGTAGATCCAAAATACATTTCAGGGGGTTAACATAAAATGACTAATATCCTCTAGAAATTATGGAATCATGTGACATAGCTGCCCACAACGCAGATCGTCCCAAGTCCTATTTACCATTCTATGTTTAATGTTGTCGCTCCAATATTGACTATGCTTATGGATGTCCAAGCTCCCTGCTCAGGACGTCCTCAACAAACATTTCCACCTCTCGCCTCAGCTCTTTATTGCCTCGACTCGCTGGAGTTTAGAAGGTTGAGGAGGGACCTCATTGAAACTTACAGAATGATGAAAGACATAGATAGAGCGGATGTGGAAAGGATGTTTCCACTGGTGGGAGAATCTAGGACCAGAGGTCATAGCCTCAGAATTAAAGGGTGCTCTTTTAGGAAGGAGGTGAGGAGGAATTTCTTTAGTCAGATGGCAGTTAATCTGTGGAACATTGCCACAGAGGGCTGTGGAGGCCAAGTCAGTGGATATTGTTAAGGCAGAGATAGACAAATTCTTGATTAGAACGGGTGTCAAGGATTATGGGGAGAAGGCAGAAAAATGGGATTAGGAGGCAGAGATCAGCCATGATTGGATAGCAGCGTAGACTCGATGGGCCGAATGGCCTAATTCTATTCCTATAATTTGTGAACTTGTGAATTAAACGCTTGGACCAGGCTTTTGGCCACTCAGGATTTTGCCATGGCCAAATGGGGCATCCTCAGTAAATACAAGTTGTTGACATTGACAAATCCAGACAGTTGAGGATACTGTCCCTAACGACAAGTCTCAAGACTTCATAAGTTTAAGTGTCTCACTCACAAGCCGGGTTACCTTTTGCAACATGTGTGGGCTGACAGCACTATGGGATTCTGTGCCCTGGAACTCTGTAGACTGCTTGTTGACTTCCAATATACAGGCTGCAGGCTGACAGTAAGCCCATTTGATCGCACCAAAAAGCTGTTCTTGGTTGAGGGTTTCCAACCTTCTTTAAACATTCCCCAAGTTTTCTGCTGCCCATCCCACTCAAACCGCCTTTTTCCAAACTCTGATGTTTTTAAAACAAATAATCAAAAGCATTCAAAAGGACATTTTTGAAGCCAGCATGAATTTTTGCTCCCATGCTCAGAGGAATCATTTTCCATTCTTGGTGGATGCAAGATAGTCCGAGAGCTTGGCCGGTTTATTCCTGAGAGTTGTTTACATTAACCAGAAGGATGTCTACATTATCCCAGATTGGTGACCACATTATTCCAGAGAGTTGTCCTCATCCATGAGGGATGTCTATATTATCCCAGAGGATTTCCTTTATCACATGGTATTGGTTTATTGTCATGTGTGCCGAGGTACAGTGAAAAACTTTTGTGTGGGAAGGAACTGCAGATGCTGGTTTACACCGAAGATAGACACAAAATGCTGGAGTAACTCAGCGAGACAGGCAGCATCTCTGGATAGAAGGAAAGTGTGACGTTTTGTGTCTGAACAAGGGTCTCGACCTAAAATGTCACCCATTTCTTCTATCCAGAGATGCTGCCTGTCCTGCTGAGTTACTCCGTCATTTTGTATCTATCTTCAGTGAAAAGCTTTTGTCGCAAGCGATCCGATTTAAATCAGATGATACTCTACATGGGTCTAATCAAGCCCTATACAAGTACAATAAATAGTGGATAGAGAAAACTACCAGAGTGCAGAATAGAGTTCACAAGATTGCCAAACTAAAATGAAAATCAAAGAGAATATTTTTAGAATAGCTAGAAATCCTGACAGATTTCCAGGTGGAAAAGTTATTTAGAAGAATGGAACGATTGTAGTGGATGACAGTAGATCCTCTTTGAGCAAAGAATCGTTGCATCCCAGCACCATCTTGCAAGTTGTCCATTTTGTTCCAGAGTGATGCCCACATTATCTGGTAGAATTGTCTACATTATTCTGGTTCCATACATGCAGCCAACTTCAAACTACTTTGAACTTTCACCTCAAAATTCAAATTCAAAATGTTGAAATGACTGGGAAAGGCTTTTCATTGATGTGAGGATTTTGATGCATCTGGGAAAGATACTAACCAGTCCTTCTTGGGAGAATGGAGGGAGAGGAGGAGAGGGGGGAACATAAGGAGACGAGTGGAGAGGGTGCTTTCGGGGTCAATTTAGAGTAGAGAAGAGTGGAAAGTGAGACTCTGAGATGAGAGGATCAGAACAGAAGGAAATGGGGAAAAGGTGATCTTAACTGAATGGGCCTGCACTGATTTTTATAAAATGCTTCCTAATACCAAGTTTCCCATCTGAGAAATACCAAAGAAGAAGATCCTCCTCAGTCACCTACACAGGAGGTGTGGTAGAGCAATGCCTGCATCCACTGTTCCGCTTCCTCATTTTGTTTTCAATTCAAACAGAGTTCAGTCGAGACAAATTTATTGTCATATGCACAAGTGCGGTGAGTACAGGGACAATAAGAATCTTGCTAGCATCAGCATCACACGGATATAGTCTCAGCCAAACACGCAAAATCAAATCGTACATAAATTACGCGCAACGTTTCTAAAAGAAAGAATGTGCAAAACAAGACATTGCTGCAAAACATAATAAATAAAATATATCCATAGTGCAAGAGTTGCTTCTGCAGTGAACCATTGCCAAAGTTGGATTAGGCTTGTGATGGGGGAGGGTGGGGGGGGGGGTGACTTCAGGCTTCTGTACTGCTGCCCGATGGTAGCATTGAGAAGAGGGCATGGCCCGAATGTTGGGGATCCTTGGTGATCGAAGCTGCCTTCATTGGGCACCTCATGTAGACGCTTGTGATGGTGAGGAGGACTGCATGACAGTCCTCCTCATGCTGGGTCCACCACTCTGCAGCCTCTTGCATTTGGAATTGACAGACCAGGGAAAATGATGCAACAGGTCAGAAACATCACAATACACAAACACTGTTACATAAAGCAACGATGCTGATAACCAAAACAGAATTTCAGATGAACTTCCCTCCATCAATATTATCAGTTCATCTTAATATTATAAAATGTGGTCATATCATAGCATATCATATACTTATTAAAACTCTGATCTTGTTAGTGTGTATATGTATATATGTGTGTGTGTATATGTGGTTGTCTTTACATCTTCGCGAAAACACGATGCGGTAACAATTACATTTTTACATATTCCGGTTGACATTTTTCCCGTCGAGGCCGGGAGCACCTTATCTGAACATTTCATGCTTTATTTCTCGACTTATTCTCGACTCATTGCTGATTAAGTCAAAAGACTTTGAAATTAAAACCACCAGCTTCAAATGATGACGTCACAATGGCTCAGCTAGCAGTGAAAAGCCTCAGTGAAGATTTCATCCTATATTTGACACATTATTCGCGATTAAAGCTTTAAAAATGCCAACTTTCAAAAGATCTTTACAGATTCTGATTCACATATTTCCCCTCAAGGCAGAGATCACTTTCACTGAACATTTTATGCTTTATTTCTAGACATTATTGATTAAAGTTTTAAAAAAATCAAAATACCTTCAATTTCAAACCGACCGTCTTCAACTGATGACGTCACAATGGTTCGACTAGCAGGGGGAGGGCGAATTGCTATTACATCACGCAGAGCAAGTGCAATTGGATTTTTTTTTAAAGATCACTGCTGAGGAAGGCAAGGGGAGTGCTGGAATCTTACGTTCTGGAACGGCTTGAGTTGGAGGACCATGCCTCCCGTGGGGGCTACGGGTAGGGAACAGGTGGGTTGGGTTAGCAGACCCAGTGGGTCTGCACTTGGTCTAGTAACTTTATAAATGTAAGGATTCCTAGAACCCGGTTTCTCCCATTTCCATGATTTCCGCTGTTTCCCCTTTCCCTTTGTTCCAGAGCTGCAATAAGAGCTCCCCTTGACTTCCATCTCACTAGCCTCCACATTCAAAGAGTTATCCTGCAGTATCTCCACCGATGCCATCACCAAATGCTCCTTCTCCTGCCATCTCCTTTCAGTGCTAAAAAGGGATCATTCTCTGCAGACCAGGACCCACTCTCAACATCTGCTTCCCCTCTGAATACACACTTCATGTCCAAACCCAGCAGATGTCGTAGCTGCCTTTATAATCTCTCTTCCAAAATCCAGGCATTGTTTAGAGATTCTTTGATATAATCTACTGAATTCTCTGCTCACCATGTGGTCTACCCTATGCTGAGGAGACCAAACATGACCTGGATGACATGTGAAGAACACCATTATTCAACCCACAAACAGAAGCCCAAGTTCCCTCTCGAACCAACTCTGCTGTTGGGACTCCTCTCCAATTCCAGTGAAACTCAATGCAAACTCAAGGAGAACCCCGTAACCCATCGGAGACGCACTTCGCAGGCTCAGCACTAAGTTCAACAATCTTATCGAATGGAGACACACGAGTCTGGTAAACATGAATTGTAATAATCATTCACATACATATATACCACACTGCCTTCCCCCTGTACAATATGTTATTGTAAATTCAGTCTGACACTCAGACCTCCGTAACCGTGTTTGGATCTCGTGTTGTGGTTATTTCTTATATGAAGTACATGCGGCTTCCAGATTCATCTCATTACAAGTTCATAGGTTCTAGCAGCAGAATAAGGCCTTTCGGCCCATCAAGTCTACTCCGCCATTCAATCATGGCTGATCTGTCTTTCCCTCTTAACCCCATTCTCCTGCCTCAGGCACCTGTACTAATCAAAAATCTGTCAATCTCCGCCTTAAAACTATCCATTGACGTGCCTCCACAGCTGTCTGTGGCAATGAATTCCACAGATTCACCGCCTATTTAACAGTGTCTCCACTTCAATAGTTGCTTCTATGTCTGGTGTTTCCACAACGTGATTGCTCCATCTCTTGCTGCCATCACAGACACTTCTGACTTTTCCTTTAAGTTTAATACTGCAGCGTTGTACCATCACATCAATATCCCACCTCTTGCTCATCTATCTCGATTTTCTCCCTTTCTCATCCCATTATCTCTTCCCTGATGAACTAATTGATTGGTTGATTGATAGATAGATACAGCAGGAAAGAGGCCCTTCTGTCTACCCAGTCTATCGATCACCCATTCACACTATTTCTGTTATTTCACTTTTACATCCACCCACCCCACACATAGGGAATTTACAGAGGCCAATTAACTTACAAACCTACCTGTCTTTAGGATGTGGGAGGTCAGGATCAAACCCGAGTCTCTGGTGCTGTAAGGCAGCAGCTCTAACAGCTGTGCCACTGTGCTGCCCTTATGAATATATCTTGTTCAGATGTGAAACATTTCACTTTCCTTTCTACCAACGTCTCACAGCTCTCTCCTCCCAGCTGAGGTGGAATAAATTGAAGCGTGTTCAAGGCCTGTGATGCATGAACGGCTCCACTGGCTGAATCCTGGGGTGCTATGTGATCTGGTGTGTCACTTGAATAAGAAATAACTAAATGAAGATGCGCAGGGGACTTGTCCCTTTAAGGTTTAGTTAGGCGATGTAAAGAGTTTCACTGTTCGAAGCTTTGTGGGTGTGGGGGAATTAGCGAATTGACATTAGCGAGATGTGACAGATGAAGTCTGAATTGAGCTCCATTCAGTGCTCCTGGAGCACCATGGTGTGCTAAAGCTCAGCTCCTCAGCTTTACACTCTGCTGTTGTGCTTGGTCACATATGACAAATGTCAATCCATTCTCTTCATTCAGATTGAATATCATGAAGACCTTGAAAACTTGTAGCCTTTTTGTCAAGAAGTAACTTGTGCTCTCTGAAACATTCCCTTCCAGAGCTGTGCGTTTCTTTTGTGGTTTTCTTCTCAACTTTGGAGAGAAATTTTTTGTTGACATTGAACCTTCTAGTCCGTTGTCATTGCATACATGCAGCAACCGTAGAGCTTTGTTCAATAACCTTCATATTTACAATGGCAATATGTTGTAATGTCATTTATCTAGCCTCCTGACTAGGGATTATTATTTCTATCTTGCCGCTTCAGATAACCTTCATCACATTCATATCTTTGATGATAAAATAGTGGAATTTGGACATTACCAGTATTGCCCCCACTTTAAAAATGTGCTCATAGACTTATTAGAGACATAGAGTCAGGGGATATGGGGAGAAGGCAGGAACGGGGTACTGATTGGGGATGATCAGCCATGATCACATTGAATGGTGGTGCTGGCTCGAAGGGCCAATGGCCTACTCTGCACCTATTGTCTATTGTCTATTTGTCATTTCAGGTGTATCTGTCCAGGTCATCTCAGGAATGACTACATCTGTGACTTTTATCTCAATACCACTTTCCTTCTTACATATCATTTGAGTTTCTAATAATGATTTTACTTCGGAGTCACGTGAGTGACTACGTGAAGAACCCCGTCAGGGTGCATGCGCGTCATTACGTCGGACGCATTGGTGCGAACGGCAGCAGGAGCACGGACCTCCTGCTGCAACGTGAGTAAATACAGCTCCACCAAAGTCGGGGAGACTTTGGAGGAGTTAGAGAAAAGTAAAGATATTGTTTCTGTGTGTTTTCCCCCCACATACAGGAACAAGGAAAAGGTGCAGGCTGCTGCCGACAAGGAGAAAGAGAGCTGCGGGAGTGCAGTCTCTGAAAGGCAGCCTGTCACCTCGGGGGAGTCGCAAGCCGGTAGCGGTGCGGCGACAGACTTCAGAAAGTGCCCAGCCGGGTACACAGCCAACGCCAGTCGGGCGGTCGGCATAAGCTAAGTCTGTAAGGGCTATAGACTCCGCAGAGTCGGGCCACGAGAGTCCCGTCGGGGACAGGATACCGTTCCCCAGCGGTTATCCAAAAGGAGCAGCTCATACAGGGGCTGCTCCACAGAGACGCTCCAGGAGGAGTTGTGTGGGTGGGAAGCCATAGGGAAGGCTCCGCTGGCAGTGCCTAGGAGAGGTTCTGCTTCATAAAGCCACACTCCAGGAGGAGTAGTGCAGGCGGGAAGCCTTAGGGAAGGCTCCGCTGGCAGTGCCTAGGAGAGGTCTGCTTCATAAAGCCATACTCCAGGAGGAGTTGTGCAGGCGGGAGGCCGTGGGGACGGCTCCGCTGGCAGTGCCTAGTAGAGGCCTGCTTGAAAGCACCCTCTTTGCAAGAGGTGAGTGCAGAAGGGCAGATACGCTCTGACCCTGAGTCCACGACATCCAAAGGGAGGGCAGGCAGCTGTCAGAGCTGACACCGTGTGCAGCACGGTTTGCCATGTCGTCGGATGCTGGTGAGCCTCTGGGTGAGGAACTTGCCACCAGCATAAATTACCAAGTCCTCACATCAGCTACAGGAGCTGACAATGGATGAGACAGTAACGAAGTATGAAGCCCCAATCAACTGTGGACTGTTAAAAGTTCCTGTTGGGAACAGGAAGAATTGGGGCAAGATGGGTATACTAATGAAAGCCCAGGAGCATGTGAAGCTCCAGCATATTTTTAAAGTTGCTGGCATCCGGTATAACGAGCTTTGCCAGGATGGTGGATGGAGAGGCCATGACAAATTACAACAAAAGGCGCTATTGTGGAGTGCCCACTTTGAGATCAACTGCCTCCGCAAGATGCGATTAGACCAACCATCAATGCTAAATATGCTTCACTCTGCCAGCCTGGCACAGTGCAACCGGCACAGCTGTTTGGCGAGGATTTCGCACAGCAGGTGAAGGAGCTGGAGGAGGAGGCTAAGACGGCAGCCACATATTCACCAAAGCGGAAGTATCCCTATAAGGGAGCAGACTGGTCCGGGCAAGGGACGAGTCCAGCTACGATGCAGCGCAGTTGGCGTTCGGCTGTAGCACCGCCACGGAGGTGAGATATCCAGCTCAAGGCCGGGGAAGAATGCCAGGTGGTAAGGAGGTAAGAGCGTCTGGTTCTCATGTAGACAGATCTAATGTGATACAATTAAATGTTTACCTCAGATATGTTTATACTGAAGGTTATTCAAGGGCATCGAATAAAGCTTAAATGCAAATTCTGATTTACCCATGCAACATGTTCCAAAAAAGGAGTTTGACTTCAGTATCACTGAACAATTGGAAGTTCAGCTGGAACTTGCAACCTTATGTAATAAAGGTGTAATTGCTAAGGCAGTTTACCAAAGCCATCAGTTTGTGTCTTTCCAGACCAAAAAAGGATGGGGGAAGCAGAATTATACAGACCTGAATAGGCTTAACCCTTTTGTACGGTATAGACATTTTAAGATGGAAACGTTTGTGAAGGAGATCTTAAAGATGCGGATTCAGTGTCTGTTCATTTGCAGGATAGAAGATTTAAAATTCAGCTGGATGGGAATTATGCCAATACAATCCACTGCCTAATGGTTTGTCTTCAGCTCCTAGAGGGATTACAAAGTTGTTAAAACCTATTCTAGGCATGATGAGAAGTCAAGGTCATGTGCTCATGGCTTAGCTAGATAATATCTTGATTGTAGGACAATCAAAGGAAACAGCTGAAGCATCAGTGGCAGTTGGTAAAAACCAATTTTTAATTGGGCTTTATAAGCTATTCTGAGAAATCTAAATTTATACCTGTGCACAAATTGACTAGTTGGGTTCACAATGGACTTAATCAACATCATTGTGACCTTGCCCAGGCAAAAAGGGTAGAGCTAATTAAGAGCTATATCAAGTTAATTGCTAACACACAGCCTTCAATTAGCCAGGTGACAAGACTGCTGTGGTAACGGCTGGCAGCATTTCCAGCAGTTCAATATGGCCACTTTATTATCTACAATTACCAAAGGTCAAAGGAACAAGCATTGAGGATACATAGGGTCATTATAATAGACCTATGCTTCTATCAATAGAGGCTGTGCTGATATACAATGGTGGATTCAGCATGTGTCCACTAGTAGTTCCAAAGTGTTATTGGACCAAGCTTCCATGATTTGCAGACAGATGTCAGAGCACTTGGGTAGGGTGCTACTGATACAGATCCAGCGGTGGAGACAGATGAACATTGCTTCTGCAAACATGGGGAATTTGAGTATTTATGGACTCAAGCTTATGGCACTAACTAAACTAGTTTGCATGTGCAGTGCAAAATAGACAACACTACAGCAGTTGCTGATATGAATCACATGGGTGGAATCAAATTGTTATCATGTGACAGGTTGGCAAATACAATTGGACCTGGAGTAGAGATAGAGAGATTTGGGATTGGAGCTATCTATCTGCCAGGGAAACTTAATGTAGTACCAGATGGCAGCTCACGAAAATTCCATCATAACACAGAGTGGATGTGGAACCAGGATGTGTTCAAGAACATAGTACTTCTATATGGAAGGCCAAAAATATGTTTCGTAGGCACCAGATCCAGGGGCAGTGACAATTGATGCTTTTCACTAAATTGGGATGATATGTTTGTGTACATTTTCCCACCATTCTGCCTCATAGGTCGGTGTTTGAGAAAATCAAGCAGGATGCCGCTTCAGGGGTTTTGGTGATACCAAATTGCCTGATTCAACCATGGTTTCCTTTGATGTTACAGATAGCGATCCAACCTCTTTTTGCTGATTCCAAACAGTAGGAATTTGCTGGAGCATCCAGTAACGCATTAAGTTCATCCGTTATGTGATGGTATGGATCTTTTAATTTTGCAGGTTTTAAGAATGCCTTACATTGGTCGAGGACTTTCTAGGCCAACGGTGGATATACTCACTGCAGCCTGGAGAAACAGTACTCAAAAACAGTATATGACATGAAAAAAAATATCATCATATCTAGGTTGATGAAAGGAATCTTTAATTCCAAACCGCCTAAGCCTAGGTATATGGTAATCTGCGAGGTAAGTGTTGTTTGTAACATACTTCGTCATTGGGTCCCTGTCACGTCTTATAACTTTGTTAAAATTAACCATGAAATTGGCTATGCTAATGGCATTGGTGTCAGTACAGAGAGTGCAGACTTTCCAAAAACTTCAGTTCGAGAGAATGGAAGTGAATACAGAGAATGTTCTGTTTTATATTTCTGACCTGCTCAAACAAAGCAGGCCAGGTGTGACAGGTCTTAAGAATTGTGTTCTCAGCATATCCTACAGCTCCATGTTTATGTGTAAGGACACATTTGTTACATTACATTGAAGCCGCAAGGGCTTTAAGACAAGAAGAAACAGGATTATTTCTCAGTTACAAGAAGCCAACATAAAAGAGTGGCAGTTCAGACTATCTCAAGGTGGTTAAAGCAAGAGTAGGTTCAGGCAGGAATTAACATTTATGTGTTTACATCTCATTCCACTAGTGCAGTAGCAACATCCGCGGCCAGGGCGATGGACGTTCCCATCGACCATATATTAAAAGCCGCAGGTTGGAAAAATGAACTTGTGTTTCAGCAATACTACCATCGGCCGATTGCCGATGGAGGGCTGTTTGCCAACTCAATATTGAGTGCTGTTGCTATTGTTTAAAGTCTGTTTTCAATACTGTTTCATTCTGTTTCGTTTGTTGCCCCTACATTAAGAGGGTTTATTGGTTGTTTTATGACCAAAAATAAAATTGTTTTGTTTTTGCGTGATATGCAATGTCATGTTTACAGCATTATTGATGATACTCAGAGTCAATCGATGCAGTTGAGAAGCCGGGATTTTGATCTGCGGCATAAAAATCACAGAGCTTTAAAATCTTCACGTTGTCACTCACGTGACTCCGAAGTAAAATAGTAAGATTAAACGAGAACTTACCAGTTTGAAGTTTGATCTTTATTTTATGATGAGTTACGTTGGTGATTACGTGCCCGCCACGCCCAACCCTCTCTCATAGAAAAAAGGTCATAATGGTAGTTCTCATGTTGATCATCTTAATATGTTACTTCAATTATGTGTTGTCTGTGATTTTCATACCGCTGCTTCGAAGATTGACGCGCATGCGCCCTGACGGGGTTCTTCACGTAATCACCAACGTAACTCCTCATAAAATAAAGATCAAACTTCAAACTGGTAGTTCTCATTTAATCTTACTATTATATTTCAGAACCTTGTCTAAATTGCTAAGAATTGTTTCACCGGTGCTCGTGGCAATGAAAAGGCCATCCTGGTTACAAGATCATAGGCCTATTGTCAATTGGAAAATCTTTGCGATGATTTAACTCCAGGTGGTAACATGGTATGAGACCCTAACATGTATTTATAATGGGTCAATGTTGATTCTGCTCATCTCCAATTAATTGAACTCTTGCTTGCAACAATCTACCTGAGTGAAGGACTTCCTTCCACCAATACTGCAAAGAGAACTTTCAATGTTGAAAATAGATATTGCTCTCATTGAAGGTAGACACACAAAATGCTGGAGCAACTCAGTGGGACAGGCAGCACGTCTGGAGAGAACGAATGGGTGACGTTTCGGGTCGAGACCCTTCTTCAGACTGATGCTCTCATTGACATTGACATAACCATGATGACCTTCCCATTGCCATGAGCACTATGGAAACAATTGCGGACTGGTGGGACTAGTGTAGCTGAGACATGTTGGCCGGTGGGCCGAAGAGCCTGTTTTCACGCTGTATCAATCTATGACTGTATAACTATGACACTTGGCTGCGGGCACTTTGCAGTTGCTACATAACCATACCACTGTTCAACATTGATTATCACCACAATTGCATTGTCTATTCACGAGGAGCTATTTTTCTCTCAGTCTCTATTCTTCTTTTGCTTTCCTGCCTCATTTTCCACCTGAAAATGGCACTGCTGGAGTGTCATGGTTTAACTTCTCAGCATCGGTGGTGCAGCAGTAAAGTTGCTGCCTCACAGTACCAAAGGCACGGGTTTGATCCTGGCCACAGGTGCTGTCTGTACGGAGTTTGTACCTTCTCCCTGTGACCTGCAGGGGGTTTCTCTGGGTGCACCGGTTTCCTCCCACACCCCAAAGGTTTGTAGGTTAATTGGCTTGGATAAATTGTAAATGTCCCTCGTAGTGTATGTAGGATATTGTTAGCGTGCGGGGATCGCTGGTCGGCACGGACTCGTGGGTCCAAAGGGCCTGTGCCCACGTTGTATCTCTAAATTAAACTAAACAAAATCAGGCTAGATGCATGTGGAAAACAAATAAAATTGTAGATGAAGGAATCTGAAACAAAATACTGGAGGAATTCAGCCAATTAAACAGCATCAGTGTAAAGAGAAACTAGTCAAAGTTTTGTCACGGGAATCTTTCTTCAGAACAAAGATTCATGTAAGTATGTACTTTATAATGCTAATATAAACACCCTTAACGATTTCTTCATTCTCCTGTGTGTTCAGTTCTTCTCTTCAGAATGTCTTGAGATCAATGGTACCTTTTGTCAAAAATAGATAGCTGAATTTCCTCCAGAATTTTCAAGAGGTAACAGTCAAAAGGTTAGTGTTTATTTGTCATATGTCGACAACAGAACAATATTATTCTGACTTGGAGCAGCATAACAGCCCTGTAAACACAATACAGCCCTGTAAACGCAAAAAAAAAGCCCAAAGTGCTTAATGCAACCAACACAGTCCATAGTTCATAGTTTAGTGTTTTGTGATGTTCAATAGCATGACGGTTGTTGGGAAGAAGTTGTCCTTGAACCTTCAGGTAGCTCGTATACCTTCTTCCCGATGGTAGGAGTGAAATGAGAGCATGCCTAAGGTGGTGTAGGTCTTTGGTGATGCTGGCTGCCATTTTAAGGCAGTGCTTCTTATAGATCCCTTCGACACTGGGAAGGTGAGTATCTGTGATCGAACAGGCAGTGATCACCACCTTTGTAATCTATCTATACTCTATACTATTACTAAAACTCTCATCTTGACCCTTCTGGTCTGTGTTGTAATTAAATTTGCACAAAAATGCTACCCTATATCGCCACCTTACTCACCGTTCTCCTCTGCTCCAAGCACCAATTTTTGTTCCGATCGGTGAAATATGAGAAAAGTTATGAAAGTTTTAGAAAATCGTAAGATCAGCAGATTGGTCTTCTCGCCTGTTAGTCACCATGAAGGTAACGCCCCTTCTGGCACGCCCTTCCCCCCTCCCCTTCCTCCCTCCCCCTCCTCCCCACATAGCCCCCTTCCTCCTCCCACCTTTCCCACTCGCTCCTTCCCCCCTCCCCTCCGCCCCTCACACCCACACACCCCTTTTACCCCCTACCCGTTCCTCCCCCCACCCCCACACCCCCCACACCACCCCTCCCCCCACACCACCCCCTCCCCTCCCACACCTCCCCCTCCCCCCCACATCACCGCATCCCCCACACGAACCAACGAGGCATTGATGGGCATATTGATATGCATTTCCACAGTAGCAAGATTTATGTGAATTTAAATTTTTGAAAACTTGCTAGTTTCTGCAGGTGTCCATGAGGTCCAATTCTACTCTGTCTGCAATGTTACACAGAGTCCCTGTTGTAGACGTTTCCCCTCAGTGCAGGGCATGCGTTGGTACCTATGCGCTGGTCACTTCTTCCCAGCTTCAGGTCTAGTTCCATAAGCCTACAACAGAATCAATGTGTTGCAGAGTTGCTCACTGTATTTCCCTGTTGGTTTAAATTTCTCTCTATTGAAAGGGTCAACACAGCACAGCTTTAGTCAGTTGCTGTGGTTGCAATTTACATGCAGCATGTCCCTTCATCTGAAGCCTCTAGCATTTTGTCTCCTTAAAAGAATGTGGTGAATGTCTTCCATTGCTTGTGTAACAATAATTTCACACCACTTGCCCTGCCTGTGTACTGGCCATGTCTTGGGATTGGAGCTCTTGATGCTTCCTTCTCCCTACTGGCCACTTCTTGCTCGTGCCTGGCAGTGAATGCAGTTCCATGGCATTTTTCAATGTCATGTCCATTCTAACGATTTCGATTGAATTCTCTCATTATTTAAGCTGCACACAAATACATCCCCCACTGCATGGTTTGAGAGTAATGGCCGCCTCAACTGTTCAATGGACCGACGTTTCTCCTCTTTTAATTCTTAGCATCAACTTGCTTTCATCAACCTGTTTGGATACTTCTTCAACAAACAAAAATCAAATTTGTTAGACACACTCTCCCACATACAAAACCATTCTGACTATCCTTAATCAGCCCATTTCTCCAATGCCTATATATCTTACACCTTAGAACCCTCTCCAGTAACTTACCTACATAGATATTAGTTCTACTGGTCTACTTTTCTTTGCAACCCTTCTTAATAGACAGCGGCAACATTAGCCACACTCCAGTCATCCGGCACCTCACCTATATCTCACGATGTTTCAAATATCTCCACCAGGGCTCCTGCAATTTCTTCTCTTGCTTCCCGCAGTATCGTCAGATATATCTGAAGGCCCAAGAGATATATCTACCTTCATACGCCATAGGATGTCGAATACCTCCAAAACCGTAACACGGACTGCCCTCAAGACATCTCCATTAACTTTCCCAAGTTCCCCAGTCCTCATGACTTTCTCCATGGTAAAAACAGAGGAGAAATACTCATTGCCCTCCCCACCAACGAAGGGATTTATCGGAGTCGCTGCCTCAAAAAGGCAGCGAACATCATCAGAGACCCACACCATCCTGGCCACACACTCATTTGACCACTGCCATCGGGAAGAAGGTACAGGAGCCTGAAATCTGTTACGTCCAGGTTCAGGGACAACAAATAAGCTCTGAACTAAAACAGACTATTATTATTATTGCACTATAATTGTTTGTTTTTTGAGTATGTGTATGTGTGTATGTGTGTATATTCACACTGAACCTTTTTTTCTCGTCTATGTACTATGTTTACATATTCTGTTGTGCTGCAGCAAGTAACAATTTATTAGTCTATCTGGGACATATGACAATAAAAATATCTTGACGCAAACACTCAAACTTTGAAATTTATTTAATACTAGACCAACTGCAGACCCGTTGGGGTCTGCTCCCCCAACGCACCCGTTCCCTACCCATAGCCCCCAAGGGAGGCGAGGTCCTCTAACTCAAGTCGTTCCTGAACGTAAGATTCCAGCACTCCCCTGCCTCCCTCAGCAGTGATATTTTTAAAAATTCAAATTGCACCTGCTCTGCAGGTTGCAATAGCAATTCGCCCTCCCCCTGCTAGTCGAACCATTGTGACGTCATCAGTTGAAGCTGGTCGGTTTGAAATTCAAGGTAATTAACAGGTAATTAACAGGTATTAGTCGAGAAATAAGCATAAAATAAAGCATAATATGTTTAGTGAAAGTGATCTCAGCCTCGAGTGGAAAAATGTGAATCAGAATATGTAAACATTTTGTGAAAGTTGGCATTTTTAAAGCTTTAATCGCGAATAACGTGTCAATAACTTTCCTGACCAGATCCTCAATTGCTCTCGTCACCCAGGTTTCCTTATTCCCACCTGCCTTGCCTTTCACTGTAAGAGGAACATGCATGCCCTGAATTCTCGTCATCACACTTTTAAAAGCATCCAACTTTCAGATATCCCTTTGGCCGCCAACAACCGATTCCAATCAACTTTAGCAAGTTCAAGTCTATTACCATCAAAGTTGGTCTTGTCACAGTGCTGAATTTTAACTTGCGGGCCCATCCTGTCTTTATCCATAACTATTATAAAGCTAATAGAACTGTGGTTGCTGGACTCAAAAGGCCCATCCACTGACATTTCAGTCACTTGGTCTTTCCAATTTCCAAAGAGTAGATCAAGCTTTTGCCCATTCTCTTATTGGATCCTTCTTTCCTGAACACATTTGACAAATTCCACATCGTCAAAGCCTTTTGCACCATGACAGCCCCAATCATATTGGGAAAGTTAAAATCCCCCTACTATAACAATACTAGGGCAAGGCATGCCCACAGGTTGAAGTTCTGAATTGGGGAAAGGCCAACTTTGATGGTATTAGGAAGTTGCTAAAGTTGATCAGCGTAGGTTGTATGTGGGCAAAGGTACATCCATAAAGTAGGATGTTTTTAAAAGGAGTGGTGAGAGTTCAATATATGCATGTCCCCGTTAGATTAGGGCAACGCAATGGATGTAAGGAAGCCTGGATTACGAGAGAAATTGAGGCTCAGGTCTGAAAAAAAGGAGGTATGGGCTAGGTATGGGCAGCTGGGACCAAGTGTATCCCTGGAGGAGTTTAGGAGACTGAGGAGCCTACATAAGAAGGAAATCAGGACAGCAAAAAGCAGACAGGAGATAGTTCTGCAGATAAAGTTCCATAATCCAAAGGGATTTTCTAAATACGCTAAGGGAAGAGGATGACGAGAGAGAGAAAAGGGTCCTCAGTAATCAAAGTGATGGATCCGCAGGAGATGGGCATGGTCCTCAAATAATATTTTTTCTCTTTTTACCATGAAGAAAGAAATGAAGTCTAGAGCACTTGGGACAGGTGGTTGAGGCAGATACTTTAACAAAATGTAAAGGACATTTGGACAGGTATGTGGATAGAAAAGGTTTAGAGGGATATGGATCAAACATGGGCAGGTGGGACTATTGTAGATGAGGCATCTTGGTTGGTATGGACAAATTGGGCCAAAGGGCCTGTTTTGTGCTGTATGACTCTGTGACTAAACTAATTTGATCTGATATTAACCAGATGATAAGTTTCAGAGTCAATCTCCATCAATAAAATTGCCTTCATAACACCCCCTTACAGCAGCATTCACTGCCTGCATGACTTCATCACAACTCTACTTTGTTAGCTTTAAAGAATAAATCTCTCGGAAACACAAGACACTGCAGTTGCTGGAATCCAGCAAAAAAAAAAAACTGCTGGAAGAACTCTAAGTCAGGCATTATTTGTCATACAGTCAATATTTTGAGTCAGACTGAAGAAGGGTCCTGACCCAAAACGCTGCCTGTCATTTGCCACCACAGATGCTGCCTGACCCACTGAGTCCCTCCAGCAGTTTAAATTTTCCCCAAGAGCACTTTCAAATTTCCCCCAGAAAAGATTCACACTCATTGGCAACCTCTATATTATGTCTGTATCTGATCCAATTTTCAACCACAGCTAGGCCTACCACACTTTAAGTGTCCTATAGTCTACACTCCTCTATTGTGCATTTATTTCCCCAGTAAGCAGCATTCCTCTCAATGCTGCAGACTGCCTCTGGTTATCAAAGATGTCAAGGCCATCATAGGTTGATCCATTCACTGTGCACCCACACAGCACTCTACACCAGGCAGGTGCCGTGAGTAATTACTCGGGGTAGACAGTCAGTCGGCTTTAAAAAAAAACTTAAACCGCGCATGCACAGATTGTTCTCTCCGTAAAAATAACAAATAAAAGTAAATACAGTAACAATTCAATTTGCCCAAGGCTTCCAAGTCTCCTTTATTCTGAATTACTGAATGGGTGGGGGGGGGGGGGGTAAAGGGTGATGGCAGGTGGAGAGTTGGTGGGAAAAATGGGAGCACAGGGAAAAGTTGAATCAGTTGTCATCTAATTGAATGACAACACTTGTTCAAGGGACCAATTGGGGGGAGAGTTCCTTTCACAGCGTGTGGAGAGTCTGTGCCAGGGGTAAAGTTGCGGGGAGGGTAGGAGTGTTGAGAAGGAGGGGGTCGGGGATAATGCTCGTAACTCACTCACTCACCGCTGCCGCGGCACTCCAGGTGTGAAGCCACCGCATTGTGGCCGGGGATAGAAGCAGCTCGGGTGGCTGCGAGCGGCCGCCGGGACCCGACAGCAGAACTGGCCGCCACTTCAACGCCTTCTGCCGGCCCGCTCGCCTCTGGCATTCTGGCACCTCTAAATTCCCACAGCCGAGTAAACTCAATCGCGCTGTCGGAATTTAAGGATTTGCGGGAAGCGGCTGACATGAGTGGGGCCAGCGAGCGGCAGGAGAGAGGTTTTTAGACGGAGAGCTGCCAGAGGTGAGCGGGGGCCGGCAGAAGGCGCTGAGGTGGCGGCTGGTTCCGCTGTCTGGCCCGGCGGCCGCTCGCAGCCACCCGAGCTACTTCTCCCCCCTGGCCTCAATGCGGTGGCATTGCACGCCTCCGTGCAAGGAGTGTCGCAAGTGTCATGCTACCGACCCCCCTCCTTCACAACACTCCTGCCCTCCCCGCAACTTTACCCTGGGCCAGACTCCCCAAAGGAACTCTGACCCACCCCCACACCCCGGGAAATACTGTATTTAAAAACATAAACACAAAATGTACTTGCCACATTATCGGTACACGAACTCCATTCTTCTCTCTTTGTTTCCTAAGATACACTTAAAATAATGACAATCCATATTTGAAAAACCCGCCAAGAAACCAGCGCTGTGCATGCGCAGTAGGCTGCTGCGCATGCGCAGTGCTGCAAAGGCAGAATTTCAGCTGCCTTCAGCCCCGCTTGAAATTGACGGCTCGAAGCAGCGCTGACGGCACGTGGGCTGCACAGAGCTTCAAGGGTTACAAGCGCTGTGGATGAAAGGCACGGAGAATTATGCCTACCTAAGAGATCGATCTCTTAGATAGGCATAATTCTCCCATGCCTTTACTATTTATATTTAGTTATTACCATTTTATAATTTTAGTCAGGGTAGGCAGTGCCTACCTTGCCTAACCTGACGGCACGTGCCTGCTCTACACCCAAGCCCTTTCTCTCACCAGTCTGCCATCATGCAATCGTGCTCAGTAGCTGGTGCGGAGTTCCTTCCCACCTCCATTTCTAGGAGCTATGACTTATCGGGTATTAGACTTATGCTCAGTATGCCGTCTGAAGGAGGGTCTCGACCCGAAACATCACCCGCTCCTTCTATCTAGAGATGCCGCCTGTCCCGCTGAGTTACTCCAGCATTTTGGGTCTCTCTCTGGTGTAAACCAACATCTACTTTTCCTTCCTACACGTCCAATCGTGTAGAATGGTTAAGTATTATTTATAGTAAACCCTAGGAGACATTGGATGATTTGGGGCAAGTGTGTGTTTCATTGCACACTAACAACTAGCATGTCAGTGTGGGTAAGTTGGGCCGAAGGGCCTGTTTCCATGCTGTATGACTCTATGACTTTATGTGCTTACATCACACATTTGATGACATCAACATGTCATGTGCACTGATTCAAATGCAAACCACACCTTCCCTGCATTTGGTTTCAATGAAGAACACCGGTTCAAAACATTAACTGTTTATCTTTCCATAAACGTCACGGCCTACAGAGCATTGACAACAATTTCAGTTTATAATTTTAGTGGTGAGGTTATTCCAGGGTTCTGGGCTCCAGGAGCAGCCAGTGACAGACTGACGGGTGGACAAACTTCAATAGGCCAGCTTTGATTCAACTTCCTAGAAACTTATAAGCTTTTGTTATATTATGGAAGGAAATGTGAATTCTTCCACAACTTCAGAGTGCTGTCATTCTGACTTATATGAGTGTGAAACTACTCAGTCCATGCGATCTCCCGGTTGCTAAACACCTCAACTCACCCTCCCATTCCCATACTGTCCTGGGCCTCCTCCACTGTTCCAGGTGTGGACTCCTATATATCGGCGAGACCAAGCGCAGGCTCGCCGATCATTTCGCTGAACTCCTCCTCTCAGTCTGCCTAGGCTTACGCGATCTCCTGTTTGCTAAACACTTTAACTTCCATTCCCATTCCCGCACTGACCTTTCTGTCCTGGGCCTCTTCCACTGTCATAGTGAAGCCCAACGCAAATTGGAGGAGCAGCACCTCATATTTTGCTTGGGCAGCTTATAACCCAGCAGTATGAATATTGATTTCTCTCACTTCAAGTAGCCCTTGCTTTCCCTCTCTCTCCTTCCCTCCCCCACCCTATTTCTCCGACTAGTTTCACTGTCCTCCTGATTAATTTTACTGATTGTAGTCCTCCTTGTCACCTTCCCCTCAGCTGACAATGAACCATTCTACATTTCCTTGATCAGCCTCTGCTTCGATATGTTGTTTTCACACCTTACATATCTCTAGACTCCCTCTCCCCTGACTCTCAGTCTGAAGAAGGGTCTCGACCTGAAACATCATCCATTCCTTCTCTCCAGAGATGCTGCCTATCCCGCTGAGTTGCTCCAGCATTTTGTGTCTATCTACGGTGTAAAACTCCTCATGTGCTTTGAGAATAAAGTACGCCAATCAGAGTGGCGATATGTTTCTCCTCCTATCCAGCTGTAGGGACCTGTAAGGCTCAATGCTCACTGCCACTCCCTCTTCTCCCCTCTCCCATCCGGCAAAAACTATAGAAGTGTGAAAACGCACACCTCCAGAATCAGGACCAATTTCTTCCCAGCTGTTATCAGGCAACTGAATCATCCTACCACTCAAGAGAGCAGTTCTGAACTACTATCCACCTCTTTGGTGACACCTTGGACTATCCTTGATGGGACTTTGCTGGCTTTACCTGCCACTAAATGTTATACCCTTATCACGTATCTATACACGTAAATGGGTCGATTGCAATCATGTATTGTCTTTCTGCTGACTGGTTAGCACGCAACAAAAGCTTTTCACTGGACCTCGGGACACGTGACAATAAACTAAACTAAACTAAACTAAAGTAAACGAGCTATCCCAAACAATTTACATCACTCAGAGATCTGTGTAGGCCTGAAGTAAAGCAAGACAGCGGGGCAGGCAGCATCTGTGGAAAGAGAAACAGAGTCAATGTTTCAGCTTGCTGACCTTTCTTCAGAAATGGTAATCTATCTATCTATCTATGGCTTTCACACCAACTCGAGGTTGAGTGATGCCATCTGCTTCACGATGCCCTGCCACTTTCTTCCGTCCCCAGCTAGCGTGCTAGCTCTGCCAGAGAGTTGATGTAATATAATCAGGGGCTGAAAAGCTGGTGTGGTGTTGGCCATCCATCATGATGCAGTTTTACTCAAGGATACGCTGAGCGGATGAGGAGTCCTCTCCCAGCAAGAAAGAAAGAACACAATACACAACAGAAATTCAACATAAAACATAAAACATCCACCACAGTGGGACCAACACTTCCCGCTGTGATGGAAGGCACAAAAGTTCAGTCAGTCTTCCTCGTCCTGTGGACCCGTGGTCGGGGCCCTGGACCCTCCGCAGTCGCCGCTACGGACGGCCCGATGTACAGGCCCTCTCGCCGGGATGATGGAAACTCCGACGTCGGGGCGGATCAGGATCGGAATTCCCGAATCGGCCGCTTCTCACCGGAGACCACAGCTTCACGATGCCAAGTCCGCAGGCCCAGCGGTCAGGGCACCTCTTCAGGTGATCCTCGGCAAAGGTCGCAGGCAGCTCCGCGATGCTAAAGTCCATGCAGCGCCCGCGGCTAGAAGCTCCACAGACCGGGCTCCATGATGTTAGACCAGGCCCCCGCGGTAAACGTGATATAAAATGGGAAACGTGATATAAAAGATTTTAAACACTGCAAAGTTGGGGAAGAGTGGGGTGGGTTGAGAAGAGATGTTACAATATCACTTCAGATTTCAAAAACTTTGCTATTGCAGGAGGATTGTGGTTCATTCTTCAATCTTCTCAATATTATTCTAAATCTGCGTTCACCACCACCCCCCCCCCCCCCCCACAATTATTTTTAACCTCTGTTAAAGGAAAACAATCCCTCCTTTTCACTATCTAAGCTCTTTGTGAATTTACATACCTTTAATAAGTCTTCCCTCAACCTCCTCACCACCATAGTAGTTTTCCAACCCTACCTCTTAGTTTCAGTTTCCCAGTCCCAATAACATCCTTGTAAGTTTGTCTGTACCGTGTCGCGTGTAGTCACATGTGGTGGCCTGAACTGTGTACAGTACTGACGCTCACTCACGGCGTGCATCGGCGAATAAAGGCAACATGAGACTGACACCTCCCTGGGATGTTTTGCAGGTGGACAGTACACTCCCAGCAGTGTGACCGCATCGTTGCTGTGCTGTGTTCCAGCATAGACCATTTAATGACTTTTCTAAGATTAAAGAGCAAGGTGGCCTCAGGGGTTTCATGAAGTAGGCGTCCTTTTGTAACTCTCCGACAGATACCCAGTCTGAACCCGCTCGCACGGCAGAGTGACCATTGCCTGACGGGCGGTCTCCACGGGACCCCCTGCCTCATAGATGGGAAGCTGATGCTCAAACTCCAAAAGCTGGAGATCGAGATCCTCCAACTGATGACACTTCCTGCACCCCGGACCCAAGGAACCTGGAGTTCACTCATGACACTGGTTCCATCTCAAGGGTTTGTGATCTGTGCAAATGGAGAATGAATGTGCATAAATGTACATATAGACACATGGAGGGGCTGGCAGTGTGGAGGAAGCAGGGACTCTGCAGAATGACTCGGATGGATCAGGAGAGTGGGGCAGATGGAATACAGTGCAGCAAAGTGTGCAATCACGCACTTTGGTGGAAGGAATAAAGGCGTAGCCTATTCTCTAAATGGGAAAAGAATTCAGAAATCGGAGGAGCAAAGGGACTTGGGAGTGCTGGTGCAGGATACCCAAAAGGTTAATTTGCAAGTTGAATCAGTAGTAAGGAAGGCAAATGTAGTGTGAGGATTTATTCCAAGTGGACGAGAATACAAAAACAGGGATGTAATGCTGAGGCTTTATGAGGCACTGGCCAGAATGCATTTGGAGTATTGTGAGCATTTTGGGGCCCCCTGTCTGAGGAAGGATGTGCTGGCCTTGGAGAAGGTCCCGAGGAGGTTTACGAGAATGATTGGGTTAATGTATGAGGAGCGTTTGAGGATACTGGGCCTCTACTCGCTGGAGTTTAAACGGATGAGGGGGGACTTCATTTAAAATTACCGTATAGTGAAAGGCCTGGATAGAGTGGATGGGAGAGGATGTTTCGACTAGTGGGAGAGTCTAGAACCAGAGAATAAAAGGATGTACCTTTAGAAAGGAGATGAGGAGGAATTTCCTTAGTTAGAGGGTGGTGATTCTGTGGAATTCATTGCCACTGATGGCTGCAGAAGCCAAGTCATTGGATATTTTTGAAGTGTGAATTGGCAGATTCTTGATTAATAAGGGTGTCAGAGGTTATGGGGTTGAGTGGGAAAGATAGATCAGCCATGATTGAATGGCGGAGTAGATTCGATGGGCCTAAGTCTCCTCCTATGATTTATCAACCGATGAACCTATGAACATCTAAATGAGACAGCTAAACCTTCCCTACCAAGATGAGAGAATTTCCACACTGTACAAACTCTTTCCGCTTTCATCAACCACCTTCCATTAAACGGGACTACATAGCAACACCGTAAGTTGTGGTGCCACAAGATAAAATGAACTCTCTTGCTGTTAAGTAGTGGACTAATCAATCAGTGAACTGTGGGAATTCTTCAGAATACGCAAAGCCCTTATCTTGAGGTTTAGCCCATACTTTCACAGACTTGTGCAAAGAGCATTTCTAGCTATTAGTTGGAGCAGCGGCCATGACAATGGCTTTTCCCTTCTCTTGAACTGGGTGTAGTCCATGCAGTGTCCAGAGTACAGGTGACCCCTGCCATGCAGTCGTTCGGGTTACGGAAATTCGCCCTTACAGTATTCACAAATCACTGCCATGAAATATTTTAAAATAAAGTTCACTCTCACAGAAATTGTGTGAAAAAAAGTAATTAATTCAACTGCCGTTTCTTGACGCATGCATGGATGTCGCTGCTTCAGATTACGGAGCTGTACGTTACTTTAATCACCAAATAAGTAGTGGGATCGCCATTTCTGGTCTGCTCAACACTTTCAGATTCCACAGAAATTTGTCCCCAAGCAGCATTTCTTCCAAGAATACAGTGACCCTCAGAACACTATACATCAATGCCTCCATGTCTCCCTGCAAGACGGCAGATGCTGATAAGACTCTAAAGGGTGGCTGGTTAGATATTCATCGTGTATGCTCACAATCAAAACTTTCTTAGACTGTTTCCCTTGAAGCTCTTTGTTGACCCGTATGACTCATATCCAACTTAGTGAATGGCTGCCCTCCAGTCAACATTGCAAATAAGTCTTCTATTCTAGGAATAGGGTACAGTTCTAGGAAAGTGACACATCTAACAGCCAGCTTGTAATCTCCACTAATCTTGATGGATTGCCAAGTAAACAGAAAGGCAGGAGCAGGAGCAGGAGTAGGCCACCTGGCCCCTCTAGCCTGCCCCACCATTATAGACAGAGTGCTGGAGTAACTCAGTGGGTCAGGCGGCATCTCTGGAGAAAAAGGATGGGGAACGTTTCGTGTCGGGACCATCTTCAGACTGAAAGTTGTGGGGGGGGGGGGGGAGGTGAAGAACTGTAGGCAAGAATAGACCAGGACCAACCCTTCCGGGAGCTCTGTACATGTACTCCTCGATCTCTCTGTCTTACAACTTGCCTCCAGTTTATTTCCCAAACTCCCACCTCTACTTTCAGTCTGAAGAAGGGTTCCGACCCGAAATGTCACCATCCCTTTTTCTCCAGAGATGCTGCCTGACCCACTGAGTTAATCCAGCACTTTGTATATTTCTTTAGTATAAACCAGCATCTGCAATTCTTTGTCTCCACCACTTAATATGATCATGGCTGATCTACCCAAGGCCACAACTCCTCTCATGTGCCAGCTCCTCTTTTGCCTCAATCTCCCAATCTTTCAAACATTTATCCATCGCCACCTGGAAAAGTCACGGTCACAGGGAGAAAGTACAAAGTCCATACAGACAGCACCCATAGTCAGGGTCGAACCCAAGTCTCGGGCGCCGTATGGAGGCAACACCACCGCTGCGTTACTGTGCCGCCCTTGTGTTCGTGCAAGAAAGTTTTCTCAAAAAGAATGCAGATTTCTCTCACTTCAAGTAACCCCGGCATTCCCTCTCTCTCTATCCCTCCCCCACCCAGGTCACACCAGCTTCTTGTTTTCACCCAACAAACAGCTAACAGTTTCCTTTATCATTGTTACTTTTTTCCATCTTTCAATCATTGTTCAATATCTCTCTACATCATCATCTATATCTCTTGTTTCCCTTTTCCATGACTAGTTTGAAGAAGCGTCTCGACCCGAAACGCCATCCATTCCTTCTCTCGAGAGATGCTGCCTGATCTGCTGAGTTACTCCAGCTTTTTGTGACTATCTTTGGTTTAAACCAGCATCTGCAGTTTCGTTCTACACATGTGGAAAGCCCTACTGGGAAGGGGGAAGCCTTCACCCTCTTATTGGGATATAAAGCTGGGCAAGTGACTAAAGTGTCCATGGGGAGGCATTTTGGGACCAGTGAGCATAATTTTAATACTTTTGAAATATTTAAGGAAAAAGATAGGATCAGTCCACAAATAAAAATCCTAAATTGGGGCATGACAAACTTTGAAGACATTAGTTAAGAACTCGCAAAAGTTGTTTGGCAGAGGCTGTGTGCAGGTAAAGCGACATCTATGCAATAACTTTTGAGTCAGATAGGGAGGGTTCAGGGAGAGTGTTAGTGATGGGTAAGGTTAACTGGATTAGCAAACTCTGGTTAACGAAGGTTTACATCAATGGGACGATGGTGGAGAGAGTCAAAAACTTCAAATTCCTGGGCGTGCATATTTCCGACGATCTTTCCTGGATCCAATCATAAACAAAGCACATCAGCGCCTCTACTTCCTGAGAAGATTATGGAGATTCGGTATGTCAAAAAGAATTCTCTTGAACTTCTACAGGTGCACAGTAGAGAGCATACTGACTGGTTGCATCGTGGCCTGGTTCGGCAACTTGAACGTCCAGGAGCGGAAAAGACTGCAAAAAGTTGTAAACACTGTCCAAGCCATCACGGGCTCTGAGCTCCCCACCATCGAAGGGATCTATCGTAGTCGCTGCCTCAAAAAGGCAGCCAACATTATCAAAGACCCACATCATCCTAGCCACACACTCATCTCACCACTGCCATCGGGAAGGCCACGGGTGAACATCGGGGAACATCAACGAGGAGGTTGACTGAACTTTGGTGCCTTCCCTCACAGTGGGAAACTTTGGTACCGCTGTGGGGATGTTTGTGTTATGGATTATTGTGTTCTGTGCTTTTATTTTTTTATTCGTATGGCTGTATGGGAAAAAGCATTTCGTAGTCTAAGTACTTGTACTATGGACAATGACAATAAAGTTGAATCAAATCAAATAAAACCGAAGAAGGTACAGGAGCCTGAAAACTGTAACGTCCAGGTTCAGGAACAGCTTCTTCCCTACAGCCATCAGGCTATTAAACACTACAACCTCATAAGCTCTGAACTACATTAGACTATTATTATTATTATTATTGCACTGTTATTGTTTGTTCTTTTTTCTGAGTTTTGTTATATTATTTATTATGTTTACATATTCAGTTGCGCTGCAGCAAGTAAGAATGTCATTGTTCTATCTGGGACATATGACAATAAAACACTCTTGACTATTGTGGTTTTAGCTCAGTCTGAAGAAGGGTCCCAACCCAAAACATCATCCATTCCTTCTCTCAAGAGATGCTGCCTGTCCCACTGAGTCACTCCAGCATTTTGTGTATATCTTCAAGGGATATTGAGGCACTGGTGAAGAAAAAGAAGGCTTATGTCAGGTGTAGGCAGCTGACATCAAGCAAATTAACATTAATAGCCCATTATCCGTTTATTTGCACTTTATCTGTTTTATTTATTCATGTGTGTATATATTTATATAATGGTATATGGACACACTGATCTGTTCAGTATTCATGCCTTCTATATTCTGTTGTGCTGAAGCAAAGCAAGAATTTCGTTGTCCTATCTGGGAATAATGACAATAAACTCTCTTGAATCTTGAAATCCCGAGAGGAGTGTAAGAGATATAGGAGTACGAGTGAAACCAGGAGGTCAAAAAACAGGCATGAGATGGCTCTGGTGGGTAAGATAAAGAGGAACTGTGAGAGATTAGCGGGTATTGGCTACATGGAGAGATTGGGCAAGTTTGAATTGTTTTCTATGGAGGTGGAAGTTGAGGGGAGACCTGACAGAAATATATAAAATTATGAGAGGCATAAATTGGGTAGACCGTCAGAACCTTTTACCAAGGGAGGAAATGTCAAAGACTAGAGGGCATAGTTTTAATGACAGAGAGAGAATGTTTAAAGGAAATTCCCTGAACAGACTGCCCAGCTTTTCTGGTGAAATGCCTCATCGCCAGAACTCACCAACAAGCACCAAGACCTGGCTTGGCTGGCGGTGGGGGGAGCCCTCCCAGTCAGATCCTTCCTGCACCATCGGAACCTCACTAGCAGCGCAGGCTGCCTTCGGGACGGCTGCTATGGAGAGGAGACGTTTGCCCACCTCTTCACAGAGTGTGGATTTGCAAAGAGAATCTGGTGAAGGTTGCAAGGGTTCCTGTCACGGTTTATCCCAGATGCTCCAAAACAGAGGACTCTCTGATTTATAGACTGTTCCCAGAGACGCATTCAAGTGCTGCTGGAAGGTCATCAACTCGGTGAGAGACGCTCTTTGGTCTGCCCGAAACTTGTTGACCTCCCAAGTGTCCGTCAGGGAATGTTGCCCACTGGCCCGCTCCAGACTTCAGGAGTATGTGCTGAGGGACGGAATGAAGCTCGGTGCAACCAACGCCAAGGCTCGGTGGGGGAGCTCCATAATCTAGGGTTCTTCCATTGCTGGACATGGGGGGGTAGAGTGTTGTGGAGACGCCCCTCAAACGAGGGAAGGGATATCACCCCAGTGGGCCACATGAGTGGCAAGGGTGCCGGATGTAATTATATTTCTGTGAACACTATGATACAATATTAATGAATGTATGTATAGCCTCCGAGAATGTCGGAAGAATTTTTGCATAGTTCTTGCTTGGTATATATTTTTTATTCTGCATAAAGTTTATTTTGATTAAAGATTTAAGGTGAGACAGGAAATATTTACAAATAACCTGAAGGGCAACTTTTTCACACAGGATAGTGAGTATATGGAACAATGTGACAGAGGAAGCTGTGGAGGCAGGTACAATTACAATGGTTAAAATACTTTTGTACTGATATATGGGGAGGAAAGGTTGAGAGGGACATAGGCCAAACACAGTCAAATGGGACTAGCTTGGTCGGTATGGACGAATTGGGCCAAAGGAGCTGTCTCTGTGCTGTATGACACTAATACGTGGGCTGCACAACTCTGGGACAGAGAAATAAAAGGTTCACAGACATCCGTGATAAGAACCTGGATAGGACAGGTTTAGAGGGATTAGGGCCAAATGCAGGCAGGTGGGACTGGTGCAGCTAGGACATGTGGGCAAGTTGGGCCAAAAGGCCTGTTTCTACACTGTATCACTCTAGGACTAATAGCCCTGTCCCACGGTACGAGTTCATTCCAAGAGCTCTCCCGAGTTTTTAAAAAATCTAACTCGTGGTAAGCACGGAGAATGAACGTAGCAGGTACGTCGGAGCTCGGGGACGTCTCTTAGCGTTAACGGCAGGTACTCGGGAAGACTCGCTAACGGCAGGTAAGCACAGGAAGACTCGTGAAGATTTTTCAACATGATGAAAAATGTCCACGAGAGCCCCGAGTACCGACGAGTGGCCATTACCGTAAATCCCCGAGTTCGAATCAGGGCGAACTCGTGAGAACTCTTGGAATGAACTCGTACCGTGGGACAGGGGTTTAAGACTCTAAGAAATTTGCATACAACACTGGTTCAAATTACTGGCCACTTATGTCCCTTGTTCAATACTCTTCACTTGTGAAAACATTTTAACATCTACCCTGTTATAATCCCTTAGGATCTTATCTGTTTCAATTATCTCCCCCCCCCCCCTCCACCACCAACATCTTACCATCATTCTTCTAAAGTCCAAGAAATACAGAGTCAACCTGCTCGTCCTCTTGAATGGACAATCCTCTTATAAAAAAGGATTATAACCCTGTGCAAGATTCAATCAAGCAAAGGCTTTATTGTCATTCAAAAATACGCCAATAAATGCAAATCTGAACGAAATGTTGTTGCATCTGGCTCACCGTGCAACATAAAATAACAAAAGGATAAAATAGATAAAAAGATTAAATAGATAATAGTGGCGGCACATTATATGGATTCCAGACGTAGCATCATGAATTGTACAACTGGGGCAAAACCTTCCTATTTTTCAACTCTAACTTCTTCCAACTATTACAAGTGCCATTTGTACTTGTAATAGTTGCTGCCCCTGCCTGCTACGTTTTTGTGATTCGTACACAAGAATACACGCACATCTCTCTGCACTCTCTTCCTTTGCACTTTCTTTCCATTTAGATCATTATGTGCCATTTGATTCCTCCTACCAAAGTGCACAATTTCACACTTCCCCACAGTACACTCGCTTTAGCAAGTTTTCACCCACTCACTCAACCTATATATATCCTGCTGCCGAGTCCAAATACCGGCATCACAACATGCCCTCCCACCTATTTCTGTGTCATGGTAAACTTGGAAACCCTACACTCTACCTCCTTCTCCAGAGCATTAATATAAATAGCAAATGGGAAATAGTAAATAATGAAAAGGAAGCAGGAAACAGTATCCATCGTGCTTTAACACTGGCACATTCAGAGTATTTAACAGGCTCGATTATTTTCTCGCTGAGAAGTCTGTACATTTTTTCCCTCCAATGTTGGCTTAATTCCAGAGGAAGAAGCTTGGTGGGCTGCTGGGATCAACAAGAGTTGATCATATCCCTCAGCGTCACCAACTCATCTTGAAGAACCTATTCATAACCCTGTGGCACTTCCTGCAATGTTCCTGCTTCACCTGCCTTAATGCGATGAATTCCCCCGAAACCAGGCAAATCACTTTCAGCAGCCACTCATCAGGTTTGGTCGGGACACTGCCAAGACCACTGGTTGTAAGTCTTTGGTAGTTGACTATTATGTCAGCAGCTCCAAGTCCTGCTGTGGTTTTGGATTGAGCCGTGCCTTGTTAACTTCAAGTGTTGCGTTTTCTGGCCACCCAGCTGCATTTTCAGTCTGAGCTCAAACGTCACGTATCAGTCATTCATTCTCACGACAGCAGTCGGTGGTCCCACTCTTGTTGAGTCAGCCTTTTCGTTATTAACCGTGGCAAACATTTCCTCTGCATTGAAATTTTCACTTATTTCCTTTACATACCGAGAAGGGGGAAAGTTTGGACATTTTGAGCACCATCCCTTAATTTACTTCCATATTGTGTGCTCGGCTTTATGCTCATTTCCACAAGCTCTGACGAAGAGTTCTTTTAAGCCACACGTGTGACACTATTCTCGCCTGCATCAGCATTCACGCTTCCCTCCGCAGTGGTAATATCCTTGTTTACCTTTTTTAAATGATGTGCTGTTTATTTTGGAACAGGATGCTTTCCACTTGTCCACCCTGCGTGCAGTTGCTTGGAAAAAACAGTCTTATTTGCAAGTTTTTACTTGTTGGCTCCACTGTTTGGGAAATTTTCAGCGCTTTCTCAAAGGTCAAATTAACCTCAATAACAGATAACTGTATCAGATCGTCATTGGTTCCACTCTATGCTGTCATGTCATAAGTGATAGGAGCAGAATTAGGCCATTCGGCCCATCAAGTCTTCTCCGCCATTCAATCATGACTGATCTATATCTCCCTCCTTACCCCATTCTCCTGCCTTCTGTCCTTTGGCATCTGAATGAGTGTGTTGTCACAATGACAATTTTGTGACAATTTTCTCAATTCAACTACAAACTCTGCCACTATTTGATTAGGTTTTGTTAACCGAGAACCTTCTTGCTTGGTTTATGCTAAAGGTTTTTAGTTTAGTCACATGTACTGAGGTACAGTGAAAAGCTGTATTTTGCATGCTCGGTGCAAAACAGATCAGATACTTTATACATAAATATAATTCCAAACTCAAGTACAATAGATAGAGCAAAGGGAAAGATGCAGTTTGCAGAATATAGTTCTCAATTGCACATTGTAGTGCAACGGTGGTTTCTCAACAAATGCGCAAATTCTTCAAATGTTTAATTGCCAGCTGACTCTGTGCTCAGCTGATTGCACATCAGACCTTATACAAGGGCTCCCGACACTCTCATCAGAATAGACCTCTTTCTCTATCAATGTCTCCTGCCCCCTATTTTCTTATGTGTAGGAAGGAACTGTAGATGCTGGTTTACACCAAAGATAGGCACAAAATGCTGGAGGAACTCAAGGCATCTCTGGACAGAGATAGTTGCTCTACTCAACAGCCAAAAATCTGTAGCCTCCCTTTGATCTGGTATTTTGTTGGTTCACACGCTTGATCAATGGTGTTTTATCATTAATGTTTTATTACTATTAATGTTTAGTGTTTTCTGAGTCATTCGTAACTGTCACTGTATGTCATGTTGTTACTTGTGGGCGGAGCACCAAGGCAAATTCCTTGTATGTGAAGACTTGGCCAATAAACTTACTTACTTACTTACTTACTCGAGATATGGGGCCTAAACCTGCTCACAATACTCCAAACGCCTTATAAAGCCTCAGCCTCGTCCCTCTTTTTATATCGTCGTCCTCTTGAACTTAAATGTTAGCATTGCATTTGCCTTTCTTTACTACCGATTCGATTTGCAAATTAACTTTTTAGAATCCTGCACCAGCGCTCCCAAGTCCCTTTGCACCTGCGATTTCTGGATTCTCTCCCCATTTATTATATCGTGTACGCATATATTCCTGCTACCAAAATGCATGACGTAGCACACGTTGCTACGCTATATTCCATCTGCCACTTCTCACCCCACTCTCCCAACCTGTCCAGGTCCTTCTGCAGAGTCCCTTCTTTCTCTGCTTGCCCCTCCACCTATCTTCGTATCATCTGCAAACTTGACCACTTGGCCGTCAATCCCCTCATCCAAATCATTGATGTACAATGGAAGTGTAGCGGCTCCAGCACCGACCCCTGCGGAACACCGCTAGTCACTGGCAGCCAACCAGAAAAGGCCCCCTTAATTGCCATTCTTTGCCTGTCATTCAGCCAACCTGCTATCCAAGCTAATATCTCCCCTCTGATACCATGGGCTCTCGTTTTCCCCAGCAGCCGCACCTTATCAAAGGCACCTTACCTGAAATTCCAGGTAAACCACATCCACTGACTCTCCTTTGTCTATCCTGCTATTTACTTCCTCAAAGAATTCCAAGAAGTTCATCAGGCAAGATTCTTCCTTTCACAAAACCATACTGATGTCGGCCTATTTTATCGTATGCTTCTAAGTATTCAGAAACCTCATCCTTTATAATGGACTCTAAAATCTTACCAACCACTGAAGTCAGACTAACCGGCCTATAGTTTCCACTCTTCTGCCTCGCTTCCTTCTTGAACAGCCGAGTAATATTTGCAATTTTCCAATCATCTGGAACCGCTCCTGACTCTAGTGATTCTTGACAGATTACAACTAATGACTCCACAATCACTAAAGTTACCTCTTTCAGAACCCTGGGGTGCAGTCCATTTGGTCCAGGTGACCTATCCACCTTCAGACCTTTCAGCTTCCCAAGCACCTTCTCCTTAGTAAAAGTCACTCCACTAACTTCCACCCCTGACTCTATTGAATTCCCGCATGTTGCTGATATCTTCCACTGTGACGACTGATGCAATAAACATATTGAATTCATCTGCCATTTCTTTATTCCCCATTATCACTTCTCCAGCATCGTTTTCCAGCGGTCCAACATCCACTGTTGCCTCTTCCTTACTCTTTATATATATGAAAAAACTTTCACTCTTTTATACTATTAGCACAGAAACAACTCCTTTCGCTTAACTCATCCATGCTGACCAAGTTGAGTAACTGAGCTTCTCTCATGTCCTTCGATACCTTCGCTATCCATGAACCCATCCAAGTATCTTTTAAAATGTCCACCACGTCCCCTGGCAGTCTCCATATACACACTACCTTCTATGTGAAAAAGCTACCCGTCAGGTCCCTGTTAAATCTAGTCTTAGATTCACCTACGCTGAGATAAAGACTGTGCTCCCCATGAGTTTATAAACCAGTATCAGCCTTCTACACTCCAATGAAACATAATCCAGCCTATCCAGCCTTTCCTTATAACTCAACCCCTCCATACTTAGTAAACATCCTCTTAAATCTTTTTTGTTGTTGCACCCTTTCCAGTTTAAATAAATCCTCCCTTTCACAAGGCAACCAGAATTGTGCACCATACTCCAAATGCAGCCTTACCAATATCTTGTACAGTTGTAACATGACATTCCAACTCCTGCAAATACTCTGTGTAGGAAATAACTGCAGATGCTGGTTTAAATCGAAGATAGACACAAAATGCTGGAGTAACTCGGCGGGGCAGGCAGCATCTCTGGAGAGAAGGAATGGGTGATGTTTTGGGTCAAGACCCTTCTTCATACCGATGTCAGGGGAGTGTGCGGTACAGAGATAAAATGTAGTCGAGACAGTAAGATTGGTCGGAGAACTGGGAAGGGGTAGGAGATGGAGAGAGAGGGAAAGTAAGGGCTACATGAAGTTAGAGAAGTCAATGTTCATACCATTGGGGTGTAAGCTACCCAAGCGAAATATGTGGTGCTGTTCCTCCAATTTGTGCTGGGCCTCAGTCTGACAATGGAGGAGACCCAGGACAGAAAGATCAGTGTGAGAGTGAGTGGGGGAAGCTAAAGTGTTGAGCAACCAGGAGACCAGGTAGGTTTAGGCGGACTGAGCGGAGAGGTTCAGCGAAACGATCGCCGAGCCTGCGCTTCCCAGTTCTCCGACCAGTCTTACTGTCTCCATTTTATCTCTGTACCGCGCATTCCCCTGACATCAGTCTGAAGAAGGGTCTCGACCTGAAACGTCACCCATTTCTTCTCTCCAGAGATGCTGCCTGTCCCGCTGAGTTATTCTAGCACTTTGTGTCTATCTTCTGGTAAATACTCTGACTGATGAAGGCAAGCCTGCCGCCGCCTTCTTCAACACCCCACGTGCATTGCCATCTTCAAGGAATAATGTTCCATACCCTCAGTCTCTCTGTTCTACAACATTCCCCAAGGCCCTAACATTTACAGTATGTCTCGCTCTGGTTTGAAGGACCAAAATGCAATACCTCGCACTGAACTGAATTAGACTCCATTTCATCTAAATTAAACTAAATTATATCACAGAATCATAGAAACATAGAATGTAGAAAAATAGCCAGCATCACCTTCGAGCCAGCACCACCGTTCAATATGATCATGGCTGATCATCTAAAATCAGTATCCCCATCCTGCTTTCTTCCCATATCTCTTGATTCCTTTAGCCCTAAGGGCTAAATCTCCCTCTTGAAAAGATCCAGTGAATTGGCCTCCACTGCCTTCTGTGGCAGAGAATTCCACAGAATCACAACTCTCTGGGTGAATGAATCATTGAATGGTTGGAGCACAGATGGAGGCCATTCAGCCCATTGGGTCCCTGCAGGCTCTCTAGCTGAACAGTTGTTAACTTCCTCAGCATCTATTTATCCAATTCCCTCCCAAAGGTCACAGTGGAACCTGCCTCCACCACATCTGCAGGCAGTGTATTCCAGATTCTAACTAAATGCTACATAAAAAAGGTTTTACTCGCTATCTCTTAATCCTATAGTCATGGAGTCATGGAGAGATACAGCACTGAAACAGGCCCTTCGGCCCATCAAGTCTGCACTTACCATCGAGCCCCTATTGTCTTTAATAATCCTATTCTATCCATATTGAATTATCTGCCCTTTTATTTTAGACCAGTTTCTCAACCCCCCCCACCAAAGGGAACATCAAATGATGAGGGGTCTGACTCAGTCCATATCATATACTGCTGTCAAAAGTTTCCTAAACCTTCTTCGCTGAAGAACATAACCAGATAATCTTGAATCTACCCTCGAAACTGCCGTCACTCGTTCCTGGAACCATTCATATCAATTGGTTTTTGATCTTTCTAAACTTTGTGGTGACCAGAATTCAACACAATATTCATGTTAAGGTTGGACCAGTAAAGCTTTACTCTGACCTCCCTGCTTCTATTCTTGGTGCCTCTATCTATCAATAAAGTCTACAACTGTATATGTCTTAACTGTTTTCTTAATCTGTCAAGCCACTTTCAGTGACTTGTGCACAAACCCTTCAGATCGGTCTTCATTCTTCATACCAGCATGCGTCACCTGACATATCTTCACATTAAACTGCATCTGCGCATTCCACCGGCCAGTATCACCATCCTCTTTTCAGTTCACAACACTTTCATGTTTTATATCATGCACAAATTTAGGAATTGTGTTTTGTCCCCTAGGTCTGGGTCATTTTTTTTAGTTTTACAGATACAGTGCGGAAACAAGCCCCATTGAGTCCACACCGACCAGCGATCCCTAAGCATTAACACTACCCTACACACACTAGGGACAATTTTACATTTATGCAATTATACCAAGCCAATTAACCTACAAACTGTACATCTTTGAAGTGTGGGAGGAAACCAAAGATCTCGGGGGGAAACCCACGCAGGTCACGGGGAGAACGTACAAACTCCGTACAGACAGCACCCGTAGTCAGGATCTCTGGCGTTGTAAGGCAGTTGCTCTACTGCTACACCACCATGCCACCCTATAACATAATATATTAACATAAACCAAAAAAAGTTATGGCCCCAACACTGACTCTTGGGGAACACCGCTGCTCACGTTCCTTAGGTCCAGGAAACAATTATTCATCAGGGCCTCCTGCTATCTGTGACTCAGCCAACTTCCTATCCACACTATCCATGTCCCTTTTACGCTTCAACTTTGCTCATAAGCCTGTTATGTGGCACCTTACCAAAAGCCTTTGGAAGCCCATATAAACACATTGATTACATTGCCCACAGACTCTATCCATTACCTCATCAAAAAGTGCTATCACACTGGTAAAACACAATGTGCCCTTGACAAACCCTTGTTGGCTTGCCCAAAGTAATCCTTTCTCATTCAGGAAGACGATTAACTTTGCCACAGATCAATGAACTTAAAAGCTTTCTCATATCTGACGTATGCAAATGCTAACCATGGTGGAGCAGGTAAAAGGGCAGTGGCCCATTCCTAACCCTGTTTCTTGCTACGACCAGGAAATGGAGTTTGTGATAGATGCACGCCTTATTCACTTTTGATTATGTGTCACTCTCATGATGGGACCGTGCCTCAAGGGAGTTAAGCAACATTATTATAGTTGACTCCAGTTCTTTGTTGCCATAATCTGCACTGCTCTACTTGCTAATGGTAAAGTATCTTCTAGAGGAGCAAAGAAGCTCAGGTATCCAAACACTAGAGTCCAGTGGAGGTATACACAAAATAATAACAGAAAATGCTGGAAATGCTCAGATGATCAGGCAGCATCTGTGGATAGAGAAGCAGAGGTAATGTGTCAGGTTGATGACCTGATTTGGCAACCTCAACCACAAGGAATGCTGGAATGGAATACAAGTTAACTGCATTAGTTGTTGAGCGCTTTCCTCATTGCTGCCTCTCTCATTATGTGATGTTATGTTATTGGTTTTGTTTCCATCCAACAAGAACATATCTTGATCTTATAGAGGCATATAAAATCATGAGAGGAATAGATCAGGTAGATAGACAGAATCTCTTGCCCAGAGTAGGTGAATTGAGGACCAGAGGACCTAGGTTTAAGGTGAAGGGGAAAAGATTTAATAGGAATCTAAGGGGTAACTTTTTCACACAAAGGGTGGTGGGTGTAATGAACAGGCTGCCAGAGGAGTTAGTTGAGGCTGGGACTATCCCAACATTTAAGAAGCAGTTAGACAGGTACATGGATAGGACAGGTTTGGAGGGATATGGACCAAACGCAGGCAGGTGGGACTAGTGTAGCTGGGACATGTTGGCCAGTGTGAGCAAGTTGGGCCGAAAGGCCTGTTTCCACACTGTATCACTCTTTGACTATATATCCCTGCATTACGAGACACAATGGTACTAACTAACTCTGTGAAGGATGATAACAAGGCAGTGGTCAGACTTCCAGAGCTGCAACATGGATGCTCCAGCTGTGGCCCAGATAAGCCGTGGAAGATGAATTGGTTTGGGATTTGCTGTAATGGTGTGCATTGTTAAATTAAACGGCAGATTGTGAATTTTGTTTATGTTAATTTTGTATATGTTAACAACACACTGGACTCTGTTAATAAGATGGTAAGAGCTGTAGTTCTAAAGATGTCAATGTTCCATGAGGGGCTCACCAGCTTATTAGTAAGACTGGTACATTTCTTGACTTTGGCTACTCTCTTGCTCAGGCAACTTCTGTTTGGCAATGCTTGGTCAAGGTTAATGCCAAGTCAAACTGGATGCCATTGAATTTTTTGTCTCTCTAGATCCTCCTGTTAGATTTTTTGAGGCTTTCCTAATGTAGATAAAGTGAGTTAGAAGTGTCTTGTAAATGCTAGGATTGAGGCAGTAGCTGACCTCCTTTGTACCGATCTTCTCCAGCTGAGGGAAAAGTGTGGCCACTAGACACCATCTGCTGGCAAGCCACTGTTGTATAAGCTGAACAAGGCTAGCACCAGAACAATTCGTTGCCACAGAAGGCTGTGGAGGCTAAGTCAATGGATATTTTTTAGGTGGAGATTGACAGATTCTTGATTGGTACGGGTGTCAGGGGTTATGGGTAGAAGGCAGGAGAACTGGGTTGAGAGGGAGTTGTAGATCAGCCATGATTGAATGGCGGAGTAGACTTGATGGGCCGAATGGCCTAATTCTGCTCCTAGAACTTATGAACATGAGAACAAATCATTGATATAATCTATGTTTCTGGGTTTTTTTTAACATATAAAGCTTTCCAAAGCATTTCTTAGGAGTATATTCAAACCATATTTATTTCCTATGATCAAAGAGATGGGTATTAAGGAAATTCCATTATCTTAAAGAACAAGCAAGAGAGGATTGATGCACTTAGAGGAGGAGAGGTGGAGCTGCTTTAGGAGGTAATTCTATAGACCAGAGACACAGTAGATCCTAGTACCCAGAGCAACAGAGAAACTGCTGGAGGAACTCAGCGAGCCAAGCAGAATCTATGAAGGGGTGTGGACAATCGACATTTCAGCTTGAGATGTTTCACTGGGACTAAAAGAGTTTTGGGGTGATGGTCACGATAAAGAGGTGAGGGGAAGTGGTGGGGCAAAAGCTGGCAAACGATAGATGAATTGAGGTGTCGAGAGGTTGATTGGCAAGTGTAGTAAAGTTGCGTAGGAAAGGTTGGAGATAGCATCAGAGGCTGGGAGGGATGTGGAGAAAACAAAGATTACGAATCTGCTAAGGAAGAGTGGAACCTAAGAAGACAGGGATGGTGTACAGATGGGAGAAGAGAAGGAGAGGAGATACAGGGCCTAGTGGGAAGTGTGTGGGTAATGGCCAGACGGGGTACATGAATTGTGATAAGTGGGGAAAGAATTGTGATAGGTGGGGTGGGGAAGGAATAGTTGTGAGAGAGGACCTGCGTAGATGAGAAGGAAAGAGAAAGGTACAGAGGGGTAGCAGATTCTTTCGCCTTTCTTGATTTCTCTGTCTCCATCACAGGAGACAAACTATCCACTGATATTTTCTACAAAGCTTGCTGACTCCTAAAGCTATCACACTTCTTTCAACCCTGCACCTTGTCAGCGCACCATCCCTTTCTCCCTTTATAGACTAGTTAGCCTGACATCGGTGGTGGGAAAAGATGAAATAGTAGCACATTTGGACAGCAGTGACAGGAGCGGTCTGAGTCAGCATGGATTTACGAAGGGGAAATCATGCTTGACTAATCTTCTGAAATTTTTTTCGAGGATGTAACTAGGAAAATGGACAAGGGAGAGCCAGTGGATGTAGTGTACCTGGACTTTCAGAAAGCATTTGATAAGGTCCCACATAGGAGATTAGTGGGCAAAATTAGGGCACATGGTATTGGGGTAGAGTGCTGACATGGATAGAAAATTGGTTGGCAGACAGGAAACAAAGAGTAGGGATTAACGGGTCCCTTTCAGAATGGCAGGCAGTGACTACTGGGGTACCGCAAGGCTCGGTGCTGGGACCGCAGATATTTACAATATCCATCAATGATTTAGATGAAGGGATTCAAAGTAACATTAGCAAATTTGCAGATGACACAAAGCTGGGTGGCAGGGTGAACTGTGAGGAGGATGCTATGAGAATGCAGGGTGATTTGGACAGGTTGGGTGAGTGGGCAAATGCATGGCAGATGCAGTTTAACGTGGATAAATGTAAGGTTATCCACTTCGGTAGCAAAAACTGGGAGGCAGGTTATTATCTAAATGGTTCAAAGTTTGGAAAAGGGGAAGTACAACAGGACCTGGGGGGTCCTTGTTCATCAGTCAATGAAAGTAAGCATGCAGGTACAGCAGGCAGTGAAGAAAGCGAATGGCATGTTGGCCTTCATAACAAGATGAGTTGAGTATAGGAGCAAAGAGGTTCTACTGCAGTTGTACAGGGCCCTAGTGAGACCACTAGTGTGTGCAGTTTTGGTCTCCAAATTTGAGGAAGGACATTCTTGCTATTGAGGGAGTGCAGCGTAGGTTCACAAGGTTAATTCCCAGGATGGCGGGACTGTAATATGCTGAGAGAATGAAGTGGCTGGGCTTGTATACTCTGGAATTTAGAAGGATGAGAGGGGATCTTATTGAAACATATAAGATTATTAAGGGTTTGGACACGCTAGAGGCAGGAAACATGTTCCCGATGTTGGGGGAGTCCAGAACCAGGGGCCACAGTTTAAGAATAAGGGGTAAGCCATTTAGAACAGAGATGAGGAAACACTTTTTCACACAGAGTTGTGAGTCTGTGGAATTCTCTGCCTCAGAGGGTGGTGGAGGCCGGTTCTCTGGATACTTTCAAGAGAGAGCTAGATAGGGCTCTTAAAGATAGCGGAGTCAGGGGATATGGGAAGGAGGCAGGAATGGGGTACTGATTGTGGATGATCAGGCATGATCACATTGAATGGCGGTGCTGGCTCGAAGGGCCAAATGGCTTACCAATGCAGACCATCAGGCCCTGGGGATTTATCAGCCTTCAGTCCCATCAGTTTACCCTACACCATTTCCTGCCTAATGTTAATTTTCTTCAGTTCCTCCGTGACCCTAGATCCTCTGGCCACTAGTACATCAGAGAGATTGTTTGTGTCTTCCTTAGTGAAGATAGATCCAAAGTACCTGCTCAACTCATCTGCCATTTCCTTGTTTCCCATATTAAATTCACCTGCTTCAGTCTTCAAGGCTCCAACTTTGGTCTTAACTAATTTTTTCCTCTTCACATACCTAAAGAAGCTTTTACTATCCTCCTTTATAATCTTGGCTTCGTACCTCATCTTTTCTCCCCGTATTGCCTTTTTAGTTATCTTCTGTTGCTCTTTAAAAGTTTCCCAATCCTCTAGCTTCACAGAGAAGCACATGCAGCTCCTCCAACCTTGTCTATTCCATTTGGTGCCTTTGTTGTGGCTTACATCCACCCTACATTGTCAATTCAAAGCAGTCTAAGTGACTGTTCCGCTGAAAACCTGAGCTCTGTCCACTGTGACAAACTGGTGGTCTTGGCATTTCGCACCAATCTGTCTGTCCTCCTCCACTGGCAGGGTAAAGCCAAATGCAAACTCAAGGAGCAGCACATCATATCCCATATCAACAGCTCAAAGGCAAGAACATAGAATTCTTCAATTTCAGATTCCATCAACTCCATTCCATTTGTTCTCTGCACCCTTCTGTCATTCACTCCACCCTTCCTTCCCTCCTTGCTTTCATTCTCCCCTCACCTGGATCCACCTATTTCCCCCAACCCCTCCCCCCCCCCCCTTGCCTGACTCCATTGCCCCAGCTGTTTATAGGTATCTCCCCTCTACTCATTCAGTATGGAGAAAGGGACTCGGACTCAATACGTTGACTGTCCAGTTTGCTCCACAAATGTTGGCTATCCGGCTTAATTCCTCCGGCAATTTGTTTGTTGCCTTAAAGCTTGGTGCCTAGTCAGCAGCAGGTTTAGTCACCAATGCTAAAGGATTGAATATGAGGGCTGTAATTGTAGGGGCACAGGGGCCTTGAATTACAATTAAAACACAAAGTACGTGCCATAGCACCAGGATAAGCGCTCAACCAAGAAAACCGAGCCCAAAGCCAAAGTAGTATCTAAACTGCTTATACACACTTATGCTAATGACAATAACTAACTCCATATGCAATAATAAGCTACCTGCATGTTAAGCACATAAAAACTGATCATGTAGATGCAAGTATATCATTGGGGTTTAAGAGGGAACTGCAGATGCTGGAAAATCGAAGGTAGACAAAAGTGCTGGAGAAACTCAGCGGGTGCAGCAGCATCTATGGAACAAAGGAAATAGGCAACGTTTCGGGCTGAAACGTTGCCTATATCATTGGGGTTATCAAGTGCGCTCCTCCCTTCACTGGTGTTTCGTTGAGTTAGGCCCACAACTCCTTGGGAAGCCACAACAGTTCATTCTGGCATCCCAGAACCACCCCCCTCAATACCAGCTCTCATCACCTATGCTACTAGTATCCACTAAATAAAGGAAAGCTTGCAAGGCTGAAGAATGTTATGTTGACAGAAAAACATCGAGAAGTTCTGAAAAGTGAGTATACCCTGATCAGGGACAAAGGGTGAATTGGATTTGGTGCAGATTAGAAATTCAGTTTAGAAAGTTCCCAGAGTTGATCCTATCCTCTGTTGAACAATATACTCCCTGCTGGGGTTGCTCACTGCTTCTGTGCCACTGGTTGGAGATTGGAATAATCAACCAGAGTTGTGGATGACTACTGCATGACTTGCAGCAGTGAGATTGCCTGCTCAGGAAGAACCAAACTCTGCTCAGATATGACACCTCCATGTTTGAATAAATAACCTTTGATGCACACTGCCCAGACATGAACATAAAGATGAACACTGGAACAAACTATGTGGGAGCTTGGTGCGTGAGTACTCAATTTCATTTAAAATCATGTCTTCAGTTTGTTCGGAAGGGTCACTTTTGAAAAATTGCTCATGACTGTGGTGCTGATATAGCTGCGTTTGCAAAAAAAAATGTAACAAGGTGAAAAAAAACCATCTGAATATCCGGTGTACTGAGGAAAATTGCTGATCTGTTCGAGAGGAGAACGCCCTATGGTTCGAAGTATAGAATTTACTCAAAAGGACACCAATCAGAGTTTCACACCTTGTCTAAAATGCACATTCAACAAGACAGCGCTGAGCGTTGCAATAAAATGTCAACTCAGACAATGTCTGCAAATGCTGGAACATGATTTGAAGCCCCGAACGTTCTGATTCTGGGATGATACAATCGAAAGGAGGTGAGGAATTGAAGAGGAAACATTATTTAGGATGACATTGATTTCAGGAGTTTGAAGAGACAATCAGCAAATTTCCAGAAACAAAAAATCAGCAGGCCAAGCAGCATTTGTGGAGAGAGAACCCGAGATTTCGAATTAATGTTCTTTCGGAGAACAGAGATACAGCTGAATTTGGAAAGCAAGTTGAACAAATTGAAAATAAAACGTTACGTTCAATTCAGAGAAGCAAAAAAAAACACACAAAAAATGCTGGGTATACTCAGCAAATCAGACAGGTTCTGGTGTAAGGTCGTTGACCTGAAATGTTAACTCTGTTTCCCTCTGATCTGGAGGATGTTTCCAGCATCCGCTGTACTTTTTATTTTGTGACACTGACTTCAGCTTGTCCTCGTGGACACCAGCACTCCAGTAAACATGAAGGTCACGTCTGTTCTTTTAGTCGCGCAAGAAGCCACGGCGCTGGGATTTGTAAGGGACATTGGCTAACATGAAGGAAGTGAAGCAAAATACACTGACATCTGTCTGATATCCTTTCATACAACAGGGGAATCTATTGCCGATGTAAAGTATCAGACTGGTACAGAGCAATGCCGAGGAGAAACTGGGTGAACCGGCCGCTTCAATTCACTTGCGGGAAGTCGTTCTGTTTGCATTGGAAAGGGAGGGTTCGTGTCTGTCTGCCTTTTTTTGTGTTTTGTTTTCTAATCCACTCCCAGTCGCAGACACACACACACCAGGCATTAAGTCCAAGTGCAAATGCAGACAACAATCGCTGAGAAAAACCACAGGCTTCCTTCAGCTGGCTGGCGAAGAGCCCATCTATAGGGCAACCGTGACCAGCCAAGCACAAAGAACAGACTAAACCTTCCACTCCCACCAACCTCGACTCTCTCGCCTCCTGTGGGAAATATCAAAAACAGATAGAGAGGAACAAAAATGAAATATACTTTATCAGCAATATCACACTTCAGCCAGACCACACTTTACCCGAGAGTTGTAAAAGGATCTAAGGTTAAAAAATATCACTTTTATATGATGGGATTTGCTCGCAGGTTGCAGATGAGACACTGGGGTGTCAGCGGCGAAACTTCTTTTCGAGCTTTGTTATTTGCACCAAAGCTTCCATGTTTTTTTTAATATCTTTTTTTATTGCTTCATACTCTCTATGATTTTATTTTCAAATTCCATTCTTACCGTCGCATTTTTAATTTTAGTCTGAAGGAACAGAAGTTCAGGCGGATGTGGAGAAAACTGGTGTCTATTCGGTTTGTATCATTCTAGGGTCAAAGTAAGGTTAGGCTTTACAAGAGCAGATTGCCTTGTAAAGTCTGTCTGAATACACAGACGTCCCCTCCCCCAACCACAGCCTTTATTTTGTTTTCATTCGTTAAAAGGAATGAGAGGTGTGTGTATACGATGTGGAAGAGAAAATGCAAACGTAATCTGGGTCGCTGCACTCTGTTTGTTCCTCTCCTCCACAGCCCTCCAAAATTGTTCTGGTTTGATATTTTTTTCCCAATCCTTAGCCCCCTTAACGATGTACTTTGTTTCCTTTTTAGTTAATTTTCTGGGAAGGTTGCAATGTCGTGAGCCTTGCTCTCTCAAGAGAGTTAGATCTTACGGCTAAAAAAGGAATCAAGGGATATGGGGAGAAAGCAGGAACGGGGTACTGATTTTGGATGATCAGCCACGATCATATTGAATTGCGGTGCTGGCTCGAAGGGCCGAATGGTCTACTCCGCACCTATTTTTCTATGTTTCTTATGTAAGTTAACATCAACACACAGACTTCACCAGAGTTCATTCACAGCCAGAACCTCTTTTTTATTTAGGGGGGATTAATTCATTGGAAGATGGCTGTTAATAATAATTCGCCTCTCTGACCAATGAAGGTCCTGTTCATATTAGTAAGTACCCTGCACTTATTGAGCATAAAAGGGAGGTTTTTAGACAGATACATGGACAGGACAGGACAGGTTAAGAGAGATGTGGGTCAAATGCAGACAGGTGGGACTAGTGTAGCTGGGCCTGTAGGCAAGCTGGGCCAGTTTCCACGCTGTATGACTAAAAGCAAGTTTGTGGCAAACTTTCCTCTCCTTCCTGAGCAGAGGGCTCATCTGCAACAACCGGTGCTGCCCCACGTGGGTGCTCCCCTTGTCCCCGCCCTAACTGACTATTGTCCAATAGTGTGCGGGCCGCCGGTCGAGCCAGGTCTCTATTGGCTCCGACGTCCGTCAATAACCACGTTGGTGTCACGTCCGGCCGCTGGCCCCTCCCAGTCCCTTGAGTGGACAGCTTCGACAAACTCGACGTCCCGCCCACTCGCCCTCCCACCATTGGCTGGCGCTTCCGACGGCAGCGCGCTTCACCCGCCGTCGCGAACCTTCTATTGGACCAGACAAACGTCAATCAGAGCTGCGGGCGGGAGGCTGTCTGGCCGATGACGTCATAGAGGCGGACTCCAACTCCCGCAGATCCCGCCCCCGGACACTCGCTATTGGTCGGAGCCCGCGGGCGGCCAGGGCGGTGATTGGTCCTCCGGGCCGTCCATCAGGCAGCCGGAGGTGGGGCCGAGCCCGGAGCCGGGTGATTGACAGCGGCTGGAGGGCTGGTTGCGGCGCTACTTGTATCCGAGTGAGAAGCTGCCAGACACAAAGTAGCACTTGGTGTTTCCGGAGCCAGGCCGGCTAGGAGGCTGAGTAACGGGGACTGGACTAGACTAGACTGCATCGGACTAGCACTCCCTGACTATGCCGTCTCACAACTGAGAGGTAGCCAGCTGCCCTCCCTGTGACAGGGTCCAGCCAGCAAGCAGGTCTCAGCCAGCGAAGGTTCCCCCCCTCTCTCTCCCCCCTCGCTCTCTCCCATCCCGGGGCTGCCTTTATTTAATTTTATTTATTTTTTCCCCTCCTCTTCCCCTTCCAATATTAAATGTACAACTTGATGGGTCTGAACAGCACAGCCGCAACGAATCAGCCCAATGTTTCCTGCACATGTAACTGCAAACGCTCTTTGTTCCAGAGTATGGAGATTAGTAAGTACTCGAAACATCTTATTTTATGTACAGTTTTAATTTAATGCGGCATCGTTAAGAGTGGGGTGGGGGGTGGAGAGTTCCTGATTGTTGATACTTGGAACTATTAAAAAGCGACTCCTTTTAATAAGGTGTGTGGGGGGGGGGGGGTAGAGAGAAAGTGAGGGGGTGCTGTCTGCTGCCCTGTCTGGCCGTGTTGTTCGTTAAAGACGGCGTCTCGCAACCCCTCGACTGCATGGAGTTTTCGCTCCTGTCAGAGTTTGTGCTTCCCCCCCCCCCCCCCTCCTTTCTCCCTCCACCCCCTCGTTTTAAGTTTCTCTCAGTGAGAAACTGGTTTTATTTGTGTCGCTCTTTCACTTTTTTTGAGCTGAGAGAGTTGGGAGCTCCCCCCGTGTTTCTGATTTTTTTTCTTCTTCCAGTCCCGTTTCTTGGCCAAGTTCGCGGTCACAACACGGACTTTCTCAAGGCGTCTGCTCGCTCTCTTCCCCCCCCCCCCCCCCCCACACACACACACACACACACCCCAATCACTCGATACCACCACCTTTTTTTTTGTTCGTCAGCTTTGAGACACTTACGAGTTTCCCTTTTTTTTTAAACCGTTGACGCCGCCTGTACCAAATGTTGGGCAAGTGTGCTGTTAGGTTTCGTTTAAGGTTCGCCTCCACCCTGTTGTCTCTTTTTGTTCGTTTCACTCCCCACAACCCCTTCATATCTTTCCCTGACTAAAGCGGGTTAGTCTACCTTCGAATGACCTTGTCAAAGAGTATTTAAACGCACCAAGAATTCTTTGTGTTACATTTTATGGCATTTCTCACAATTCGATACAAAAGAGTAAAGAAATTGGCGGGCGGGGTGGGGGCGGTGAGAGACCTCAGCCCTTTCTACGCATTGTAGTCTGTTATTTTACGATTAGTTAAAAGGGGTGAGTCATTCTTTAAGATCTTGTTATCCTGTGGGATGTCTTAATAATCCTTGGCTTTCTGTAAAATACAATTAATTATTGATTTGAGTACAAATGATCCAAACTTTGAGTAGGCAGCATTGTACTGAATTGGGGAAGTTCAGGAAGTTGTCTTTCTGAAGAAGGAAAATTCCAACAATTTTAAGGTTATTGGAAAAAAAGATGTAAGTTGGGAGAAGTTGATTGTTTCAACTATGCTTATTATAAGGTTGGGTATTCAAATATTTTAATACTTGAGTAATAGCAGATATTAAAACAGCCAATAACTTTTTGACATGTTCCTTGATTCACTCATTTGGAATGGGATGGCAATTGACTGAAGCAGTCTGAACGCTCTAGTCAGATATCTGGCGAAGGGTCGCGACCCGAAACGTTGCCTATTTCCTTAGCTCCATAGATGCTGCCTCAACCGTTGAGTTTCGCCTGTCTTTTGTCTACCTGTCAGATATTAGGTCTGGGTTCTTGGGAAACCACACCTGCAGAGGTGGGTGCAGAGACTCGGATCCCAGACATAGACGCTACCAGTCTGTCCAGATCAGCTGTGACTTTTAATGCAGTTTGTGTTTTCTGTGATGTAAGGAACTATCTGGTTTGCTTGCTGCTTGACTGATTACTGATGGTGCAGAGTTGTCGGGTTTCAGGGAGCAGTTTACAGTCGAGTCTGGCAAGAGTTTATATAAATAATTTTCCTCAAAGCCGTGTCACTATGTGCTCAGCATTACTTAACATTTACTGTCAAACCACAGATCCTGATTCAAATACATCATCTTTGCCATCTGCCAAGGTTTCTCAAATCGGTTCCAATGTCAGACTTCAAATGTTCCTGAGAGGGTTGAAGATTAAGATATCTTGTACGTTTCTCCCTCCACTTAAAATGCCATTCGGCTGCATTATTTTGTTTAACATAATCGACTCTTAATTCTTCTTGTCAATCATTCTGACACATTTATATATCAGCCCAGTATCTGCTTTTAATTTTAGTTTTGCTTTTATTTATGATCTGTTGTCATACATTCGTTTGCAAGATAGAGAATCATAAAATTAATCATAGAAATGTACAGAGCAGTCATAAATGAATTTGTACTGTGCACCATAGTGCACCCAGGTTGCTGAGTCTAGACAGTGTGATTAAAACTGAGGCGCAGTACTGCACTTGTGTGGTGTCTCGGTCTGGCAGGTTTTGATTGTCTGTCAGATTTCAGGTTTGTAGGGAGGATCTGCTGTACAGCAACACTTTTTGTTATTTAAATACAAGTATGTTGCATTTCCTTCCACGCTAGTGAATTTCTGCTGTCAACTTGCACTTCAGATGGTGTTATTCTAATCAACATTGCAACTAGGTGTAGAGGCTGAGAGAGCTGTTAGATTCTGGTCAATGGTTTTGTGAACCTGCTTAGGTTACACTGGGCTAACTGACTCGTATGTTCATAAGTGATAGCAGCAGAATTAAGCCATTCGGCCCATCGTCTATTCTGTCATTCAATCATGGCTGATCTATCTCCCCCTCTCAACCCCATTCTTCTGCCTTCTCCCCATAATCCATGACACCCTTATTAGTCAAGAATCTCAATCTCCACTGCAAAAAATATCCATTGACTTGGGGTCCACAGCCATCAATGGCAATGCATTCCACAGATTCACCACTCTCAGACTAATTTATTCCTCCATCTCTTTCCTAAATGAACGCCCTTTAATTCTGAGGCTATGACCTCTGGTCCTAGACTCTCCTACTAGTGGAAACATCCATTCTATCCAGGCCTTTCACTATTCAGTAAGCTTCAATGAGGTCGCGTCTCATCCTTCAGAAGTCCAGCCCAGTGCCTTCAAACGCTCATCATGTTTTAACCCAATCATTCCTCGTAAATCTCCTCTGGACCCTCTCCAACGTCAGTACATCCTCAGATAAGCCTAGACACCTGTAATAATCCAGAATCTATCTATGCCTTAAACATATCCATTGACTTGGCCTTCAGAGCCTTCCGTGGCAATGAATTCCACTCCTTCAGGTTCATCGTGTTCATGGGGGTAAAGAAAACCCCCAGCTTGCATTATTGGCCAGTATCAAACTTTCTTGGTCCAAGGGAGCTTCTTTTGAATAACTTAGTTATAGTTATCCTGTTGTTCTTTTATGAGAATTTTTGATTTGTTTCAAGCACCATCTCCAAGACAGCAAGCGGTTGCTTCTGGAAAGGTTGATTGTAGTTTGGCAAAGCAAACAACTGTGGAACAATCAACCATTTCATGTTAAATGCAACACAATTGCATAATTGCAGAGCTGCAAATGAAAAGCAAAACCTTCCAACATTTGGAGTAATTGAACTGCACGCCATTCGTACTTGTATAATTGTAGTTTCCTGATCTGGCCCTGAGCTTTCCATTTACAGAATGTTATCTAGATTTGCGAAGACTACTGATGTTGTCAAGCCACCCCATTCTTTCTCCCTTTACACTTATCCCATTGCACCCCTTTTCCACTCAGATTTCTGCACTTCAAGTGGTTCACTTGTGCCTTGTCCCCAGTATTATTGTTTGAAGTGCCTGTCTGCAGTAGTGGAGAAGACTGTCTGTGATTAGTTGGTAGTGTGGAGGCTTAAGCATTCTGTAGCCTTGGAGATTGGCAGCAATCCCTGGCTAGTGCCATCCTTGCCAGGCAGCAGGAGACTTGCATTGCATAAGCAAATCACGAGGTTGGCAAAGCACAGCAAAATAAAATCTGATTCCTGGGATGTAATCTAGTGGATCAAGTCCAAGTTTGGAAATGGGGATGTCTGCTGATTCCAATTCTTCCCCCTTTGGTGACTCCTTGTCCCAGTGGGATGGTGAATTATTGATCAGAAGTGTTAATACAAAGTATGTTTGACTGGTATCTACATATGCACTTCTGCCACCGTGTATTAAGTGATAGAAAAGAGAAGGCCTTAAAACTATGATCAATGTTTTTGATGCAGGTCCTTTCATTTGCACTATTAGCATGGGGAAATGGGAATGCCTTGAATTCCCATTGTTCCCTTTTTGTAAGGCCTTAACCTTTTGTCCCAAGATACATCACTGGTTCCCAGGACTGAATTATGTGTAATAACAAGGAAATACAGATGTTGGTCAATAACAATGTTTAGACACAAAATGCTGGAGTACCTCAGGGGTCAGATGGGCTCTGTGGAGAAAATGAACAGGTGATGTTTCTGATCAGGACCCTTCTTCAGACTGATTGTAGGGGGGGGGGGGGGGGGAGGGGGCAACTGGAAGCAACAACGGAAAAAATCGGGGCAACAGATTATCTCAGGAAAGGAAAGTTCCCTGAGAGGCTGATTGTTGGCTGGAGATGGTGTGAGCACAAGAGGGGTGTATGGTTGCAAACTATGGAACTAGTTAGTGGAGGGAATTTAGGGGTGAGAATGAGGGGGGGGGCTGAAGTTACCTGCTTTGGTACATTTCATAATAGCGCCTGGTATAAGGGAACCGTATAACAGAAGTGATGAGTCTTTTATCCCTAGGGTATATCTGTTGTTTGAAGGAGCTATCGTATCAGTCCCAATTCTGTACTCTTTCCCCATTTAAATTTAGTTCCCCTTCAAGTACATAACGAACTTTGAAAAACTTGCTGTTGAATTTTCCATCAACTTCTTTCAAAGCAGTGCCTTGTTGAGCAGTCATTGTTTACTGTGATTCAAATTCTCCTCCCCCTCGTTCCAATGGTCTTTAATCTATCCTCTAGTTACTAATACTGCTGTCTCTGCCAAAAGCCGGTTATAACCGCGGGTAAAGGAGATAGGTATGAGGTAGGAAGAAGCTGGAGCAAGATGGGAAAGAATAGACGAGGGAGGGGTATGGGGGAAAATGGAAATCTGATAGAGTAGAAAGGTTGACATGAGGAACTGCAGATGTTGGTTGACAAAAAAAGGACATAGTGTTGGTGTATCTCAGCGGATCAGGCAGCATTTCTGGAGGGCATTTACAGACAAAGTTTGGGTTGGGACCCGTCTTCAGATTGATTGTAGTGGGGGGTGAGAAAACTAGAAGGGAGGTGGGGCAGGATAAAATCAGGCAAGTGATGGGTGGATACAGGTGGGGAGGGGGGGGTTTGCTTGGCAAAAGGTTGGACAAAGAGCAGAGATGAAAAGGCTGTGCCTTCCTTGGGAGAGACGATGTCCGTAGGAAGGAACTGCAGATGCTGGTTTACACCAAAGATAGACACAAAATGCTGTAGTAGCTCAGCGGGACAGGCAGCATCTCTGGAGAGAAGGAAAGGGAAGGAGGTGGCGGAATTGTGGGAGCAAGGCTGCGCATCCAGGTGGGAAACAGAAGGAAAAATTGCTCCTCTGTCCTGACCAGATCCTGGTGTGATCATGTTCTAGGATCGCCATTGTTCTCTTCACATTGGACTCCAATTCTTTTTATCTCAAAAATAAACTTTATTCATGATATCATGTACTAAACAATAGAGTGCAAAACACTTCAGCTGTTCTTGGTGCCTGTACATTCAATGTTGCTGTTATTATACCCAGCAGTGTTTGCCCCTCTCGTTACATGCAACAGCATTGCCAGTCATGTGGCTCCCTGGGGTGATATTTCTTCCTTTGCTTGAGCGGGTCTCCCTCCATGTCCCGGAGTGGAAGGACCCTCGACTATGGCCCTCCCCCACAGAGCCTTTGCGTCGTCTGCGCCGTCCCTCAGCACGTGCTCCTGCAACCTGGTGTGTGTCTGTCAGCAGCATTCCCTTACAGACATCTTGCTGCGTTTCAGACCAACAATTTTTGGGCAGAACAAAGAGCATCTTTCCCTGAATTGATGTTCTTCCCGTAGCACGTGATGCCTGTCTCCGAGTGTGTCCTTGGACTCCAATTGTGTAAAGAGTACACGGAGCATGATGACATCAGGGTGCTTTAGGCAGGTCATACATGGTCCTGTGGTCAGTGTAACCCTCTGTTCAGGTCATGCTGACACCGACTAAATAAGAAACGAAAGAATATTTATTTAGCCCTTTGTGGGTCTATCCCAGTGGCTCTTGCATGCAACAACATACTTTGTCCTGCAGTACTTGAATGTATGTGGCAGTAATTTTGTATGAAACAGGCCCACGGGCACCCATGCAAAGGTGTCCATTTAAAGTTGTTCTTCGTGGTGTTGGTGCAGATAAGAGGATTGTTGAACTGGCCACCAGGAGAACTTGCTGCTTTTCCCTTGATAATGCCATGCATGGGTTTTTAAAGCTGACTTGAACATGACGCTAAGGCCAATGCTTGTCCATACACATGGAAGTTTATGACAGCTAAACACACCTTTCTGCATTGACATTTCAGTTTGGATTGCATGCTGAAACACCGTTTGTAGCTTGAAGCTACAGCATTTTGACGTGAAAATGGGAGTGCCTTACTACCTTGAAAGTGCCTCATTGTTCAAATCCGTTGTCAATGAGCTAATGCTTGCATCACTGCAGTTTCAGCTAAAGTGTATAGCATCTGTCGGCATGGTTGGATACTGCACAGCTGTACGCGGAGTCGATGTATCTGCACTGTCTTGATCCTTTGCGCTAGTTATAAATTAGTGTCTCATTCTACAGCAGCAGCTTGCGGATCAGTACAGATTTAGTGCTGAATTATTGGTTATTTGTGTGCAAAACCTGCCATGGGACTCCGCTGCCCAGTACAGGTAGTCAGTCGGTTGCTGCCTCATCAGGCTGCTGTGTGAGAATGTTATCCCTGCGAATCTGCAGGGATTGGATCACAACCTCCCAGCAAGTTGGTGAGGTATCTGAATCGTGACCAGTTTTAATGCAATACACAGCCAGCAGGGCGGTAATGGATTCTGTCCTTCCAATCATTGGATGAAGTGGCCACTACAAGCCTGTGAAGCTCTGGAGTCCAATTGTATTCCACTCTGCTGCCAATTCCCAAATGGTGCCTTCAGTGGCATGCTTGCATTTATTTACCTGCAAAGCTCTCTCGATCATGGTCACCATCAGACACTCATGGCTTGCCTCTGCAACCTTGCATGCTGCCTCTGCCACTGTTTTCTGATTTGGTGCCCACTGCTTTAATATAGAAGTGAACAAAAGCTCACGTGCTACATTTTCAGTTTTGCGTTCACATCTGCCTTGAACCGCACGTTGGTAGAGTTGCTGCCTTACAGCACCAGAGACCCGGGTTTGATCCTGACTACGGGTACTGTCTGTGCAGAGTTTGTACGTTCTCCCTGTAAACTGTGTGAGTTTTCACCGGTTTCCATCCACACTCAAGGCGTACAGGTTTGTCGGTTAATTTCACTTTGTATAAATGTAAATTGTTCCTAGTGTGTGGGGATTGCTGGTCGGCATGGACTCCATGGGTTAAAGAGCCTGTTTCCATGCTGTATCTCTAAACAATAGACGTGGTTGCAATGCTAGCTCCCAAAGTGCAGGTAATCATGTTTTTCCTGCACATTTCTGTTATTGATGCCCTTTGCGCGAGAAAGAGGCCTCTCATTTAACATCCTTCCGCATTTGCAGGTTCCTCTGCCCACCCAGATCAATCTGCTGCCTTTCTTCTCAATGTAATGGCCTGCACTCTTCCAGGTACTGGATTATATTCTAGCATAACTTTTTGGCGAGCTACTTCCTAAGGTCAGAGCTGTGAGGAAAGGCATTACCAACGTGGGAAATTCAGTGTCAAAAGACTGTTCCTGATACAGAATGGTGCTACACCGGGGAGTTGCTGGGATTGTTTTGAAAGTGGTGCCAATGAATTTCATAATTTGAATATTTTGAAGCTGTTTTAAAGAGATTCCTGACACGGCTTAATGCTGGAAAACAAAATCGGGTTAATTTCTAGCTCATAATTCCAATCTGCCTCAACTAGGAATCTACAGCCTTTTGCGAACATCTGAACTCAAATTCCAGCCTCTGGCATCTGTAACTTGTTCATTGCATTGTGTTTGGATTCAGCTGTCCAAACCCCATGTTCTGGAGATCTGCTGTCTAGACTCTTTAATCAAGCCTGATCATTGGTTCTGATATCTTTTGGTGCCCGGCTTTGTTCGATAACAGCTAGAAGCTGCCATCAAAGGTATAGTATGGCTACATATGGCTTAGAAGTTAAAGGTTCCTGGAGTTTGGGACAAAGAGCAGCAGTAACATCTCAACACGAGTCATGGGACGTAGTATGCATTATCATTAGATAGTGATTGAGAGCAGTGAGAATGGAACGGACTTGGGATTAAGATGGGAAAAGGGCTGAAAATACCATTTCTGGCTTTAATTTCCGATGCAAAGTATAATTTTTCTCTTGTCCATATAACATGCACGTGTAGTTTTCTCTTGCTCCTTTAACGTGTTGGGATATTATGTTATTTTACATAATATGTGACTGGTTTGGTGAAGGGCAGGTCCCAGTAGCAACATGAGTTAAGTTCCAGTTTCACTAATGCTGTTCCTCAACTGGATTGTTTGTAAAGTTCCTGGTCTTGAATATCAGCAGTGAGTGCTAATACTCAAGATGGAAAAGGTTGGTTGTGTTCATACAGCCCATGTAACAGTTTAAGCATTTTCTCGTGTGATCCTGAGGTGTATAGAACAAGAGCTCTTGGTCTGCCTTAATGTTGGTTAAACTCAACTAGAATATCATTTTGGCACAACAAACAATTTGCTGAAGGAACTCAGCGGGTTAAGCAGCATCTGTGGAGGGGGAAGGAATTGTTGAAGCTTTGGATCGAAATGTGAAATGCCAATAATTCCTTCTTCCTACTGCTCAATCCACTAAGTTGCTTGAACTGTTTGGTGTGGGGGGGAGGGGGGGTGAAGAGAGCATAGGGACCTTGGGCAGGAATACTGATGTCACCAGCTTCTCTGCTCCCTCCCTGTTTAATTCACTGCAAAAGGCCAACCAGTGTGCTGTTCTCTTAAATAACCTGCACACAGTACCATGGCAGGTGCTAGTGGAGCTGCTGTCTCGTGACTCAAATGTATCAGGTTCGCTAATGACTTGCAGTGAAGACTATGGAATTTGCAAGTTCAACCCTGTGACGGCATTCATTTCTTCTGGGTGCTCCTATTTCTTGCCACATCCCTAAAGGGCCTGTCCCACCTGGCCGTCATTTACGCGACAGGCCGTTAGTGACTGACGCGCGACGGTCGGGCGTGTCATCATGCGTTCGCACAGCCGTCTGGAGCGTGTGACGTCATTTGAAGATAGACACAAAATGCAGGAGTAACTCAGCGGGACCGGCAGCATCTCTGGAGAGAAGGAATGGATGATTTTTCGGGTCGAGACTCTTCAGTCTGAAGAAGGGTCTCGACCCGAAACGTCACCCATTGCTTCTTTCCAGAGATGCTGCCGGTCCCGCTGAGTTACTCCTGCATTTTGTGTATATCTCCAATTGTCTTGGCCCCGCTCTGGGAGCAGGAGTGGGGGCGGATCCGGACCACAACGGCCGTGAGCCCCAGGACGAGCTCGGCGATCGTTTGCCTGCTTCTGCTGCTGTTGGAGGTGAGACGTTGCGCTGCGCCAGGGTCTTGGGCCTGTCCCACTTTGGCCGTCAGTTATGCGACAGGCTGGTGACGCGCGAAGATTTCGTGCAGGACGAAGTCCACACTCCCCCCCCGCCCCCCGCAATGCAAGTCGTTCTCTGGCAGCAGCACCATGTCGCATTATGTGACCACAAGGGGCAGTTCTGGCAGACCATGAGGTCCCAGAATTCACAAATGAGATTGTGTGCTTTTGCTTGAAATAATCAGCTGCTTCCTACAGAGGGAGGACCTACTAATTATTTCATTTGTACAGAAAGTTAATCTGTGATGAGATAAATGGATTTTTGGAGTCTGGTTATGAATTATTTTAATTGAGACAAATGAAATGTAGATTTTTTTTTCTCTGTAGAAAGTAGTAGTACCATTTTTTCCCCTTGTTTGTGCATATTTACCAGTACTAGAGTAGTCCAATACATATTGAGTAGAGATGGTTTAGAGTGCATTTCTATGAAGAGAGTGCGATGAATTGGTTGTTATAGACTGGCACATTTGTAGTCTGAAAGGAACTGTTCCTATGACCGTCAGTTGCCTCTACAAAGGTCCTGTCCAGGTCGATGAAATCAGTATTCCCCACAGGACTCTTTATCCTGGTGCCTGTCTGCTTCTGATCTCATTTGTCTTTTTTATATAATCCTGGGTATTTGCTTTCCTCCATCATTTTCCATTCCTTTTGTCATATTTAAGAATAGAATAATTTTTCTCGCCTGCCCGTGTCTCTGGCTCCTTTGCTTGCGCTCGTTCTCATTTGCTGTAAATCTTCATTTGTTGGTGGTTTGGCTGATGATGATACCTGCGCCTTTTTAATTCAGTTGCCTGCACTAATTAAGGACTGTAGCTTTCACTTTTTAAATGTTGATGAGTCTTGGGGGAATCTGTATCGTTAAGAAGACTTTTAAAAAGGGCTTGACCTGTCTGAACCACACAGCTCTTTAGTTGTCGGAATGATCCTCGAGAGGTGGATAGGAGAGAAGGGGGGGGGGGGGGTGGTATGTTGAAAGAAGGATTAAATTGATTTGCTGTGTCTGACAGCCTGTACATCATAACTGATGCTCTTTGCAACTAAACAGATTTGTATTGCTTTTTAATAAACTAGTTTAGTTATTTGAGGTAGCTTCAAACTTCGTTTTCCCAGCTGCATACTGCAACATCCCCTATGCCAATGTCATCTGCCCAGTATCATTTGCTGAGGGTCACATGTGGCAAATTGGGAATCCAGATGCTGACTAATTGGTCTTCTAATTAGTATATTTAAAAATGAGTGATTGGCATGCTCATCGGACTCTATCTCATGGACAACATGACTGTCTTCTGTACTTGATTTGCAACTTGATGCTTATTTGTAACTGATTTTTGAATTGCCATTGGTGAGTGTGGGGATAGAACCAGGGTAGGATCAGGAAAAGCAAGGCCATCTCCTTTGCTGCCTGGGCCTATCAATCTTTTGTTCCCTTCTGCATTGGGTCCAATTACCAGAAGATGTTGGGAATATAGTTTGGCGGAGACCGATAACCAGAGTGAAACAAATGTAGGAAATGGGTGGTGGGTGTCAGGGTGTTGGGTGTAAGGTGCTCCTGGATTGCTGGAAGTGATGTGGGTGTTATGTATGTCCTGTGCCATGCAGCCACCTGAACAACCTTGCACTATAAATGAAGGCTGGTTGTGTAAGAACTCCGTTTACTCCGAAGATAGACACAAAATACAGCAACTTAGCAGGTCAGGCAGCATATTTGGGGAACAGGAATAGATGATGTTGCCCATTCCTTTTCTCCAGAGATGCTGACTGACCCGCTGAGTTAATGAAGGTTGGATTACGGATCATGTCACACAGAGAGAGAGAGAGAGAGAAAGGCAACTGAATCTGTGGCCCTTTGTGTGTAGCTTCAGTGGGTTTGAGTACACAAACCCCTAGTATCGCCACTTGCAGAGGTTCCACACATTCCAACGTTGTGGAGGATAGGCCTGACCACATTGCCAGGAACATTCCATTCATTTGGACGATGCAGTGCCACCTATCCCAAAGCTTCAGGAGTGAAACGCTATCTGACCACACGTCAGGCAGTCAGTGGTCCTGTGGAGGAAGGAACTGTAGATGCTGGTTTGAACTGAAGATAGACTCAAAATGCTGGAGTAACTCAGTGGGACAGGCAGCATCTTTGGAGAGAAGGAATGGGTGACGTTTCGGGCCGAGGATGGTTCCCCAAGCAATGGTGCTGGAACTATGACGAGCAGAACACGACAGTCGCTGGAAATCTCAGATGGAAGTGTGCTGGAAATACCCGGCAGATCAGGCAGCAGCTGTGGGGAGAGAAAAATGCCAGAGTTAATGATAACCTTGTATCATTGCTGCCAGTGCTGACATAAACTGGAAAGGCTGGTTATCTGAAATGGTTGAATACTGTCTTCTGAGTCCTACCAAGTGCCTTGGACAGAAGATGAAGTGCAGATTTCTAACACCTACATTTCTTTTGCATTCAATGCAGATACACTCTATATTTGGAAATATGACTAAAGTATATCGTTTCTAAAATGTAATCTCAATAGCAATGTTCACACAACCTATTCAGGCTCACAGTTTTTGAATTGGTTAGTGAAAGCTAGAGTTTTATTGTCATATGTTCCGAAGAGAACAATTAAATTCTTACAGAAGGTAGACACAAAAAGCTGAAGTAACTCAGTGGGACAGACAGCATCTCTAGAGAGAAGGAATGGGTGGCTTTTTGGGTCGAGACCCTTCTTTAGACTTCTTAATTGAAATTCTTACTTGCTTTTTGATTATTGTGTGTGTGTTACTTCTGATTAATGGTAATGCTGTTCTTTAGGTTGTGCATAACTAAAGTTAGACAGTGGTTAGAATAACCACACCATTACTGGTCACCGGTTTCTACTGCCATAGATGGAGGGGAGGTGCGACAGTTTGGTTTTGTGCACACTGGAAACAACAGAAATACACTGCCCTTGAACCTGAAGATGTATTGTCCTACATTAGTGTTCGTCATTTGTGCTGTGTGAATGGTGACGAGTGAATCTTTGATGGGAAGCGGCCCCTTTCTTACCCCTATCCCCCTCATCCCAGCTACATTAGCTCGGCATGCATTTAGTTGCCTGATCTTTAAATCCCTCTGCACAAGTAATGGTGGGAATAGTTAAAGATATCGAATTGTCCCTCTCCATGTCTGTAATCTCCCCCAGCCATCTGCTCTCAAATCTCTTTGCTTCCACTTCTGGCCTCTGATGTCCTCCAGTTGCCGTCATCGAAAGTGGTGACTCTGCCTGTCTAGGATCCGGAAAACCCCGTAATTCTGTTTTGAGCAGAAAATCTGCTTCTACCCTTTTTAGTATCCAGACACTTGCTTAATTAGGCTGGTGTCAAAAGTTAGTTGATCAAACTTTTGTGGAATCTGTGGCGTGGCTGCAAAGCTACAGCGCCAGAGACCCGGGTTCGATCTTGACTACGAGTGCTGTCTGTACTTTGTCCCCTTGACCTGCATGGGTTTTCTCGAAGATCTTTGGTTTCCTCCCACACTCAAGACGTACAGGTTTGTAGGTTGATTGGCTTGGTTATAAATGTAAAATTGTCCCTGGTGTGTGTAGGGTATAGTGTTAATGTGTGGGGATCGCTGGTCAGTGTGGACTCGGTGGGCCGAAGGGCCTGTAGATCTCTAAACTAATCTAAGCTAAACCAGACTCTCCCCAAACAATCATAATATATTGATGCAACTGCTTAATATCCCATTTATATTACATCATTGGGCCTCTCTTGAAATGGCTGATCCATTTGTCCTGTGTCTTCTAACCTCCTCCTCCAGTGTCCCTGGCCATTGCCCACCCAGTCCCTTACAGTGGTCTTGGCTGTTTTTACAAGAACCCATGAACTAAACCAGTCGCATAACAAAATTTGAGCAATAAACTGCAGTGCCCCAAGGGATGTGTACTGAAGAAGAACGATGGTTATCAAAGTAAAATACTCTGCGGACGTGATTAAACAGTTTTTTATAAACATAATACAAAAGTTTTACCCTCTTATTCTCCCCAGAAACTAAATTTCTACTGACTTTTGCAAATTACCACCATTAATGTCAATATTACCATTCTGCAATTTTGTCTGTCCTCTCTGCAATTAAGCTGTAATTTTATTTTTGATTTTCAGCCTGAGGTCTCAGTTGGAACTTAAATATGCTACGTGAGCCCAGTAATGGTAGTGTTAGCACTGTGGGCGGAAGAGTTAGGACAGTGTAATTCTGTCATCAGAGTTATCCTATCTATTGGGTGAGCAGTCGTGCCCCTGATTAAACTGTCTGCAAGCAGCCGCACAATGTGAGGAGACGGCTGCTTTCTCCCTTGGTCAGATCCTTTATGCATCAGCTGATTCTTTTGAGCCGTGGTTGTAATTTTTTTTCTCTCCCTCTCACAAGCGCAGCTTGTGTGGTGTATGTGGTGCGCCCTGTCTGAGTTTTAAGCAAACTGTAGAGTCTGCCAGGGTGAACTTGCCCAGCTGTCTTCTATGCTTCCACGAGGCGGTTTAAAACGGTAATGTTTCTTTTTAATATCACGGATCGAAGACTATCAGAAGATAATCCTTCCTGTCCTGGCTGTTGTGGAAATAATGAAGCATTCGTTTGTTCTCAATTTTTTTCTGCAGCCCCAACCACTCCCCCCCCCCCCCCCCCCCCACTGGTTGCATGCATGGGTGCTTGGTGCAAGTATGCAGTGCACTCGACTCATTTGTGACATGGCTCCATCTTCTACTTTTGCAACCCTTGGATCTCCATTTGGCAACGATCAGTGGGGTTCAAAATGTTAAATTGTCCTGGACTAGTGGGGCAGAGGTTCCAGGTTGCTGAGTGAAGCAAGGGTGGAGATTGTTGGGGCCATGGCACAGATAGTTAAATCTCTGGTGTGTTGCCAGGTGACAAATGTAGAACTTGTATTGAAGTAAGGCAGTGAGTATATGCCAACGGATTATAGACTAGTTGATCTAAAGTTGGTGGTTGGGAAATTGCTGAATTTTGTAAATGAATGATGGACAAACTGTATTCGGAAACGCAGAGCTTGATCAGAGATGGGCAGCACTGATATGTAGATGGACAATTCTGTCTGACTAGTGCAAGTTTTTTTTTAAAGCGGCAACTATGTATACTGATGAGATTGGAGTGGTTGCAGTGGTTTATTTACATAGATTTCAGTAAGGGGAGAGAGATTGGTCTGAAAGGTTAAAGTTCTTGGGATCAAAGGCAAGTTGGCAAATTGGATCCAAAATGGTCTTGATAATAAGAGACAGCGTGATGGTGGAGGGTTGCTTTTGTGATTGGAAGCATGTGGCCAATGGTGTACCACAGGAATTGGTGCTGGGATCTTTGCTGTACATTATGCATTTTATTCTCTGTCCGTGACATGGAGTACAATGTACATTGTCAAGTGGCGTTGACAGCAAAGAACAATCTTGAGATACAAAATGATATTGATGAGCTGGTAAACCAGACATGCCAGTGGCAGATGCAATTTAACCCTGGTAAATGAGGCAATGCATTGATGTGGCTGGCCTAAGGGAGCATTGAACAAATGGATCCTGTTGTACGTCCAAAGATCCTTGAAGATCGCAGCACAAGTCGATAGGGTGATGACGTAGGCTGAGGGGATGCTTGCCTTCACATTTGGAGATAGCGGGTTGCCCTTCAGTCTCCAACTCTCCAGAGAAGGCAATCCAAGTTTGTATAACCTCTCCTTTTAACTAATACACTCCAATCCAGGCAATATGGAACACAGTGTGTGCAAAGGTGCAGCCAGAGACTGCCAGAACATTGAAGAAGCATATAACTGGGCACTTGAGTTGCCATGGCATAATGTGCTATGGACCAAGCTCTGGTAGATGCGATTCATGTAGATGGCCTTGTTTATTGGTATGGAAATGGTGATTCGAAGAACCTGTTTCTGTGTTGTACGAATGATTATTTTTTCCCCTCTGGTACCCAAATCTGACTCTTCTGGCACTGCAAATCATCTTCAGCTGCTTGGTCCACTTATTGATATGGAAACACACCAGAAATTAGACTATTACAGGAAGGGTCTGAGAAGTAGCTTTCAAATGGTTTGAAACAAGATGGAAACTTGACAAGTGGATCAGTTATGGTCGTGGAATCAAAACCTGAGAAAATGTACAAACACAGACCATTGACCCCCGACCCCACCCTTGTGCGTATGAAATTCTGCCTTTCTGGCATCATTCCTGTAGCCAAGGAGGTTTGGAAAATTATGCATGATTTGGAAGGATCTCAACCCAAAACATCACCCATTCCTTGTATCCAGAGATGCTGCCCGTCCTGCTGAGTTACTCCGGCGTTTGTGTCTATCGTAGAATTAATACAATAGGCTTCACCAGCTTGTTTCTCTTACCACCTTCCCCCTTTTTTTGTTGTGTATGTCCTTGCTCAGCATTAACCTACACCAGCCCACATTAGAAGTGGGTCTAATGACTGGTGTTTGTGTGTGTGTGTGTGTGCCATGACCAAACTCTGAGACGAATGCAGATTCTTCCTTGATCTGCACTTCCCTTGCCTCTTTGGCCTCTTCTGCAAAGGGGAGTTGGTGTAAATAATTATTGTACAGATTACTAGTAGTTGGGTAGCAAAGTATAGGCTTCAACAGGAGCCCCTGAGGCTATTGTCTCACAGTTTCTAATATTCCCTTGGCAGACAGTAGATCAGACTAATGAGGCATGCGAGAAATGATCACAGCCAAATGCTGACTTGCGTTTTTTGAATTTTTTTGATATTCCCCAGACACTTGTGTACATCAAGTGGTCGTCTTTGAGTATTTGTTGTTTCTTTGCCTGCATGTCCTTGGACCAGATAGATCTCCTCATTCATCTCCTCTCTCTATCCCTCCCCCACCCATCACTAGCTTCTTGTTGTCACCTTACAAACGGCTAACAATGGCCTGTTTCCTTTATCATCGTTGCGTTTTGCATATCTTTCATTCATTGTTCGTTATCTGTCCACATCACTGTATATATACCTCTCGTTTCCCTTATCCCTCGCCAGTCTGAAGAAGGGTCTCGACCTGTAACGTCACCCATTCCTTCTCTCCAGAGATGCTGCCTGTCCCGCTGAGTTACTCCAGCTTTTTATCTATCCTCATTCTGAGCCCCCACCCCCCTCTCTTGATTTGAGCAAACTGCAAAAGATTATGTTCCTTCCACAACCTTTGGACATCCCAACATTACTTTCAACCAACAACATTGGTGGAAAGTGATAGTTGAAATATGCCATGCAGTAATAAAATACAGATAGCCATGAATTATAGGAGTAATTACTGATTCAGTAATCTTTACATGTTGCCCACAACATCAGGCACATTGGTCATGAATCATTAATGGCCATCTCTAGGGGCAGGTAGAGCATCCAATCCAGAAGCACCTGCTACGGTGGTCTGTACTGCTCTGGATTTTACGGCAGTCTCATTTCTTTGGGACATTGCTATTCATAACTCTAAGGTCAGAGGAAGTAGGTTTAAAGGAGATGTGTGCAATTTAAAAAAAAATTTTTTAACACAGAATATTAGGTGCCTGGAACTTGTTGCCTGGATTGTGGTAAAAGCAGATACAATAATGGGGTTTGTGCCTTTTGGATATGCTCTTGTCTATATGGGATATGGATCATGTGCAGTCAGTGGATGATAGTTTTTAAATTGGTGTCATGTCCAGCCACGAACATGGGCTGACGGGTCTGTTCCCTTACTGCACTGTTCTGTGCTCTATAAATTCAGTCGCTTTGTTTCCAGACTTTTTAAATCATTAATGTCACTTGTGGACAGCGGTAATCCCAGCACTATTCCCTGTGGCGCATCACTGCCTCCCTTCCATTGTGACTTTACTCCCACTACCTGCACGCAGTCCTGCAGACAGCTAGACATTCTTTCGAAGATGGACACAAAATTCTGGAATGACTCCGTGGGATTGGCAGCATCTCTAGAGAGAAGGAATGGGTGATATTTTGGGTTGAGACCCTTCTTAAGACCGGAAATGACACCCATTCTTTCTCTCCAGAGATGCTGCCTATCCCGCTGAGTTACTCCAACATTTTGTGTCTAACTTCGGTGTAAGCCAGCATCTGCAGTTCCTTCCTAAACATTCTTTCTGCAGATTGTCAACTGACCCCATATTTTCTGATCTTGTTCATGTTTTATGGGGGTTTACTGATTACCTCTTGAAAATCCAGGCCATAACTCCATTATCTTCATTACGATTCTCTCTTATAATGCTAAATTCAAAAATGTTGATCAAACATGACCATCCTATTGAAATTCATGCTGACTCTTTGACAGTCCTTGGCCAGTGCTGAATGCGTTTCAGTTTGTTTCCACTTCCCCGAGATAGGGAAACAGAAGTTCATGTGCGATTCCTGTTTCCGGCTCTTCCAGCAATACCCACCGTGGCTGAGATTACATCCAGCTGGGATGTCCTCCCAGTTGAACAACCTGTTGATACTAAGATTATGCATTGATGTATTAAAGTGGATGTATTGCAGCGGTTTCAGGTATTGAACTTCAAGACCAAGCCGTCACATTGAGGAGGAAGTTGGAGGTTGTGAAAAGGAAGATATTATTCCTGGTGTCTATAATTTCACGGAAGTCTCTAACACTAGCAAGATGGCTTCCTCCTTTGTTTTGTGAGAGTAGTTTGCACTGCTGTAAGATCACCTTCAGCTGCATTAAAGGCGCTATATGGTTGGTGTGCTGTGATACTGCTCGTTGGCTGTCACCATGCCACTTGGTTTGACTCTCATTTTCAAACAGAAATGCCTCAGTGAGTTGTCAGTCTTAAGGGTAGATAGATGTTTATCTAGACCGCACTAACTACAATAAGGTGGCTTTGCTTTTGCCAACCCACCATTTCTTGGCAATGTTTAAGTGCTTTTTGATGGATGAACAATCCTAACATGTCCATGCAGCTGTTTTCATTCTCTGCCGTCTATGTGGAGTACCCAGGGACCATTTATGTAACTGTTCTTTAAGCAGACGTTGTCTTGGTGGTTCATAAGCCTTAAAGAGCCTGTGGCTTCAGACTAGGTGGTGTGCAGGGTGTTCTGGTTGTGTGTGTGTGCGCAGCTGAGTTTAAATGCTCGCATTCGGCCCTTGTGATATAAATTGCAGTTGAAGATCCTGTTTCCTAAATTCATTAATGGTGAAACCCGCAACTTGCTGTGTTTGTGATGAAGATCTGTCCTCCTGGAATGTCTTCGAAGCCTCGCAAAAATAAAATAATACCGGCTTCCAATAGGGTTGAAGAAGGAACTGCAGATGCTGGAAAATCAAAGGTAGACAAAAATGCTGGAGAAACTCAGCAGGTGCTGCAGCATCTATGGAGGGTTTCGGCATGAAACGTTGCCTATTTCCTTCGCTCCATAGATACTGCAGCACCCGCTGAGTTTCTCCAGCATTTTTGTCCAGCTTCCAATAGTCCTGAGCTGCTTTGAAAGAATGAATCTGTCTCGCATGAGTTAATGATGAAGCTGTACAGCCACCAGACAGACCTGTTATGGGAGAGTAGATGTCTGCGCTGTAACATTCTTCCCTCTGCCGGTGGCTTTGAGAGAGAGAGGAGGGAAAGGAGATGGGCATTGCCTGGTTTTGAATCCCAGCCTGTTCTTCTGAAGAATAAAGTTTGGACTGTTTCCACCTCGCAAGTGTGGGCGCTTTCCGTAACGCATTAATTGAAGTGCATGTTAAGGGCAGCCGTGAACAAAAATGCGATGGTGTAATAGTCCATGTCCTACTACATCCTACTACATGTTCCTTCCATTCATTGCCCAGCTATTCCATCCCTCGCCTCCCATAAAAGCCACAGAATGTTTAATTGCGTGGGCTAGATAAATGTCATGTTGGTTTGCATTTCTTGCTTCTGTTGCTGGGTAATGAACCTGAAGGCACAAAAGCTGCTGATTTTTATTTTAATTCCTCCTTGACCAATGATGCTTACAAAATATATACCATTGTAATGCAGTAAAATCTCCTATTGCAGTAGTAAAATTGGACGATATTTGCAGTCGGGCTGATTTTGGCAGTTTCTACCACTTGCCCCCTCCATTATCCCGAGGAAATTTCATCTTATGCTAACATGGGTGGTCCTTGGATTTGGATGACCTCTACTCCATTTCCATGGGGTTTTAAATGACTAATGAGGACAATGTGAGATCTGCAAGTGGAGGAGGTGTGTAATTCAGGAGCAAGCATCCTCCTTGCACTGTGTACATTAAGTGTTCCCAATAAGAGAATCCAGTTCTTACTCGGTCACTGGTTAGGATTCCTGTGAGGCAGCGTGGATGTTGCACTTTAATAAAAGGAGGTTTTGAGAACAGACTTTCCTTCATTCCTTCATCCACCCAATGATCTCTTGCTGTGCCAGAGCTCAGAGCAGAATATCTGATGTCATCCTGTGTGCACCCTGGCCTGTCTGACAGTCGATTGAGTGTAGTCAGGGCTTCTCCTGGGGGTTTTAACCTGGGAGAGAACATTGTTGTTGGTTCATTTCTGCTGCTGCTGGATTTCAGGATTTTACAGAGACTGCTGGTGCCACTTCTTGGTTGCTTTTGAGGTACCTGCTGTAAGACTACGCCTCAGAAAAAAACCCAGAAGGGCAGGATCACTGCTCCATAGACCAAGGTTTGGGCTGAGTTTGACTCCATCCTTAAATTAAAGACTCTTCTCAGCTATGTAAAACCATGGTACTTGGGGCTGTACTAGAATTAAAGGGTGGGCTCCTTGAGACGGTCAATGTTGATTTTCTTGTGATGGCATTTCTGTTGCCTCATTGTTTGGGGCCAGGTTAATGCAGATATCAAAGCAGAAACCTGACAGCCCAGAGAAAGGTGTTAGTTGCGGGGGTGGGGGTCTCATTCAGGTATGACAAAATCAGAGTTCTTTGTTTGGAATTAAGTTGAGCATGAGATGGCAAATAATAAGTGTGGCAGGACTGCAAAAGAAAGGGATTCTTCCTGCTAAAGTCTGGATTTGTGCCAGGTTGAGTCGAAGAGCAGAAAGAGAATCTGTTCAACATTCAGTGCGTAGGAAAGAACTGCAGATGTGGGTTTAAATCGAAGGTAGACACAAAATGCTGGAGTAACTCAACGGGTTAGATGCTGCCTGACCCACTGAGTTACTTCAGCATTTTCTGTCTACCTGTTCAACATTCACTTGTTTGCTCCCTTGAGATTAGACTCTGTTGCAGGCTATGATTGTTGCTCTCAGCACATGCCACTTACAATAGGGATTGGTCATTTGCTCTTTCCTGGTCTATCCAGACAATAACGGCACATGGTTTTTGTGTCCTTTATCTATGTTCCCCAGGCCTCATTATCCTTAGATTAACTGTTTGAATCCTATTGTTTTAGCCTCAGTTTATTGTGGCACACTGTCCAAGATATTTCAAGTTTGGTTAGTCTCAGTTTTAGGTAACTAACTAACCTGCAACACCTAACTAACCTCCCCTCCCCCCAGCTTCTCTGTCTCACTTGGACGATTCATTTCTCTCCTCCCACCCATATTCCTTCCTCTAACTTCACAATTCACACGACTTCTTTCCCTAACTCGCACTTTTTTTTGTCTTTTCATCTCTGGATTTTGTCCAACCATCTGCCTATCATCAAAAACCTACCTCACCTGTGTCTTCCCTATCACACACCAGTCTGAGGAAGGGTCCCAACCTGCAACGTCACCTATCCATGTTCTCCAAAGATGCTACATGATCCGCTAAGTTACTCCAGCACTTTTTATTTGGTGAGCTCATTGTCTACTTTGAAAATGACCCATTTTTATAACATGAGCTTCCAGCACACCAGGTATTTTGTAGAATAAATTTGAATGGCAAAAATTCTTGCACAGACTAGGTGGTTACTTTGACTCCGTAACAAGATGTTGAGAGTTTAGGACAGAAAAATCCTAATATTCAGGTTGGATTTGAGCAGATTCTTTAAAGAAGGGGAGGTAGATAGTGAATATTGGATGTCTAAATTGAGATGTTTAAGATTTAATAAATCCTTTCCTCGAAGGGCTGGCAGTGATCAACTTTAAGATACAAATATAATGGTAATAATGATGACGAGCAAAGCAGATGAGAGTTTGGATGGTCTGACTGAATTGGTGTACAGGCTTGAAGCGTTGAATGGCCGCCCTCTTGCTCTTGTGTTCCAGTTGTGTGGATATTGGAATGTTTCCCGATTATATACGTCACAGTCACTGTTCCAGTTGTTTCAAAACAAATATTGAGGCATGGGTCCAGTACGAGTCCTCTTGATGGGGGTGCTGGCCCGTGTTGTTGTTGACAGCACAGCCTTGGAGATGCTGGTGCATGTGCTGGAAAAGGTTACATCGTGGGCCAAATTGGCTGAAGTCTGACCTTTTCCCTGTACAAAATGTTCTAGTGAGTTAATAGTCTAATTATCCTGCAGTCAACAACCATAACAGGCCATCATGACTAGACCTCTGAAGTGCTTGTGGCGATGGGGACTGATTGGCATCCCGCAGTACAATGACACCCTTTCAATTACGACGATGATTATCTTATTGACAACTCTTCCTTCCTTGCTTCCTTCCTTCCCATCTGCTTTGTTTTCAATGAAGCTGGAGATTTTTCAACAATTTTGTACGATTTCCAAGAAATATATCTTGCAGAATGCTTAATTGTTGCAATTGACCGGCGACCTTTGAGGATTGTAGAAGCTTCAGAATGGAGGGGCGGGTGGACTACACTCGGTCTCCCAGCTAGGTAGGAGGCCATTTGGCCCATCGTGCTTGTGTTGGCTTTTTGAGTGTGTTACATAACTCGGTTGCTCTGATTTCCCAATGGCCTTACAAATGTTTTCCTTTACAAGTATTTATGGGGCCCACCGTGAAAGTTACTGTTTGTTGGGTTTCACCATCCTCTGGGGCAATCACATGTGCCAGTGTGGGAGGATGCCATTTTGCCCAACAAGTCCGCGCTGCCTCTGTGCAAGAACAGTCCAAGTTGACTCCTCTGCCTCTCTCCCCGTAGCTCTGATTTCCTTCAAACCCATTTTATTGTGTTCCAGATTGCAACAGTTCACTGTCTTTATCTGTAATGTTTACTAATCCACCTGCCACTCGGAACAATTTCTCCTTAATCATTCCATCACCATCCTTGCCATTAAACGCAGACATCGAAGCAATTGGCCAGAGATATCTCTGGCGTGAATTTGGGATATATGGGAACTTATCGGGTGCCTAACAAGCCTGATGGGGAATGAAATGATTGTGGGTGGTATTTGAATAAGCAGGGCTTCACGGGCCAGAGTGATGTGTGGGAAGGATGTCCAGAACACAGTTGGCCGATGGCGGTCGCGGGCCTGTGGACAATCACTTGTGAAGGATGCAAGAGTGCGGTGGAGTTTACTGTGAGTCTGAAACTGCACCAACCGTCTCTGCTAAACAACCCTTGGTGTGAATCACATCTTCAGGGTGCATTCAGTAGACTAGCTGTGGAATTGTACCACCGCCGTCTTTTACAAACCAGCCCTTGCCTTTGCTTGTGTATGAAGGAACATGCAAATGTTGGTTTAAACTGAAGATAGACACAAAAGATAGGAGTAACTCAGCGGGTCAGACAGCTTCTCTGGAGAAAAGGAATGGGTGACATTTCGGGTCTCGACTATTCCCATTCTTTTTCTCCTGAGATGCTGTCTTACCTGCTGAGTTACTCTAGTTTTGTGTGTCTATCTTTGACGTTGCTTGTCTTGCAGTGAAATGTGCTGGACCCTGGCATTGCAGGTTCAACCGTTGCAGCAATTCAAACCCATCTTCCCCTCCCTATCAAATGTCAATGCTGTGTAACAGTGAATTGTGTAGAACCGAGGTACCCAGTCCGAGTTGAGGACATCAACAGACACTGAAAAAGGGTCTTGACCTGACACGTCACCCATTCCTTCACTTCAGAGATGCTGCCGGTCCCACTGAGTTAATCCAGCATTTTGTGTCTCTTCGATTTAAACCAGCATCTACAGTTTTTAGATGCAGATATTCCTGCATATATACCTGCAGATATTCCTGCTGCCCCAGGGATGGGAATGCTCGGCTTCTGACCAAAGATCCTATAGCGAGCAAGATAGCCCACTCGACGAAAAAGACGTAGTACGGTCATGGGCAGATTCATGGGTAATTTTCGACCCCATTTCCGTAACCGGCTTCTGTCTCCGCACCAAAGATCCCGTAGCGGAGCAAAGATACTAGTGCGGAGACAGAAGCTGATTACGGAAACATCCTCATAAAAATAAAAGTTCTTTGGTAAAAATCTTCTCATTCTCAGAATTATAATTTATTAACACAAACTGTTCCCCCGCAACGTTGATTACACTGCGAGTCGGGTGGGGCTACTGAAATGGATGAAAAGGCCCACGTTCCGCTCCGTTGCGTACTACATGTCAGCCCATTGCATTTAGCAGGAGTGGTCTATAGGATCTTTGCTTCTGACAATGCAAGGTACATTTGGGAAAGTGCTCACACGCACGCACAATATTCAGGTTCATGCATAATGCTGACCGTCATTAAACTGCACTCCTTGTGGAAACATCTTCGGGAAAAGAAAAGTTCCTGAAATTGAATTCCTGGATAAATTCCAGACTTTACGTCTCGGATTCTAAATCCAGACAAATGGTTAACATTTACCTTCTCCACACATGCTGCCTGACCTGAGTGTTTCCAGCCCCTGCAGTTACTCTTCATGGCTCTCCTTTCTAGGGCAGGCGTTCTTCCCTTCTGCTATGTCCATTTATTTACATAACTGCAATCAGAGGTGATTGCAGAGCATTTAGAATAAATGAGAAGATTTGTTGAACTGATCAATAGGATTAGCAAGATGTCACTTAGCCTGTCTGTGTCTTGTGTTTTTCCAGCTGGCTCCATCTTGTTACTCACCAACGTGTGACTTCTGATTACCACTAGTATGAGGGGAAAAAGGCTATTTGTAGAACACTATTTTCATCATATTTTCTGTTCGTCTGTTGAACAGTCTAGCACGTCTATCACGCTGCAGATGTTGCTGTCTTTTGCATCTATACTACTTAGTCCGTAAATATATATATTTTTAAAACTCCAGGCGTTTCATTTTTAAGGGCCTGTCCCACGCGCAGTTTTTTTGGCGACTGCCGGCACCCGTCATAGTCGCAGCAGGTTGTCGAAAAAGGTACGACTCTTTGGGCGACTACTCACGACCAAACAGGCGTCGCCCCGCGACATGTCGCAAGTAGTCGCCCAAAGAGTCGTTCCTTTTTCTTGTCGCCACTAGATTTTCAACATTTTGAAAATTTTCGGCGACCTGCTGCGACTATGACGGGTGCTGGCAGTCACCAAAAAAATCGCGTATGTGGGACAGGCCCTATAATCTAAATCCAATGGCTGATGTTTCTTCTCACCTAAACCTGGATCATCAGGTAAAGTGTATAAGCAGCGACCCAAATATTGGCAGCCAAATAGCCCATGCTCCACACAACAAGATGTCTGTCGGTAGAGGGTGTGATTGCAGCCAAGGTGTGGGAGTCTGCAATGTGGACCTCCCGAACCATTTGGTGCCACTTCACCATTCATGAAACAGCAAGTGGTTTGGCATCCACACAGCAGCCCCAGTTGGGCTGAAAGCAGTGAGAGTGATTGGGAAAACCTTGAAGGCTAACGAGTTGCTCGAATAGAAGCTGATATAGATTAGTGAACACATCATTGCTCCTGAAGTTTCCTGTTGGTGGCAGTGGACATGTTGAGAGTGCATTTCATGTTTTTCATCTGCATGGTTACCTGAGGTCCACAGCCAGACGATGCCATGAGAAAACTTGCCCAGAGTGTAAAGCGGGATGGGCTCCACAACGCCAACACTCCGGTGTGTTACAGAAAGATCCATCAGCTTAACAATCTTGAAAATGTTTCTTTGCAAAGTGTTGAAACAATAGTCATCTTGGAACGTCAAACTGTTATGCAGTTGGCAGGCCTGCTGAAGAGGCGATGCTTCCCATTTATTCAGGTGTCACAGATGAGACTGCAGTGGGATGCGAGCTGTCTGCCGTCAACACCTTATCTCCCGACTATCTGTCTAGAATTTCATAACCTGCCCTCTGCAACAAAGATTCCATTTGTGAGAACACAGGTGGGCTTTGCAGTGTGCTCAGGCAATGCTTATAAGATTAGAAGGCCACAAAAGCAAGCACACTTGCAGTGACATAACCCACATAAGATGTCAGCACGCCTGTGATGTATTTGTGATTTTCTTGAAGTCTTTAACGAACTTGCCAATGTTATAATGATTCCAGTTTGGTTCTTCAATTGTTTTAGCATTGCTTGTTCTAAGCTAGCAGCCAAAGTTAAAATATTTTGTGTAAGTTCACTGGAATGGAATTGGAGTATGTATGAAGGAAACCCAACCATGCAATCCAAATTTCTTATCAATATATACTGACACCTGATCAAAACGGTTTCCATTTTCCCAAATCACCCATCAGGGCACATTCCAATTGAGCTTGGTGAAAGTGTTGAGCGTGGTCTCCTCTGATTTATTTACATTGACTATCGAGGAATAGAATTAATTTGTAACCTCCCCTTTCTAAATTCCTTTGTTTTGGAGTTACGAAGACCTATGTCCAAAGATCCCTGGAAGTGGTGGTCTGGGAAGATGAAGTCGAGAAGGCATACCCTTCGATATTAAAGAGTAGTTATAGAAACATTGGTTGGGTCATATCTGGAGTACTGCATACAGTTCTGGTCGTCACACAATAAATAGGGAGGATGTGATTGTACTGGAGTGGGTACAGAGGAAATGCACCAGGTTATGGCCTGGGATGGCCAGTTTTGATTATAAAGAGACGGTTGGGCATGTTTTCTTTGGAATGGTGGAAGTCAACTGGGGGACCTAATTGAGATGCAGAAAATTGTGACGGGCATAGAAGGAGTAGAAACGAGAAGGGCATTGAAGTATGAACTTCATCTCATTGCAAAATTGTTCAAGATTGAGAGCAAAGGTTTAGGGTAAGGCAGAAAAATCTTAGAGGAAATCTGAGAACTTTTTCATAGAGTTGGAAGCTGAACGTGAGTGGTGGAGGCAGCTAGTCGCACAGCATTTAAGTATCTGGACAAACACTTGAATACCCAAGACCTAGAAGGCTGGAGCTGGTAAATGGGATCGGAAAGGATATTTGGTGGTCAGCATAGTGGACCAAGGGCCTTGTTTCAATAGACAATAAGTGCAGGAGTAGGCCATACGGCCCTTCGAGCCAGCACCGCCATTCAATGTGACAATGGCTGATCATCCACAATCAGTACCCTGTTCGTGCCTTCTCCCCAAATCCTCTGACTCCACTATCCTTAAGAACCCTATCTAGCTCTCTCTTGAAAGTATCCAGAGAACCGGCCTCCACCACCCTCCGAGGCAGAGAATTCCACAGACTCACAACTCTGTGTGGAAAAAGTGTTTCCTCATCTCCATTCTAAATGGCTTGCCCCTTATTCTTAAACTGTGGCCCCAGGTTCTGGACTTTCTATGCTGTATGATTCTGACTCTATGGGATTGGATTTTGAATGGGATGTGCGGTACTTGCTTGAAGAGAAGTCTAAAAGAATGGATGAAAATCATCGGGAGTTATTTGGTCGATAAAACAAATGGCATTACTCTGTGTTGCAAGATGTGGTTCTATAAATGTGGTTTCCATTACCACAAGGGCCTCGTGATTGGAAAAATATATATTTTTTAACTGCGAAAGATTGAGGGAAGCGAAGGAAAATGGGATTAAAGTCCATGGCTCTGATGTTGAGTGATTACAGTGAACGGAATTGGCCTCCTCCTGTCCTGAAACTATTTGGAATCTGGAAACCATCAGCGTTTGTTGAAATGACGTGATGTTCTTTCCTTTTTGGCATCCTTCCTAATGTCTGATCTAGATTTCTGAAGCAACTGTTGCCTGTATCCAATGTGTGGAAAAATTACACAGGTTTGCAGATGGTCCCAACTGAAGACTAGTTTACTTATTCATTTTGAGGGATCTGGGCAATGTTGAAGAGGCCACCATTTATTGCCCATCCCGATTTGCCTCTCAAGATAGTGGTGAGTTGTCACCTTTAACCTATGCAGTCTTTCCGGTGAAGGAGCTATTGTGTTGAAAGTTAGACTTGTATCATCAGAATAGTGATATATTTCTAAGTGGTGTGCAAGTCAGGGGAGCCTGTAGGTGGTGGTGTTCCTATGCACCTCTTGCCCTTGGTGGTAGAGGTTGTTGGTTGGGAACGTAGAAACCTGGATGGGTAACATTTTGTAGATGGCGTGCACTGCAGATACTAAGCAGTGGGGAAGGAAATGTTATCTCACGGAGGTTCCTTCTGAGACATGTGAGATGAGGTTCTGAATTGGTGACTAACAAATGCTTTGTCACACTTTAGAATTTCAGCTGGGATGTTATTTGTTCCTGGGGAAATGTAGGGCAAGGGTGGTCTTGAGTTAATGATGGCACCTCCAAGAGGCAGCTCTCTCCCTGGGAATATCGGTTCAGTTTCTGAAGAGGGATCTGAAAATACCATTGTCCATGTTAGCCATGGCTTTTTATTACATCTACAAATGTTGTGTTTAATTATTTACTTCAGCAAGCTATGAAGTTGATTCTTGTTTGTTATCTACGCATATCCAGGCTTCTTGAGGTGGTGGATAAGTGAAAGGAACAGATTTTTGGAAAGTAGAAAACAGCTCCAGTGACACTGCCAAAGTGTCAAACCCAAAATATTCTTTGTTCCAGTTTTATTTTCCTGCAGAATAAGATGCAGAATAATTCAATTGCAATTTATTCAAAGACTAAACACGTTGAATTGCAATTACATTGGGGCCCTGGTAAAGGGCCTGACCCACTTACGCAATTTTTTTTTTTGGCGACTTGCCGGCATCCGTCATAGTCGCAGCAGGTCTCCAAAAATGTTCAACATGTTGAAAATCCAGCGGCGACCAGAAAAAGGTACGACTCTTTGGGCGACTATTTACGACCATACAGACGTCACCACACGACATGCATCTAAGAGGGCTCTCAAGGCTCAATTGTTGAGTGTACTTAAGATGAAGATCTGTTTTTTAAATATTACAAAATAGTAGAGGGGAGTGTTGTGGTGGTGCACATTTTATTGAATGGCAGAGCTGGCACTCTAGGCCAAATGGACAACTGCTGCTTCTAGTCCTTTGGTTCTTGCACTAGTCGAACTACATCTATCTTTGAGTCACTTGATCTTTGCTTTGCTTTATCACGAGGTGTGAGTCTTATTGATTTGATGTGGGATCTCCAGTCATGGGGATTTGATAGCTTGCTTGATTTGTGGTGGCATGTGGAGAGGGTGAGTAATGAATCCTTGATGGTTTCGATGTTGTTTCTGTGAGTTGTGTATCGAGCTCTGCCGTTCACCGACTCGGGCGGGAAAAGCAAAGTCTTGCATTCACTTGCCTCCTTATGCACCCCTCTTTAGGATAACCAGGATGTTTCACTACCAGTGAGCTACTGATGTAGGAAAAGAGTAGCCCGCAAGCTTCCACAAGTCGTGAGGTGATCACTTGCTCCTAATGTTGTTTGAAGGGCTGGGTAATGGGGAGAATTCTCCAGCTCTTTAAAATGTTCTTGCCCCCACTCCCTCTGGTGTGGGTAGGCATCTCATTAGAAGATGGCATCATTTTGCACAGCTTGGATTGTGCTACAAACAGGTTTGCACTTTTTGTCCATTGATGTGTCCACTACTCCTTCAATTTGGGTGCCTTGACCAATAATCCCAGATGTTAATTTTTAATCACACCATGGTTGCATAAAAATTTGAAACCCTTTATAAAATGAAAAACCGGTTTTGGCAAAAGTGATGGTCATGTCGGTCCATCAGACATGTGGCCGCTGATGTTGTTGGTGTTTTGGTTGATGGCAGCAGAAGAAAGTGGAGATTCCCAGGGCTGTGATGTGGGTGATCAGGGAGGGGAGACTGGGATTGGTATAAAAGCCATTAAGATAGGAAAGTTGCCTTTCTTATCCGGCCCACATGTTCTCCCATCCATATTCTCCATAGATGCTGCGCGACCTACTGCCTATTTCCTTCGCTCCATAGATGCTGCCTCACCCGCTGAGTTTCTCCAGCATTTGTGTCTACCTTCGATTTTCCAGCATCTGCAGTTCCTTCTTAGACACTGAGTTACTCCAGCACTTTGTGCCTTTCCTTGGCCCACCCACCAGTGCCTTGAGGCTGAACTGGAGGTGACCCAACCACTGTTGTTTCAAGCTACTAAAGGGCCACAATACTGGGACTCCTTACGGCTGTACGGGAGTACCTTTGCCACTCGGAGTGACGGCTGACCACTCTCAGCAACCAGGAATTGCTCTTGTGAGGAGCACGTCCTCTTCCCTAGCACTCACTGCCTCTCTTGTTGTGGACATTCATGTACTACACTGCCCTACTTTGACAAAAGGAAGCAACTGACAGAAAGGCGTTTTCTTGTAAATGAGGAAAACGTGTTTTTCTTTCAGCTCTCTGTTGGATTTTCTTACTTCTCTGATATAAATATTTTCAAATTGTACTCGGAGAATACTTATTTTGTTGACCATTGTGTAGAGCACATCTCAAATACCCTAAAACAAGCAATAGGGATTTGGAGTCGGGGAAGAGTGACTTGCTTGAGTGATGTTGAGGGGCTGGAGAAAACACTGGGCTTTCACTCACAGCCAGGAAGGTGATGGGAAGATTTATAGACACGTGGAGTTGAGATCTGAAATGGATCAGATCTCACTGGCTGAAGAGGCAGAGAGGAGTGATGAAAGCTGCTGCTTAAGATTGGGAATGTATCATCCTAGGGGCTTCATCAGCAACAGTTCCTCAGTTGGTAATCTCCTGCACTAACAAGGCCAAGGCCAACAGATGGAAGGGGAGGACTCCAATTTCCCTGTGGGTCCTACAGGCTTTGAACACGTTAAGTAGTTTCTTCACTGTGCCATAAACCTGGAGCTTCCTACCAACATAAACAGGAGGTTGCCAGAATGCCACAAGTCCTCGAGGCTGAACCTAACCACTTCCTGCTCCATCCTTGGATCCCTCTTGTTTAATCATTGCATCTCAGCTATGATTATGACTAACGCATTCCTCCTGTGGTAGAAAATGTTTGACAACCCATGGGGGAAGAGATTTTTCTTTATCCCATTCTTAAATGGCTGCCTAATTCTGAAAGGGGCCCTGGTTCCTGGATAGCAGCCAACGGAATCTGACTTGCATTTACTCTGCTGAGGAGTTTGCCCTGATGGTACAACCATGCGTACAGCAGTGGATTAAGCTAGGCCCTTACCATCTATGGGTAGGAATGAATTCCTGGCATTGCCCACTGAATGCGCATGGGTGAAGGAGGGGAGCCGAAACCCATTGTATGGTGCGAGGAATCCACTGAGCCCTGGTCTGAAGACCCATGAGACATTATGGTCCATAGAGAGTTAAGTTATAGTGCTCTGGGATTTACAGTATGGTTTAATTTCTGAGTTCTCATCACAATAACAGGGTAAGTATGCAGTGCCTGAGATAAGGACCAGAAGCAATTATAAGGAGGATTCTGTGTGGGTGCACTCGTATCTCAATATTCATAATGCATGAAACTTGGCCATTTCCATTTGGCAGTGAATATTGGATTGTATTTACTGCAACATACTCTTTGGATTGGAAATGTTTGAATTTGGGGAAGGATTTGGTGTGGGTAGGGGGAATGGGGAAGAAGCCACTAATGAAGACTAGGTTAGTCACGCTGTTGAGAGATGCTCTTTTGTTGTATAACTCTGATTCAGCCAGTCTCTGAATACTTAAATCGTCTCCCACCGGCCAGCTGTGAGTTATCCAGGAAAATGAAGGACCATTTCCAGTGAGATGCTCTCGGAACGTTGTTTTCCCTTTGACACCTGGCCTCCCATCACATTTTAATTTGCCTCCTGGTTGATCATCGGGGTATCGTTTTCCTTGCTCTTCAGCACCGACTTTCGCACTTGTGAAGATGGGCTTGCATTTGTCTCGAACATTTCAAGCTTTTTAAAGAGTAGTGGCTGTCGTAAAGTAGGAAATGTGACGACTAATTTGTATGCAGCAAGCTCTTTTCCCCCTTCCCTTCATGGACAGTCAAGAGATAATTGATCACAGGCCAGCTCTTGCTCTCCAGGAAAACGATGAAACATTTTCAGTGAGATGCTCTCATGGCATTTTCCACATGTTATAATGGCCAAATTAAATACTGGGCAGGTATCGAGTAAGTTTGCTTTTTAGGTTGAGTATTGGTTAAGTGACTGGGAGGTGGGATACTCCTGCCAAATAGTAACTGAATCCTTTGGAAAGAACTGGTGCTGAATTAGGTTATACTATACTTTGTGAGTAGAGCCAGGATTTTGCCATAAATGCCATGTGCCTTTTCATGCCTTTTTTGATGATTTCACCAAGATAATGCCCTTTTCACTATCGAGTGCCTAAATAAGCCTCTTGTTGCCGTTTTGCTAAAATTCATGCTATTTTCTCTAGTTGTACCATGATTACAATGACGTTTTCTACGTTAACACGTTAATATTAATGTTATTATTAACGTGTTAACATAGTATAAATTACAAGAAAATTTCCGCCACTGGGGCGAAACCGGGGGGGTGCCACCGTCGGTCGTTCATTCGTTTGTGCCGCTGCCCGCTGGTTCAGTCTTCTCCAACATCTATTGCTTCCAATTTTGCAAACTTCCCACAAGCTATCACTTCCCTTGAGAAACGTGGCGAAACATTAGTGAATAACTTGCAGGTTTTCAACAAAGTAACTGACGAAATTCATAAAGTTCCTGGCGATGTGGATAAAGACATACAAGGAAAATGTGTGAGAGTGATTTTAGCTAACAAAGATCTTGAAGAAATACAAAACATAGCTAAAGTTCTCAAAGGTAGTTGTAATGCCCAAGATATCGACATGAATATAGAGTCTGTAGCTTGTTTCGGGTATGCACCAGTGACCTCAGCTGAGGTAGAAAGAAGTTTTTCACAACTGAAGCATATTTTGTCTGACAGACGGCATAGTTTAACACCAGATAATTTGAAAAAAATGATAGTAATTGTGTGCAACCAGGCAACTTTGGTCATTTAATGTAGTATACCTTTATATTATCATTTTTAACCATATTTTGGTGGTGGAAATACATGCCTTTTTTGTCATTAAATGCCTTGTTTGTGCCCTTTTGTGATTTTAATATGCCTTTTTACCTGCCTATTTCAGAGTTTTTTAGTGCTTAAACATCCTGGCTCTACTCATGAGAGTGAAGAGTGCATCCAGTTGTTCTCTGCTTCCTGAACTTCCAAAAAGATTTCATGAAATTGCAGGAAATCTGTAATGAAAGTGAAAAATGCTGGGGGTACTCTGTCGTGCAGGCAGCACCAGCCGGGAAAGAAACCGAGATAAATGTTTAAGGTTGATATAGTGTCCTGTTACAGTCAGTTGTATAGTACAGAGGAAATGAGCCTTTGTCCCAACTCTTCCATACTGACCAAGATGCCCATATAAGCTCGTCCCTTGTCCCCATGTTTGACCCATATCCCTCCACTCTTTCTTATTCATGTACCTGTCCAAATGTCCCTCAAATGTTGTCATTATTCATGCCTCAACTCCTTATTCCATATCCCCACCACCCTCTGTGTGGAAAAGGTTGCCCCATGGGTTCCTTTGAAATATTTCAGCGCTCACCTCAAGCCTCTGCCTAATTATCTTCCCGCTGCTGCTGTATGAGCTGCCAAGTTTCTATAGTATTTCTGGGCTCCATGATCGACACCACTGAGTCGCAAAGGTTGTATTAGGATGTGCCATTCCTGGCTTTGGTGGTATAAGTACACAAAGGGAATACCTCAGTAGGTCAGGCAGCATTTCTGGAGTAATATGTACAATTTGCTTTGTGAACTGAAGTAAGGTGAGAAACATCCTTGTCATATTTGCCTGAACCTGCCAAAGCTGATCATCAAAGATTTTTTGCAATTAACTGGGTTTTCAGATGTGATTACCGACAAGCCTGATTGCTGTGTAGCATTGACCTGTGGTTCCTCCTTGCTTTATGGGATTTTATTACCATTGCTCATCAGAGTACCACTCCCTTGGAAAAACCAAGCAAGCCACTTCATGCCCCAGTTACTCCAGAGATCCCCACAACTGGCCACTATCAATGAGTATGGTGAATAGTTCATGGCTTTCTCATCCTTGGTTTCCATTTGTGACTCATGTCAAATGATTGCAGCCTATATTACTGCAGGTTTATTTAAAAGTACAATGGAGAAATAATGAAAAAGCAGACTTCAAAGAGAGATATTGTATGAGGTTGGTTGGGTCCCAGTGAAGAGGGCCACCTTGTGTTGCCATTTCTGTGTGCACAGATGGGCTAAGGAAGGAACCAAGCTATTTGATCTTGTAGTAAAGATTGAATGGTGACTGAATAAAACAAATAAGCTTAGAGTCGCTTTACAGTTTGAGGGCGAACCAAGGTCTGCACGACCTGGCGATCTGCCAATATATCCCTCGTGTACTTTTGATTCCCGCTCAAAAGGAAATGAATACTCCCTAGAGGACAATCTCTTCAGAGAGCCACAATACAACCCTGCATGGCCTGCCCTCAAGATTTTGTGTAGGTTGAGGAGGGGTGCTGTGCAAAAACATCTGTGTTTTCTGACACTCATTTTGATGGCAATGCAATACTAATTACTTGCCCACTGAGCACCTTGTGATGTCTATATTCTGAGCTGTGAGCTTGTGTCCAACCGCCCTCTCTTGTTAAAAGATTGTTGGTCGCTGAAATTTAACTTTGGTTTTTGCTCCTCTCTGCCAACCTGATATTTATTTTGCAAGAAAGATGCAAGTGTGTATATTGTGGGAATATGGTATTGTAAAATAGTCTTTGCACTAAAAGAGCTATCTAAGCAGATGAGTAGTTTGCAGTCTGCATAATAGAAGTCTCCAAGGATAAACATTAGCCTCAAATAATGCACGCATTTTGCTCCAAAGAGGATGACTGAGTGTGTTTTGTGAAAACCCTTCAAATGCAGTTGAAGGTAAATAGGAGATCATTTCTACTGGTTTATGAATCTGTCACAAGAAACATTCATTTTTGTGTGGAACTGGAAGAGCATTTGCAATGTTGAGAATTTGGAATCAAATTGCAGCTAAAAATGATCGTGCCACACTCCAAGATGGAACTGGGCAAATGGTATCAGAAGCAATGCTGTGGAACCTTCTGAAGAGCACACTGTGGGGCTAGTACATGGACGACAGCCAGAGTGGCCTCCCTCTAAGGAAGATGACATCAACGTTCATTTGTCCATGTGATGGAGGCACACTCTCACCACCACGCCCTCTATCCCCTCCCCCCCCCCCCCCCCCCCCCCAAATCACCGTCCAGCTGGTGACAGCTCCATTTCTCTCTCAACTCAGCAGGCTCCAAGCCATTTGCAGTTGGGTCGTGAGGGAAAGGAGAGATCAAACGGTCTACCGCCTTTTAAATAAAGTAGCATTACTGCAGTGACAAAACTGCTCCCCAGTGAGCCCGCTGCCCTTAATGTGAAGCTGTCCGTGCCAATGAGCGCTTCAGGGATTAGAGCCTCTTTGAGGAAGAGTGTCTTTGGCTCTGGACAGCAGTAGGGGGCGGTTACTGAGCCAGCTGTGTTTTCATAAGTTGGATAAGCATATGTGTCACTTTCTGGTGACTTCTGATTTTAATGTTTTTTCAGCTGGATTTTATAAATCCTCATTTAAAATCCAAGAGGTTTAATGCTGTAAAATGTACTGCCCACACGGAGGCCATTGAGCTGTTGAACCCATGCTGGCCCAAAGCAAGCCATCCTGCCTAATCTTTAGTCCCCAGTTGTTGACCTGTGATCATGTGTAGTGGCATGTGGACACACATCTTTGTGTTCAAACATGGCGGGTGGTTCATTTTAAGGCAGTGATTTCCAGAACCCCCTCAGTCCTCTGTTGGAACGGATTCTCTACACCAAAGACAGAAAGCGCGTGCCCACAATCTTTCTTGGCAACCTAAAACCTGTTTTGTT
>CM075982.1:37029355-37203018 GCA_038087875.1 Malacoraja senta | reverse complement strand
AGAAACTCAGCGGGTGAGGCAGCATCCATGGAGCGAAGGAAATAGGCGACGTTTCAGGTCAATGACCCCTTCTTCAGACTGGTGGGGGTTGGGAGGAGACGGGAAGAAGGTAGGAAGAGGCGGAGACAGTGGGGCTGTGGGAGAGCTGGGAAGGGGAAAGAAGGAGAAAGCAGGGACTACCTGAAATTGGAGAAGTCAATGTTCATACCGCTGGGGTGTAAACTGCCCAATTGTCTGTGAGTGTTTTGATCTAGTCTCTGATTCAGGAAGAAGCAAGGTAAATGTAGGTCCGCTGAAGATAGACACAAAAAGCTGGAGTAACTCAGCGGGTCAGACAGCATCTATGGAGAAAAGGAACAGGTGACGTTTTGCGTCGAGACCCTTCTTCAGGTCTGAAGGAGGTCTCGACCAGAAACGTCACCTGTTCCTTTTCTCCAGAGATGCTGACTGACCCGCTGAGTTACTCCAGTTTGTTGTTCCTTGCACACAAATTAGGTCTGCTGTTCTTTAGCACTGCAAAGCCCATAGCATCCCTTTGTTCTTCTGTGTCGAGGTTAGCTTTGATGCAATCACTGGCACATTGTAATGCAGGTGATAGAATCCAGATACCTCCACCTATCCAATCAGAAATGAAGTAATGAGCTGGGTCTGGCTAACCCCTTCAAGCAGCATGGCTCCTTGCATTGCATGTGAAGAGCTGGCTGTAGGGGTAAACATTCCCCTCTGTTATAACGGATCAGTGAGTGGTGCGTTTGGATAAATGGATTGGAGTTGCACAGTCCACTGCTGGTAAGTGGAATTAGCGTAGATGGGTACTTGGGCTCCAGCCTGGTCATGAAGGGCTGTTTCTGTGCTATGGCCCTATGGCTCTATTTGCCTCACAGACCGTTAACGTCTGAGAAATAAAATAAACAAGGCCACCCGGCTTAATCCCACCTTTTGGAGACTGGGTCTGTGGCTTTCCAGATCACAGCTCTGCAAATACATACCCAGGAACTATTTAAGTACAGTGGGAATTACTGCCTGTACCACACTCTCGGGCAGAGTTCCAGATACCTACACATCTTTTAATTTGTGTGTTTAAAAAAAAAAAATACTGCCTGCTCTCCCCTTTAATCTTCCTTCAAAATCACATTATATCGATGTTTCCCTTGAATTTGAATCTTGGGTTAAGGAAATGTCATTCCTATTCACTGACTTGACCCCCTCTTGCTCATTACCACTCAAAGTGGAGGGTGACAGGTCCAGGTTGGTGATTAGAACTGCCGGTCGGTCTATGCCCAGAGAGCGCACGGAGACTCTGCATAAGCTCACAAACTGCACACCCTCCCACCCCAGCTGTGACAGAGTCTACTCTTCCCACATTGGCCTCATTAGCTTACCCACAAAACCCACGGGATTTCTAAGAAGATGATGGAAGCCCTTCATAATTAATTTTTTTTACACACTCTAATTATCTCTCGCTCTCTCTCCCTCTTCATCATCCTCTACAAAGCAAACAATCCTGGCCTATCCAATCTTACATAGAAAATATAAAATAGGTGCAGGAGTAGGCCATTCGACCCTTCGAGCCTGCACCGCCATTCAATATGATCATGGCTGATCATCCAACTCAGTATCATGTACCTGCCTTCATTCCATACCCCTGATCCCTTTAGCCACCAAGGGCCACATCTAACTCCCTCTTAAATATGACAATGAACTGCCTCAACCACCCTCTGGCAGAGATTTCACAGATTCACCACTCTCTGTGTGAATTTTTTTTTCCTCATCCGGTCCTAAAAGACTTCCCCTTATCCTCAAACTGTGACCCCTTGTTCTGGACTTCCCCCAACATCGGGAACAATCTTCCTGCATCTAGCCTGTCCAAACCCCTTAAGAATTTTGTACGTTTCTATAAGATCCCCCCTCAATCTTAACAGCTACAATTTTTCCTAAACTAACTGTATTCTAGTAAATCTCCAAACCCTTCTCCAGCACATTCGTATATCTTTCCTGTGATATTATGACCAGACCCCATGCTCCAACTGTGGGCTAACTTAGCATAAACTCCCAGCTATGCACATGTTTTTTATCTGAAGTAAGTAATTGGGAACAATTATTTGGAGGTGAAGAGTTCTGAGTGTTTTTAACTCTGGGAACTCAAACTATCTTTGGACTGAATCTTTTGTGTTCCTCCATGTTGCTGACTCCCTTCACGGCAATCAAAATGCAATTAAGTAAAAATTATTCATAGCTAGGGTTAAAAGAGGCTGTTGCAATATTCTGAGTTTAACCAGCCCAGTGAAAACCCACCCCTGGAGGTACCTGAGCAGGTTGATGTACATTTAAAGGCCCTCACTCACTATGATGAAAAAACTATATGCTGTGAATATTATGAAAGCTGTTTTTGTTCCATTGTGCGTTGTTGAATGGTTGTTGCTGCGTGGTCCTAGGCAGGTAAAGTTCCACTTTCACCGTCGCTGGCAGGGTGTAATGTTCCCCAAAGCCAACGCAGCGAGCTGGTCAGAGGAAGTGTCTGCTTGGGGAGAGAGAGGATAAATGAATCTGTGGGCCCAGCCAAAAGTGAGTCAGCAGGAACTGATCGTCAGAATGTAAATGAGCTCTCTCCACCGTCGCGCCACATAGAAAGCCATCATTAACCCAGATTAGATTTTCATAAAATTCAGACAGTTTAAGGTTTTTAATACCTGATGTTTGCATGCTGCTCAGACAGCTGTGAGAGTGCAGAGTAATGGGGTAGTTTAAGGTAAGCCGTGGATGGCTATTGTTTGTCATACCTTTTTAAATGTTTTGAGCACACATCAGCCATTGAAAGTCACACTGTTAGAGTGGATAGGGCAGGATTCCAGTCTCTCCTTTTCATTCTCTCCCGTTAGCCTCTGTCTTTTTTTCCCCTTCTCTTTCTTTGTCTTTTTTATTTATTTATTTTCCCTTTTCTGTATTTTTATTGCCCAAGTGACTCTGCCTAAAAACAGAGCCATTTAAAAACCCCATTCCAGTTGTCAGTGGCGTGGAGCGCAGGAGGAGCAAATTAAACCTATTGCCCAAACTGGACAGTTAAATTATTGGCAGGGGTGGAATCGGGCAAGTGTGCTTATCTCCAGGAGAAAGGTGAAAGGAACATATGGTTGCATGGGTCTGAAGAAGGGTCTGACCCGAACGTCACCCATTCCTTCTCTCCAGAGATGCCGCCCTGTCCCGCTGAGTTACTCCAGCTTTCTGTGTCTAAATGATTACAGTGCTTTGCTTGAAGATCTAAGCATTGATTAAGCTGCATTTTTTTTCCTTTTGTTCCCTCCCAGACTGTCCTAGATATCAAATGTCACTGATCTCAGCCGAGTGCCGCTATGACCCAAACCTCTGGCGATGCTGATGCCCTGTGTCCACCCTGACGGATTTCACACTCAATTGCCACATTTTCTCACACTCATTAAACATCCAGGCCAGGACCTGAGTTTCCATTCCCACTTCTCCATTGTCCAGACTGTTTTTTTAAAAAGCTCTAGCTGCAAGGTGGCAAGGATAATCTCAATGCTAGAAATGGGAAACAAAAAAAGGCGTTGGTATTCGAGTCACTCGGCGTCTGAAAGAGTTCGTGTGTTTGGCAAAAGACCATTGACGGTGAAGTGAAATGATTCGAGAAACAGTTAAATGCAAGGCGGCCTGATACAGTTAGTCATGCAGTATGGGGATGGCATGTGCAAAACAACATGGTGATACAGGGGTTTAAATGCTTGCATTTCCTAAAATATCCCATCTCCGGTAGATAAGCGATGGAAGTTTAAGTGTGGGAGGTGGGAGTGGCTGACCTTGGGTGGCAATCAGCCAGGCATCCTCCCACAAACCTGCAGGATGGTGTGGACTGAGTACCCAGGGTGTTGATAATCTCACTCCGTGCTATCCTGTGCAGAACATGCACGCAGGCAACAAACGGTGAGAAAATGAATGATTTAGTTTTGGGGAATTATCACGGAGAAAGTGAACATCATTTGGGATTCAATGAGCTTGTGTGGGTGCACAAACCCATCTAACTGTCAACACTGACCCGTCAAGAGCGATCAATGTGCTTCACACTTGTGGCTGTAACATTGTACAGTGACGTGGGTTTACACAGTTATGTCTTGCTCTTTGCATCAGTTTCTTTATTAGACATGAGGAAAGGAAAAGAGGAAGCTAAACTCAATTTCCACAATCCTTTCCAGGCATTCAGAAGAACTCTGACTGCTTTGCAAACTAGTAGACATCTATCAAGAGTCCCCAAGGACAAATTACTGGTGAAAAATTGAGCAAGGTCTCCCGCTAATTGAATAGTAATAGTGATTAGCAGCCGCTTTCGTCCAATCGCTCAATGCTGCTCTTTTATTTTCCCTGTGCAAGAACTTTCCTGGAGAAACTGGGCAGTGCATGTGTGCTCCACACTGTCTTCAGGCACGGTCTTCATTTTGACCTTTCCCTTTATCCCTTCCCCCTCTGCTCCGCAATTGAGAATGAGCTGTCCTCGTCGTCAAGGGGATTTTCAGAGGATGCTAATGGGTGGGAAACGGTTGAATTATTGGCCCCTTATGTTTTTTTGTTTTTTTTAAAAACAGCATGATATTAAAATATTTACATAACTTTGTTTTACAAATATTGGTCTTGATGATTTTTCCACTGCTTGTACATTCCCTCTCTTCACCACTAGCCCTTCATCCCTTTTATGGTTACATTTCCAGCAAGTTTGACAAGCTTCATTTGGAATTATCGCCTTTAACCGTGGGATAACCGTACAGCGGGCAGTGAAGAAAGCTAATGGAATGTTGGCTTTCATAACAATAGGATTTCAGTATAGGAGTAGAGAGGTTCTTCTGCAGTTGGATAGGGCTCTGGTGAGACCACATCTGGAGTATTGTGTACAGTTTTGGTCTCCTTATTTGAGGAAGGACATCCTTGTGATTGAGGCAGTGCAGCGTAGGTTCATGAGATTGATCCCTGGGATGGTGGGACATATGAGGAAAGATTGAAAAGACTAGGCTTGTATTCACTGGAGTTTAGAAGGATGAGGGGGGATCTTATAGAAACATATACAATTATAAAGAACTGGACAAGCTAGATGCAGGAAAACATTTCCCAATGTTGGGCGAGTCCAGAACCAGGGGCCACAATGTTCACCAGAGAATGTGAATTTGTGGAATGCCCTGCCACAGAGGGCAGCGGAGGCCAAATCACTGGATGGAATTAAGAGAGAGTTAGATAGAGTGTATAGGGGGCTGGTGGAATCAAGGGATATGGGGAGAAGGCGGGCACGGGTTATTGATTGGGGACGATCAGCCATGATCACAATGAATGGCTGTGCTGGCTCGAATGGCCTCCTCCTGCACCTATTTTCTATGTTTCTATAACCACCCTGGTCATTCTTCCTTCTCCCCACTCCCATCAGCCAGAAGATACAGGAGCTTGGAAGTGCACACCACTAGACTGGGAATAGCTCCTTCCCCTCTGTTATTAGGCTTCATAACGCTACTACCTTACACCAGGGTACTGTCCAATTCCCCTCTCCCCAGCGGATGGCATGCAAAACAAAGCTTTTCACTGTACCTCGGTACACATGACAATCCTAAGCCTAAACCTAAAGATAGCAATTGGTAGAATTTGAGGAGAGCCCTCGCCAAACGGGGACTTTTTGATGTGGTGGCCAATCCAAAGTGAGCACTGATCACGAGTGTTTACACATTTGAATTATTTGACACATGTGCCGAAGTACAGTGACATTTTGTATACAGTTCAGTACGTATCACTTTACATAAGAATGCAGCATCCATACAAAGGCTTTGGGAAGCTTTCTAGTTTAATTGTTGCGGTGTGCATTGATGATATGATCCAATGACATTTAAGGTAATTCAAGCCAGTTATCTTCAGTGTCACCTGTACTTTGGCTGTAGGAAGTGGCAGGTTGTCCAGTACTTGGACACTTACCCACAGAAAAAGCAGAGGAAGCCGTTTTGCCCATCATTGCCTTGTTGGCTATTTGAAAGAGCTAACCCTGACTCTTCCCTTGTTCTCTACTGTAGCCATGGAACTTAATTGAATGCACATCAAACTTTCTCTGGAAATTACCAGAGTCTGCTTCTGTCACTTTCAGATAATGGACTCTAGATCATCACTTACATTTTTAATAAGTAGTTGCATCTTTTCCTCTGGTTCTTGTACTTATTATCTTAAATCTATGTGCCATGGTTAATAATCCTCCTTTCAATGGAAACAATTTTCAAAACAGTAAAAGCTGCCGTTAGACTTTAGAGACATTGCGTGGAAACAGGCCCTTTGGCCTGTCGAGTCCATGATGCCCAGCGATGATCCTTACACAGTAGGGACAATGTTTACCAAAGCCAATTAACCTACAAACCTGTACGTCTTTGGAGTGTGGGAGTAAACTGGAGCACCCGGAGAAAACCCACGCGGTCACAGGGAGAACGTGCAAACTCCATAGAGACAGCACCCATAGTTAGGATCAAACCCGGGCCTCTGACACTGTGAGGCATCGACTCTACCCCTGTCCCACTGCAGACCTTTCCAAGAAGAACATGGTTTTTTGACCATCTCTGGCTTGCCCAGCATTAAGGCCAGGTTATTTGCCCTGCCTCATGGGTCTCTATATTGGTGGTCCATCCTTCTTGCTGGATCGTATGTGGTGGCTTGCTGAGTGTTCCTGATGTGGATACGATGGATGTCAAGTCATTGGCAGAGAGGTCTGGCAGAGGTTACTACGTAAAGTGTTCCTGCCATCGTGGGTGCCACCTGCCAGGCTAGGGGAAGGTTGCAGTGGCAATCTGTCCATCCTGTAAATCCCAGGTGATGGAGGCGGGGGGAGGAGGAGCGATACTGTCTTCACAATGTCCTTCCAACTGCACTTTCCTGGGTCCCATTGTGACAAGTTTTCAGTATCACAGGGCACTGGAAATGGAAACAGGTCTTTCGTGCTCCCCCCCCCCCCCCCCCAGTCCATGGCAACTATTTCACTCCTGTTTACACTAGTCTTCTGTTAAACCCCTTTTTTCCCCCATGCTTCCAAGTTTCCCTCCCACTCACCCACCCATCCATCTCCCACCCCCCCATAGGTTTTATATCGAGGGGGGGGGGGGACATCCTGAAGTGCTTAACATCTGTGGTTATATTTGCTGTGTGAAATGCTGCCAGTCAGCAGTCTGATCTGCTGATATTTGTAACGATGAATTTTGGCCACAACTATATAATGAACTGCCGTGCTGCTAGTCTTTAATTCGTATGTTGAAGCCGAGGGAATGTTTAGGGTGGGATGGGCTGCACTGGTTGAATGCATGCCGACAGAACAGGCAGCTCTAGTCTAGAGAGAGGGTCATAAACAGTTTGCTGTCCTGAGTCGGTGTGGCAGCTGAGGGTTACAGCTACCCTTGTATAGTGTGGGCTGTGTTCATGACGGGCCAGGCTCTCTTGGCTCTATCGACTGCTGTCAGGGCACAAGGTGACAATTTAGTCCCACTAAGTATGGCCTTGATTTGGATTACTCATTGTGCCCGAGACAGCTGTTCAATCCCCCTCCTATCGGCATTCACGCCGCTGTCTCCAGACCTCGCTGGGACTCGCTTCTAATATAATGATGTGCAAAGCAGCAGCAAATTGTCTGCATCCACCCCCCCCCCCCCCCCTTGCCAATCTCCAGACGAGCTGACCCAAACTTCAGTGTCAAAATCCATCATGTGTAGCCCAGGCCAGCCCCCAGCCGGAGGAGTGCTTGGCTACGCTTCATGATGTGAATGCCTGATGTAGTGCTGACTGCCAGACTGCCCTCGAGCCCGCCCCTCCTGTCTGTCTGCCGGCCGGCCTGCTCCCGGCTGTCTCAGCAGTGAAGCCACACGCCTGAGGTGGCAGCAGTTAAGAACAAGAACATTGATGGTCATTTACCTTCAGGGGGGGAGGGGGGGGGGGCACGGGGGAGAGGGGGGCCTTCTGACCATTTTTAACATATTGAAAAATAATCCATGATTTGAAGAAGGAATGTGTTAGTAGGGTTCTTTAAACCCCCACTTTTAACTTACGCTCTGTGCCTGAAGGAGATGTTCCTTGCTGTACTGCAATGATGCCGCTGAGTGAATCGCTGACGCGGGGGGGTAGAGAGAGGGTGAAGTGGAGAGGGGACAGGGCAAAGGCTTAAACACTGTCACTGGGCCTACGTGGTGCTGCAATTCCTCGTATGCTTTTAAACAGCACCCCACTGAGTTTTGATTCTTATGTGTAAGCTACTGGGTTCAAGTGTGCGTGAATGTGTGTGTGTTGCTCGCCATTTTCCATTCTCCACACATCACCGCTTGATGAGGACTCTTACAAGCCTCACTGACTACTTATAACAATGTCACTTTGTTAATGTAATACCCAAAAACTGTCTGGACAGGCAGGTTATTGGTTTATTCTTGGTGACTGCTTGAATCATGTGATAGTTTTCCTCCATTTTGTTCAGAAAAATCTTAGTTTAAATAACCATGAACTGAAATGTTATCAATGAATTGTCTCTCCCCTAACTCGTTTTACAAGTGAAATGTGGCGAACACGTTGGAGCTTCAGTCTGACGTTCAGGGGAAGGTGCTGGTTTGGCAACACGGTGCGATTAAGGACAAAGGCTGACCTTCCCAGTCACATTCAACAAAAGTTAACCCTGTCACATTTAAAGCGCTTTGGTCAAAAGGAATCGTTGCGTGAAAAGAGAGAAGGTCAGGGAGGAAATTTCTGCATTTGGGCAACTATGGGCCTGGCTGTCAGTGGGAGCGTAATGAGAATCAGCTAAAGGGTCCCGTTCCCCCCCCCCCCCCCCCCCCCACCTTAACTTCAACAACCTGAAGAGGTGCTGCATCTACTGGGGTGAGACCCACAGCCCCGTGCCTTCACACAACAATTTCTGATGTAGCTCAACTTGCTCCCTGCGCATCCATCTTCCCCCGTGCCAACCAAATGCAGAGTGTGGACCCCCTGTATGGGACAACTATCCACAGCCTGCTATTTGTTCACCTGTCCTAGTTCTCCGCAGCTGCCTGCCCTTGGCCTCTTCGCTTGGGCAGTGAAGTGTGACGTGAGTTCTCATCGTTCACCAAGCTGCCTTGTGGACCAGCAGAGTTACTGCCTCACTGCTCTTGTCAACCAGGTTTGATACCAACCTCTGCCAATGTCTGTAGAAGTTCACACATTCTCCCTGTGACCATACGGGATCCCCCATGGCTCTCCATTTTCCTCACACATCCCAAAGATGTACAAGTTAATAGGTTAATTGGTCACTGTAAATTGCCCCTAATGTAGGTGGGTAGTGGGAGAATCGGGGTGGGTTAAAACCTGGTGGGAATAGATGGGAATATGGGGACAATAAAGCTGTGTGTTTGCTGGTCAGTATGGATTCAGTGGCCTGATGACCTGTGTTGTATGTCTGTGTGTGTGTGTGCTGTACGTCTGTGTCTGTGTGTGCTGTGTGTTGTACATCTGTGTCCTGTGTGTCTGTGTGTTGTACGTCTGTGTGCTGTGTGTCTGTGCTGTGTCTGTGTGTTGTACGTCTGTGTGTCGTGTGTCTGTGTGTGTATGTCTGTGTGCTGTGTGTCTGTGTGTGTACGTCTGTGTGTGTATGTCTGTGCTGTATGTCTGAGTGCTGTGTGTCTGTGTGTGTACGTCTGTGTGCTGTGTGTCTGTGTGCTGTCTGCTGTGTGCTGTACGTCTCTGACCAACTTCAATAATTCTGCTCTTCCCATTTTTATTTCTAACCCATTGTTTATCTGTAATTATTTCCTCCCTTTTTATCCTGTAGATGCTTCCATTTTTTCTGCAACTTAATTGTTTCATTCTCCACAAATGCCACCTGACCCATATTTCCAGCATTTCATTTCTTTTCCACCTGTTCCTGGGATCTGCTGCTCTCATGGACTCCGTGTCCACCTGTCACACCTTGAGTGATTCTTTGTGCCTTGTCAAAGCAGTTCTGTACCAACCACAGGGCAATATGGTGACGACTCTTCCTCGCCAGTCTGTGCTGCACTGTAATCGTGCCAGACCCATCCCTACCAGTACTGTATTGTGTTGTAAAGTGCCAGACTCATCTCTATCAGGACTGTATCTCAGTGTTATACAGTGACAGGCGTGTGCCCACCAGTATTGTACTGCTGTGTAAGCAAGGTCCAAGGTGCTTGTGACGTGGGTGGTGCCTTGTGATGAATGGAGAGTTGTTCTCTGGCATGAAGTGTCCATCGGTCGGTGAGCTTTTCCAGGTTTGCTCCCGCCAGTGTCTCACGTTGCCCTTCTCTTCTCTGTTGCAGCTGAGCTGGAGTTTGTGCAGATAATCGTGATAGTGGTGGTGATGATAGTGATGGTCGTGGTGATCACCTGCCTCCTCAACCACTACAAACTCTCCACACGATCGCTAATAACCAGACAGAGCCAAATGCGAAGGCAAGAAGGCAACCTGCAGTCGGTAAGATGCCTGTCTAAAATCTCCACCCTACAGGGACTTTGAACATAATCGTCTGTGAACACTGAACCCAGAGTTGAAACCCCAACTGAAGGCAATGAATAGGATACTTTTGTGAGCTGAAATATCCCCTTACTTGCTCAGTCATCCCAGAGCATGGGCAAGAATGTTTAATTGTGTGTGTCTGGACAGGAACAATGACATTCTTACTTGGTGCAGCTTTACTAGCGTATTAACTGCTCAATGCAACAAATGAATGCACGATAACACGATAAATGAGTTATACTAGGTAAGCAGACAGTCAGGGTGTCAGCCAGACGGTGCAACCTTATCCAAAGTCCATAGTCCTCCGCTCAGTTCGCAATAACCAACTTGATCTCCCGGTGGCTCAGCACTTCAACTCCCCCTCCCATTCTGAATCCGACCTTTCTGTCCTGGGCTCCTCCATGGCCAGAGTGAGTCCCACTGCATATTGGAGGAGCAGCACCTCACATTTCGCTTGGGTAGTTTACACCCCAGCGGTATGAACATTGACTTCCAATTTCAGGTAGTCCCTCCTTCCCCTTCCCTTCCCAGCTCTCCCACAGCCTACTGTCTCCGCCTCTTCCTTTCTTCTCCCCCCCCCCCCCCTCCCCATCAGTCTGAAGAAAGGTCTCAACCCGAAATGTCACCTATTCCTTAGCTCCATAATGCTGCCTCACCCGCTGAGTTTCTCCAGCATTTTTGTCTACCTTTGATTTTTCCAGCATCTGCAGTCCTTTCTTAAACAAAGTCCACAGTAGCTTGTTGCTCAGGAAGGGCTGTGGTGCAGCTGATGAAGTGCTTTTGCAATACAATGCATTTGCGATTGTCATCGTAGGGACCCTACCGCCTAATACATACTCGAGAGCCAGCTAATCTGTCCCTAGTGATGTTCATTGGGGCAAAAATGTTTCACTAGATGAAGGAGCGATCTCTCATAGTCTGCGTTCAGTGGCATCACCTGGAGCAGCAATGTAAAGCTGGAGCAAAGGGCTGGCAATGCAGGCTCAGTACTGGGCTCAGACCGAGAGTGTCGGTGGAACTTCACTCCACAGCAACAGAGTCTGAGGTCAATTCTACCAACAGTTGACTGCAGGCTACCAGCCCAAGCACTGTCGGGAGATCAGAGTTCTCCAGTATTCTCTGTGCCCAAACCAGCAAACACACAGTAAACATTTTGGATGTCTCTCCTGGCCTTTTATAATAAGTACCTGCCCTGCCCCTCCCCACCCCAGCTCCTGAGGGGCGGTGCACAGGGCAAACTTGCACGCGTGTGTGTGTGTGTGTGTGTTTTCCGTCTCGCTGCCAGCACTGGAGAGGGAAGTAAATGTAGAGTTAGTTGCAAGTTGTGGGAGAGAGCTGCTGAGATAAGACTAAGCAATAAGATGACCTGCTTTAACGTTTGGGTTGTCATTGCTGTCCCCACTCCAAGGTGCACATACGTTGAGGAGGGCAGTGAATAACTGCCTGCCTACCTGGACCAAAGCCAGTTTAAAAGCCCTGTTTAAAAGCCATTCCAAGACCTCTCCCGAGTTTAAAAAAAATCAAACTCGTGGTAAGCACGTAGAATGAACGCAGAGGGTACGTCGGAGCTCGGGGACGTCTCTTAGCGGCTCGTAACGCTAACGGCAGGTACTCGGGAAGACTCGCTAACGGCAGGTAAGCACGGGAAGACTCGTGAAGATTTTTCAACATGTTGAAAAATGTCCACGAGAGCCCCGAGTACCGACGAGTGGCCATTACCGTAAATCTCCAAGTTCGAATTGGCAAACTCGGGAGAGCTCTTGGAATGAACTCGTACCGTGGGACAGGGCTTTTAGGTTTTTAGTTTTAGAGATACAGCACGGAAACAGGCCCTTTGGCCCACCAGGTCCGCGCCGACCAGCGATCCCCGCACATTAACACCATCCTACACACACACACCCACTAGGGACAATGTTTACATTTACCAAGCCAATTGACCTACAAACCTGTACGCCTTTGGAGTGTGGGATGAAAACAAAGATCTCGGAGAAAACCCACGCGGGTAATGGGGAGAACGTACAACCTCCGCACAGACAGCACCCGCAGTCGGGATCAAACCCGGGTCTCTGGCGCTGTAAGGCAGTAGCTCCACTGCTGTGCCGCCCGTGCAGTTGATGCTTACAGCGGTGGGAATGACACCGGAAGGCTTTGCTCTTGCACCGTCTCCACAGTGCCGACTATTATCACTGATATACATGCGCTGCCGTTCCCAGAACGGACATTTCCACATGCGGGTCCACATCGCACCCCCCCCCCCCCGCTGGCTAGAGTGCCTCTGCAGCAGATGCCAGCTTGTACTCCCAGCTGCATGTGGAGCTGCTACAGATGGGAGTGGGTAGATTTACTCTGTATATGCCTTACAGTATGAAAGTGACCCAAATAGTGAGGCTGCTTGTGTGGAAACAGTCTCACCTCAGTAACCTGAAAGGTACAAATGACCTCCACGTTGAACAGTAGATCCTACACGTGAGCACAGTGGGAAATGACAGTTCCATTAATCAGGACTAATGCCTCAGCGATAGATAGATGAGCAGTCCTTGATCTGAATCCTCGGGCAGGGCCAGCAAGTGAGTAACCCATTGTACTAGGAGAGTGAAGGCATGTGAGTTAATGCCCCTGTCACTGGGACAGGGTGCGTGCACCTGGCTCAGATACACCTCACCTACTCCATCTGTCCTGCTGTCTTTGAAGAGACAACACAACACATTTCCCTGACATTGCTCCTGTGGTATCAGTGTGTTCCTAAAGTCAAGAGCATTTATACTCTGAAATCTGCAGCACAGCTCTCCTCGCCAGCAGGCAATGTTAACTAATCCAAGTTGGCCACAGGTCACCCGCCCGCCCGACAGTTGCTGTCATCAGTCAGCTGCTGCTGCCTCCCATCCGGTCGGGCAGCAGGGTCGCTGTGAACCTGCCTGGCTTCCACCAACCCTGTCGCTCCGGCCCCACGCAACATGGGTCCAGCCAAAGATCGGTTTCACTCCTGACCGGGGAAATGAAGCAGAGTGGGAGGACGATGTGACACGTTCAGTTCCTCTCCTGGCCATGTACTGTGCACGGCACTGTTTCACACAGTGGGGCAGTGCTTGCCCCCAGCTTGGTGTGATCCGTACCCCTCCACAGATCCAGGGTAAAAGTCGTTCTACCCCTGCAATCTGCGAATGACTCCTGGTCTGGGGCCTTGACAATAATCGGGGAATCAGGGCAGCATTTAATCCGGGAGCTATCTAGACAGGGTTAACTTGTTTTCCCTGCTTTGACTCCTTGAACGACACCAACTCCCATCTTGCAATGTCATTAGCATTTATTTTCACTGCATTCCCAGACTTACACGTGGCACTAGCTTCTATTTGTAACCCTTTCTGAACCACTTTCTCATCGGTTTTATGTCTTTCAACACTGGCAAAGAACCCCAAACTGTGATAAATCCCTAAAAGAAACTTCAGCAGCGACGTCTCAAACTTCTGGGTTGGTTTACGAAATAATGGGGTCAGATTTAAACATCAGACTGGATTCTCTTCCAGTCTAATTCTTACGTCATTCCAAAGGTATTTTCTGTTGGAGGGGGGAGTTTTCTCCAGTCTAGAAATGACTAAACTTGCATTAAAAGTGTGTCACAGGAATTTGTGTATCACTGAAGTCTTCGCCATGTAATTTAAAAAAAATGAGCATAGCTGGGCCCAAAATGATCCTTCAAGGAATCTGATTTGAGTTCCCTTTGGAAGAGGAGTGAGTCAGGAAACATAGGCACAGACCTGTGTATGACTGGCACCTCCATACTTTGGGGGAATCACCAGTGGCTTTGAAAGCTGAGTAGTTGGGAGTTTCCTGCAATTCCCCAAACCCCCTCGACATGAGTCCTGGCTGAATATTCTACACAAGTACTGGTGGCATCAGATAGACACAAAATAACTCAGCAGGACAGGCAGCATCTCTGGAGAGATTGAATGGGTGACGTTTCGGGTTGAGACCCTTCTTCAGACTGACTGGGGAAATGAGCCAGAGTTTGAGGAAGATCTGACTTGTTCATTCCTTCTCGCCAGAGACGCTGCCTGTCCCGCTGAGTTGCTCCAGCATTTTGGGTCTATCTTCCGTGTAAACCGGCATCTACATTTCCTTCCTCCACACAATGGTATGTAACTGCTTCTCCAGTTTGGGGTGCAGCTGAACAACAAGGGCAGGGCATTGTGTCTTCTAATGAAGACGGGAAAGGCAAGCTGACCAACCTGTTACTGGAACAGCAGCCTCCTGTAACCTTGCCTTGAGCTCTCCAGTTGTCCCCTGCAATCACCATTATTGTGCTTGACATTTCTCGGTGCACCTGCGGTTTTGCTCCCTGCCAGCCGTCTCCTGCCCTTCCTGCGCAGATGGTTCCCTGCAAGCCTGTGTGAGTGTGAGCAAAGGGGGGTGGATATCCATTCGTGCTGCATGCAGTTATTTCTGCTGTGTGTTGCGCCGTCTCAGTGTGATCCAGGTGTTGAAGCTGTGCCTGAAAGTACAGAATGCTCCATTTTAAGCACAATCTCCCCCCCCCCCCCCCCCCCTTCCAATCTCCAGCCCATAATAAATCCTTGTCAATATCAAGGGAGTTTCATGCCACCAGAGCCAAAGTCTTTCTTGTGCTGTCTCTGGACGGCACAGGTTACAGCCGTTAGAGCTGCGGCTCACAGACCTAGCGACCTGGGTTAAATCCTGACCTCAAACGCTGTCTAGATGGAGTTTGCATGTTTTCCTATGACCATGTGAATTGCCTACGCATGCTCCGGTTTCCTCTCGCATCCCAAAGACGGGTGACTCTGAGTCTACACCAGGGGTGGGGAACCTGCGGCCTTAAGGCCTCATGCGGCCTTCTAGGCCATTAGGTGCGGCCTTTTGAATGAATCCAAATTTTGTAGAACAAATCTTTTTATTATTATTAATATGTTTTTGTTCATCTTTTATTATTTTTATTTTAATCTTAAAATGAACCTATTTAAAGTACCAAAGAGTAAAAGAAGATTCAACGAAATCTTGTGGCCCTGACTGACGGCCACAATTAAAACATTAGTAAGTCATGAGGGCTATTTTAACAAAATAATGTATATTTTGAAGTATACCTGATTGAAGTTTTTTGGATGCGGCCTTATTAGATTACAGCTAACGTAATCCAGGATTCCACCGTGGAAAGATTCCCCACCCCTGGTCTACACTAAGGATCATCTGGTTCAGGTGGATGTAAGCAAATCCCATGGCACTGTTGGGGCAGAGGAACATTGTGCCAGGTGTGCTGTCCAGTACCTCTCTGCCAGAACAGTGACAGACCTCAATGCTGCTTTGTTTCCCACGTTTGCAACGGCACTTGTACATCGAATAATTCAATGATGTTAAACAACCAGAGGCCACCCAACCTACTAAATAATGCCGCGTAACTATGTCCTGTTTATACAAATAAAAACATGCAGATGCTGGTGATCCAAAATAAAACATCCCACAGATCAGGTAGCATCTGCGAGGAGGGTAAAAAGGTTAACGGTTCAGGCAAAGGCCTTCTGTCAGAACTGGACAAAGTAAGAAAACATGTGTGTTCAATGTTTCAGATGGGAGGAATACTTTATTGTCACATGTGACTAGGCACGGTGAGATTCTTTCCTTGCATACACAATGTATACAAATAGCAGCCACCTATGGCACTGATAAAGTTACAAAGCTCCCCCTTTTGTCCCCTCCCCCTTTTGTCCCCTCCCCCTTCACCACAGCAGTCCCCCCAGGCCGGGTCCTCCCTTGTTCGTCCCCCCCCCCACGGTGGTCCATCGACCGCAGGTCGACCCGCGAGACATCGCCACCACCGCGAGGCTTCACCACTGACGACGCCCCACTTCACGCTCCGTGGTGCCGACCTGGGCTCCAGCCGCGGGCTCCGATGGCTGCTTCGCCCGAACCAGGCTTCTACCCGCGAGGCCACGGCACCTCGATAAAGACCTTCAGCTGTGTACCCAGTCGACAGCCACAGCGGAAGGGTGTAAAGAGAATGAGATAGGTGGAAACCAGATACACAAACATACACCATTGCCATGGCATTGGAAAATGTGTAAATAAAGAGAAGTCCATGAGGGCAGAAGAAAGAAAGGGAACTCTCACACTCCAGCAGGCAACTTGAACTAACAGAGACCGCTGGAATTGGCTCAGGCGCGTTCCAATCCATGGCTCAACACAATTCAATAATTCCAGGTGACCACAGAGGCTGCCTGACCTGCTGAGTATTTCCATCATTTTCTGGTTAACTTTCTTTCCGCACAGCCTGCTGAATTTCAGGCTCCAGAGGGAATGTTTTCTAAGTTGCCTCTTGGTAACAATGCCTTTTTTTAGATCGTAGCAGAATAATTCAACATCGCTAGACTTGTCACTGAAACATCACGCGTTCTTCTGTTAAAACCAGGAACAAACCTAGACGTGTGATGTACATTCTGTGAGAAGCAAGCAGCCTAGGCAAGATGGCCAATTCACAGCAAAGGATCAAAAGACAAAAACGCTCACACACTTAGATCGACGGGTAAACTTATCCCAAGAATGTACACTCACACACTCATCTCTGGAGTGAAGTGCAGTACAGGTGAGGTAGCCCTTCCAAGCACAATGCAACTCCCTCCAGTGGCTGGGGATACTGCCACCGTATCAAACTGAAGTCTCTCTGTCCACATTGGCAGGTCTTGGTTAAACTGAATTTTGTGACACCTTTGCGATGACCTAATTGTCTTGTCAGTTGAAGGGGAAGAGGGCAAGGAGATTTTGGATACGGATCAAGGAGAACGCGGTTGCTTGCCCCTCGCATGCTGCAGAGGAGCAGAGTTCTAGATCAGTGTTGCTAATGAAGAGGTCAGACATGTTGACATTCACGCGTGTCTGCAGTGTTCTGTCACCTCCAGATGCGCTTCCCCGCTCTTCATTCTCTGGGGATAAAGTGTGTATGAAGGAACTGCAGGTGCTGGTTTAAACCAAAGATAGACACAAAATGCTGGAGTAACTCAGCCGGCCGGGCAGCATCTCTGGAGAAAAGGAATGGGATACAGTGATTGGGGGCGGTACATTGGAGCAATCACACCACCTACTGGAGACAGCGTTCATTGCAGTCACTTCTCAATCCCAGGATTAGCGAGAGGCTCCTGAGCTCACCTGCTTTCTGTAAAAAAGAATGGTCAAGATTTGTTTGGAATGGGTCAGTGGTTTAAAATCTTTTTGGTGGTGGAGAGTGCCTTTATCAACTTTTGTTGTTCAGTCAAATATCTCTTCACAGCCCAGACACTTGTAGACGTGTTGTTCAATGGACAGAAGGAGAAAATGCTCTGTGCTTTTAGTTTTGACTCTTTGTCCTTTAGTATGAACATTGCAGCCATTTGCATAGTCTATGAATTTTGCTTTTATTTGTTGAGTGTCTGGCTCTGATGTCAATCCATGTATTGAGATCAATAGAGGGAGTGGAGTGTAGGAAGGAACTGCAGATGCTGGTTTACATCAAAGATGGACACAAAATGCTGGAGTAACTCAGCGGAACAGGCAGCTTCTCAGGATAGAAGGTGCCATTTCGGATCAAGGCCCTTCTTCAGACCCGGGTGTCAACCCGATACGTCACCCATTCCCTCCTAGCCAGAGATGCCGCTTGTCCCGTTGAGTTACTCCAGTATTTTGTGTCTTATTAGGAAGGGAGTGACTGGGAATGACGGACACCACAGAGGGAGTGACTGGTGCACAGTGGACACCACAGAATGAAGAGATCCTTCCCCAGGGAGAGGGTATATTGATCCTAGGTACTGTGTTCCTTGTGCGAGAGATCCCTACACTATTTTGGAAAGGCTGTAAATTATATAATGCCTTTATGCAACAGCTGAGTTTGAGATGTGGGTGGGAGTGCTGGGAGGCAGTGGAATGTTCAATGCTCTGTGGCTTTGCATTCCTCAATGATACACAGCCTGCAGGATACACATGGCCACTCATTGCTTCATCCTCACTCCCACGTGGACTTTTCTTAGCGCTAAATCATAAGAACCGAAAATGGGTGCAGAAATATGCCACTCAGCCCCTCATGCCTGCCCTGCCTCTTAATGGCTGATCAATGCTGGCCTTGACTCCTCTTCTGTGCCAGTTCCCCCATAATCTGCAGGCCTGGCTCCTTAATTGTCGACTTTCACAAATACTTACTCAAATTTCTTCAGTTTTCCAAAAGGAGCAGTAATGGTAATGGTTTCTTATTGTCATGTGTTCTGAGGTGCAGTGGTAAACTTTGGTATCCAGGCAGATCAGACCATTGCAGTTGTACCATTGTACCAGTACAATCAAACCAAACATGAGTACAACAGGTAGCGCCAAGAGAAAAATACCGGTGTCACAGCTACAGAGAAAGTGCAGATAAATAAAATGCAAAGGCTGCAACACGATAGATTGGAAAATCAGGAATGCATTATCAGCATAGAGAGGTCCGTTCAAGCATCTGATAAAGAGTGGAGAAGAAACTATACCCGAATCTGGTGGTATCCAAGCTATCAACCTTTGGTATCTTCTGCTCAACATGACCGGGGTGCAAGTGGTCTTTGTTTCTCATAATCATAATCATACTTTATTAGCCAAGTATGTTTTGCAACATACGAGGAATTTGATTTGCCATACAGTCATACCAATAAAAAGCAACAAGACACAAAATACATTTTAACATGAACATCCCCCACAGTGACTCCTCCACATTCCTCACTGTGATGGAAGGCTGTTGGCTGCTTTCCCAAGGCAGCATGAAGTGCAGAAGGAGTTGATGAGAGATTGCTGGAGTTGTATTGTAGAACACATTCACCCTCCTTTCCCTCTGCTCACTCTCACATCGTCCTGTCCCCAGTTCACTATGGGGTATGCTCATCACTTCCTCACTCTACCCTGGGCCTTCTCTGCTGGCTGGGGTGGGAGGGGGAGCAAGAACCTGTCCCTTTCCATCTGGCCATGGAATGAATTGGCCTGGCACAGTTCACCAACGTTGTTGAACCACACAATTGGTGGATCAGGGCAACGTACAGAATGTAAAGGACAGGCTAAACATTGGAATCAAGCGCAGGTGGGGTTTTGCATGGGGCATTTTGAGGCTTTGTTGTGCCTGTAATAAAGAATAAGGAATAATTGATGAAAGAAAGTATGCAGTTTGAGAGAAGAGAGACAGATTTAGGACCAACTCTTTTGTGGAAGATAATAGGCAAGCTGGACTTTTGCACCAAATCACCTGTCTGTGCTGTAGTTCAGACCCCAGAGCAGCTAATGAGAGATGGTACCATTTCACTCTAATAATAATAATAATAATAGATTTTATTTATATAGCGCTTTTCAGGACTCAAAGTCGCTTGCTTCTGGTTGCCCAGTCTGATGAAGCCCGTACCCCAGCAGAAAGTGTTTCAATCCTCAACATCATATTAACAAACATATGATGAGAGAGATGCTTGAAGCACAGTCACTGCTGCTAATCGCATCAGACAGTTTGCAGGCTGCAAGATTTCACAGTCTTCAATGTGGGAATACGGGGTAATCTGTGTTAGGAATATTGATTGAATATTGCTGGATGAATATTGGCCTCGGGAGAGGGAGCTGGGACGGGTGGCGTACGGACAATTTCCCTGCTTGTGGCCAGCGTTGTACAATCATTCACTGTCACCAAGGAGTAAACAGGATCATAATCGCACGGTCGAAGGGGCATTGTCTATATTCTTCTGCCCTTTGAGGTTTTTAAATTGTCTGAAGAAAGAGTCATAGAAACATAGAAAATAGGTGCAGGAGGAGGCCATTCGGCCCCTCGAGCCAGCACCGCCATTCATTGTGATCTTGGCTGATCGTCCCCAATCAATAACCCGTGCCTGCCTTCTCCCCATATCTCTTGACTCCACTAGCCCCTAGAGCTCTATCTAACTCTCCCTTAAATCCATCCAGTGACTTGGCCTCCACTGCCCTCTGTGGCAGGGAATTCCACAAATTGACAACTCTCTGGCTGAAAATGTTTTTTCTCACCTCAGTCTTAAATGGCTTCCCCTTTATTCTAAGACTGTGGCCCCTGGTTCTGGACTCGCCCAACATTGGGAACATTTTTCCTGCATCTAGCTTGTCCAGTCCTTTTATAATTTTATATGTTTCTATAAGATTCCCCCTCATCCTTCTAAACTCCAGTGAATACAAGCCTAGTCTTTTCAATCTTTCCTCATATCCCGCCATCCCAGGGATCGATCTCGTGAACCTACGTTGCACTGCCTCAATCACAAGGATGTCCTTCCTCAAATTAGGAGACCAAAACTGTACACAATACTCCAGATGTGGTCTCACCAGAGCCCTATACAACTGCAGAAGAAGTCAATGACACAAAAGTGTCCATTTCCTTTACAGATGTTGCCTGGCCCGCTGAGTTACACCAGCACATTGTTTTATGCATTGAGCCAAGTCTGGGAGATACAAGTATGCTGCATCTGTACAGTGCAGACCTTCCCACGTTGGGCTGTCCCTTGTTGGTGGACTGCTGGGGGGGGCAGTCTCCCAAACTTCATGACAGCAACAAGGGGTGTTGACTTTAAAGTGACTGACACTAGAACGGGTACATGAATGGGGAAAGTTTAGCGAGATATGGGCAGGTGGGAATAATATAGATCTTGGTCGGCATGGGAAAGTTGGGCCGAACGGCCTGCTTCCATGCTGTATGACTTTTATGACTAATATGTAGGAAGGAACTGCAAATGCTGGTTTAAACCAAAGAACGACCCAAAAAGCTGGAGTAACTCAGCGGGTCGGACAGCATCTCTGGAGAAAAGGGGGCGCCTCGACCAGAAACATCATCTATTCCTTTTCTCCAGAGATGCTTTTGACCGCTGAGTTACTCCAGCTTTTTGTGTCTATCATGACTAATATTTTGGCTTGTGCAGTGAGGGTGGATGCACTGACATAAACCCTGTGTGGATACATTCTGCATCTCCTGCCTCTTCCACTGCTTGGAGCTGCACGTTACAGAGTCCCTCATGCGTCCATTCATCCTTGTGTGTAGGACGGGAGTGTCAGCACCGTGCAGTCAGCGAGTGGGATGTGAGAGGGAATCAGAATCAGAATCACACTTTATTCGCCAAGTATGTTTTGCAACATATGAAGAATTTCATTGGCCAGGTCGGTCGTACAATTAAAAGTAACAGAACACTCAAAAACACATTTTAACATGAACATCCACCACAGTGACTCCTACACATTCCGCACTGTGATGGAAGGCGAAATAAAGTTCAAGTCCCTACCCTTAGTTCTTCCTCGGTCGTGGGCCTCGAGCACCCGTTGACGGGATGATCTTGACACCCGTAGCCAGCGGGGTTCGAGCCCTCCGTGTCGAGGCGATCAGCTCCCGCATCGGGGGGGGGTGATCGAACCTCGCGTCGGGGCTGGCCAAACCTTCCGCGACGTTGGAGCTCCCGACTCGGCCTCACCCGAGACTGCGAGCCCTTGGTGTTGATTCCGCGGTGGGAGCGATCCCAGGCAAGAGATCAGCTCTGATGTTAAGTCCGCGCCCCGCGGTGGGGCTCACGACAGTCCGAGGAGGCTTCCAGCCCCAGCGATGGTAGGCCGCAGAGCCCGGAGAATGTGATCCGAAAAAATAATCACATCTCCGGCAAGGTAGGAACTTGACAAAAAGTTTCCCCCGATCCCCTCCCCCCACATAAAACAAACCGGAGAACATTAAAACAACAACTTTTAACAAACTAAAAAATAACAAAAAGAGTGAAAAGACAAACAGACTGCCAGCAGGGCTGCCATCTCCCCGGCGCCCCTGGTGGTCTCTAAGGCTGGAAGCTCTGATCCGTGCTCATCTGGTGTGCATTTCAGCCTGTTAGACTTCAGCAACTGGGTAATCTGCTGGTCTAAATGATGCTAGTCGAGTGATACCTATTTTGTTGGCCTGGGTGCTGGGTGTGTTTTGGCCCTGTCCAGGTTGCTAATTCCATCGCATTAATGCAGAATATATATTGGAATAATTAACACTGAGCAAATGCAAAGCTGGCTAAAGTAATGCTCCCGTTAGCTGTCCTGAGAACAATTTGTGAACAATCAATTGATAGATTGTCAGTAATGCATGCTCCACTGAAGAATGTTGATGATCCTTTTGCCTAGCTCCATAGATAATGAAGGATGAAGGAATCTTAAGTTAATTCAACAGTGAGTTTGGGGCTCTCAAGGTAGATACAGTTTAATGGTTAGGAAGGAACTGCAGATGCTGGTTTACACCAAAGATCGACACAAAATGCTGGATTAACTCAGCGGGGTCAGGCAGCATCTCTGGAGAAAAGGAATAGGTGACATTTCGGGTTGAGGCCCTTTTTCATTCTGATTGCAGGAGGAAAGTCTGAAGATGAGTCTCGACCAGAAACGAGACCTATTTCTTTTCTCCCAAGATGCTGCCTGACCCGCTGAGTTACTCCAGCATTTTGTGTCTAATTTCAGTTTAGTGGATCACTGACTCTTCTCCCGAGCAGTCTGAGGTGCAACTGGGAGATGACAGTTTTGAGACCAATCTCAAAACTGGCTGCCAGAAGGTAAAGGGCAGGACCATATATGTCTGGTGTTCTTGTCATTGCCAGGATGTGCATTGACAAAGCAGTAATATGTAAGGAGCTTTCACTTTGCATGGGCATCTGAGATCAATGTTTGCCACGGGTCAGCGCATGGGCATTTGGGGAAGGGGAGGTGAGGTGAGGTGAGTAACTTAATGGGAGGATGCAGAGGAATGTGGAGAACAGGAACTTGTTCACCATCTCAACAGAGCAAACCAGCAAGTTGGGTAAGAAGGCATCCAAGACTCTTGTGGCTGATCCCCTGAAAATGGCAGCTAGGTGGATGTGCCAGAAGTTCCCAACATCAGTCGGGGCAGCGTTGAGGCACAGTGTACATTGCAGGAAGGATATGATAGCGCTGCAGCACCACAGGGTTATACAACATGGAAACACATGCAGCAGTGGTGTGGTGCAGAACCGGGCAGTTTGGGTGGTCACCGATGGGGCAGGAGACAGACACAAAATGCTGGAGTAACTCGGCAGGTCAGGCAGCATCTCTGGAGAAAAGGAATAGGTGACATTTTGGGTCAAGACCCTTCTTCAGTCTGATTGCAGGAGAGAAGCCTCCAATGAGGTAGATAGTAGCTCAGGACACTCTAGTTGTGGTGGGATGGTACAGTTGCCTGGTAACACCTGGCATTAGCATAAGGGGACCAGAGGCCAAGAGAATGCAGAGGAAGACCAACATCTCGTGGCAGTCAGTAAACCGAGACGAGGCAAGAGGCTGCAGCAAAAAAACAGACGACCGCTGGAGGAAGCCGGCAGGCCAGGCAGCATCTGGGGAGGCAGTGGAATGGTCAATGTTTCCAAGGGTGTGATATGGAAGGTGGAACCGGGTGGGAAAGGTAGGACCAGGTGGGAGAGGGGATAGGAAAAGTGAAGCATGGGGCTAGAAAACCAGGAATATAAATGGGAAAGGGCAATATCTGGGTAATGGGTTGGGGGAGAAGGGATGGAGCAGTAAGCAGACCGAGCGAGATCTTGGGTGGACTGGCATAAATGGGAAAGGAAGAAGGGGAGTGGATGACCTGAAGTTGGGATATTGATATTCATGGCTGTGAGCTGTACAGAATGATGTGGTGTTCCTCCAGTTTGTGTTTGTCCTCATTGTGATAGAGGAGACGGTCAAGGAGCGATGGGTCGATGGGAAGGCGAGATGAAATGTCATGCAAGTGCAAGCTCAAGATGGCCACTGTGGACAGAGCTCTGCATGGCGGATGCCCAAGTCAACACTTGTTCTCACCGATGTTTCTTCTCCATTATGTTCACCGTCCCCACCCCCATCTGCCTTCATCTGCCCCCCACCCCCATCTCACGTACAGTCTGTGCTTTACCCCTCCATCTCACTTCTATACACTGTATGTCTTCCCTCCTCACTGTGAGTCCTGATGCAGGGCCAATTGACCATCCTTTTGTCTCCACAGATGCTGCTCAACCTGCTGGGTTTTCCAGCAGTTTGTGTTTTGCTGCAATAAGTAGAGAGCATGGTGATGTGTATAGAGGTTACACTGTGATGGAGCCTTTGTTCCCAGTCTGGGAAAGAAGATTGCCATGGATTTTAAATAATGTATCCTGCTGTTCCTGCTGTTCAGCCATCAGAGCAATACCTCATTCATGTTCTTCCTATAACATATACAATACAATTTATTTGTCTTTTGGACAAATTTGTCATTTGGACCCCGTTGAGGTCCAAACGAAATGTCCACAATGAGAATATCCTCTCATTCCAATCAACTCCACCCAGCCTCTTCCACCCACCTGCACAAGGGCCAATTGACAATGGCAACTCGACACGACTAAGATGCATAGCTGCTCTTGGACTGTCAGAGTGCCTGGGGTCAAATGGCCAAGCCAGTCACACTGGAGATAGACACAAAATGCTGGAGTGACTCAGCAGGACAGGCAGCAGTTCTGGAGAGAAGGAATGGGTGCCGTCTCGATCTGAAACATCACTCATTCCTTCTCCCCAGAGATACCGCTGTCCCACTGAGGGACTTCAGCATTTTGTGTCCATCTTCAACATTAACAGTGAGTGGGAGTGGATCACGGCTCATCTGAGTCCTAAATGGCCAACCCCTTATTCTTGAACTGTGACCCCCCCCCCTGGTTCTGGACTCCCCCAACACGAGGAACATTTTTCCTGCATCTAGCCTGATTATTGGATATGTTTCTTAAAGGCTGGGCCCCTCTGTGGAAGGACACAACTGACTGCCTCTCTTCTCTTCCAGCACCAGATATACACGCCCAGGACAACAGACAGGCTGACGGTGCCGTCGTTCCTACACCGCGACCGCTTCAGCCGCTTCCAGCCCACCTACCCCTACATGCAGCACGAGATCGACCTCCCTCCCACCATCTCGCTGTCGGACGGTGAGGAGCCCCCTCCCTACCAAGGCCCCTGCACCCTCCAGCTCCGCGACCCCGAGCAGCAGATGGAATTGAACCGGGAGTCGGTGCGGGCTCCCCCGAACAGGACGATCTTTGACAGCGACTTGATAGACACGTCGATTTATAACGCTGGACCCTGCCCGCCTAGCTGTAACTCTGGCGTCAGCGCCACCAGCTACAGCAGCAACGGCAGAATGGAAGGACCACCACCCACTTACAACGAGGTCATCGGTCACTACCCGGGGTCAACGTTTTTCCAGCATCAGCAGAGCCATGGTGTTCACTCTCTGATGGGTGGAAGCAGACCAGAACAACCTCAGAACAATGGCCTCGAGGGGACAGTTCTCCGGAACAGCAAAGACAAAAAGACAGGGCACCCCTTCTGAGACCGACTTTGTGCACTTCAATGAAAGCTAGAGAGTATGGGTGAGCTGGAAGGTGTGCTCAGCTATGCTCGCTGCCTCCCACTCCCCCTCCTCCCTCTCTCCACCAACCCTCCCTCTCCCCAAACACTCCTCCATGGTATAAAATACTTAGTTATCTTGCATCTGAATTGAACACTCAAGCATAAAGTTGCAGGTGGTTCTACAAGCTATATTAGATAAGGGAGTTCCAGTACCCTGTTTAAACTTAAGGTCTCTTTTAAAGTAACACAATGTGCGTAAAAATGCTGTCTTTAATTACCTTAACTTTAAAGAAACATTTGCACAAAATTTTATGTTTGAAAACCTGCAATATGTCTAATGAGAAATTTGCATGTGGAAGCAGGCATATTTTTGTAACAGAAATGGCCTATATGTTTAGTTCCCAGATGAGAGAAATGGCAGTTTTTTGAGTGCCATATCAATGTGTCTCTAACATTCTGTATTTAAAAAAAACAGGGGTTTAGAGTTATTTATGAACACTTTTAAAACATTGCACTATTTTGTAATATGAGTAACAAGCTGATGCTTGTAATAGCAATGGCCTCCAGTGTCTGCAACAATGTATAAGCCAGCTACACGCGTTTGTAGGTAAATTGCTGGCTCCATTGGGAAAAGAAATTGCATTTATACTAGAACATAGAGCAAAGCTAAAGCATTACATGACATTCAAAAGAAATTCTGTTACAACACTAGATAATGGGATTTGCAAGAAAGCATGTCTTGTGGCTCTGATGCGATGGACCTAATACTGTGAATCCAGTGTGCAGTACAGCTCAAACAAAAGACCATCAGGCTACAAGATAGTTGGGAAGATAACCAAAGACGTTATGTCCTTTTTATACCCAGTGTGGGGAAATAAACCATGATTTGTGACAGTTTTGGTATCTTTTGGCAATGTGCAGAAACACTTTTGAGACCATTCCCTTTGTCGACACCAGCCTCGTTTATTCAGCCAGAGAGACGGGGAAGGTGAGGGCTGGAGATGGCCAAGTTTAGTTAGCCGTCTGCAGGTTTTAGGAATCTTAACGCAGTCAGAGCAAGGTGCGGTCTTTGCTGCACAAGTGGTTGAAATAGTCTGGATAGGGTGAAGGGCGGGATAGATCAGATTGGTCACCACAATTAACCTGGAGCTCAAAATTCCCCAATTGAGAAAATGGGGAAAAACAATATGGATGATGAATTGGGAAAAGGAAGGTGAGATCGAAACATTATTTTTAGATCTATTGGCATTTTGTTCACAAAATAACTGATCACATTTTTGGATTATTTTGGTTGAGAGTGACTTCTTCCCTCTCTATGAAGTTTAGAAGTTGCTCAGTTGGACGAGAAGTGGAGCCCCACAATTTGATGGAGCCTGTTTGCTCTGAGTGGCACAAGGAGAAAGGAACTGGGAATTCTCGTTGGTCGAAAATCCTGGTGGGTTTCCATTGAAATTGGGTGTTTGTTACTAGGGAGTTATTTTTGAAATGTTGTTCCCTCATTGTCCAGGTATCTGTCAGGAAGGTTTGAAGTTCTCAATTGTGGCCTGCCATCTGTAGTGTGACTTTCCCTGATGTTCAGAATGAGCAGTTTCAGTGACTAAAGCTTCCCCCAAAGTCTGGCTTTCAAAATGAGCGCACACCTCAAAATTACATCCAATTGCAATTTGTTGCTTTATTGGCCAAATAAAGTAGAAAATGGTGAGTGAATGTGGTATGAATGCAACTTTATGGTTTTTGGTGGTGCCGACTGTTTTCACGCTGTGTATTATAACTTCCTTTAAACAAGTTCTGAATGGAGTACAATGGTAATTAGCCCCCGAAAGATGCTTCTTCATTCTGGATGCACGAAACTTGACGATAACAAGTGGCATAAATCACTCTGATATTGGCGTTCATACCACTGTCGCTACTAACCTGCTCTTTCATGGATATCTCTGGTTCTCTTTGAAACTGTTTAACATCCGTTGCCCCACAAGATGGGGAGCATGGTCCTGCAATACTTACTGGTATGCATGGATCTCAGAAATTGTCCTTGCTAGATTCTGGACCATCATTTTTTTTTTAATTGTCTAGACAGTCCAAATAAACGAGTGCTGGAAGAACTTGTGTGTTCAGACAACATCTGTGGAGGGAATGGACCCCTCTTCAGACTGATCTGTCTGAAGAAGTGGGCCTGACTCAATGTTGTCTGTTCATTCTCTCCACAGATGTCATTCTTCCAGCAGTTTGTTTGTTGCTCAAGATTCCAGCATCTGCAGCTTCTTGTGCATCTCCCGTGTAAGCCAGTGCCCAGCCTTGGTGTGATGTAGGAAGCATTCTGCGTCATAACTGGTGCATCACTGCTGTGTGCACACCTAGGTGCTTACACACCTGGCTGTCCAAGACAAACTCAGATCCAGCAGCTAGATACAAAAAGCTGGAGTAACTCAGCGGGTCAGACAGCACCTCTGGAGAAAAAGAATAGGTGACTTTTCCAGTTGAGACCCTTCTTCAGGCTGAGAGGAAATCTAGAGATATGGAGGGGTAAGGTTTGAAAACGACAGACCAAAACAGATGATGAGGAAATGTAGAATGGTTCATTGTTAACTGAGGGGAGGCATACAATCAGTTAAATTAATCAGAAGGACAATGAAACTAGTCTGAGAACTAGGATTGGGGAGGGACGGAGGGAGAGGGAAAGCAAGGGTTACTTGAAGTTAGAGAACTCAATATTCATACCGCTGGGTTGTAAGCAGCCCAAGCGAAATATGAGGTGCAGTTCCTTCAATTTGCATTGGGCCTCACTCTCACAGCTGATATGTTTTTACACAAACGACGGGATCAGATAATTCACCAATTTTATGTTTAAGGAAAACACCCTATCTCTTGTTACTCCTGACCTGTTTCCTGATGTTTGGTTTGAATTAAGAATACCCTGGAATTGAAGATGTATCCAGTGCCCTTTATCAATTCATCCTCCATAAAGCACCCAGAGTAGCAATTTTACCCATCCACACACACACACTTCCCTTTTTGAGTTCCTTGTACTGCTAACATGTTTGGCTATCCAGCTGGCGGTTTCCAGCTGCATTCTTTCCCTTTAACCTACCAGAAATCCTTCCACATGTGTTTATGAATTGCTGTTCGCTCTTGCTGTTTGCTTCTTCAGTGCAAGGAGTGGAGTTCTTGCTTGTGCTGATTTAACAGGAACCACCCTTCCAAACTGAGGGTACGCTTTCTCTGAAATTACTGCACTGCCCTTTCACACTCTGTATTTTATGATTTATGCGTAGTTATTCCAGTTTGTTTTTTTAATTGCCCGAGTAGGCAGTTTTTGTTTTGATGTCGGGTCTGTTGAGAGTTCTACAGGCTGGGAGAGGAACTGTGTGCAATTCGGAAGGGGGAGAAAAAGACATGAGGTTATTTTTTTTAATGTCAGCTTTGTTAACCCCTCCCAGGTTCTGTAAATGTGCCTCGTTTAAATTGCTGCTTTGACCAATTCTTGCCCTTTCTCTTTTTCTCTCTTTCTGTCCGGTGCTGTGTATAACTTGAATATATTATGCACATATCCTATGCACATATTATGGATATTGTATGATTAGCATGTAGTTAAACAATAGTATTAACCAAATGAATGGAATCTGTGACACCTAGCCTGCAGCTCCATTACATACTGTTACAGTCTGATTGAAATCTGTTCGGTCTGGTGGAGAACGGATTAAAGAGGAACCATTGAAAGGCACAGTTATTTTGCCAGGTTTATTCCCAATATTCGTATCGCAATAAACAGCAATTGACCGTAAGATCCTCCGCCACTTTCTTCCCCAGCTATGATCTTTAGAATTGGGATTTTTATGTCAAAACACATGGGACTGTAGGCGTTCTCATCCCAACCACCCGCACCTTGAGGCTGGACATAGCCGCCTCGGGAATCCCGGAGCCAAACGCTGCTTCTTGGTTAGCTGGGACATTCGAGCAAGGTCGGCGTCACCCTCGCCAGATTACATGCAAAATGTATTTCGTTTCTGGAGGCTGACGTGAGTAGATGTAGCGGGCCTCCAGGTTGAAGGCGTGTGCAATTGAAACATAAAAACAGATTAGTGAGGCGGGTGGAAGCCATCTCCGTGCAGGCGTCGCCTCGCCTCGCCGCATCCACCCGCTGATGGCCGGGTACCGGGAACCGCGCGCCCACAGAGCCCTTGATTGTAAAAATAATCCCATGGCTCGGCTAATATATAAACAAAGCAGGCAAGTAAGGTCGGAGGCAATGAGCGTTTAACCCTGGAATGATTCCGTAAGGATAAATGTCCCTTGGAGACTGGAGTCCGGCGCTCACTGACCTGCCGCTTTGGTGTTTCCCTCCGCCCGCCTTTGTGGTGGCCAAGGTCCCTGCTTCACAAACTCGCCCTCTGCTGACACGGCGGCCCCGGTCTCCAAACCGCAGGACAACCCAACTCTCCCGGGAACCCTTTCTCCGCACAGGAGGCGGTCCGCCGGCATCAGCGATTTACCGCGGGAAATAAGGAAACCCATCTTTGAGATTTACGCGAGGTAAACCTTCTTCTCCCAGCTGCAATCCAGGATGGGAACTCCCAGAGTAGTTGAGGGAAAGATTGACCTGAAGTGAACCCAGTCTCCAGCCCGCCGCCCAGGCATACATACATACCTGCCTCGTTCTACATATTTAGCGATGCAACGCTATATTTGGGGAAGAAACTTTCAGGTTAGGGATGCCTAACATTGAAGGTTTTTGTTAAAATAAAACGAGCTCTTTTAACAAAGCATCTGCTTACTGGTTAAACTGTGTAACATATATACTGCACTTTTCTAGGTGAAGAAACGACGCCCTTTCAGTGTGGTGACTGACTGTAAATTCGCTGTACTGGTATTTCCAAAGCAGATCCCCTTTTCTCACAGCTTATTGTGCGCATGTGACCACTGTTTTTTAAGACAATGTATCTTGTCAGTAGGGTCCGAGTTCCCTGTGTTTTCCACCACTGAAACCTCCCGTTCCCCCTCAACACACACACACACACTGGGATTTCAGCGACAACAAGTCTTTGTTCAGCTGAGCGACCCGAGCTTCCAAAGGAGGCTGCAACTGCCGGGAGCGGTAACGAAGGACTGCATCGCCTTTCTCCGGCGTTGCTGCAACTACTGGCACCGGCCCCCAGCCAGATCTGATTCATTCCTAAAATAGACTCGACTTGCTGGAGTAACTCAGTGGGATAGACACCATCACTCACAAGAGAGTGGTGAGTCTGGAATTCTCTGGATGCTTTTAAGAGAGAGCTAGATAGGGCTCTTAAAAATAGCGGAGTCAGGGGATATGGGGATAAGGCAGGAACGGGGTACTGATTGGGGATGATCAGCCATGATCACATTGAATGGCGGTGCTGGCTCGAAGGGCTGAATGGCCTGCTCCTGCATCTATTGTCATCTCCTATCCAGAGATACTGCCTGGCCCGTTAAGTAACTCCAGCACCTTGTGTTTATCTTCGGTTTAGACCAGCATCTGCAGTTCCTTCCTGCACATTTCATCTGATTCATTCCTCCTTGCCGCTTTGCCCCCGCTGGTTCGTGGTCGGCCTTGGTTTTGTGGACCTTCCCTCCACAGCCTCCTGCTGCCAAAGCACTTCTCCACCCTCCTCCCGCCACCGCCTCGACTTCATGGTTTCACGCAATTTGTAAAATGGTTCTCCAAGTGACAATATTAATCAATTATTTTTATTGTTTTGTTTTCGGACAACTGTGGTCAACTTTACGGTGATCACGTTTAAATCAAACAAAAAATAAATAAACACTTTAAAAAATAAAGATGAGAAGTGAACAAACGGTGTGGTCTATGGTTAATTGTGGTGGGCGTTGGTCCGGAACAGTCACCGCTGCTCCAGAGACGGCCTGACATCGGCGCTGCTCCCGCCGGGCGGGCGGGTCATATAAGATAGGAGCCGAATTAGGCCATTCGGCCCATCAAGTCTACTCCGCCTGTCAATCATGCCGTATCTATCTCCCTCCAAACCCCATTCTCCTGCCTTCTAACCATAACCCCTGACACCCCTACTAATCCAGAAATCTATCTCTACCTTAAAAATATCCATTGACTTGGTTTCCACAGCCTTCTGTGGCAAAGAATTCCACAGATTCACCACCCTCTGACTAAAGAAATTCCTCCTCGTCGCTTTCCTAAAGGAACGTCCTTTAATTCTGAGGCTATGGCCTCTGGTCCTAGACTCTCCCACCAGTGGAAACATCCTCTCTATCCAAGGTGGGGCGGCGGCACGGCGAGTTCCAGGTCGTGATCTGAGCCGGGCCGGGTGGCTGCGTCCTGGCAGGGGAAGCGAGAGCGATCAACTCCGAGTGGGATGATCTGAGATGTGGGACGGGGTAGGAACGGGACACACGGGTTCGAGGGGGAGTTTCTTCCAGGACTCAAACTCGCCGGAACTCCTCCAGCTCCCACGTCGGGTGCCGGGGCACGCAGTAACGCGGTTTTCAGTGCAGGAACCAGAGATGCTGGTTTACACTGAAAAGAGGCACAAAATGCTGGAGTCATTCATTGGGACAGGCAGCATCTCTGGAGAGAGAGAATGGGTGACGTTTCGGGTCTGCCCCGCTGAGTTACTCCAGCATTTTGTGTAACGCGGTGGGTGCAGCACAGACGGGATAGTAGAGGCTTGCCCTCACTGAAGGTGCTGAGTGTCTGGGGGAGGTATGCTGTGTCCGACCGTGCCCTTCGCCTCCTGGAAGGAGGTGTGGAGGGGGGGGGGGGGAGGGGTACATCATGGACACGGAACACAGGAGTAGTGCACCACCGTTTAATATGATCATGGCTGTCAACTCCTCAGCGTGTGGGAAGGAACAGCAAATGCTGGTTTAAACCGAAGATAGACGCAAAAAGCTGGATTAACTCAGCGGGACAGGCACCATCTCCGGAGAAAAGGAATATGTGACATTTCGGGTCGAGACCCTTCTTCAGACTCTTTCTCCAGAGATGCTGCCCGATCCGCTGAGTTACTCCAGCTTTATGTTTCCATCAACTCCTCAGTGTCAGTTCCCCATAACCCTCAATTCCTCAACCTTTAATGTCTGTGTAATGACCCGGCCTCTGGGCCAGGACATTACGAAATTTCAACACAGCTTTAGTTTTAAATGACGGGCCATTTATTTCGTTGCTTTGTTCCCTTGTTCGTGACTCTCCCGCTAGTGAAAACATCCCAACATCTACCCCTCGAAACGTCTTTAGGGTCTCATGTTTGAATTAGGTCACTCCTCATTCTTCTAAACTCCACAGTCTAACCTCTCTTGATAGATCGTAGACAAAAATGCTGGAGAAACTCAGCGGGTGAGGCAGCATCTAGATTGTTGTTGTCTACCTTCGATTTCTCCAGCATCTGCAGTTCTTTCTTAAACATCTCTTGATAGGACAACTCTTTCACCCTAAGAATCGGCCTGGTGAATCTCCTTTCTAATGTTATTATAGCCTTTCAAAGGTAACGGGGCAAAACGGTGTGCAGTACTCCAGGTGTAGCTGCACCAACAACGAGAGCAAAAGCTTCCCATTTAAAACTCCAACGCCTTCATGATACAGTCCACCCCTGCTACAAATGGATCTATTTTTACAGACACCCATGGGGTCACTTTTTTTGTCGGTAAATCAGAAAATACACATAAAAAATCACTCTATGGTCAATATTTCGACGATTGGCGCCAGAAGCACACAACTGATAAGAAAAGCAATGACTGAAAGTGGGGAGTGGAACGAGCGCATGTACATTCATGAGACTTGTGAATTTAATAACACTATGGGGACTCAATCGTATGGAAGGGGTTTCTATAACAGAAAAGGAGAGTTGCTGGAGTTTTGGGTTGGGACCCTTCATCTGAACTCTGGCAAATCTGTAACTTTGGGGTTGAAACTTCCGCCGGACCTGCTGCCTTCTTTACTTGTTTGGATGAGCCTACAACCGTTTTGAGATTCACCACCAGTGCACCCTGAGCACTGACATTCAGTCTCTCTCCAATTAGATAAAAATCTGCCTTTTGTTTCCCACTTACTGTGCATGCCCTTACACTTTCAGTTTAGAGATACCACGCGGACCAAGCGATCCCCGCACATTAACACTATCCTACACCCACTAAGGACATTTTCTACATTTACACCAATCCACTTAACCTACAAACCTGTAAGTCTTTGGAGTGTGTAAGGAACCGAAGATCTCGGAGAAAACCCACGCAGGGAACGTACAAACTCCGGGATCGGGATCGAACCCGTGTCTCCGGCGCTGCATTCGCTGCAAGGCAGCAACTCTACCGCTGCGCCACAATGGCCGCCCTATTCTGTATATTAAACTCTATTTGCCAGGTTTTCACCCACCCACTCCATCTATAATAGCCACAAAAAGCTGGAGTAACTCAATGGGTCAGAAACCATCTCAGGAGAAAAGGAATAGGTGACATTTCGGGTCTTGACCCGTCTTCAGATCATCTTCGGTTTTAACCAGCATCTGCAGTTCTTTCTTACACAATCTATCTATATCCCACTTAAGAATGTCCTCATCATAACTTCCCCTTGCACCTATATTTGTAAATAGTAAACACTTAAAGGTAAGAACCAATCCCTGAGGAACTTCACAAGTTACATTCACCAGCCTGAAAAATACCCATTTATTCCAACTTTTTGTTTTCTACGTGACAGTTATTTTTTAATTCATGGCTCAAAAGAGCAGATTTGAATTCAACCGCTCTGCTGTTGCTGCCTTAATAAAAGAAAAAGAAGACATTTGCTTCAGCCACGTCCGAGAGGGGTCACCAGAAACTGTTCCGTTTTCACGCCAGGAGATGTAGGCAAGGATTCAGGTTGCATGAAGGGTGCAGGGTTTGGACACGCTAGAGGCAGGAAACATGTTCCCAATGTTGGGGGAGTCCAGAACCAGGGGCCACAGTTTAAGAATAAGGAGTAAGCCATTTAGAACGGAGACGAGGAAACACTTTTTCTCACAGAGAGTGGTGAGTCTGTGGAATTCTCTGCCTCAGAGGGCGGTGGAGGCAGGTTCTCTGGATGCTTTCAAGAGAGAGCTAGATAGGGCTCTTAAAAATAGCAGAGTCAGGGGATATGGGGAGAAGGCAGGAACGGGGTACTGATTGGGGATGATCAGCCATGATCACATTGAATGGCGGTGCTGGCTCGAAGGGTCGAATGGCCTACTCCTGCACCTATTGTCTATTGTCTATTGCACCAAATACCCCACCGTGACCACGGGCTGCCAGTGCATGAGACAGTTAGCTAAACACAGCAAATGTGTCAAGTTGGACTCGATTACAAGTGCAGCTGCATGGTGACCTGATGCTGTGAGAATGCACTCCTCAGAGTGTGTTGGACGTTATTCAGTTTGGCTAATGTATAATAGAATAGCAAGATTGTGTGCCTTAATGAATACCGTCCAGTCGCCGACATCCACCGTCATGAAATGCTTCGAAAGGCACTCATTAACTCCGGCCTCCCAGGCAGCCTTGACCCACTGTAGTCAGCCTATGTTCACCACAAATCCACAGCAGATGCCATCTCCCCGGACTTACACTCATTGCTGGAACATCTGGATAACAAGCACACCAGGGTCAAATTCCTATTTACTGAACATAGAACATAGAAAAGTACAGCATAGGTACAATAAAAGTACAGATCCTTCAGCCCACAATGTCTGTACCGAACAAGATGCCAAGATAAACTAATCTCATTTGTCAGCACATGATCCATATTCCTCCATTGGCAACGCTTCAATGCTTATCTAAAAGCCTCTTAAATGTCACTATCACAACTTCTTCCACCAACACCCCTGACAATATATTCTAGGCACCCACTACTGTCTGTGTAAAAACTTTAAACTTTGCCCCTCTCACCTTAAAGCAATGTCCTTTAGTCAACATTCCCACCCTGGGACAATGCTTCTGATTGTCCACCCTATCTATACCTCTCATAATTGTATATACTCCCGTCAGGTGTCACCTCAAGCTCGGGTGTTCCAGAGAAAAACAATCTAAATTTGTCCAACTTCTCCTTGTAGCTGATGCCACCTCATCCAGACCGCATTCTGGTAAACCTCTTCTACACTCTCTCCACATTCTTCCCGCAATGGGCAACCAGAATTGCATGCAATACATCCCAGTACTCTGAACCAAAGTCTTATCAATGTCAAAGTCGAAGTATCCTATATTGTCATTCAGACTTTTCAGTCTGAATGAAATTTCGTGCCTTGCAGTCATAACATAGAATAAAATAACAAAACACACAATGAACACAGATTTAACATCCACCACAGTGAGTGTACCAGGCACACAAAAATGCTGGAGAAACTCAGCGGGTGCAGCAGCATCTATGGAGCGAAGGAAACAGGCAACGTTTCGGGCCGAAACCCTTCTTCAGACTGATAGGGGGTGGGGAGAAGAAAAAGAGTCTACCAGGCACCTCCTCACTGTGATGGAAGGCAAAAGTCTTAAAGTCCTTGAAGAGCAGCATCAGAATTCTTATATTCAATGCCCCAACCAATGAAGGCAAGCATAGCCTACACCTTCTTTACCACTCTATCTATTTGATGTTTCAGGAAGCTATGGACTTGGACCCCAAGATCCCTGCTGTTAAGGGCCTTGATATTAACTGTATATTTTCTCCTTACATTTGCTCTCCCAAAGTGCAACACCTCTCTCTTGTTCATAGTAAACTCCATTGCATCGAAGATGTCCTCATTCTTCAGGGAACGGGGGTTCCCCTCTTCAACTATAGATGAGGCTCTCACCAGGGTCTCTTCTATACCCCGTAACTCTGCTCTCACTCCCCATCCCCCCACTCGTAACAAGGGCAGAGTCCCCCTTGTCCTCAACTTCCACCCTACCAGCCGTCACATACAACAGATAATCCTCCGACATTTTCGGCTCCTCTAACGGGATCCCACCCATATTTGTAGTTGATCTATATTCTACTGTACACTATGAAGCTGTCCTCACTGCCTGCACTCCAGCAATTTTGTTGTTGTCTGCAAAGTTACTAACCAACCCATTTATATTTGCATCCAAGTCATTTATATATATATCACAAACAGCAGAAGTCCCAGCACAAATCCCTGCAGATCTCCACTGGTCACAGGCCTCCAGCTGGAATAACGCCCGCCCATCACAACTCTCCGTCTTCTATCAGTAAGACAGTGCTAAATCCATAAGGCCAAGTCATTGTGTACACCATGCATCTTGATCATCTGGATCTGCCTACCACGGGCAACATTATTAATGCCTTACCAAGATGGCGGATGTGCAGGAGTGGGCGCCGTTTGTACGGGCGCCTGCCTGCAGTCCGTTCTCTAACCCTTTTTATTGTCTATAACTTTTATTTGGAGGTCTATTCTTTCTATGTGGGGGGTGGGGGGTGGGGAAACTGTTTCAACCCCAGTCCTACCTGGTCGGAGATGCGGTTTTCCTCCAAATCGCATCTTCGCTCTCCCCATGCGGCCTTCCATCGGGCTGGAGCGGCGTTCCTGCCGGGACCACAGCTTCGGCGGCACAGTGCTGGGACATCAACAAGGAGCGGGCGATGCCTTGCAGGATCGCCGCTCCGGAGTGCTGTGACCGCCGACCACCAACATCGAGCAGCCACGGTCTGCGGTCTGTGGTCTGCGGTCTGAGGGCGTCCCGCCGCGGGCGGGCGGCGCTGGATCGAAAACACCGCGGAGTCAGAGTCGCAGCTCCAACTGGCGCAGCCTGAAGTCCACGGGCGTCGCAGTCTCCGGGGAGGGAGCGGCCGCTCCAGACACTTCCAAGCCGCTGAGGACTTTCCACCCGATGCCGGTGTTCCAGCTTCCCGGCAGGTGGGCATACAACATCGGGCTGCCGTTGCGGCGATTGGCTGCGGAGGCCTCAAACTGGCCCCGACCTCCGGTGGACTAGGAGGAGGACTGGACATTTTGGTGCCTTTCCCTCACAGTGGAGAGTGTCGACTCTGCTGTGGGGGGATGTTCGTGTTGAATCTCTAATAGTGTGTCGTGTCTTTTTTTTCTATCTCTTTTTTTTTTTCATTTATATGGATAATTTTCTCTGTAAAGCACTTTGGCTTCAGTGATTGAAATTGATTGAAAAGTGCTATATAAATAAATTTACTTTACTTTACTTACCAAACTCCATGCAGACAAAATCCACTGTGGAGTGAATCACCTTTGTCCCCTCCTCAAAACACTCAATCAAGTTAGTAAGATTTGACCTGCTGGGTACAAATCATGCTGGCTGTCCCTAATTTGCCCATTGCCTTCCAAATGGGAGTAAATTCTATCCCAGAGAATCCTCTCCAATAGCTTCCCTACCACTATCAAGCACCTCACTGACCGATCATTTTCCCCACTTCCCTTCTTAGACAAAGGAACAAAATTAACGACTATCCAGTCCTGTTGGACCTCACACCATCTCTGCCCTGACCTCAATGCCCATGCACATCGGTATTCTCCACACTGATCTCACTGTCCTCTATTTATTTTTCCTTTGTTAATATCGATGCAAAGTACTTGTTTAGTACCTCACCTACATCCCGTTTGGCATCAACGTATAAGTTCCCTCCTTTATCTTTGAGCAGTTCTATCTTCTCCGTTACCCTTTTTGTTTTTAATGTATGTATAAAATAACCTACTGATTACAGCTCTGCCGTCAACACCATACTCCTAGCCAAAACGTTGGGACATACAGTAGGTGTCAGCACACCTCTCTGCCACTGGATCCTTGACTTCCTGATCCATAGACCATAATTAGTGAGGATAGATGACAAAACATTCTCCACAATAATTACCCACACAGGTGCCCTGAGGAGAGACACAGATTTCTAGTCTATGGTATTGAGTTAGAGAATCAGCTATAATCGCGTTAAACAGAAGGCTTCAGGAGCAAAAGGGCCTGTTGCTATTTTTCTGTGTTTCTTTCATTTTGGGCTAAATTGAATTTCTAGGCATGTGAATGCAACACAGTCAAGTCAAGAGTCAAGAGTCAAGAGTGTTTTATTGTCATATGTCCCAGATAGAACAATGAAATTCTTACTTGCAGCATCACAACAGAATATGTAAACATAGTACACTGTAAACAATATGATAAACGCGAGAGAAACCAGCAGGACCACATGTCCCAAATGAAAGTTAACTAATTCTATCAGAAAAAGTTAGAAACATAGAACATAGAAACATAGAAATATAGAAGCATAGAAAATAGGTGCAGGAGGAGGCCATTCAGCCCTTTGAACCAGCACCGACATTCATTGTGATCATGGCTGATCGTCCCCAATCAATAACCCGTGCCTGCCTTCTCCCCATATCCCTTGATTCCACCAGCCCCTAGAGCTCTATCTAACTCTCTCTTAAATCCATCCAGTGACTTGGCCTCCGCTGCCCTCTGTGGCAGGGAATTCCACTAATTTACAACTCTCTGGGTGAAAAAGTTTTTTCTCACCTCAGTCTTAAATTACCTCCCCTTTATTCCAAGACTGTGGCCCCTGGTTCTGGACTCGCCCAACATTGGGAACATTTTTCCTGCATCTAGCTTGTCCAGTCCTTTTATAATTTTATATGTTTCTATCCCCCCTCATCCTTCTAAACTCCAGTGAATACAAGCCTAATCTTTTCAATCTTTCCTCATATGACAGTCCCGCCATCCCAGGGATCAACCTCGTGAACCTACGCTGTACTGCCTCAATCACAAGGATGTCCTTCCTCAAATTAGGAGACCAAAACTGTACGCAATACTCCAGATGTGGTCTTACCAGAGCCCTATACAACTGCAGAAGAACCTCTTTACTCCTATACTGAAATCTATAACTAAAAACAAAATGTGGATTGATAACTCCATTTCTCTCTCCACAGGTGCTACATGACTTGCTGAGTGTTTCCAGAATTTTCTATTCTTTTTCAGATTTCCGGCATCCAGTTGTTTGATGTTTAAATGATGAACCAAGTCCAGCCAGCGTGACTTAAGGCTATGATTGAAATGTATGAGGCTATCGACATGCCTTTCTTCGGTCTCCTTGGCCTCCTGTTCCTTGAATGTGTTGACTTGCATCTTCTGGCACATTTCGATCAAAGCCTCAAGCCACGCTGTTATATCTTTGGCTGGACGATTTATCATTTGAACTTCAAACAATGTTGGAGATCTGAAAGAGAATAAAAAATTCTGGAAACTGTCAACAAGTCATGTAGCACCTGTAGGGAGAGAAATGATGTTAACATTCCACATTTACTGCAAACAAGCTTTCCTCTCCTCACGCTCACATTCCAGGGTAGAAGACTGAACCATGTGATTGGAGTGGAGAGGCTGCAGAGGAACTTCCCCGACCATGAGTGGAGAGTGGACAATCTTGTTGTACTTGGAGCAGAGCGGGAGCCAGACTGATGGACAAACTTCTGAAGGAAGACAGTAAACAGAGGTATTTTAACCAGAGATGTGAGATTTGGAGGGGATTTGAGGAAGAATTTCTTCACCAAAAGGTTGGCTGAAATCTATTAGGCACTGCCGGAGAAATTGGTAGAGGCAGGTACTCTTGTGATATCTAAGTGTTTAAATGAGGATATGAGATGCCCAGCAATGTAGCAACAGGGCAAGTATTGGAAAATAGAATTAGTGGATACAGTACCTAATGGACAGCACAGACATAGTGGCCTGAAGGGCCCGTTTTCTGTTGTACAGCCATGAATCTATGGCTGTACAGCAGAAAGCTAGCATTATTCCTTGAAGTTCATCAAGAATTTCATTTCAGTCAATTCAAAATTTCCCAAGTTCAATTCTACTTTTCCCAATCAAATGCAAATCCACTCATTGTCCATATCTAAGACAGTAAGGTCAATTGAAGAGAACTTTATTCTGTGGGCATTGACCCGAAAGGAAGTAAATAAACTCCCTGTCCCTTCACTTCCAGTAAACATTGCAGACGCAACTTTGAAATCCTGCAGCTCACCATGAAAGTTGTCCGCGTGAAGCAAGTTACCGACAATAAACAGGAACCATGACAGGAACCCTCAATCTTCAAAGGGATGATTCTTAAGTAAATAATTCCTATCTTCAGTAAACCCCTTAATTAACACAGAGGTACATGCAAAAGGGTCAGATAATAATATATCTTACCTTCCCCGGGTTCTGCTTGGATTCAAACCTGACACAGGACTGTCAGCCTGTCGTACCTGTTAAAAGCATTGGATGAACCTCACAGGTAGACAAAATTGCTGGGGAAACTCAACTGGTGAGGCAGCATCCATGGAGCGAAGGAATGGGTGAAGTTTCAGGTAGAGACCCTTCTTCAGACTGATGAGGGGATGGGGGAGCGGGAAGAGGAAAGGAAGAGGCGGAGACAGAGGGCTGTGGGAGAGCTGGGAAGGGGAGGGGAAAGAGGGAGAAAGCAAGGACTACCTGAAAGTGGAGGTCAATGTTCATACCGCTGGGGTGTAAACTACCCAAGCGAAATATGAGGTGCTGCTCCTCCAATTTACGGTGGGACTCACTCTGGCCATGGAGGAGGCCCAGGACAAAAAGGTCGGATTCGGAATGGGAGGGGGAGTTGAAGTGCTGAGCCACCAGGAGATCAGGTTGGTTATTGCGAACTGAACCTCTGCCGCACCTGGAAAGACTACGTAGGTCCTTGGATGGAGTCAAGGAGGGCGGTAAAGCGACAAGTGTAGCATTTACTGTGGTTGCAAGGGAAAGTACCCAGGGAGGGGGTGGTTTGGGTGGGAAGGGAAGAATTGACCAGGGACTTACGGAGGGGGCGGTCTCTGCGGAAAGCCAACAGGGGAGGAGATGGGGAGATGTGGCCAGTGGTGGGATCCCGTTAGAGGAGCCGAAAATGTCGGAGGATTATCTGTTGTATGTGACGGCTGGTAGGGTGGAAGTTGAGGACAAGGGGGACTCTGCCCTTGTTACGAGTGGGGGGATGGGGAGTGAGAGCAGAGTTACGGGGTATAGAAGAGACCCTGGTGAGAGCCTCATCTATAGTCGAAGAGGGGAACCCCCGTTCCCTGAAGAATGAGGACATCTTCGATGCACTGGTTTGGAACACCTCATCCTGGGTGCAGATGCAGCGTAGATGGAGGAATTGGGAGTAGGGGATCGAGTCCTTACAGGAGGCAGGGTGGGAAGAAGTGTAGTCCATGTAGCCATGGGAGTCAGTGGGTTTGTAGTAGATGTCGGTCAGAAGTCTGTCGCCTGCGATGGAGATAGTGAGGTCTAGAAACGGTAGGGAGATGTCAGAAATGGTCCAGGTGAATTTGAGTGCCGGATGGAAGTTCATGGTGAAATGGATGAAGTCAGTGAGTTCTGCATGGGTGCGGGAGGTAGCACCAACACAGTCGTTGATATAGCGGAGGTAGAGTTCGGGGATAGGGCCACGGTATGCCTTGAACAAGGATTGTTCGACGTACCCTACAAAGAGGCAGGCATAGCTGGGGCCCATGCATGTGCCCATAGCTACGCCTTGGATTTGGAGGAAATGGGAGGAGTCAAACGAAAAGTTGTTGAGGGTAAGGACCAGCGGGTAAGGACCAGGCGGAGGAGAGTATCGATAGACGGGATTGGTTGGTTCTGCGGTCGAGGAAGAAACGGAGGGCTTTAAGACCCTCCTGGTGGGGGATGGAGGTGTAGAGTGACTGGACATCCATGGTGAAGATGAGGGAATGGGGGCCTAGAAAACGGAAGTCATGGAGGAGACGAAGAGCATGTGAGGTGTCTTGAACATAGGTAGAGAGGGATTTAACCAGTGGGGATAGGATGGAGTCGAGGTATGTGGGAATAAGTTGGGTGGGCCACGAACAAGCAGAAACAATGGGTCTGCCAGGACAGTCAGATTTGTGGATTTTGGGGAGAAGGTAAAATCGGGTCGTGCGGGGCTGGGGAACGATGAGGTTGGAGGCTTGAGAGGGCAGGGAACCAGAAGTGATGAAGCCAGTGATAGTGTTTGAGATAATGACCTGGTGCTCGTCTGTGGGGTCATGGTCCAAGGATAAGTAGGAGGAGGTGTCAGAGTTGGCGCCTGGCCTCAGACTTGTAGAGATCAACGCGCCAGACTATCACGGCACCTCCCTTGTCGGCAGGTTTAGATCACCAAGTCTGATTTTTCCTGGTATATAAAACCTCCTTCAGAAACCTGACTAAAACTTTTATTCCAGGGGCAGCAGGAGCTTGTGGAGAAAACAGATACAGCACCGTTCCCTTTGAAAAATAATACAATTAATTATGAAGCATAATGTATTCTATGGCAACATCAAGTGTAACTATAGGAGGATGCAAATGACGGCCCAGAGGATTTTAGAAACATCTTCCTCGAGCAAGGAGCAGAATTTAAAATATTTCAAGTTTGATTGTTGTGTCGCTGCAGAGTTCTACATTTTGTTACCAGACACTAACACTCCCTGTGCACCAGTCAACATTCACACACTGTGCTCCAGGACAGTTCATGGTAATTATTTGAGAGTCACCAACAAGGGGACATAGCTATAAAATATTGGACCGGTCATTTATAATTGAGAGAAATTTCCTCCCTCAGAAGATAGTGGATCTCTGGAATTCTCTGCCCCAGAGGGTGGGTGAGGCCGGATCATTATACGTATTTGCTTTGTGTCAGCACAGGCTCTGCTGCATACAATAAGTTTAGTTTATTAGTTTACGTTAGAGATACAGCGCGGAAACAGACCCTTCGGGCCCACTGAGTCTACACCAACCAGCGATCCCCATACACTAGCACCATCCGACACACGAGGAACAATTTACAAAGTTTTACCAAAGCCACAAACCTGAAGACAGACACAAAAAGCTGGAGTAACTCGGTGGGACAGGCAGCATCTCTGGAGAAAAGGAATAGGTAACGTTTCGGGTCCAGACCTGTCATCAGACTGAGAGTCAGGAGAAATGAGAGATATAGACAGTGATATAGAGAGATATAGAACAAATGAATGAAAGAAATGCAAAAGAGTGACGATGATCAAGGAAACGGTCCATTGTTGGCTGTGGGCTAGGTGGAAACAATTTATACAGACAACCCTGTACGTCTTTGGGGTGTGCGAGGAAACCGGAGCACCTGGAGAAAACCCATGTGGTCACAGGGAGAACGTACAAACTCCGTACGGACAGCACCCGTAGTCAGGATTGAACCCGGGTCTCTGGCGCTGTAAAGCAGCAACTCTACTGCTGCACCACCGTGCTGACCCAGAATGTTGGAGAGTGTCTTCTCCAAGGTGGAGTTCAGTTAAGACTAAGGAATTGCACCTGTACCTCTCTCTTAAAGATGAGACTACCTGTCCCAGTGGGTGCAAGCATCCAATGCTCCAGGAATGATATTGTGATCTTCTTCTTCTTCGTGTGTGTGGCGTGCACAGCCTAAAGTTGTAGGTCAACTTGTTTCATTTGATCTTGTTTGTGCACGTCGGGTTGATTGCATTAGTCGAAACAGGATGGACCACGTGAAGGTTGCAATCTCCCACCCCGATATTGTGATGAAAACTTGCCAAAGTGCTTGTATTAGCACTTGGCAGAAGCAGCACCTGTGAATTGATAACGTTACTTTTTCTAATTATGACCTCATGAATCCAGTGATATAAAGCTGGTGAAGTTACAGGTGAATCATGATCTTTTGTAGAATATCCTTTTATACAGCATTACACACATGATATGAGCTTCCTAAGACACGAATGACTGGTACTTTTACCACCAAACATCAGAAGAAAGAACCTGCATTTATGTAGCACATTTCACAATTTTAGAGCCCCCAAAGTGTTTACAGATAGCAAAATTCTTCTGAAATGTAATCTCTGCCCGATGATAGGTAACATAATACAAAGCATGATCCCACAAATCACAACGGGATAAGCGCTCATATTATCTAGTTTAAAGGGGACATGGTTACAAAGGGAGGGTCATATAAAGCTGAGGGGCACAGGAGTCCCGAGGGTGGTGAGTGTCTAGACGTCTCTACTGAAGTCGACAGAGGTTGGATCACTGGAATTATTTTAAAAAAGATAGATACACTTTTGAAAGATGTTGATGGCTGCATGTTGGTTTCTTTGATGTTACTTGTGAGTCATCCTAATGCAGTCTGAAATTTGTATGAAGAGTGAGAACTTCAGTGGCAAAGTTCGCAGAGCAGTGAGTTTCTGCAGAAATTGACCATAGCATTCTCTATGGGTATGCTGCAAGTTCTTGTTACCAGGCAGCTGCCATCTCATTCATTAGACTTTCACCGGAATAACTCCTGGGCTGAGAGGGTTGTCTTATTAGGAGAGACTAGACAGTTTGGGTCTGCATTTCCTGGAGTTTAAAAGAATGAGTAGTGACCTTATTCAACCATGTAAGATGCTAAAGGAGCTTTAAGGGTAGATGTGGAGATGCTTTCACTAGTGGGAGAGTCACAAACAAAGGGATATGGTTACAAAATACGATGACGGTCAATTAATTCTGAGGTGCATAGACATTTCTTTTCTCAGAGGGAGTGAATCTCTGTATTTCTCTGCCCCTGTGGGGTGGTGGAGGTTGGATCATGAGGTATATTTTAGATGGTGATAATGGATGCTGCATTGATGATAGAGTGGAGAGGTTGGACTAGGTTATTGGAGCAGCAGGATCTAAGCAGTCTGCTGGAAAACATTGCTTGGAGAAGTCCTGTTCCTTCTGTAAGGGGGCTGTGGAGACCCATCAACAAGTTTGTCAGGGAAGTCTCTTCCAAAGAATGCCTGCATATTGGAGAGACCTATAAATGATCCAGCTGCTCATGTGGACTCATGGGAAAAGTAGATGAAGCCTTCTGTCTTTGAGTGGAGAGTTTGGTTGATCTCCATAATGCAGAAATGAACAGCAGTCTGTGAGACGTGGATGAGATGTGGATGAGGAATCGAATATAGGAGCAAAGAGGTCATTCTGCAGTTGTACAGAGCCCTAGTGAGACCACACCTGGAGTATTGTGTGCAGTTTTGATCCCCTAATTTGTGGAAGGACATTCTTGCTATTGAGGGAGTGCAGCGTAGGTTTACAAGGTTAATTCCCGGGATGGCAGGACTATCATATGCTGAGAGAATGGAGCAGCTGGGCTTGTACACTCTGGAGTTTAGAAGGATGAGAAGGGACCTCATTGAAACATATAAGATTGTTAAGGGCTTGGACACACTAGAGGCAGGAAACATGTTCCCGATGTTGGGAGAGTCCAGAACCAGGGGCCACTGTTTAAGAATAAGGTGTAAGCCATTTAGAACTGAGACGAGGAAACACTTTTTCTCACAGTGGTGCGTCTGTGGAATTCTCTCCCTCAGAGGGCGGTGGAGGTCGGTTCTCTGGATGCTTTCAAGAGAGAGCTAGATAGGGCTCTTAAAAATAGCGGAGTCAGGGGATATGGGGAGAAGGCAGGAACGGGGTACTGATTGGGGATGATCAGCCATGATCATATTGAATGGCGGTGCTGGCTCGAAGGGCCAAATGGCCTACTCCTGTACCTATTGTCTAGTGTCTATTGTCTATTGTCTATTGTCTATTGAGATTGGCAGTAGCCTGGAATTATCTGACCCTCATCTCTATGGGAAACAGTCTAAGGATGTGTGAGGCTGCAGTTGGGCTCCAGAAGGTCACATTTCAATGAGCATTAAGATCACTTTAACTGGAACGACCTCTAGAAGAACAGGTTTAGAAAAAGCTGTTTTGTTTCTGTGAGTGCAGATGAATTTTGTGTGTTACACTATGACTACCCCATATGTAGCTAAGCCGGAAAAGGGCACAGAAAAGATTCAGGTTTTAACTCAAACTGGAGAGCCTGAGTTATAAGAGGAGGTTAGATAGGGAGGGCTTTGTTCCCTGAAGTGAAGGAGGCTGAAGGGTGATCTTACAAAGGTTTATGAAATCATGATGGATGTCGATAAGGTGAATGGTCACAGTTTTATGGTAGCAGGGTCTAAAACTGGAGAACCTGGGATTAAGGGAACCATTTAAAGGGGACCCGTGGGGTTAACATTTCACTGAGGATGGTAGGTATGTGCAATAAACCACCAGAGGAAGTTGTAGAGGCGTTCAAGTACAAGGAGTAAAAGACACCTCCAGGAGGCCGCAGAGAAGCCGGGTGACAGAGCCTCACGGGTCGATGGAGCCCACCAGAGAACGTGCCGCTGGGAACCAAGGAGGACCCGGCCTGGGGGGGAACACCGTGTAACTTTGTAACTTTGTCAGCACCATTTATGTAGCGGCTATTCACATACCTTGCGTATGCAAAACAAAGAAGTTCTCTGTGACTCTTCGCATGTGACAATACAGTATTCATTCATTCATTTAAGACATTTGGACAGGTACAAGGATTGAAAAGGTTGAGAGGGGTATGAGCTAAGCATAGGCAAATGGAATTAGCTCAGGTGGGCATTTGGTTGACACGGACAAGCTGGGCCAAAGGGCCTGTTTCCTCGCTGCGTGGCTAGACCATCGTTTGGAGGAGTTGAAAAAAGCAGATGAATTTGCCAGAAGGGTTCGTAAAGTCCCTCCACTCCCAAGTGAAGGACATGGGCAGGAAGAGTGCAGCAGTCTCTTGACGTTGCCCTTATCAAGAACTGAGTGACAAACGGTGTCCACTGTATGAAGGAATCAACTGTCACGCCGTCCTTGAGATAAGCAGCCCAATTTAGTCCAACCTCACTGTCACCCAAGACTAAAGAAGAGTTGAAAAGGCTACGCATCGATTGAGAAACAAAGCCGCACCCTACTGAACTTCTAAAACTTGGTGGAGAATTTCATTCATAACCTCATCTAACACATCAAGAGGTTCAATGGATATTCATTGTCACTTGCAATTAAACATTACAGTGAAATTCATTTTGCATATAATAATGCCGACACCTCTGTGTGTGGATCCATTTTCTCGAAGAGGAGGACATGCCAGGTGCCTGAAGGTCCTCGAGAAAGGCAACATCCAACAGCGGTAACCATGGGGGGATTTCCTCCTGTTTTCTGCCGCAGGGAAAATCATTGCTAGGGGTGTTGAACCCATAGATTTATAACAACCATCACATAATAGAAAAATGGACATCCGGTGATGGCTCCTGTGCGGCTGGTTAATGGACTGATGAAGCCCTCTGAGAATACAAAGGATTGTAAGCCAGAAACTACTAACAAACTCAAAGGAGCAGTTTTGAGACTGATTGATAGCAGAATTCTGAATTGGGAATTGTTCTGAAGAAGCCACCTGTGGTAATTAAAGCTGCAGTAATTAAAGCTGTGGTAAAACTGGAGCCAGTTCAAGTGAAATGTGAGAACACATCCCGTGTAGAAACAGAAGCATAATTTGTGATGTTTCCATGGTAATGGGGATAATAAAGAGTCTTGGCTAAGGTGAAGAAATACCACCAGACCCTGAGGAGAAAAGGATCCTTGTGTATGTGCACTCAGAAACCACCGATCATCTGCTCCTCAGTTACCTGGTTGGCTCAGTAGTGACAACCAAGATCCTACCCACTGGTGCTGCATGAAGTGAAAGGTGAAGTGGCACCTGAGGGTTCAGCTGCAGTGGGATGAAGGTGAACGAAATGGGATGGAGATGGACTGGACTGACAAGGTGCAACTGTCTCATTGGAGGTGAAGGAAATAAATAAAAGGGAGATGGCTCCTGGAAACAAGATTTAACTCCCTGCAAGCCTTGGTACAAGAACCTGGAACCAACACTTGGAAGGCAGATGCTCCTCTGAGTCATAGAGTGTTACAGCGTGGAAACAGGCCCTTTGGCCCAACTTGCCCACACCAACAAACGTGTCCCATCTACACCTGTCCCACCTGCCTGCCTTCGGCCCCTATCCCTCTAAACCTTTCTATCCATGTACTTGTGCAAATGTTTCTTAAATGTTGCAATAGTCCCTGCCTCAACTACCTCCTCCGGCTGCTAGTTCCATACACCCACCAGTCTTTGTATGAAAAAGTTACCGCTCAGGTTCCTATTAAATCTTTCCCCCCTTACCTTAAACCAATGTCCTCTGGTTCTCAATTCTCCTACTCTGGGCAAGAGACTCTGTGTGTTTACCCGATCTATTCCTCTCATCAGTCCGGGATTCAGAGAGCGCTGGGTGCCCCATGTCTAACCAAGGTTGAGGACCTCATGTCTGGGTGTTTTTGTATTTGGCTTTACAATTACCTGTTTGAATATAGCTCAGTCTATTGTTCACTTATTGTTAATTGTGCATCTCTGATGAAGTGTAAATTCAGCAGAATGTTCTGATGACATGGATGGGATCCATTTGCAGAGTTGTACAGTAGATTAGTTTGATTCTACCTCTCTGAGCTGAAAACTAAAGGGATATACTGAATGAACTGGTAAAAAATTTAGAAGAGAATGGTGCAACCAAATTAGGGGTTAAAGCTCCAGAGGTATTTGGATATGAAATGGCTAAGATGGATGCCTTATGTGTTTGAAGAGTGTGCAGGCCAAACAGCACTGGGACAATGCACACACACAACAGGAAGAAAGGTGCGTAAATGAATGAAAGGCTCTGCAGAAGCATTGTGCTCACATGAATTCAAGGTGGGGAGAAAGATAATGATAAGCATTGAAGGTGGTCGAAAAATGAATGAATGGTTTAAAAACCCACGAAGGCAGAGGTAATGAAAACAGTACAGGTGGTGTATTGTGTCAGGATCTGATGCAGGTTAGGAGACTGATTACTGCCACGGTAAAGCTAAGAAAGAAACAGAAGGCCAAGGAATAAGTGACAAAGATGGAGCAAAGTAAGACCACCCCTGCAGTTTTACAATGTGCTCACATTGACATATTAACAGATTAGTTTATTGTCTTACACACCAGGGTGCAATGAGATTCCTTGTTCCCATGAAGCAAATGGCTCAGCAGTCACATTAAATGGCAGTGGGATAGAAGTCTTCCGTTACCCAGATCAAACTGGCAGAGGAGGTGCTCGAGGCAGATGAAAGTACAACCTCTAAATGGTATTTGGACAAGTAACAAGACGGAAAAGGCAGAGAGAGATTTGGGCAAATAGGATTTGCATAAATTGCCATCCTGGTCAATGTGGACGGGGGGGGGGGGGGGGAAGAGCCTGCTGCTGAGCTGCACGATTCTATGATTCTATGCAGTAAATTAGTCTCAGCCTTCAGCCCAGAGACGTATAACTTGTACATCGAATGCTGCTGGAAGGTCATCAGCTCGGTGAAAGACGCTCTCTGGTCTGCCCGAGCTTTGTTGACCTCCCAGCGGAGCGAGATGTCCGTCGAGGAATGTTGCCGACCGGCCCGCTGCAGACTGCAGGAGTACGTGCTGAGGGACGCACTGAAGCTCGGTGCAGCCAACGCCAAGGCTCAGTGGGGGAGGACCACAGTCTAGGGTTCTTCTGCTGCTGGACATGGGGGGCAGGGTGTGGTGGAGACGCCCCTCAAAATAAGGGAAGAGATTCTACGCCAGTGGGCCACATGAGTGGCAAGGGTGGGGGGATAAATTTGTGATTTGGGGAAACTGTATTGTATGTATGTATAGCCTCCAAGAATGTCAGATGGAGTTTTGTAAGGATCATGTATTGTATATATTTATTTCTCTAATAAAGTCTATTTTGAAATATAAATTAAATAAATAATAGCTTGTACCTGTCCCCGGTGTTGCAAAGGATGGGCCTGGCGCAGATGCCACACAATGTGCCAGTCAGCTGGACATTGCCGCACCATCTGTCGCTCGTGGAAAGGTTCTTCCGGACCAACACCTTTGACCACAAGTCCATCGGGCAGTGGTCAGCACGGAACGTCCTGCAGGCACTGCAGAGAAAGGACTTGATGGATCCGGTGGCGTGGTTCCCAGAGCAGACTGCCCAGCTTGTCTGGCGAAATGCCTCATCGCCAAAACTCAACAACAAGCACCAAGACCTGTCTTGGCTGGCGGTGAGGAGAGCCCTCCTAGTCAGATCCTTCCTGCACCGTCGGAACCTCACTACCAGCGCACGCTGCCCTCAGGACGGCTGCTATGGAGAGGAGATGGTTGCCCACCTCTTTGCAGGGTGTGGATTTGCAAAGAGAATCTGGAGAGGTTTGCAAGGGTCCCTGTCACGGTTTATTCCGAACACTCCGTCACAGAGGACTCTCTGATTTACGGACTGTTCCCAGTGACGCATTCAGAGACTGACATCGAGTGCTGCTGGAAGGTCATCAACTCGGTGAAAGACGCTCTTTGTTCTGCCCGAGCTTTGTTGACCTCCCAGCGGAAGGAGATGTTCGTCGGGGAATGTTGCCGACTGGCCCGCTCCAGACTGCAGGAGTACGTGCTGAGGGACGCACTGAAGCTCGGTGCAGACAACGCCAAGGCTCGGTGGGGGAGGACCAGGGTCTAGGGTCCTTCCGCTGCTGGACATGGGGGGCAGGGTGTGGTGGAGACGCCCCTCAAAATAAGGGAAGGGATCTCACGACAGTGGGCCACATGAGTGGCAAGGGTGGGGGGAAAAACTGGTGTAATTTGTGTAAACAGTATTGAATGTTTGTATAGCCTCCAAGAATGTCGGATGAATTTTTTTTGCACGGTTCTTCTATTGTATATATTTATTATTTGAATAAAGTCTATTTTGAAATTGAAAAAAAATATCTTGTGCACGTGAGAATCACAGCACTGAGAGATGAGGATCATGAAATGGAGAGATTAACTGGAACATTCCAGCTGTTTGATCGCCACTGAGAGTTCTGTCCTGAATCATCAATGCTATCAACTCCATTATCAATCTCCTGTGATGGTGTTTTGGATAGAAAGAGCTTGGTATATTTCCTACTTAGATTATAACCCAGTCATGAAAACAGGTGCCTACGTACGTATAATGGGGTAGGAGATCAGTGTATCTCCTTTATGGCAGGAATCTACATTAATGCACCTTGTGGATTGGACAAGAGAGGGAAGGCTAAGTGGTTGGGAATGTGTCTAGACTCCATACTTTTAGCCGCACTGTCAGCAGCACAGCAGAGGGGTATTACCAACCACTGCAATGTCTACGGGAAGAAAACGTACCGTGGTAGTCAAAACTGATGCTAGTCCTGGTACAATCGAATGGGGAAAATGAGCAAGTCATTTTCATCAGATCAGGTTCCAGATACAATTGGGATGATTAACAATTGCAGATAGACACAAAAAGCTGGAGTAACTCAGCAGGATAGGCTGCATCTCTGGAGAGAAGGGTCTGTCTGAAGAAGGGTCTCGATCCAAAACGTCACCCATTCCTTCTCTCCAGAGATGCTGCCTTTCCCGCTGAGTAGACCCTTCATTGTATACCCTAAATACAATGGTCTACTATGCGACACTCGGACCGGAATAGAAACTCAGACCCTGTTATTCTCATGTCTGGTTGTTCCAATGGGGAAATCCAGGTCAGAGGGTGGTGGAGGCAGGTTCTCTGGATGCTTTCAAGAGAGAGCTAGATAGGGCTCTTAAAAATAGTGGAGTCAAGGGATACGGGGAGAAGGCAGGAACGGGGTACTGATTGGGGATGATCAGCCATGATCAGATTGAAGGGCTCGAAGGGCCGAATGGCCTACTCCTGCACCTATTGTCTATTGTCTAAAAACATAATTCTTTTGAACAGATGAAATGAGGAAACAGGGTTTATCTCTTGAGTCAGTAAATTGGTGCATTTGGAAGATGACTGTTTGCCTAATGTAGTGTCAGCAGGTTTGTACACTGATAATATTTGTACTATTTCTGTGCTGTTAAAGTCAGAGGAAATGAATGCGAATACATTGCATTTTACTGAGCATTTCCAATCAGTGCTTCTGCTCAGAAGTAGGACTGTTTCTGAGTACCATGCAGGCAGCATGGTATAGTCAAAGGCTATGTGTTCATTAAAAGAGGGCATCACCCAGAAGTAACATGGATTTCTCAAGCAGGCAGCAGCTGAGGTTTGGCGGGTGTTTGGCAGCCTCTTACTTCAGGGAGTTAGACCCAATTCTTTCCACTAACAAGTCTCCCAGATGGCCTGTTCAAAAACCTAATGGGCCCTGCAGACCGATATTTGATTGCCGGGAATTAAATAAAGTGACTTGCTTAATGACCCCCACTGTGACTGATGGTCACACGGCAATAAATGAAACAATTTTCTCATTACAAGTGGTTTATGGTTTAAGACATCAACAATGGATTTTGGTTCATAATGGTAACTCAGGAATGCCTGAGTTTACATTCCAGGGACAGCAATATACCCAGACTCGTCTTCCCAGAGATTTCATTACTGTCATCCATATTTCCTCAGCCATTATTTCAGTGTTTAGGATTCTTCTCTTGACCAAAATGCCTGATACATAGAGTCATATAGTTACACATCACGGAAACAGGGCCTTCAGCCCAACTCATCCATGCTGACTGAGATGTCTATCCATGCTGGTCCCATTTCCTTGTGTTTTCCCTCTACCCCTTGATCCTTTTAGGGAGGCACGGCGGTGTAGCACTAGAGCTACTGACTGGGTTCAATCCTGACTACGGGTGCTGTTGGTAATGAGTTTGTACGTTCTCCCAATGACCTGCGTGGGTTTTCTCCGAGATCTTTGTTTTCCTCCCACACTCCAAAGACGTACTAGTTTGCAGGTTAATTGGCTTGGTGTAAATGTAAAAATTGTCCCTAGTGTGCGTAGGGAAGTGTCAATGTGCGGGGATCATTTGTCATTGCAGACTTGGTGGGCCAAAGGGCTTGTTTCCGCACTGTATGCCTAAACTAAACTAGATTATTCACGGAAACTATCTAAATGTTTTCTGAACATTGTAATTGTAAATACCTCTATAGTTTCCTCTGGTGGCTCATTGCACAGACCTACCACTCCCTGTTGAAAAGGGACCTCTCAGGTCTCTTTTAAATCTTTCCCCTTTCACCTTATATCTATGTCCTCTACATTTAGACACCCCTAGGAAAATGATTGTGACCATCCACCTTACCTAGGCCTACAGGCAATCTGTAGATGACCACGGTTCCAAAAGAAGAATAACCAGGAAATCTTGGAGAGTGTTCTCAGCTCCTCCAGATGGTGGAAAAGCAAGTTAACCCGAAGAAAGTACAAATAATGTGAGAGAGAGGTTTTATTTTTATGGGCAGCTCTGAGGTCATTTCCAGTGTTCGTGCTGGAGTTACATTGATGGGTTTGTGCAGAAAGCTGCTCCCTAGTGTTGAAAAGTAAGTCATAGTGGGTCTGGGCTCTAGAATATCTTCTTGTTGCTCTCTAATTTGGATTCAGTTACAATAAAACAGAACAAATATTATTGTTGTCTTATAGGTGAGGAGGGACAAGAATGAGCTGGTACCAACCATGGGGGTTGTGATTTTTGGGTTGATAGGATCTCTCGGTGTAGGGAAGGACCAAGCTATAAAAAAGTGATCTGGGATTAGATTTAGAACAACTTCAGCATGGACAGAAGAATCGCCCATTCCTTCTCTCCAGAAATGCTGCTTCACCCGCTGAGTTACTCCAGCATTTTGTGTCCATCTTCAGCATGGACAGATCAGGAATCCTCAGTCAGAGCAATGAATAGACTATGAATGGACAGCTGTAGTAGAAACTGAAAGACTAGGAACTCTGAACCTTTAAAATTCCAACATTTGCTAGGTGTCTAAACAAAGAACCAGGACCCAAAAATGAACTTGTACCAATTAGCTAAACCATTTTATATCATGAACTGATGGCCGTGGCCTGTAATATAACTGGAATAGAATTATAGCTACTGTATGCTGTTAGTCATATAGAAACAAGCCCTTCAGTCCAACTCACTGATGCCAGCTAGATTATATAACTGGGGTAGTTCCATCTGCCTGCAATTAGCCTATATCCCTCTAAACATTTCTTATCCACGTACCTATCTAAATGTCTTTTAAAACGACACAACCGTTTCCACTTCTACAGCTTCTTCCTGCAACTTCTGTTGCTCTAAGCTAACTAAATTATCATAGAAATAATTAATGAAACAGAAACCTGGAAGAGAGAAAGGATAGGTAGGAAGATGAGTGGTTTGGTCAAGAATAGGACAGGTGCATTGGTAGACATATGTTAACCAGAGGACTTTGTGTGGCATGTTTTCAAGAGAGTCAAGGGTTGCATGTTAATCGGTCTTTCAACTTCATACCTCTCTTACCGGAATATTTAACAAAAAAAATCAAAAAGGCTTAGACCATGGGTAAGACATTATATGTTTTGCAGTTGAAAAATGAGGAAGTCCAGCTAGACATCACTAAAATATGAAGAATTACATGATGGAATGATGTAATGTAAATATACATCTCCCAGCTAAAAATGATTTCCCGTTTTTCAGTCAAAATATTGGTGTTTATCCTATTGGTAATAATGTTTGTAAATTAGGCAAATGGTCAGAGAAATGGCAAAGTATAAATGCTTGCTCTAGTTTACTCTGTGAATAAATGATACTTTATTGTCATATATGCCCTCCCTAGGGTATCAAGGTACAGTGAAATGCTTTGTTTTGTGTACAACCTAGGCAGTAGGTTGTTGCCATGTATTGGCATTGACAAAGTTACTAAAGTAGCAAACAGTCCTATCTCCTGCCTGTTGCCGCACGTGGCACCAGCCCCCCACCCAGTTTCCTTTTGTGTACCTTCGATTTTCCAGCATCTGCACTTCCTTCTTTAACAGTTTCCCCTCATTATTGGCGCCCCCTCCCTGCCGAGTCTCTTGTTCTCGGTGGCCCAATGCCGGGTCTCCCCATTGTTCTCGGTGGGTCCCCCACACCAGGTCCCCCCATTGCCCTCGCTGGTCCATCTTGTTCTCGGTCCCTCCTCACTCTGGGTGGCTGGGGCTAATTTGGAGTCCGCAGAGGGCGAGCCGGGCATACCGGGGGGTCCTCCGTCGTCAGTCCGCAGCGGGCGTTCCTCGTTCCTCCGATTGCGGCGTCCTCCATTGTTGGTCCGCGGTGAGTGGGTTAGGCCTGCTCGCCAGCAGAGTGGCAGCCCGCTGCTCGCCGGGAGTGTCTTTGAAGGAAAAAGGAATAGGAGGGAGAAATTGGAACGAAGACATGCAGGGAGAAATCTTGTCTAGGACTCAGAGAATGTTGGGTAACCCATGAGAGGACTGAGATTGGTCACCTTGACAGATCCACCACAATGTTACCTGGGAGCATAAGAGGCTGAGAGATGATCATATTGAAATTCACAAGATTATGAGGGGCATGGATTAGAGGGTACTTGGTATCTGGAATGAGCTGCCAGAGGAAGCTGTGGATGTGGTTACAATTATGAATTTTAAGACATTTGAAATAGATATGGTTAGGAAGGGTTTAGAGGGCTCTGGCTGAAATGTGGGCAAATGAGACTTGCCCAATATGTCAACTTGGTCAGCAAGAATAAAGCAGGCCAATGGGGCCCATTTCTGTGCTGTACAACTCCATGACTATATATGACAGGAAGTATGTACTGAGCAGGCTCTGAGTGCTTGCAATTAAAAGCCAAGTATACCATTCACCAGTTGTCAGTGGTGTGTCTCGAATATAGATGCAAATTCAGCACAACTACCTCACCCCCCCCCCCCCCCACCATTTATTTCCAGTTACTAAAGTGCTGTTTCTTGAATCATGGTGGGCTTTCCATCTATCCAGAGGCAGAGTGGACATGATCTTCTCTGTGTGATAACTTCAAGAGAAATGCAGGTGGTGGGCAAAACTGACAACAGAAAGAAGGGGCCCACTTTGGCTGGGAGTATTCTAAAGTTCACAATTTAGGGGCGGCACGATGGCGCAGCGATAAAGTTGCTTCCTTACAGCGCCAGAGACGCGGGTTCGATCCAGACTACGGGTGCTGTCTGTACGGAATTTGTACATTTTCTATGTCACCATGTGAGTTTTCCTTCCCCAGGTATTCCGGTTTCCTTCCACACTCCAAAGACGTACAAGATTGTAAGGTTAATTGGCTTTGGTAAATTTTCCCCAGTGTGTCGGATAGTGCCAGTGTACAGGGATCGCAGGTCAGCATGGAATCGGTGGGCCGAAGGGCCTGTTTCTGCCCTGTATCTCTCTAAACTAAATTAACCAATGTATATGATCTGCGCACTTACAATTATTATTTTTATAATTTTTCATCTATGATATTGCAGAGGGCAAGTTAAATAATTAACCACTGCTGTCGACTTTAATTAGTCCTGCCTGAAAATTATCATTACTGCTCAGCATATACTTAGACTTTTTCAGTGAATTTACAAAAATATCCTCATTGCACTGCTGAATCACTTTGATTCTCTCTCATGTTAGGGTAAGTAGCCTTCAGGGACTTTACAAAAGGGAGTTAGATGTAACATGATACATCAGATGACTCATCATTCATACACAGTCTATTAAAATTATTATTAACTGGACCCCAGCCCCTAGCTGTTTATAAATCTGGAACCTCGCAGATAGGTCAGAGAATGTTTGCTGGTGTTGGGGCACTGGAAGTCCTTCACGCCCAATGCATCCAACTCAAAATCTAACTGAAAACTGTAAACAACAATCTGCTTGATTTATCACTAGTGTGGAAACAGGCTCTTCGGCCCAACTTGCCCACACTGGCCAACATGTCCCAGCTACACTAGTCACACCTGCCCGCGTTTGGCCCATATCCCTCCAAACCTGTCCGATCTATGCACCCGTCTAACTGTTTCTTAAATGTTGTGATAGTCCCAGCCTCAACTACCTCCTCTGGCAGCTTGTTCCATACTCCCACCATCTTTTGTGTAAAAAAGGTTAGCCCTCAGATTCCTACTAAATCTTTCCCCTTCACCTTAAACTTATATCCTCTGTTCCACGATTCACCTACTCTGGGCAAGAGACTCTGTGCATCTATCCGATCTATTCCTCTCATAATTTTATACACCTCCATAAGATCGCCCCTCATCCTGCGCTCCAAGGAATAGAGACCCAGCCTACTCAACATCTCCCTATAGCACAGACCCTCTAGTTCTGGCAACATCCTCGTGAATGTTCTCTGAACCCTAGTGGTGACCACGTGGGTTTTCCCCGGCTGCTCCCGTTTCCTCCATTACTTCAAAGATATACTGGTTTGTAGGTTAATTGGCTTCAGTTAATAATAACTTGCCCCTGATGTGTAGGATTGTCCTAGTGTTCAAGATCATCGCTGGTCGGTGCGGACTTAGTGGACCAAAGGGCCTGTTTCCATGCTGTTCATCTAAAGTCTCACATATCCATCAACTTTCCTTTGATTCTTTTCCCACTTACCCACACTGGATTAATTTACAATTCACCTTCCAACACATCTTTTGGATGTGCGAGGAAACTGGAGCACCTAAGTGAAACCCATGCGTTTAAGGGGAAAACATGCACATTCCACACGGACAGCACCTGAAGTCTGAAACAAACCTGAAATTTAAAATGTATTGATGAAGAACTTTTAGTCAGAAATTCACGTCCACATCTAAGAGGAGGAGGATATACCAGGAGACCACAGAGATGTTGTAATTGTGACCAACTTCAAAATAAGGAGACAATCTTACAATGGTAAAGCTGATTACATGGGGCTTCCTGCAGTCTGCCACAGGGCAAGTTATTGCCAGGGGCCCCCTGAACTGCTTTCTGCTCATGGTTGCAGAGCTGCTCCCCATAACTCCATCCTTGGCACATGGACATAATCTTCAACCACAACACCCCCCAAGCAAATTGTAGGGAGCAGCAGAAACCACCGTAATAAGCATTTTCCATCTTCACTAATGCCTTGGACTCCATTACTCAGGAGGGAATGTGGAACACCCTTCTCAAATGGCAGTGCTGATATATCTTCAACTTCTGTTTGTAACATATGACATGTGTTCCTAACCAATGAATCCTTAGCAGAACTATTTAATGCAGAGAACGTGACCTGGCGGGACCATTAAGGATCGATGCCAAATATGATTGTGTTATTGCCCCAACATTATTTTTCCAATTTTCACACTGCAATGTTGCACCTCGCCTCCAACAAGCTTCATTCTGGAGTGGGGCTCATCTTCAGAATTAAGGGAAATGTTCAATGTCTAGTGACTACAATCCAGAACCACGGTCATTCAAATCTCGTTAGTTGGGCTACAACATTAGTGTGCTGTAATATGCTGACATTAGCATCTGCTTACACACAGAGGCCAAGCTCAGAGCAATCATCAACTTGTTTACTGGAGATGTCAGCTGGTCAAATGTAGCAAGAGCAAGTTAAGATATTTGGCCATAGAACAATAGAAATCTAGAACATACAGGCTCCTATTTTCTTAGGTCCCATCCAGTCTCACCCACACAGGCTTCATGATTCTCTGCCTACATTACAGAACATCATTTAATGCTCCATATATATTAATCAATGCATTGGTAGTAACAATTGTCAGAGGGTCAAAAGTGAGGAAATCCAGTAGGAGATTTAAAGTTATAATAATGAGTAGAAAGATGTTTGTGCTGATTCACTAGAATGTAAGCCACTGTTTCTTGATGCTACGGTGTATAAAGTACAATCCTGACATCAAGTGGTAGAGGTCAGAAATGACAAACTATTCCTCCAATTATCTTGTTGTATTTTATGGAACAGTTTTTGGTGTGAAATTCTTTCTCAAAATAATTTGTTTTCACACCTATAAAGTAAAATAAAAATATTGTTCTTGCCATCTAGCATGCTTTCAGACATTTTCAATATCTGTGCTTGCCACTATTCTAAAAATGACTGTACTTACCTAATGTAAACCCCCGCTGTCAACATGCCTCGAGCCAGTCAGATCGTCAAAGGAAGGTCCCACTGGGACTGGCACTCTGCATTAAATGCTGCCTGCCACCTGTGGTGGAGCCACAAATGGTCTACGTAAAAACTGATGGAATTTTTTCGAAAACACACTAAGGCAATTATACTCCTTTAGCTAGCTGTCATTACAGGAATATTTCAGAGACTTTCAAATTATCAAAATTATTGAAAATATATAAAATATTAAAAGTGTTAAATTATTTTTCGTAAATTTAAAAAACCAAAAACACGTAAATAAAAATATTTAAAGTATTTAGAATAAACAAAAATAGATAAAACTCTCAAAATTTTGGTCAACTTTTTGCCAAAAGCTGCTTTATTACATTTCCTCATGAAATAATATCAAAACTAGTACTGTACCTAAAACTGCAGATATCCACACGTGTCTGACTACATTAATACTGTTCTCCGTCCACAATGTTATCGTTAATCTCCCAACTCTCTAAGGACGTCAGTAAACTGAAGTTTAAAAGACTCTTTGGCAGGGCGCATGAATCGGAAAGGTTTGGAGGGATATGGGCCAGATGCAGGCAAATGATACTAGCTCAGTTAAACAACTTTGTCAGCATGTACGAGTTGGGTTGAAGTCCTGTTTCTTGTGCTGTATAGCTCTATAACTCTAACTAAAATGTATCCTTGCACCTTGCAGCCATTCAAAACAGATATGCTGTTTTTGATGCCACACCAAACCCCAAGTGCTGATTCCCCAATTTAACGGCTAAGAAACTTTGCACTCAGCCAATGCACCAGATGAGGTATCCAATATCAGAGGAATGCTTAAAAGATAGTAAATGGCTGACGACAGATTCTTCTGCATTCACATGGAAATCACAAAATTACACAGCAGTTATGCCTAATATTCCCAATGGCATCCTGACTCAAAATGAAACAAGCTAATTTGTACAACTTGGCACCCCAATGGAATTTCAAACATCCTCATGCCAAGCCAAAATGAGAAACAATCTCTGATTCTCAGGACTCAAGGCATATTTTCCACACCAGCCACGAACAGATATATAGAACCAAACTGAAATAAATGAAACTCCTATTCTCCTCTGCAATTCAGGAAGCTCCCGACTACCATTTTACATTTACTGCTCACCCCAAACTATTTTCATGGTAATAGAATCATAGAGCCATCGAAATGGGGACGGACAAATCATAGCCGGCAACAGATGACTTCAGGCAGTGTTCCGTGATAGGCAGATTGTTGGACAAAGGCTAGAGATAGAAACAGGTTTGAGCCCAAGAGGGATACATAGTTGCAAACTGTGAAGCTAGTTAAAGACTTTTAATGGAGTAGCAGAGGGGAGATGGGGGGGGGGAAGAGAAACTGGTGCAACATCCGACAAGGTTCAGGGGAAGGTAGTGGGGGAAGAGAGTGTTTTTTTTGGGGGGGGGGGGGGGAGTGAGAAGGAAGGTGTATGTAGATGTTACCTAAAATTGGAGAATTCAATGTTCATACTGTTGTATTCTCATGCGGAATATTAGGTACTAGTTCCTCCATTTTTCGTGTGGCCTCACTCTGACTATGGAGGAGGCCCAGGACTGAAAGGTCAGAATGGGAATGGGATGAGAAATTGAGGCTCTGGTCAGGAAAAAGGACGCATGGGTCAGGCATAGCCAGCTGGGATCACATGTATCCCTAGAGTATAGGGATTGAGGAGATAAAATTAAGCATGAAATCAGGAGGGTAAAAAAGGACATGAGGTTACTCAGGCAGATAAGGTTGAGGAGAATCCAGAGAGATTTTATGTCATTTAAGGGAAAAAGGGTATCTAGTGAGGGAACAAGGACCCTCACAAACCAAAGTGGGTCACCTATGTGTAGAGCCACTGGAGATGGGCAAATCAATATCAAATCAAATCAAATACTTTTAATTGTCATTGCACAACAACTGTACAACGAAATTCATTGCATCTCCTTCAGTGGTATACATAGAAGACACGACGGGATAAAAGATTAAAAGAACAAAAACACAAACAACCATTGACTCTCATATACCGGCAAGATCAGTAAATGAAATTAATTTTTAAAAAAAAATAGATAATAGAAATATTTTTTTAAATATTGCGCATTATATTACCCCACGCATAGTGTTGTGTTGCCAGCAGTGTTATCTATTTGAGTTTAGTTCTTTAATGGCACGTGGGTAGAAACTGTTAATTAGTCTACAAGTGCGGGCCTTCAGAGACCTGTATCGCCTCCCAGAGGGCAGTAGAGTGAAAAGGTGGTTGGCAGGGTGTGGTGTGTCCTGTTTGATGTTTGTGGCCCGGCGTAAACATCGGGCCCTGTAAATGGAGGGTAGCTGAGCGTTTGTGATGCTCTGTGCTGTTTTAATAACTCTCTGTCGTGATCATTAATTAATTATTTCTCCTCTATTTTACTACAAAGAAAGATATAAAGACTTGGGAACGGGGAAATTAATGGGGATGTCTTGAAGACAGTTCGCTTTAACTCAAGATGCTGGATGTCGTAAAAGTTATGAGGCTAGATACATTTCTGGGGGTCTGATCAGGTATATCTAAGGACACTGTGGAAGTTCAGGAAGAAATTGTGAGAACCCTGGCTAAGATACATAAATCATTGTTTGCCACGGATGACATGCCAGAGGACTAGAGGGTGGCTAATGTCGTGCCACTATTTTACAGTAAGAATGGCTCAAAGAAACACTTGGGAACAAGAGACCGGTAAGCCTAACATCAGTGGTAGGCAAGTTACAGGAGAGGATTCTGAAGGATAAGTTATACATGCATTTGAAAAGACAAGGGCTGATTAGGTATAGTCAGCATTGCTCTGAGAATGGGAGATCGTATCGCACAAATTTGAGTTTTTTCAAAAAAAGCACCTAAAGAGGTTCGTGAGGGAAGAGCCATAGATGGTCTATAGGGGACTTCAGAAAAGCCTTTACTGTTTCCACATGATAGACAGCTCTGAAATGTTAGATCGTTTGGGATCCAGGAAGAGCTATCTAAAAGGGGACAGACAGCTGAGGATGCTGGTGGAAGGTTGGTTTTTGGACTGCAGGCCTGTGACTAGTGGTGTGCCATAGGGCCCAGGTCTGGGTCCATTGCTGTTTTTTGGTTTATATCGATGATGTCAATGAGAATGTACAAGACACCTGACACTCTAGTAGATGGTACTGGAGACAGTGAAGACAGTTATCAAGAATTACAGCAGGATCTTTATCAGCTTAGGTAACTGGGCTGAGGAATGGCGAATGGAGTTTAATTCAGATTAGTGTGAGCGGTTGCATTTTGGAAATCAAACCAGAGCAAGACCTTCACGGTGAACGGCAGTGCTGTAGACAAGGGGGATCTAGGAGTACAGAAAGTGCAGTTGCAAATAGATAAGATGGTGAAGAAGGGGTCAAGCCATGCCGACTTTGATCAATCAGGAAATTAAGCTTAGAAATTGGAACATTATTTTACAATTGTACAGAAATTGGCGAGGCCCCCACTTATGGTATTGTGTTCAGTTTTAGTCATCTTCCATAGGAAAGATGCCATTCAGCTGGGGAGAGAGCTAAGAACGATTTACAAGGATGTTGCAAGGACTCAAGGGCCTGAGCAATAGGCAATGGTTGGGCAAGCTAAGATTATTCTTTCTTGGAGTGCAGAAAATTGAGGGGCGACCTTATAGAGGTATACAAAATCACGAGTGACATAGAAAGAGTGAATGAGTCTTTTCCCACAGGGTTGGGAATCAAGAACTAGAGGGCATTGATTTAAGGTGCGAAGAAAAGATGCAACGTGCCCTATGGGGCAATCTTTTCCACTGGAAGGATGCTGGGTATATAGAATGAGCTGCCAGGGGAAGTAGTCAAGGAAGTCATAATACTAACATGAAAAGTGTTTTGGACAGTTACATGGATAGGAAAGTGTTATATTCCGGACGGCAGAATGAATAACAACTTACACGCAGGTTGCCTGGATCAAGAGAGAGAGATTTATTACCCAACTTATATACAACACCAACTCATTAACATACTCATTAACATATGAATACATCATACTGCTCTCCTTTTTTAAAGTATTAAATCTAAGTACTCAGTTACAATTTTGTTGTTGTTGTGATACTTGATTTAAACCCAGTATTTTATAAATCTTAAATGATAAACATAATATATTTATTTTACATATCTACATGTTTTCGTTTTATTTATACAGTGAGTTACTTAATTTACAAACCTAATCTGACTACTGGTTTACGGATCCTGCCTGATCGTCTAACAGTAACAGGTGTAACAGGTTTAGGTGTTGACACAACTGTAGGTTTGTTTGGCTCTGTTTTAGTACCCTGACTTTGACCAGAGGAACCTGTTTCTTTGTCTGTATTAACTGAACTTTGTGTTTCAATCACAGTGGTCCCTTCCAACTCACTTTCAGATAAAAACTCAGGGATTAGGACTTCATGCTCAGTTTTTGGTTCATCTTTGGCTGGAATCATTTGATCAACGAACACTTTTGATCCTATCTCCAACTTCAACTAAGTATCTTTTTGTTCCACACACTTCCACTATTTTCCCAACATCCCATTTGTCTTGACTGGACTTGTTGGGAGGACTGAGAACACAAACCTGCTCATCTGGCTTGAAGTACCTTTCCTTTTTGCTCATCTGGCTTGAAGTACCTCTCCTTTTTGTGGGAGTCAAAATGGCGTTTTTGACTTAACTGTTTTTGCTCAACTCTCAAGGCCAAATTGGGTTGAACTAGACTTGTGCATATTCTTAGCCTTCTCTTCATCAACAGTTCTGCAGGTGAGTAACCCGTTGTTGTGTGTTTTGTGGTTCTGTACTTCAGCAAGAAACTAGCCAAACGATGTTTCATGCTGAGCTTTGAACTGCCCTGCAAGACCTGTTTCTTGAGAGCATCTTTAACAATTCGAACAGACCTTTCCGCCGCCCCGTTGGAGGCTGGATGGTATGGGGGAACAAGTGTGTGTTTTACACCATTCCGCTGCATGAACTCTTTGAACCGTTCTGAACGAAACTGAGGCCCGTTATCAGAAACAAGTTCTTCCGGTAATCCATGGCATGTAAAAATTGATCGCAACTCATCTATGGTACGCTCGGTAGCAGTGCTTGACCCCATATGCTTAACCTCAATCCATTTGGAATGACTATCTACTAGTACCAGAAAGTGATCATTACCCTTTTCATAAAATCTACATGAACTCTCTGAAAAGGTCTAACTGGCCATGACAAGGGTCGCAGTGGTGTTTTTGGTGGTTTACTCCGGCAATTTTGGCAAACACTACATTTGCTCACCAGTGACTCGATGTCACTGTCAATACCAGGCCAATACACAAAACTTCTGGCAATTTACTTCATGCTTACTATGCCAGGATGTTCGGCATGAAGTTCATTCATAATTTTGTTTCTCACAGACTCTGGTACAACCACTCTGTAACCCCACTTAATGCATCCCTGCTCACATGATAATTAATGGCGTTGCTTATAGAAACATAGAAACATAGAAAATAGGTGCAGGAGTAGGCCACTCGGCCCTTCGAGCCTGCACCACCATTCAATATGATCATGGCTGATCATCCAACTCAGTATCCCGTACCTGCCTTCTCTCCATACCCCCTGATCCCCTTAGCCACAAGGGCCACATCTAACTCCCTCTTAAATATAGCCAATGAACTGGTCTCAACTACCTTCTGTGGCAGATAATTCCAGAGATTCACCACTCTCTGTTTGAAAAATGTTATTCTCATCTCGGTCCTAAAAGACTTCCCCCTTATCCTTAAACTGTGACCCCTTGTTCTGAATATCCCCAACATCGGGAACAATCTTCCTGCATCTAACCTGGAAAGGCTTCAGCTCTGAGTTCAGAAACTGAATTCAATCCACTACCGATTTCAGTCCAACCATTCAATGTCTGTTCATAGACCCACTTCAGCACAGTGTCTTTCTCTGTTTCTCCTGCAATTTCTGTTGCAGTCACTGGAAAGTCTTCATCTACAACTTGCAGCGTGTAGATTGAGTTCTCACTTCCCACGTCAGAGTTCTCATGGGGCAACTGGGACAACGCATCTTCAACTGCGTTGCACGGAGCTTCTGCACTCAACCTTATAGTCATACTGGGACAGTAAAATTGTCCACGCTGCATCCTTGATGCCGCCATGGAAGGTATAGGTGACTTGGGACCAAGTATCACTAGTAGTGGTTTATGATCAGTCACTAGGCTGAATGGTCTGCCGGGAAGAAACCGGTGGAATTTCTTGATTCCGAACACGATGCTGAGTGCTTCCTTTTCTATCTGTGCATAATTGTGTTCACTCAGTGATAAGGTGCGGGATGCAAAAGCAATAGGCTTTTCCTGACCGTCATTCATTATGTGGGAGATCAAGTCAAGTCAAGTCAGAAGAGTTATTGTCATGTGTCCCAGATAGGACAACAAAATTCTTGCTTTGCTTCAGCACAACAGAATAAAGTAGACATGAATACAGAACATATCAGTGAGTCCATATACCATTATATAAATATATACACACACATCAATAAATAAGCAGATAAAGTGCAAATAAACAGATAATGGTCTATTAATTTTCAGAGATATGTTTCAGTTGAGTTTAATAGCCTGATGGCTGTGGGGAAGTAGGTATTTCTGAACCTGAACGTTGCAGTCTTCAGGCTCCTGTACCTTCTACCTGAAGGTAGCGGGGAGATGAGTGTGCGGCCAGGATGGTGTGGGTCCTTGATGATGCTGCCAGCCTTTTTGAGGCAGCGACTGTGATAGATCCCCTCGATGGTAGGGAGGTCAGAGCCGATGATGGACTGGGCAGTGTTTACTACTTTTTGTAGTCTTTTCCGCACCTGGGCGCTCAAGTTGCCGAACCAAGCCACGATGCAACCGGTCAGCATGCTCTCTACTGTGCACCTGTAGAAGTTAGAGAGAGTCCTCCTTGACATAACGACTCTCTGTAATCTTCTCAGGAAGTAGAGACGCTGATGTGCTTTCTTAATAATTGCATCAGTGTTCTCGGACCAGGAGAGATCTTCAGAAATATGCACGCCCAGGAATTTGAAGCTCTTGACTCTCTCCACCATCGACCCGTTGATATAAACGGGACTGTGGGTCCCCATCCTACCCCTTCCAAAGTCCACAATCAGTTCCTTGGTTTTGCTGGTGTTGAGGACCAGGTTATTGTGCTGGCACCATTTGGTCAGTCGGTCGATCTCACTTCTATACTCTGACTCGTCCCCATCAGTGATACCTCCCACGACAGTGGTGTCGTCAGCGAACTTGATGATGGAGTTCGCACTATGACCAGCTCCGCAGTTATGAGTTTAGAGTGAGCACTGCACCTATACCATAACTTGAAGCATCACAAGCAAGTTTCATCTCACGTGTCGTATCATAGTGAACAAGGAGTTTGTCACTTGTCAAGTTGTCCTTGCAGATGTCATATGCACGCTGCTGTTCCTTTCCCCACGTCCATTTCAAATCTTTTTGTAGCAGATGATGTAGTGGCTTTAGCACAGTTGCTAAATCTGGAAGGAATCGTGCATAGAACTGCACCATCCCAAGGAATGATCGTAGCTCTGGCACATTGTTGGGTTTTGGAGCATTCACTTTCGCCTTCGTTGAAGTCCGTTGGCATCTGCTTTGAGTCCAAGGTAGACCACCTCTGACTGCGCAAATGCACATTTATTTTGTCGCAGTTTGACATTGTGGCAGCTCAGTCGTGTGAGAACTTGCTCAAGGATTTCCAGATGTTCTACCATGCCATCTGTGAATATCAGTAGGTCATCCTGGTTGCACACACAGTGCGGAATGCCTTGTAACATTTTGTCCATGACAGACTGGAAAATTTTCAGGGAGGATTTCACACCATAGGGCAGCTTTGTATATGAATACAAGCCCTTATATGTGTTGATAGTCAAGTACTGCTGACTTTCCTTGTCGACATTGAGTTGGGCATAAGCGTGGGACAAATCCAGTTTAGTGAAGACTCTTGCTTCGCTAAGTTCTGCGTACAGATCTTGCGAGGTTGGTAATGGATATTGTTCGTCATCAACGGCTTGGTTGATTGTGACTGTAGTCACCACATAGTCCAACAGTTTTGTCGGCCTTGGGTACGGCCACAATTGGCGTTGCCCAGTTACTCTGGTCTGTCTTCACGAGTACTCCATTCCATTCTAACCTGTCGAGTTCTTCCTCCACTTGTTGCTTTAGTGCATATGGTACAGGTCTTGGTCGACAATACACAGGTTTAACATCTTGCTTAATTCGAATGTGTGCAGAGTACCCTGTTATTCCCATATAACTGTCAGCAAAAATGTTTGCATGTTTGCTTATGACGTTTTCAAGATGTGATTTGGACAAATCAATGCTGAAAATGTTCTTCCAGTCTAACTCTATTCTACTCAGCCAATCCTTTCCAAGGAGGGTTGGTTTATTTCTGTAGCTGGCCACTATGATGGGCAGTGTTACTGACTGACCATTATGCTGAACTTTACAGTTCATTTGTCCACATGTGTCCAAAACTTCGCCCGAGTAGGTTCTCAGTTTGACCTTACTCTCAAACAATGGTATCTGTGGGAACTTTGTTTCGTACAGGTCTTTGCTCGTGACCGAACAATCTGCTGCCGTGTCAATACACATATCGATTAACTGTTCATTTATCATTAGTTTAGTTCGAAAGTCCTTGCCATGGCTGGTTGTAGGCTTATCGATGTTGGTTGCATAAATGGTGTACAACCCAAGCTCATTTCCATCAGGGTTCATCTCCAAGTTGTGAACTCCTTTCTGGTGTTGTTCTGGCTTGATTCCCACAGATTGTTAGTTTCCTGTTTTAAGCTTGGCCCGACATGCTGAGACGTTATGGCCTTTCTTCTGGCAGTTATAGCACTTGGCCATTTTGAACTGACAAAATTGGGATGAGTGATTACCGTTGCAATGATAACAACTGGCCGAACCTGGGTCCCCGCCGTACTTTGGTTTTGGTTTAGCACCTCTTGGTTTGGCCACAGGCGCTGCCTTGTGACTGTAAACAGCCACTGCAGTCCATGGTGGACGAAACTCGTGAGCATTCTTTGATGCCATCTCCATTGTGGTAGCAATCTTGCATGCTTTCTCGAATGTAAGATCTGGAGTGTTCGTGAGTTTAGATTGAATTCATTCATCCACTAGACCACAAACAAATCTGTCGCGTAGTGCGCATCCGAGAAAGGTTCCAAAGTTACAATGCAAAGTTACGTTTTTCAAGGCAACAATATACTCATTGATTTTCTCATTCTGTTTCTGGTTTCTAGTGCCAAATGTATAGCTTTCTGCAATTTCCAGAAGCTTTGGGTTGAAGTGCTCCTCCAACTTCTTCATAATGTCATTGAATGGCACGTCTTTTGCCTTTATGGGCGCAAGGAGATTCACGAATGTGCCGTACACTTCAGGACCAATCTTCGTGAGCAGAATCGCTTTCATGCGTTTGCAAATGGCCTTATTTGTTTCAGTCACTACCTCTCCTTCACCACTAATCTCCATTATGTTGTTTGCCGTGAAAAATATATATTTGCTCTCTCCATATAGGAGCTGAACGGCTCTCTACTCTTGTCAAAAGTGCCAAGGTTTCCGATGTAGCCTGTGGACGCTGCCATCGTGTCGTTCTTTTTTTTTTAAAGTCCGTTCAAAAGCCCGGAATTTCTGTCTGTTCTGGTGTAACAATTCACCTAAAACTAAGCTGTACAAAGTCTATTTAGCTTGAGGAACTCGACAAAAAAAACATCTTATACAATCCCAAGGACGGCATCTTGCCACGGAGACACAACGTAGAGATAGCCTGACAAACTCTCGACGATTTGTCCAGCTGCTGTTTTAAACTACAGTCCCCTGCTTAGAAGGATCTGCGGCCTATCGTGTCCAGCTCGCAAACAACTGCGACACAACTCCATATTTACTGTTTAAACCGTTAAACAATACTGCATGTTGCTAAACAATCTTGCACTGTATTTAAAGGATGAGTTCACAAAATCTATCCCATCCTCGTCGCCAATTTTGTTATATTCTGGACGGCAGAATGAATAACAACTTACACGCAGGTTGCCTGGATCAGGAGAGATTTATTACCCAACATTCCCTGCTTATATACAACACCAACTCATTAACATTTACATGAATATGTATGAATACATTACAGAAAGGGTTTGAGGTATATGGGTCAAATACACGCAAATGGGCCCGGCTTAAATGGCAAGTCGGGCCGAAGGGACTGCTTTTGAACTGTATAACTCTGAGTGCTCATCTTTCTGCAAGAACAGATGAACTACAATTTAGAATGCACCCCTTTTAATCCATGCACAAAAAATCTGGGGCTAATAATGCAATTTTCAATAGGGGCACAGAACAATCCTGGACTGTCATTGTAGCCATTTCTGCAGGCATAATGTGGCTGTGAGTTCCAGCTGATGGATCTGCTTGAGCTCGGAGTGCACCATTCATTATATGAGCGCTGAATAACCTGGACTAAAACTTCACTTTGATTTAAATGTATAAGACAACTTCATTCCAGCCCGAAATTCTGTAGCTTCCTATGAAAAAATATGCCACACTTGGTGTCATATTTGATTCCAAGGCTGCCTTTCAACTACATATCCATGTCATCTCCAACAGCAGTTATTTTCACGATGACTAATGTAATAAATAGGCTGGTTAAGGCAAAAAGGCAAAAAATAGGCAGCTGAAATTGATGCTAGCCTTGATTTCCTAGGGCTTAACATTTTGATTAACTTAAGAAAAAGACCTAAAAGACACTGCCATGGCTGATGCCGAGACCACTCATAATTTATTGTTTGACTGACCAATCAACCACAAAGGAATAATCAGATCTGTTTCACATCATGTTGCTTTGTACTAATATATAACATTATAACATTAACTGTGATTTCTTTGTGAACCAATAAAACCTTTTGGATTGCTTGACATTTCGGGAAAACTGTGGTCTTCATAAAAGTTAAGATCTGGCAATATACAGGCACTATTCCTCTCCTTCCTTTTAATTTTATGTAAATAGAATGTCAACAATCATTTTAAAGCCTTCATACACAAAGTGAAAGGAAAGGTGATACTTGAAAAGAGTTAGCATTTCAAGTCAATGGCCTTTCATCAGAAATGTTCAGGCAAATGGGTTTTAAGATGCAGAGAAAAGGGAAAACAGATGAGGAATAAAACTAATATCCATAATACAGTGGCAGTCAGGAGGGATTAAATAGTAGGGCAAGAAGACAGAGTGATAATGGGAACCAAGAAACTTGGATCTAGCTGGAGGTGACGCACCTCTGAGGAGCAGGACCATCATCAGAAGCTATAGAAGACAAACACTGTGGATGGGAATATCTAAATATAATAAACACAGAATGCAGGGAGTCCTCATAACTGAATTTGTTGAACTCATGTAGTTGTAATGTGCCTACTCAGAGGATCAGTATTAATCTCTCAAGGTTAATTTGAGTTTCATCTAAACTGCAGCAGTCAGAGAGAGGTCAGACCAGTAGTAGATGAAGAATTAAAATGAACTGCCAATAATCAATTCACTGAGGACTAATCCTGCAGGTTTGCTGTTTAGTAAATCTCAGCCTGAGGAAGCTGAACCTTCTGGCACTTCCTGCACTCCGAGGTAGACATTTATTTTTCTGTTCTGATGAATGATCCACTGAGTATTTCATGCATTCTATTTTATTTCAGATTTACAGCTACTGCTGCAGTCTGTACCTCAGAGTTCTAGCATGTTTTCTTCTGCACTGCCTTCATTAACTCCTCTCAAAGATAGTACCTGGATAACCTTGGAAACCATCCTTTCACTGACATTCCTTTTGATCTTGACCCATACAGCTAAGAAATAAGCCTCTTGACCCACCATATCAATGCCAATCATCAGCATATGTCTATATTAATCATACTAACTAGCACTTAGCCTGTAACCTTCTAATCATTGGCAATTCAAATGCTCGTCTAGTGTCATAGCATAGGATGAGGTTTTGGCCCAACTTATCAATGCCAACCAATTTGCCGAACCAAAATAGTCCCGATTGCCCACACCTGGCCCAGATCCGTCTACATCTTCCTATCCATGGAGCTGTCCAAGTGTCTTTTAAATGTCATTATTGTATCTGCCTCTGGTAACTTGTTCAATATACACCTCACCCTGTGTATGGAAAAATCTACCCCTAGGGTCCTTTTTAAATCTTTCCCTTCTCACCTTAAACATGTGCCCTCTCCCACCCTGGGGGAAAGACTGTGGCTATTCACCTTATCTATGCCCCTTATAATTTTATAAACATCTATAAGGTTACCACTCTGTCTCTAGGATCCAGGGGAAATAAGTCCTAAACTTTCCAGCCTCTCCTTATGCAGGGCTGCCAACATTGGGTGAGAGTTGAGAGTGAGAAATTGCGAGGGAGTGTAGCAACCGAGGGGGGGAGGGTGTGGGAGGAGGGGTGCCCCCCTCCCATGGTAGGGAGCTTTTCCATTTTTCAGCTTGAAATTGTGCAATCTGTAGTGAGTCTTTTAACTTACACTTGAATGCAACATTTATGCTTCAAATTGGATTAGGTATGAATAAGGTTAGGCTAAATTACATTCCCAATTACATTCCACATTAGTGCCAGGCTCTGATCAACAGGTGCAGCACATGAATGACCTTAATATATTCATGTATGGAAATCAGATTATAATTCATGCTGTTATATATATAGAGAAACAAAAACATAGAAACAAGGCAAGAGGAGTCAGACTTCCATCACTGTTCTGCACAAATAAATCAATCAACCTCACCCTATAGAAACAAGACAAAAATAATGCCACATATTCAACCGCATATGGTTCAATGAAATTAAGATATATATGTAAAACATATATATGGAAACAGGCCCTTCGACCCATCACCGACCAGGTGCTCTGTGTCCAGCTGGGGTCCAGGGGAAGTGAGTGTCAGTGACCCGGGAGAGGTGAGGGACAGTGACCCGGGGATCAGGCATCGGAGCGGAGCTATTGGCCGAGATTCATCCCCGCGGCTCCGGAGGCGGCAACGATGCCCCCACTCACCCGGTCCGCTCCTGGCTCTGGGCCGGGGTTAAAACTCCATGCGGTGTGGACAGAGCGGCTGCCGGACACAGAGCCGCTGGAGGTGAGGGTGGGAGGTGTGAGCGGTGCCTCAGGGGGGGCGGTGCTGGGACCACCGCCGTGTCTCACCTATCACACCATCTGCACGGGAATGTGAATGCGGGTGAGGCAACATCTATAGAGCGGTAGACAAAAATGCTGGAGAAATGTTTGAGTCTGAAGAAGGGTCAAACTCAGACATAGATGCTGCCTCACCCGCTGAGTTTCTCCAGCATTTTTGTCTATATTGCCATTTTAAATAGTGTGCGATGGGCTTAAGCCAATTGCTCGTTCTTTACGGGAAACCCGCTGACAAAAAATTATTCTCATTGGTGAGTGTGGAGGAGTGTGACTTTATTTATTTATATTAAAAAAAAAAAAAATTGGAGCGTGAGAACTTCTGTCATCAGCGTGAGAGCGTGAGAATTTTGTCAAATGCGTGAGTCTCACGCTCAATGCGTGAGAGTTGGCAGCCCATGCCTTATGACTCAAAGCCTCAGTTCTAGGAACATACTCGTAAAAGGAGAATGGTTCGATTGGAGCAAGAGGTGGCAAACGATGTACGGATCCAGTAGAAAAGGTTGATTGACAGATGAAGTCAGGTGGGGGAAGGAAGGTGGAGAGAGCAACAGAGGTAGGATGTAATAAGTAGAGAAAAAAAGGCTGCAAATACTGGTATTTGATAGGAAAGGTGGGCGAAGAGTTAAATCAAATATGGTAGGGATGGCGGGCAGATAGGAACAGTGAAAAGAGGGAATAGGGTGCCCTTTGGATGGAGTGTGTAGGTGATTGGCAGATGAAGTGGGTAGGGGAAGGGAAAACTGGGTAATAGGGGCTGGGGGTTGGAAAGAAAGTGGTTTGTGCGGATCTAGGTGAAACAGGAGAAAAGGACAGAGAAAGAGCAGGTTACCTGAAATTGGAGAATTCAATGTTCACAGTTGCAGACTAACCAGGCAAAATACGAGATACTATACCTCGAGTGTGTGATTGGCCTTATACTGGCAGTGGATGAGGCTGAGGACACAGGGGTCAGTGTGGGGATGTGAAGTAAAATGGTTTGCAACAGGGAGCTCTAGGTGAACAACGTGAACAAAATGCACGTGCTTAGAAAAGTGGCTGTCTAAACTGCACTTGGTCTCATTAATGTACAGAAGGCCACATCACGAGCACCGAATGCAGGAGATGAGATTAGAGGGGGTGCAAATGGATCTCTAAATCAACTGGAAGGGCTGTTTAGGTGATGAGGGAGGAGATGTAGGGATAGCATTTATATCTCCTAGTTGAAGGGGAAAAAGCCAAAGGGGAGAAAGAGATAGGGAAAGGGGGAGGGAGGGGTGTGAATCAGGGAGTTATGGAGAGTGGTCCCTGCAGAAAGGGTGGGAAGGGGAAGATGTGACTGGTGTTGGAATCAATGTTATATGTGGCAGATCTGTAAAATAATAATAAATTGGATGCTGGGGCTAGTGGGGTGGAATTTAATGTTGAAGCAATGTTGATTAAATTAACGAGTTTCTCAGATGTATGAGGCAGCTTCAATATAATCGTGATGCAGCAGAGAAATAGTTGGATGCAGTGCCAGAGTATGTTAGGAACAAAGACATGTAACTAACAAAAAATGCATAGTTAGGGCCCAAGGCTACAGAAAGTGAAATAAATCAAAAGAGAAGTTGTTCAGGGCAACAGCAAGTGTAGCCTAGCAGAGGAGATTAGGGGTAAAAACAAACTGCTGGAGGAACTCAGTGGGTCAGAAAACACCGGTCTAGGGAAATGGTCCAGATGACGTTTCAAGTCAGGATCAAGGTCCATTTACCTCCACAGATACTGCCTGACCTTTTTGAGTTCCTCCAGCAGTTTTAGTTTTCCTCAAAATTCCGACATCTGCATTCTCTCGTGTCTCCATTTGAAAAGGAGAACTGGACTCGTCTGTTTTACAAAGGGTATCAGGTGCACAGAAACACCACCCCTGCAGGTTCTCTCCAAGTCGAACACCGTCTTGATGGAGAAATATATTGGTGGTCTTCAGGGCTGTCAACATTGGGTGAGAGTTGAGAGTGAGAAATTGCGAGAGACCAAGCCCGAGGGAGCATAGCGACCAGGGGGGTGGGGGGGGGGGTGGGAGGAGGGTGCGTCCCCTCCCATTGGTACTGAACTTTTGCATTTTTCAGCTTGAAATTATGCAATATGGTGCATACTGTAGCGACCCTTTTAACTTACACTTGAATGCAATATATAAGTTTTTAATTGGATTGGAGCATTTTTGAAAGGGGGAGGCTGAGCGATCACTGATCACTGGCCTTGGGGGTACCCGGTGAGGGAGTGCAGCAACCGAGTAGGGAGAGGGTGAGGAAGTGGGGTGTCCCCCCTCCCAGGGTAGGAACTTTTTGAAATTTGATGTACTAAAATCATGATTTAGTGCATAGTAGAAGTATGATTTCAATGTTTTTTGTATGACGTATTTTTAAGAGGTAACTTTTTAAGGGGTAACTTTATCCACACAAAGGGTGATGGGTGTATGGAACAAGCTGCCAGAGGAGGTAGTTGAGGCAGGGACCATCCCAACATTTAAGAAAAAGTTAGACTGATACATGGAGAGGACAGGTTTGGAGGTATGGACCAAAAGCAGGTAGCTTAGCTTTGACATGTTGGCGGGTGTGGGCAAGTTGCGCAGAAGGGCCTGTTTTCACATTGTATCACTATGACTACCTTATACCTCCACCATGCATGAATGCTTCAAAATCAAGTGATTGAGTTTTATTGCCATATACTCACATAGAAACATAGGAAATAGGTGCAGGAATAGGCCATCGGCCCTTCGAGCCAGCACTGCCATTCAATATGATCATGGCTATTCATCTAAAATCAGTACCTCTTTCCTGTTTTTTCCCCATATCCCTTGATGTCATTAGCCCCAAGAACTAAATGTAACTCTCTCTTGAAAACATCCAGTGAATTGGCCTCCACTGCCTTCTGTGGCAGAGAATTCCACAGATTCACAACTCTCTGTGTGAAGAAAGTATGTCCTCATCTCAGTCCTAACTGGCCCCCCCTTTATTCTTAAACTGTGACCCCTGGTTCTGAACCCCCCCAACATTGGGAACATTTTTCCTGCAGTTAGTGTGAAAATCTAGCAGGCAATCAGGAATCTTTCTCCAACCACCCCCATTTGAAGTCCACTATCTTCCACCGTTTCTACACAGGGCTTGGTACTTACTTCCAGCAGCCACTGGTTGTCCTCCTGGATTCACCGAGCCGCAGCCGGATCCATGCCGGTCACCAGGGCGAATTTGGCACAGAGACTCTCACGGCGCAACGCTTCCGACGCCTTGCACTGAGGCTGCTCCATGGCCGGAGCTGCAGTGAGCGACTCGCCAGCCCCGATCCCCATCCGCATCTGTCCCCTCCGCTGCTTCTGCTTCCATGCAGTTAATATGAGTTTTTAAATTTTCGTTGATCACAGAATTTCTCACAACGAGAGCGAGAGAAATTTGTGATCAGCGTGAGAATTTGGCGAAATGCGTGATTCTCACGCTCAATGCATGGGAGTTGGCAGCCCTGCCTCTCTATCCCCCTCTCTCCCCCTCTCTCTCTCCCTCTCTCTCTCTCCCACCTCACTCTCATCCTCTCTCTCTCCCCCATCTTCTGCTATCTCTCCTCTCAACCCCTCTCTCTCTCCCCTCCCCCCTCTCTTTCCCCTCTCTCTCTCCTCTCTCTCTCTCTTGGTCTCTCCTCTCACCCCCTCTCACTCTCTCCCCTTCCCTCTCTCTTCTCTCTCCCCCTCTCTCTCTCTCCTCTGTTCCCCTCTCTCTCCCCCCTCTCTCTCTTCCCCCTCTCTCCCCCTCTCTCTCGTCCCCTCTCTCCTCTCTCTCCCCCTTTCCTCTCTCTCCCTCCCCTCTCATTCCCCTCTCTTCCCCTTCTTTCTCCCCCTCCCTCTCTCTCCCCCTCGCTTCCCCCCCTCTCTCTTTCTCCCTCCCTCTCTATCTCCCCCTCTCCCTCTCCACACACACTCCCCTCTCTCCCCCTCTCCTCTCTCTCTTCCCCCCTCTCTCTCTCATCTCTCTCTCCTCCTCCCCCCCCATTTCTCCCTCCCACCTCACTCCTCCCCTTGCTCTCCCTCCCCTCTCTCTTTCTCCTCTGTCTCTATCTCCTCTTTCTCTTTGCCCCCATTTCTCTTTCCCCCGTTTCTCTTTCCCCCTCTCCCTATTCACCCTCTCTCTTTTATCACCCTCTCTCTTCCCCCTCTCTCTCCCATTCTCCTCTACCCTCTCCACCCCCTCACTCTCTTCCCTCTTTCTTCCCTCTCAACCCTCTCTCTCCCCCCTTCTCCCACCTCACACTCTCCCCTCTCTCTCCCCTCCCCCCTCCCTCTTCTCTCTCTCCATTCACTCCCCTGTCTCTCCTCTCACCCCCTCTCTCTCCCCTGTCTCCTTCCCCCCTCTCTCTCTCCACCTCCCTTTGAGAGTCTCTGTGCCTTTGAGAGACTCTCGCGGCAGCGGCGCAACGCTTCCGATGGCCCGGGACTCTTGCACTGGGGCTGCTCCATGGCCCGAACTGCAGCGAGCCAGCCCCGCAAAGACTCGCCAGCCCGGCAAACACTCGCCAGCCCGGCAAACACTCGCCAGCCCCGCAAACACGCCCCAGCCCCGCAAACACTCGCCAGCCCCGCAAACACTCGCCAGCCCCGCAAACACTCGCCAGCCCCGACTCCCTGCATCTGTATCCGCCCGCTGCTTCCATCCCTCCCTCAGCCCCGGCTCTCCAACACCCGCGGACCATGCAGTTTATCTGAGTTTTGAAATTTTCCTTGATCACATAATTTCTCACCACAGAGCGTGAGAAATTTCTGATCAGTGTGAGGGCGTGAGAGTTTATTCAAATGCATGATTCTCACGCTCAAAGCGTGAGAGTTGGCAGCCCTGTGGTCTTTCATGTGGGACCCTGAAGTCCATGAAATGCATCAATTGGACTGCACTGGAATTCATTTTGTTACCTCTCGGAAACAAAGTATTATTTTTGACAGACATGACCAAACCCACCCCCAACTCTGCAACTTAAACACTGTTGAATCCTCATTATCTCTCATTCCAACGAGAGATCAGCCATGAGAAGCAGCTGGTCTCCCTCTGCCCAGATGAGGTCTGCCTCTGTAAGTTTCTATCAACTCTTTATTCTTAGAATAAAGGGGAGGTCATTTAAGACTGTGGTGAGAAAAAACTTTTTCATCCAGAGAGTTGTGAATTTATGGAATTCCCTGCCACAGAGGGCAGTGGAGGCCAAGTCACTGGATGGATTTAAGAGAGAGTTAGATCCAGCTCTAGTGGCTAGTGGAGTCAAGGGATATGGGGAGAAGGCAGGCACGGGTTATTGATAGGGGACGATCAGCCATGATCACAATAAATGGCGATGCTGGCTCGAAGGGCCGAATGACCTCCTCCTGCACCTATTTACTATGTTTCTAACTCAAAAAGTTAGATTAACTCAGCCGGTCAGGGAGAATCCCTGGAGAGAAGGAATGGGTGTCGTTGCGGACGGGAGTGGCCAGACATCATTTTGACGTTAATATGTAGGTATGTTACAATACTTACCTTCAGCGGCGCTGCAATTCTGCCACTGGCCGTGTGCGCGATTTTGCCGCCTTTGGGGGGGGGGCGGGGTTAAAACGCGGGTTTCTCCTACCTTGTCCTGAATTATATTTCGTTGGAGTGCAAGCTTTTGCTGAAGAATCGTTCCGACGGGCGTTTTGTGTATTGTTTATTTTTATTCCCCCGACAAGTTCAGTGCTGGAGTTATTTTAAAATCAGCTTCGAAAGCCGTCAACGCCGACGAGGACGGATTTCACGCACGGGACAGGTAAACGAAAGCCGTTTATTTTATGTATAAAAGTGCTTCTTAAGAGGCCTTTAATTCACATTTTAAAATGCGAAACGGTGATTCTTTTCCCGAACTAACCGGCAGTATTTTTCATGCCGATACGGGGTTAAATTCACCGCAAATCAACGTTCCAAATGATCGCGTTCCAGAAAAAACCCACTCGCAAGATGATTTAAATGCCCATTAATTTACAGGTATTAAACATTAAATTCCTTCCATTTGGCCTATAAATCCATGACAATGAGATTTTAAAATTATGTTATATTGTGAATTCTTGTGTGAATGTTATTTGGACACAGGCTATTTAAAAATGTTAATCTATTCTTAAGAAATTGATAGATGTTTAGAACTAGTAATTGAATTTTGTAATTAGCTACAATTAGGTAACTAACTAATTATATGCTTTAATTTCAAGTCATCCAAGTAAGATTGTTTCATATTTGTTTCAGAATGCTTCAATCTATAATAACTGAAAATTTCTTTCAGTTATCTTAATTTTTAAGAAAGTTATGGGCTTTTAACTGTCCTCGATCACAGCTTTTGTGTTGTCAATGGAAAAGCAATAGGGAACAAGATGCTAATTTCCGAGTATGACAATGGCCATAACTTTTTTACTACTGAACATATGAAAGTGAATTAGGTGTCAAATTAAACTTATTTTTATGCTTTATCTGATGGGATAAATTGCAGACTTGATTTTTAAAATCTCAAAATGTTGTAACATTGCTACCTGGCGTTGTTAAGCGGCGGGGTCTGGCACAGACCGACCGTCCCTCGTTGCCTGACGCCGGGCCGGGCCTAGCTGGACACCCACCGACCGCCCGTTCGTCCCTAGTTACCGGACACCCGGCGTTGCTAAGCGGCGGGGCCGCCGGATGTGACGTGTGAGGCGCGGTGGTGACGGCATGTGCGCGCCCGGGGCCCGGATGGTGCCGCGTCTCTGTTTATTTTGAAAGCTCCTCCTCCGGTGGCGGCGGCTGTTGCTGCTGTTGTTGTTGTGGGCCGGACCCGACCCTCTCGGTGGCTGAGCTGCAGAAGCACCGTCTCCTCTGCAGGTTTGTCCTTCCTCGGGCAGTCGCGCTACGTGACACAATGTCAGCTCGAGCCCCAGGCTGAGCCGCGGCCTCGCCACCAGCCCGCTCCCGCTCCCTCTCCCCACCCATGCTCTTGCTGGTCTGGTCTGGCCGAGCTCTCCCCCTCCATTCCCAACCCGGCCTATTGTGTCCGGCCCATCGCGCTTCCTCTCTCACGCCCAGCCTCCCAGCTACTTCCCCCTATCTTCATTTCTCAACCAGCCCCTCCCGCGATGTTAGGGACTGTTGCCACTTTACTCCAGTGACTGATGAAGCATTGTCAAGTTTGTAGTCTGTAATCACGAGACATTGGATGTGGATAAACTGTGGAGCACGCTATTCGTGCTCACTTAATAATTGCTTACTTGGCTTTGAATGTTGACATTACTCAATGGAGAGTATGCTGGCGTTGGTTACTCTTTATGCTGTTGAAATATGTTTGGGTTTTATTTTCTTGAAGATATATTGGCTCTGGTTTATTTGCCTCCTTAAACTTTTGCTGAGTTTAGGGGCGTGGTGTAAATTTAACATGAGGGGAGGGGGGGTGAAAGCTGGAAGAGCTGAGGGGTAGGACAAGGTCCGGGATGGAGAAAAAAAACAAGGTGGGAGGATTAGAGTGGAGAAATAGGTGCAAGTCCAGGTGTGGTACAGAGGGGGGGGTACTCAATTTCTCTGTTTCTGCTGCAGCTGGTCCAAAGATGAGGCTTTCCATCCTTCCCACGATACTTTTGTCTCACACGTTCTGTCTTTTCAGCTGTGGTCCTTGCCTATCACAAAAACCTCTCCTCATCTGTATCAACCTATTACCTGCCCTCTCTTCCAGCTGTCTTCTCCCCCCCCCTGTCACAATCGGTCTGAAGGGTCCCAACTTGAAACGTTACCCGTCAATGTTCTCCAGAGATGCTGTCTGACCTGCTATGTTACTTCATAATTTTATCATTATTTTTGTTCAGTTCCTTGTTTCTACAGTTTGAAGAAGGACCCTGATCTGCAATGTCATTTCTCCATTTCTTTCACATATGCTGTCTGACCTGCTGGATTCTTCCCATACTTTTTTTTAATACTTAATAATTCCAGAGTATGTAGTTTCTTGTGTAATATATAGCCGATCTAATGTTTTGTTTTGGGTGAAATTGTTTTACTACTGCTGATGATTCAATAACAGGTGATCAGATGCCATTGTTTGGACAGAAGGAATGTTGTGCTGAAGATAGACACAAAAAGCTGGAGAGCATCTCTGGAGAGAAGGAATGGGTGACGTTTTGGGTCAAGACCCTTCTCTTGTACTGATCTTGCCTAAATTTAGCACATTGGGTAATTCTTTTAAAAGCAAGGCATCACCCATTTAAGATAATGGGTATTTTTATTTTGAATGAATCTTTAGAACTTGCAGTAGTTCGAGCAGTAGTGGAAGTGCAGCCTTTGGATATTTTTAAGGCAGTGATGGATAAATTATTGATAAGAAAATGAATGGTTACTGTGAGTAGATAGGAATGCAAAATTGATGTAACATTCAAATCCAGTCATTGATCTTACTGTATGGGCAGGGTTATGTTATGCTCTTGATTTTTATGCTCACAGGACCCTTCTGCATAATGAAATGTGGGGAATGAGATTGATAGAAACTGGCATAGGCTGACAGCCTCCTATTTCATAAGGTAGTATAACATGAAAACAACATTGCTAATTCCATATTAGTCAAGCAAATCTTCTCTAAAATGCCTCTAACACTTTTAAGGTGATTAAACTTGCACTCCTGAATTGGTATTGCCTATGTTCTATAGAACTGAAGCATGACCTCTCTGGTTTTGTATTTAATTCCCATAACAACAAATGATGACCTTTGTTTAGCTTTCCTAAATACTTGCCGTACCTGTATATAAGCCTTTTTGCAAATCATTCATTGGGACACCCAGATCCCCTTCATCTCAGTGTTAATCTTTGTCACCATTTAAGTAGTTTATTTTTTTAAATTTCATTTTACCACAATAAGCTCAATTTCCCAGGTCTTTTCCCATTCATTTAACCTATCTGGATCAGTTTATGTGAAGATATTCTGCAGCTGTGTTTCTGTAGTGGATATAAGATCATCTTTCTTTTTGTGCCCTCTGTTCATTTGTTTTGAATGCTGTGTACATTCGCATATAGTGTCTCTGGCTTTGCCTTTGAAATGATGTTTGTATTTTCAGGTCTTGTCTACTGATGTAAGATCTGTATTCTCTGTCCCTCACTGCAGCAGAATTTAGTGCTTCCCATACTTATTTTTCTCTGCAGCTTTTCTATTCTTTTGTGTGGCCGCATGTTTGTAATTTTGATCTTTTGGCCCCATTATTTAGTGAAATATCCTTGCTGCTCCTTTAGTTATGTGGCTCACCAGAACATTTGCCACAGACTGATCTAAATCCATTATACTGTAACCCATTATGCTACACAAGTCTTTAATCGCTTCATTCACTTTGAAGTGAATGTCAGGTGGGCAGCACACTGATGCTACAGTCGCATAGTTTGACTGACCCTGTTTCAACATTGACCATGGAGGCTGCTTGTCGTGTTTTGTCCTGGATGCCTCCGTTTACTCTTGCATCCCAAAGAAATTCTGGTGGATTAATTGGTTCTGTAAATTGTCCTTGCTACTAACTAGGTGACGGGACCCATATAGACTCTTGGTCTTTGCAAAGAACAGTATCATTTCCCTATACTATACAGGCCTATCCTACTCTAGCATTTTGTGTCGATCTTCAGTGTAAACCAGCATCTGCAGTTCCTGCCTACACATAGCTTGTGGTCACATTCTTTGTCCCTGATCACTGACCAAATCAAAAAACTGTGTTGTGTGGTCTGAGCACCTCCAGGTGTTAAGCAACTCAGTAATATATCCCCCCCCCCCCCCTGATGAGCTGCAATCTTTGCAGATCAGACTCCAGTTCAGTGACTGTGAAGCCCACTGAATGACAAACACTTGTGACAGATGTGATTGCCCTGATTTATGCTGACTCTTGTTTGAGATTTCCTTATCATCCTCCAATTTATGTCAAATTCTTAAACCATCCAAGATCCAGCAGCCCCTAGCCCTAGGCAAAGCATTCTTTGCCTCTACCACAAGCCCATAGGAACTCTAGTGTGTACCATCTACACAATGTACTGCAATTACTTGCCTATGTTATTTCAACAGCTAGCCTCAACCTCCACTTCAAAGACAAGAACTTAATGGAACTCCCCCACTTTATGTTTCTCATATGTCCTTAAGATGTAGAAGGCCATTCAGCCCACTGACTCTATGCTAGTAATGGAGCACGCCCATCAGTCCCAATTCCCCCACTTATTCGCTGCAATCTATCCTTTTTTACATGTCCCAGTTAGTACTTGGTGACAATTTAGGACAATTTACAGTAGCCCATTAATCAAACAATACATCTGTAGGATCTGCAGGATGTGGGAGTAAACTGGAGCACCCAGGTAAAATGCAAGCAGGCAGCATCCACAGTCACGGTTGAACCCAGGTCACAAGAGATGTGTGAATACTGCATCACTATGTCGCCCACCTACAAATTTGTCTTCAAGTTGTATGCCATCTAAACTTCAACATCTAATGTCATTCCTGCTCTGATACTCGATATGTATCCAAGAATTACCTACCCAACAGTATTGAGACAGTACCTTCACTAAAAAGACTGCAGTGGATCAAGGTGGCTCTTTACCACCTTTTCACAAGCTTTTTTTAAATGGATCTCAGCTTTGGTCACCATCTTTCCGTAATGGCTAAGAACTCACTAAATCTCTATTTATTCCATTAATTATTTCCGTCTAGTTATGTTTTATTCATATATCCATTTAAGCACTGTTTTGTCATTTTTCGCTCATTTGGCTACTTCATTGATGCAGATTTGGCATCTTGTTATCTTCCTTCAAGCTGATTTGGAGTGTAAAGCCCAGTTATTTAATTTTTCAACATACTGGTTCAACCCCAAGGTTGGCAAATTGGTCAAATGGAACGGTTTTTACCCCCTCATCTGTCTCATCTCCCTGACTCGTTTTGGTTTACTCCAATTTTGTGTGTAACTTGGGTAAAAATGAACCGTGACATTTTGTATTTTGATTTTTAAACTCTCTATGAACTAAACCTCATCCCTTGTCCGCCTACCTTGTTGATTCTTCCGTCTCTTTGAGCACCCACCCAATCTCGCCGCACAGGGTGTGGAGGTTTTCCTGCACCTGCCCAGGCATGCTACACATTGAAACACTAGATTATGACTGTAAGGAATGTAATTAATTCCTTCAAATTATTCTATTCTTAACCACTACCTGTTGCTTTTTACTATCTTAGCCATCCCATCACTCCTTCCCATTTATTTAAAAAAAACTCTCCAATTTAAATAACTACTTGTGACCAGACTCCCTGCATCATAGGTTCTCGTTCTGTAAGAAAATACCAATACTGTAAATGTTGATTAAGATCAAAACCTTGTGCATTATTATATCCTCAGTTTGTGTTCTGCCCTGATTTGCAGTGTTGCCCTTCATTTATAATTAACCTTCTGGCAAAAGCAACAGGGTTGTTATAGTGGGGGACTTTAACTTCCCCAATATTGACTGAGACTTGCTTAGTGCAATGGGCTTAGGTGGAGCAGAATTTATTGGGTGTATCTGAGAGAGTTTCGGGAAACTGAACAAAGATACAAAGTGCTGGAGTAACATGGAAGGTCAGATAGCATTTCTGGAGAATATAGATAGGTGACATTTCTGGTCGGGACCCTTCTTCAGACTCTCCTCCAGAAACAGTATCTTGGTCCAACTTGAGAAGGGTGGGGGGCATACTGGACCTTGTACTGGGAAATGAGCCTGGCTAGGGACTGATGTTTCAGTGGAAGAGTATTTTGGGAACATTGATCACCTACATAAGTTTTAAGAGAGTTATGAATAAGAATGTTTGGACTTTGGGACAAGGTATCAAATCGGGTAAGGTAGTGAGCAGGAGCCAAGGAGATTAAAGTGGGAGCAGTTGCTATTGGGTAAAGTTCACATCTGATGAGGTAATGGTTTAAAAGCCAGCTGATTAGCGTTCAGGACCAGCATGTTCCTGCAAGGAAGAAGGATAAGGATGGCAGGATAAGGGAACCTGGTTGACCAAAGGTTGTAATTTTTGTCAAAAAGAAAAAGGAAGCATATGTACAATTAAGAGAGGAAATCAAACAGGGCCTTTGAGGGTATGGCAGGAAATAACGAGCAGGCGACTAGAAGGGCCAAAAGAAGCCATAAAATGTTGGTGAGTCAGATTAAATAAGATTTCAACGAGGTAGGGCCTCTGAAGGATAAACAATGGAATTTTGCTTGGAATCAGAGGATGTAGGCTAGAAAGTAAATGATTACTTTGCATCTTTATTCAACAAGGAGAAGGACGTGGACGGCACTGAATCATTGTGGGGAATACTAATGGTAGGGCAGTTTGAGATCAAGGAGGTGGTATTGGTGCTCGAAGAGCATTAAGGTGGAAAAATCCCAGGGGCCTGAGATCCATCGCAGGTTTGAGAGAGCAGGAGCCTTAATGAAGAGCTTTGTCATTTTAACTGCATGTGAGGTCCTGGAGAGAGGCCAATGTTCCTTTGTTTAAGAATAGTAGACACATTATAGGTTGGTGAGCCTTGCATGAGTGGATAGGAAGCTATCGGAGAGGATTCTTCAGGGTTTAGTTTATTATTATTGTCACATGTGTGCAACAGTGAAAAGTTTTTGTTTGCGTGCTATCCAGTAAAAAAAACCTCTACATTGATGCAATTAAGCTGTCCAAAGATATAACATTGTAGTCTGATAACATCCAATTAAAGATAGCTCAAGGGTCTCCAATGAGATAGATGGGAGGTCAGGACTGCACTCTAGCTGATGGGAAGATTGTGCAGTTGCCTGATAATGGCTGGGAAGAAACGGTCCGTGAATCTAGAGGTATGTGTTTTCTCAACCTCTTATCTAATGGGAGAGAGGAGAAGGGGGAGTGACCAGGGTGAGTGGTCCTAGATTATGCCTGCATTTTTCCGTGGCAGCGTGAAGTGTAGATAGAGTCTATGGAAGGTAGGTTGGTTTGGGTGAAGGATTGGGCTACGTCCACAACTGGAACTTCTTGAGGTCTTGGATGGAATTGTGATGCATCCCGATAAGACACTTTCTATGGTGCAACAGGAAGTTGGTGAGGGTTATTGCAGACATGCTGAACTTCCTAAGTCTTCTAAGGCAGTAGAGGCGTTGATGTGCTTTCTTGGTCGTAGTTTCAATGTGTCTGGTCTAGGATAAATTGTTGGTGATATTTGTTCCTAGGAACATGAGTCTTTCGACCATCGTCACTCTGTCACCATTAACGTAGACTAGGGTCTGCGTACTGCGTTGGTTCCTGAAGTGGGTCACTGTCTCGTGTCTTGCTGACATTTAGGGAGAGGTTATTGTCTTGGCACCAAGTTACAAGGTTCTCAATCTCCTTTCTGTACTCCATCTCGTCATTATTTCAATATCCGGCCAACTTTGGTGTCATCTGCAAACTTATAGATTGAGTTTGATTGGTAATTGGCTGCTCGGTAGTGAATGTATAAGGAGTATAGTAGGGGGATGGGAACGCATCCTTCTGGGGCATCAGTGTTCAGAATTATCGTGTAGTATGATTTGTCACCTATCTTCACTGATTGTGGTCTGTGGGTCAGCATCTTGGGGATCCAGTTGCAGAGAGGAGTGCTGACTCCCAAGTTCCATGAGTTTGGAGATGAGCTTGGTTGGGATAATGATGTTTAAAACAGAGTTGTAGTAAATTTATAGCATTTGGAAGAGAATGGGCTAAGTAGGGACAGTCAGCATGGCTTTGTACTTGGCAAATCTTGTGTTACTAACTTGATCACATTTTTTAGGGGACATAGGAGGTCGATGAGGTGGTGGATGGTGCCGACATGGATTTTAGCAAGCCATTTGATATGTCCCTCATGGTAGCCTTATTAGGTTTATTAATGTCACATGTACCAAGATGCAGTGAAAAGCTTTCATTTGCTATACAATCAAATCAGATAATACTATATGTGAGTTCAATCGAGCCAACACAAGTGCAAAAGGTACAGTGAAGATAAAGATACCAGACTGCATAATATAGTTTCTCAGCATTGTAGTAGTTGCAGAGAAGAGTCCAATGTCCGCAATGATGTAGGTTGGGACTGTACACTAGTTTATAGAAGGACTGTTTAGAAGTCTGATAATAGATGGGAAGAAGCTGTTCCTGAGGCTGGTGGTACATGTTTTCAAGCTTCTGTATCTTCTGATGGGAGCTGGGAGAAAAGTGAAACATCTGCAATTTTTTGCTCTCTTGGGCAAATGTAGCCTGATGTAACCTGACAGTATGCTTTCTACGGAGACACAAAGAACCGCAGTTGAAGGTTTACAAAAAACCCTACAAAATTCTGGAATAATTCAGCGGGTCAGGGAAAATCTCTGGAGAATATGGATAGTTGATGTTTCAGGTCAAGTCCCTTCACTGATCTCTGCGGTGCATATGTAGACGTTTGTAAGAGTCGGTGGAAACATGCTGAATTTCCTCATTTTCCTGAGAAAGTAGAGGTGTTAGTATGCTTTTCTAATCAGAGCTTCAATGTAATTGGTCCAGTGTATGAACTCATAATTTTAAAGATGAATAAAATCTACTCACTTAAGATAAGTCGATGAAGATGCAGGACGTGACATAGACAGACTCCCTTGGTTAATGGTTTCATGAACTTTAATTTAACATGCAAAATAGACTTTTCTGGTAAGGGTATTGGTGAATTCAAGATGAGTAAATGGAACTGCTGTTCAACTAAGGCAGGATCTGGAACGAGGGGCTTTAAGGTGTAATTTTGTTCCCCAGTTATTTTAGTGCTTTATGTTCACAAATATTTTGCTTACTTTTTTCACATAACTTTCCATGAAGTTATCTTACCGAAATAATCATGACTTTGTAATTTTGGCTTTTTCATCTGAATGACTTGCTGTTTTTCCTTATTTTTTAGGTGTGTGAGTGCATCCATTTCTAAACTCTGGTTCCCTGGTGTTTAATACATTTCTCACAGCACTTTCTGTCTGCATAAGCCATGCCCCCAATAACTAAAGACTAAGAGCAGTTGTCCTCATCACTGCTGTTGTGAATTCGAAAGGAGCAGTGGGAATGGCCGGACACTTCCGCAGCTATGTGTGGGATCCCATTCTCATTGTGTCTCAGATCATCCTGATGCAGTGCATCTACTACAGCTTCTTGGGCATCTGGTTGGCCTTGGTGGACAGCCTGGTACAGAATAGTCGCTCACTCGATCAAATCTTTAACTATGAGGTGAGTTTTCATAAAGTAAAATAAACTTTGATTCTTGCAAAAGATTCTAAATAAAAACCTGCCTCCTCTATGTTAAGGCACAAGATTATCCTACTTTATATTTGAGGGGGCAGCATGGATTGAAGGTGACGCCTATGGGTGTGCTAAATGTATATGAAGCTGGGTAAAGTCTTGGCTAAATACTATTAATGGAAACATAAAAAGACACAAAGTGTTGAAGTAACTCAGCATCTCTGGAGAACATGGATAGGTAACATTGCGGTTCGGAACCCTTTTTCAGACTTCTTAAGTATCTGCAGATGGGTCCCGACCCAATACATCATGTATTCATGTTCTCCAAAGATGCTGCCGAACAGCTCATTCCATAAAACATGTCCCGCTGTGTGAAAAGGTTTCCCTTCAGGTTTGTATTGTCTCGTCCCTCTCACCCTAGACATGCGTCTTATTTTTGATTCCCCTGCCTGGGTAAAACCTTCTGTGCATTCACCCTATCCCCCTCATGGTTGTATACGCATCTATAAGATCAGCCCTTTGTCTCCAAGGAATAAAGTCTTAGCCTGCCCAACCTCTCCCTCTGACTCAGTCCCTTGAGTCCTGCCAACATCTTCATTTTTCTCTGCACTTTTTCCAGCTTAATGACATCCTCTCTATAGCAGGTTGACCAAACCTGTTTATAGTACTCACCAACATCTTGTATAACTGTAACATAATGTTCTAACTTCCATATTTAATATGCTGACTGATGAAGGCCAATGAACAAATAGCCTTTTTGATCACCTTATCTACCTGTGATGCCACTTTTGGGGAACTGTCTACCTGCATTCCAAGATCCATCTGCTCTATAACATTCCACAGGACCCCGCCATTCACTTTGATAGTCCTGCCCTGGTTTGCCATCAAAAGATGTAAAACCATGCACTTATTTGCATTAAACTCCATTAGCCAGACATTAAACAGTAATGGGCAGAGCATCGATCCCTGAGCTTGTGTCCACGGATCCCATGCAATCTAAACTTCCAAAGTAACCTACCATGTGGAACCTTATCAAAGGCTTTGCTGATGTCCATAAAGACAATGTCTGTGGCCTCGTCAACCTTTTTGGTTACCTTTCAAAAAACTAATTTTAGAACTAAATTAAAAAGCAGATGAATATGGTGAGAATTTAGGGGCCAACTTCTTCATCTCCCCTGGTTTTAGATCCCCTAGCCATTTGAAATGGACAGTTTATTTTGTACAACTATCAAATTTGTCTCTGTGGTCGCCTTTGTTCTAAAGAAAACAATCTTGCCCAACAATCTAGCCTTTCCTCCACCTTTGTTCTTCTTGCTAATGTCATCATAAATCTTTTCTGCACTCTTGTTCGATCGCAACATTTCTGTAAGGCAACTGGACCCGTACGTGATACTTGAGCTATGACATTATGTACATTATAGGATCACCTACCTACACGTATATTGTGTCCTAGCTACCAAATGAAAGCATTCCTAATGTCCTTGCCTGTACATTGTTAAAGGATCTGTAGATTTATACTGCAGTTTCCCTTTGTCTCTCCACTCTTCCCAATATCCTCCCCGGGTTACAACAGACAATAGACAATAGGTGCAGGAGTAGGCCATTCGGCCCTTCGACCCAGCGCTGCCATTTTATGTGATCATGGCTGATCATCCCCAATCATTACCCCATTCCTGCCTTCTCCCCATATACCCTGACTCTGCTATTTTTAAGAGCCCAATCTAGCTTTCTCTTGAAAGCATCCAGAGACCCTGCCTCCACCGCCCTCTGAGGCAGAGAATTCCACAAACTCACAACTCTCTGTGAGAAAAAGTGTTTCCTCGCCTCCGTTCTAAATGGCTTACTCCTTATTCTTAAACTGTGGCCCCCTGGTTCTGGACTCCCCCAACATCGGGAACATGTTTCCTGCCTCTAGCGTGTCCAAACCCATAACAATCTTATATGTTTCAATGAATTCCCTCTCATCCTTCTAAACTCCAGAGTGTACAAGCCCAGCTGCTCCATTCTCTCAGCATATGACAGACCCGCCATCCCGGGAATTAACCTTGTAAACCTACGCTGCATTCCCTCGATAGCACGAATGTCCTTCCTCAAATTAGGGGACCAAAACTGCACACAATACTCCAGCTGTGGTCTCACTAGGGCTCTGTACAACTGCAGAAGAACCTCTGCTCCTATATTCAACTCCTCTTGTTATAAAGGCCAACATGCCATTCGCTTTCTTCACTGCCTGCTGTACCTGCATGCTTACTTTCATTGACTGATGAACAGGATTCCATTTCTGTGAACCGTTCATGACCCGAACAATTCTCAAATCAGAAATCGAGTTGCACCCGGCAGAAGATACATGCAGCCCTGATCCCAAATGGTCATTGTGTGCAGGCTGTATATAAATCCAGAATTTATATGCTGGGGTGAACCTGTAATGTATACTCTCTTGCCAATTGCTATTTTGCAAATGCATCACGTCGCAATGCTCAGAAACATTAGAACCAAGCCAATTTTCCGTCTGCAGTCTTGTTGGTTTTTCCCGGATTAAAGGAGGCACCAGACCATCAGTTGCTGGTAAATCAGTGGTGGACCTGTACTTCACACAGGCATAAATTCATGTAATAGGAGCAGATTTAATATCTACAGCCCATTGAGCCTACTCCGCCAATCAATCATGGCTGATCTATCCTAAACTCTCCCACTAGTGGAAACTTCCTCTCCACATCCACACTATCTAGGCCTTTCATTATTCTGTAAATTTCAATGAGATTCTTCTGTCATTCTTCTAAACTCCAGTGAGTACAGGCCCAGAGCCTTCAAACGCTCATCATACATTAACTCAAATCATCCCCCGGATCTTTCTTGTCAATGTACTCTAATCCCTCTCCAACGCCAGCACATCTGCCCTCTGATGTGGGGCCCAAAACTACTCTCAATACCAAATGCGGTCTGACCAGTGTTTATAAAGCCTCAGCATCACGTCCCTGCTTTTATATTCTCGTCCTCTGAAAATGAATGCTAACATTGCATTTGCCTTCCTTACTACTAATTCAACCTGCAAGTTAACATTTTTGGAATCCTGCACCAGCATTCACAGGTCACTTTGCACCACCAATTTCTGAATCCTCTCCCCATTTAGAAAATAGTCTCCGTCTTTGCTACCTACTACCAAAGTACTTGACTGCACACTTTGTTATGCTGTATTCCATTTGACACTTCTTTGCCCAGTCTTCCAACCTGCCCAAGTCCTTCTGCAGACTCCCTGCTTCTTCTACACTGCCTGCTCCTCTACCTATCTTCATATCATCTGAAAACCTAGCTACAAAGCCATCAATTCCATCATCTAAATCATTAGTATACAACATGACAAGTAGCGGACCAAACACCATCCCTTGTGGAACTCCACTAGACACTGGCAGCCAACCAGAAAAGCCCCCTTTATTCTCACTCTTTGCCTTCTGCTATTCAGCCAATTTTCTATCCATGCTAGTATGTTCCCTCTATTTCCATGGGCTCTGATCTTGTTTGGCAGCCTCACGTGTGGCACTTTATCAATGGTCTTCTGAAAATCCAAGGAAACAACATTTACTGATTTTTCTTTGTCCTGCTATTTACTTTCTCAAAGAATTCCAACAGATTTTTCAGGCAAGATCTCCCCCTCACAAAACTATGCTGAATTTGGCCTATTATGTACTTGTTCTCATCCTCAGTAATGGACGCTAAAATCTTACCAATCACTGCAGTCAGGCTAACCGGCCTATAGTTTCCCTGTGTAGGAAGGAACTGCAGGTGCTGGTTTAAACAGAAGATAGACACAAAATGCTGGAGTAACTCAGCATCTCTGGAGAGAAGGAATGGATGACGTTTCAGATTGAGACCCTTCTTCAGACGGAAGCATTTTGTGTTGATCTATAGTTTCCTCTCTCTTGCCTCGCCCTTTTCTTGAACAGAGGAGTAACATTTGCAAATTTTCACTCCTCTTGGACCACTCTGACTAATGATTCTTGAAAGATTACTACTAATGCCTCCGTAATCTCTAAAGCTACCTCTTTCAGAACCCTGAGATATAGTCCATCTAGTTCATGTGACTCCCTTGCATTTCACGCACTGCAGCAAACTCTGCTATTGTAAACCAAGCGCAGCAAATGAATCTTGTGAAGGATATTTTACCTAAAAGAGGATGTTCACAGTGCATTAAGAACGTATTCAGACCCCTTCACTTTTTCCACATTTTGTTACGTTACAGCCTTATTCTAAAATGGATTAAATTCATTTTTTATCATCAATCTACACACAATAACCCATAATAAAAAAGCGAAAACAGGTGTTTAGAAATTTTTGCAAAGTAATTAAAAAGAAATAACTGATATATCGCATTTACATAAGTATTCAGACCCTTTACTCAGTACTTTGTTGAGGCATCTTTGGCAGCGATTACAGCCTCAAGTCTTCTTGGGTATGAGGCTACAAGCTTGGCACACCTGTATTTGGGTAATTTCACCCATTCTCTATAGATCCTCTCAAGCTCTGTCAGGTTACATAGATACATAGATACTTAGAAAATAGGTGCAGGAGTAGGCCATTCGGCCCTTCGAGCCTGCACCGCCATTCAATATGATCATGGCTGATCATCCAACTCAGTATCCCGTACCTGCCTTCTCTCCATACCCCCTGATCCCTTTAGCCACAAGATTGGATGGGGTTGGATCAGTTGGATGGGTTGGATGGGGAGCGTCAATGCCCAGCATTTTTCAGGTCCCTCCAGAGATGTTCGATCGTTTCAAGTCCGGACTCTGGCTGGGCCACTCATGGACATTCACAGACTTGTCACAAAGCCACTCCTGCGTTGTCTTGGCTGTGTGCTTAGGGTCGTTGTCCTGTTGGAAGGTGAACCTCCACCCCAGTCTGAGGTCCAGAACACTCTGGAGTAGGTTTATATCAAGGATCTCTCTGTACTTTGCTCCGTTCATCTTTCCCTCGATCTTGACTAGTCTCCCAGTTCCTGTCGCTGAAAAACATCCCCACAGCATGATGCTGCCACCGCCATGCTTCACCGTAGGTATAGTAATGGCCAGGTGATGAGCGGTGCCTGTTTACCTCCAGACGTGACGCGTGGCATTCAGGCCAAAGAGTTCAATCTTGGTTTCATCAGACCAGAGAATCTTGTTTCTCATGCCTTTTCGCAAACTCCAAGCGGGCTGTCATGTGCCTTTACTGAGAAGTGGCTTTCGTCTGGCCACTCTACCATAAAGGCCTGATTGGTGGAATGCTGCAGATATAGTTGACCTTCTGGAAGGTTCTCCCATCTCCACAGAGAATCTCTGGAACTCTGTTAGAGTGACCATTGGGTTCTTGATCATCTCCCTGACCAAGGCCCTTATCCCCCGATTGCTGGGTTTGGTGGGGTGGCCAGCTCTATGAAGAGTCCTGGTGGTTCCAAGGTTCTTCCATTTAAGAGTGATGGAGGCCATTGTGCTCTTTGGGACCTGCAATGCTTCAGAAGTTGTTTTATACCCTTCCCCAGATCTGTGTCTCGACACAATCCTCGGAGGTCTACGGACAATTCCTTTGTCTTCATGGCTTGCTTTTTGCTCTGACATGTACTGTCAACTGTGGGACCTTATATAGACAGGTGTGTGCCTTTCCAAAACATGTCCAATCAATTTAATTTACCACTGGCGGACTCCAATCAAGTTGTAGAAACATCTCAAGGATAATCAATGGAAACAAGACAAACCTAAGCTCAATTTTGAGTGTCATAACAAATGGTCTGAATGCTTATGTAAATGTGATATTTCAGTTATTCCTTTTTAATTTCTTTGCAAACATTTCTAACCTGTTTTTGCCTCTTCGTTCTGGAGTATTGTGTGTGGATTGATGATAAAAAAAAATGAATTTAATCCATTTTAAAATAAGGCTGTAACGTAACAAAATGTGGAAAAAGTGAAGGGGTCTGAATACTTTCTGAATGCACTGTACATAGATACATAGATACATAGAAAATAGGTGCAGGAGTAGGCCATTCGGCCCTTCGAGCCTGCACCGCCATTCAATATGATCATGGCTGATCATCCAACTCAGTATCCCGTACCTGCCCTCTCTCCATACCCCCTGATCCCTTCAGCCACAAGGGCCACATCTAACTCCCTCTTAAATATAGCCAATGAACTGGCCTCAACTACCCTCTGTGGCAGAGAGTCTTTGGTAAATTCCAGGTTGTTTTATAATAAAAGGCCATGTAGGCACTGACATTTTATAATTGAAACTAAATTAGTATTAATCATAATGATAGCACAGCCAAAGTCACACAACAGTCATACTTTTACTGTTTTGGATATCCTATTCCACTGAATTACAAGGTCTAGCCTTGCTTATTATTTCACGTATTCATTTAAAAAAAATAGTCAGTAGTCTGTAGCTCAAAGCAAAATGTATGGTTGGCATTATAAAATATTGGTTATTTTGGTTTTATAGGTTTAGAAAAGGTATATTGTCTTAGCAAGTCACTGGAGGTTTTTAATATTACTGTTTAAAACTTTTTTTAAACTGAGTCCAAAGTGTATCATGTAATGTGGAACCCTAAATAGTAGGAAAGAATTTGGTGCATTCTCACACTGCATTATGTTAAATAACCTGAAATTAGTATATCTTTGCAATAAATCACTGAGTCCTTTACAGTTGAGATCATATGTTGCAGCACAGCTGTTATGTTTTCATAAACATCATAACCAGCAAAACAAAATTGTGTAGAAGTAAAGTTAAACTATGCTGTATGTGTTATATTCAGAAGCAATACGAGGCCTACATCTTGGACGTGGTTTTGTTTTAATTTTGTTTTCATAATGATTTCTTTGTGAATTTAGGTCTTGGGGTTTTCCACGGGTCAGGGCAGACTCTCGATGATGGCCTTTGTCCTCAATTCGCTCACATGGTAAGTATATGTGTAGAATAGACTGAGGACAGAACTGCATTTTAACCAGGCTGCTTAACCACCAGAAAGGGCTGGAGTAACACAGCAGGCCAGGCAGCATCTCTGGAGCGCATGGATAGGTAATGCTTCAGGTCAGAAAGGTCCCGACCCAAAACGTCACCTATCCATGTTCTCCAGTGATGCTGCCTGCCCTTCTGTGTTACTCAGGACTTTGAGTCCTTTTTTGTTTAAACCAGCATCTACAATTCCTTGTATCCACCTGCTTAACTACTGGTCTTTTCTCTCTTTGCCTATCCTGTTTGATAATCTTACTAGTTTTGACTACAGTATTTACCCCCAACTTCTCATCTGACTCCTTTCTACTCTGGGACCCTACCAATCTAGTTTAAACCCTCCTGAGCAGGACTGGCAAAATTCCTTCCAGGATGTTAGTACCCCTTGTTTAGACGTAGTCCTCTTGTACAAACACTGTAAATGGCTCTAATCATGTTTTGTCTTTCGGCTGACTGATTAGCACCCAACAAAAGCTTTTCACTGTACCAGTGCACGTGAGAATAAATTAACTGAGATCACCTCTTCCCGAGCAGAGATCCCAATAAAACGATAAACCCGAGTCTTAGAAACATCGAAAACATAGAAAATAGGTGCAGGAGTAGGCCATTCAATATGATAATGGCTGATCATCCAGAATCAGTACCCTGTTCCTGATCTCTCCCCATATCCCTTGATTCCGTTAGCCCTAAGAGCTATATCCAACTCTCTCTAAAATACATCCAGTGAATTGGCCTCCACTGCCTTCTGTGGCAAAGAATTCCACAGATTCACAATTCTGGCTGAAAAGGTTTTTCCTCATCTCAGTCCTAAATGGCCTACCCCTTATTCTTAAACGGTGACCCCCTGGTTCTGGACTCCCTCCTCCCCCCCCCCCCCCCCCCCCCCCCCCAACATGGGAAACATTTTTACTGCATCTAGCCTGTCCAATCCCTTAAGAATTTTACATGTTTCTATAAGATCCCCTCTCATTCTTCAAAATTCCAGTGAATATAAGCCCAGTCGATCCATTCTTTCATCATATGTCAGTCCTGCCATTCCGGGAATTAACTTGGTGAACCTACGCTGCACTTCCTCAATAGCAAGAATGTCCTTCCTCAAATTAGGAGATCACAACTGCACACAATACTCCAGTTGTGATCTCACCAGGGCCCTGTACAACTGCAGTCGGACCTCCTTGCTCCTATACTCAAATCCTCTCGCTATGAAGACCAACATGCCATGAGCTTACTTCACTGTCTGCTGTACCTGCAAGCTTACTTTCAGTGACTGATGTACACCTAGATTTCGTAGCACCTCTTCTTTTCCTAATCTGACACCATTCAGATAATAATCTGCATGGTTGTTTGATCCCTACACCAGCTCCTCAGCCACATATTCATCTGGCCGATCACTCTATTCCTGCCTTCCTGCTAGTGCACGTGGCACTGGGTGTAATCCTGAGATTACCACAGAGGTCCTGCATTTTTGCCTAACTTCCTATATTCACTCTGCAGGATCTCATTCCCTTTCCTGCCCTAATCTCCCTTCCAGGATTTTAGTTCCCCTCCAGTTCAAATGCAGCTCTCTTGCATAGAGGGCTAATGTGCACAATGATTTCCGGCGGCTCCCTCTCCCCCTTGAGAATATTATGCAAATGCTCCAAGACAGGACTCTCGGATGGTAACGGACCATCCTAGAGTCCTGTGTGGCCACAGAACCTCCTGTCTGTCTCCCTAATTATCACTATAGCACTGGCTGACTTCACCCAACCTTGCTGTGCCTTGGAGCTGGAACTGGTGCCACAGAGCTGGCTACAGCTGCTTCGTCCAAACAGTATCCAAAATGCTGTATGTATTTTCAACGAGAATGGACATAGGGGATTTGTACACTCGCTGCCTACTCCCTTTTCTATTTTTGCCTGTCACCCATCTTTCAACTCACACTTAACTCAACTCAATCAATCAATCAATCAATCAAGCACTTTATTTATCCCCGAGGGGCAATTCAAACAATACATTAAATCTGCACCGTCCGGTCGACCGCATGAGCAGTGACCCGGCAAGGATTGGGTTGTCAGCAGCGATACAATAATAAAGAACACACAAAAAGTAACACAAACATCCACCACAGCATTCATCACTGTGGTGGAAGGCACAAAAATTTGGCCAGTCCTCCATTTCCCCCCCGTGGACAGGACCAGAGTCCAGAGTCAGTCCAGGATCAGCTCTTCCTCACCGGAGACCGCGGCTTTAGATTGTTGTGGGCCGCAGGCCGGTGGTCAAGATTTAAAGTCCCCACCGCAGCCAGAAGCACCGTAGACTGCGGGGCCGGCGGTCGAAGCTCCCCTCCAGGGGTGATCTTGGACGTGGTTCCCATTTGCCTACATACTTGCCTTCCTGCGTAGTAGAGGTTGCAGATTTGAGATCTCCTATCAAAGTAGCCTTGGTTAAATACTGCAGTGCATGTTGCAGATGGTACATTAGCCACAGTCTGGGGGCAGATATTTATGGTGGTGAGTGCCAAACAATCTAAAATCACTGAAGACAGACACAAAATGCTGGAGTAACTCAACGGGACAGGCAGCATCTCTGGAGAGAAGGGATGGGTGATGTTTCGGGTCAAGACTTAATCACAAATCATCGCTTTCCACCTCCTGCGTAAAATCTAACTTTTTTTCTTGTTTTCCTTACCAGCGCACTTGGCTTATGGTATTTTATCCGAAGAGGAAAGCAGTGTTTGGATTTTACCGTGACCGTCCATATCTTCCACTTTATGGGCTGTTGGATCTACAATTTGCACTTTCCCACAGCGCTAAGCTGGTGGCTGGTGAACATTGTGTGCATTGCCCTGATGGCTGTGATCGGGGAGTACCTGTGCATGCGGACAGAGCTGAGAGCCATTCCTGTGAACACTGGCCCCAAGTCCAACCTGTGAGCACAACATCTCGGATTGTCCAGTATCGACAGCAACTGCTGCAGCAACCAGTGTTAAAATGGATTGTCACAACTTTTCAATGTTACAAGACTGCGTGCACAGAATACAGATATTTAATTTCTTTTGCCCACCATATATACCCCTGTTGCAAAAAAAAAAAGTGAAAATGCAAAGATATGCAAACCTTTCTACACCTGTAACTCTTCTGTGTTTCAGTGGACGGAGTTGGTGGTTAGTCTCAGTTCACAAGCAAGGGACGTGTATAGGTGTCTACACCAATCTAGGTGCAAATTCAATGGGATTTCACCTCCAGTCATATTTACTGCTTTTTACATCTCGAGTGAAGAGTGATGAAACCTCGCATACAAGACTGTTCCCAAATTCTTCACTGATTTTGTTTGTTTTCTAATCTCAATGCCCTTTTCCATTTGATGTTAAAAGTGTGTACAGACCGAGTGTGTGCAAACTAAAAGCCTGTGTCAAATAATCCATTTGTTATTTGGAAAAGGAATGCTGAGTCTCATCAAATGAATCCTGGATCTATTGTAACACTGGATGTGTCTGGCATTGCATAGATAAGCAAAAATTAAGCACCTCTCGTTTTGATATGGACATGTATCTCCGAATTGGTGTAAAATAGTTTTAATTAAATGGTAAAAGCACTTTGAAACTAAAGGCTGGTCCTGGATATGAGGACTGAAAGCTATGTACAGTCCAGACTCTAGTGCCATGTTTAACTGGCATGGTATACAGCTTGATCTCTATTTTGTTTAAAAGACAATGAGGAATAAATCTATTGCAGTGCTTAAATATAAACATTTTATTTATTGATTCAAATCTCTTGCAAAACTTACGACTTTGCGCTGTACAATTGTAGTCTGGCACGTTTGGCATCCCAATCCTCTTGATGGATCTTGCATCTGTTGCGTGAAATAAGGAGATGCTCGCTGATATGTTATTATTTCTCAAGAATCTCCATGTAATGAGTCATCTGCCGCCCATCCATTTCCACCTCCCTCAGAACTATTCTTGCTGGAATCTGTTTGTTATGGTGACGGCAACACTCTGGTATGAGTCGGGTTCACAACACAAGGATAAACAGTGTTCAAGAGCTGTTCACTTTGGGTCTTGCACCTGATCAGTGATGTATTTGCTGAATTAATCCCAGGCAGTTAAACATGAATAATAGTTCCTAAATTCAAAATATTTGGTGCAGTTTGAATACTTTGGCTTTGTGCTGTACAATTGTGGTCTTGCAAGTTTGGCATCCATCAGTCTTCATGGTTCTTGCATCTGTTGTGTGAAATAAAGAGATGCTCACTGATACATGACTACTTCTCGGGGATCTCCACATATTGAGTCGCACCTTGAGGTTAGTCATTTTGATGTCACTGAAATTAAAATGAAAATGCTAGTCTCTTTGAAAGTAATACAGCATGGAAACAGGCCCTTTGGCTCAACTCCTCCATGCCAAATAAGATGCCATCTATGCTAATCCCATATCCCACCAAAGCTCCTTCCACTTGCCTGCAAATACATTTGGACTATCTACATCTCTCCCCTTTCTTAATCTGTCTCCATCACTGAGGACAGACTATCGAGTGATGTCTACTTTAAATCTACTAACCGCACAGTCGCCTTGACCTCTCCTCCGTGCCGCTTGCAAGGACTCCATCCCTTACTCTCAATTTCTCCATTTCCACCACATCTACTCCTAACATAAGGCTTTCCACTTTTAAACATCTGAAATATCCTCTTGTGTAAACAGTTTCCCCCCCTGCTGTTGAGGGTGGAGCCCTCACCCAGTCCCACAGCTCTGCTCTAACTCACTCTCCCTCCCTCAAGATTGAATAAGAATGGCATTCTCTTAGTATCTCCACCAGGACACCCGCCATTTAATTTCTAAAATATTATGCATTGGAATGGAATTATGGAGCATATGATGATGTACATAGCAAGGTGAAACCAAAATTAGAACCCCCAGTAGTATATCAACAATAAAATAGAGAATTTTAAACATGGGAAAAGAACATTCAACTGTACAAGCCCTTTCTATCCATCCTTAAGATTGTGGCTGATGTGTGTCTCCGATACCAATAGCTCCTAAATTTCAATGAACCCAGCATAACTGATATTTCAAAGTGATACAGGTTTCTCCAAATTGGGTTTTCTAATCTAATCTAAACAATTTAATCTCTAATCTAAAAAAATATTTCTAGATTTATCTCCTGACAGTCTTAAGTTTAATTTTGATTGAGCCCCAAGTTTTAGTTTTTCCCACCAGAGGAAAGTTTAAGATTATATAAATATATTTTTGTTCTCTTATTATGGACACCTCTATGACCCGATACCATTCTGGTCAATGTGCTTAGCATCCATTTCAAGATCTGTGCATCTTTACAATGATTCCATGTCTAAAGTGAACAATGTATTTAAGATTTGATCAAGGGCAACAGTAAATGACGTTTGTTTAAAAACAGAAATGCTGGAAATCTGAAATCACAACGGTAAATGCTAAAAACTCAGTAGGCCGGGCAGCATCTGTGGAAAGACATAGTTAACCCATCTGGTCTGGAGCTGTTCATCAGAGCTGGAGAAAGGGAGTCAAATGAATTTGGGTAACATAGGATATGGAGCAGGGAGATGGGTGTGAAAGAGCTAAATCTAAAATGGAATCGTTCTACAAAAGTATGGTCTAGTAGAACAAAAGAATGGCTCGGTGCCAAGTCTGAATGACTTTGTAAATTATATGGAACACAATATGGAGGACAGGTTGTCTTTTTAATAAAGAAATTAAGATGGAATCTTGCAGTAATAACATGTGCTTCTTTTCAAGGCCATAAAGAAGCCAAGATTGAAAAAAAAAATACCTGACGCTCCAGGGATAAGTAATAACTTGTTTTTGGATGAACTTGATTTGGACCCAGCTTTTCTTATAATCTAAAAGGCTACAGAATCTTTCAGTCATGCCATATTCAGACTTGGTAGGAGTGTTTTACTGAAGAGAAATATGTATAATTGTGCTAACTTTCCTTTGTTCTGTGAGTGGAGCCCGAGAAGCCCTGAGCAACGTTTGTGCTCATTGTAGATCTTTGCCACTCGCGTCTGATGAATCAATTAAAGATTTCCATGGTTTACCTTTAACAGTTTTTGTTGCTGTCTGCTTTTTAAGAAACAAACTTTGACTTTTGGCTGTAGTCGATCTCACTGGGACCAGCAACAGATGACTGAGTAAGAGGGTGCAGTTGACCGGGTTCTGAAGGGGAGAAAACTGAGCTCTAGTCGGACCCTTTGAGTCCAACCTCCCAAAGAAGCTCCCAGTAAAAAACTAGGTCCTCAGTCTGAATTTGGCCTGGTTCCAGACAAGATCCTTAGAAGCAGACAGCGAAGGTAAGACCACTTGTGTAAAGGGTTGGCTTGTGTATTGGAAATGTATAAAGGATTGGGCACGGCAGACTTAAGAGGTTTTGTCACAATTCAAGGATTGGACACGGCAGACTACAAAGTTGTTGTCACTAATGTGTATTGAAAAGACAATGTCTTGAAGAGAGTGTTTTGAAAAGACTTGTGAATTTGCTCCCAGAGAGAGTAGCCAGATTGGGCTTTGCAAAGGTTTGTTACTAATAAAGGATTGGGCTTTACAGGCTGAAAAAATGTGTTACAATTTGTGTACTAAGAAGTGATTTGGAGATTGGATAGACATGAAAATAATTTGGATAAGAGTGACTGAAAGACGGCTGTACAACACATGTGTTATTTGTTTCATAAGAACAACAAGGATTATAGAAGGTACACAAAAATGCTGGAGAAACTCAGCGGGTGCAGCAGCATCTATGGAGCGAAGGAAACAGGCAACGTTTCGGGCCGAAACCCTTCTTCAGACTGATAGGGGGTGGGGAGAAGAAAGGAAAAAAGGCGGAGGAGGAGCCCGAGGGCTGGGGGAGGGGAGGAGACAACCAGAGGGCTGATGAAGGGGAGGGGACAGCAAGGGCTAGCAGAATTGGGAGAATTCAATGTTCAAGCCCCCAGGATGTAGACTGTCCAAGGTGCATGAGGTGCATTTCCTCCAATTTCCGGTGTTGCTCGCTGTGGCCATGGAGGAGACCCAGGACAGAGAGGTCAGATACGGAATGGGAGGGGGAGTTGAAGTGCTGAGCCACCGGGAGGTCAGGTTGGTTATTGTGGACCGACCGGAGGTGTTCGGCGAAACGTTCGCCAAGCCTCCGCTTGGTCTCACCGAAGGATTATAGAATATTGAATTATAAATTGACCAAACGTTTGAGTAATGTGTCTTGACCAGTCGGAGGAATATGGAATGTGGAGACTATTGAAGGCAGAGAGAGAGAGAGAGAGGCAGAAAAGAACTGGGTGGAGACACGAGATAGGAGCTGGATGGATAATGCTTGTAAAAGAGAAATATAATTGTGGAATAAAGACAGAACTATTAAAATATGACAGTACTTCAGATGGAATGCCAGTGGTTAGAGGAATAGAAGATAAGGGCTAAAGCAGAGAAAGAAAGTGCTGATAAGAGTTTGGAGAACAAAGCCGGTACCAGTAAGTCCTCTCGAGACCCACTCGAGACCCTATGTCTGGCAATGGTGACCTTGTCTATAGAAGAAGGGGGAGGTGGCAAATCACAATCTGGATCACTGTCCAATCACAGCTCAGACCACTCCTATTTTGAACATTAGCCTGCCCACCATTACATTAAACTACTCCCTTTGTTCATTTTAAATTCTCACTCCAACAGAAGACGACTTTTGCAAACCTTCCCAGTTCACAAAGTCCCAGGGGAATTTCCTAGCTTGCTAATTCTGCATCAATTCTGCTGCATCAATTCCGCCTCTACTTCCTGAGAAGATTACGGAGAGTCAGTATGTCAAAGGGGACTCTCTCGAACTTCTACAGGTGCACAGTAGAGAGCATGCTGACTGATTGCATCGTGGCTTGGTTCGGCAACTTGAGTGTCCAGGAGCGGAAAAAAACGCAGAAAGCTGTGATCACTGCCCAGTTCATCATCGGCTCTGACCTCCCCACCATCGAAGGGATCTATCACAGTCACTGCCTCAAAAAGGCTGCCAGCATCATCAAGGACCCACACCATCCTGGCCACACACTCATCTCTCCGCTGCCATCAGGTAGAAGGTACAGGAGCCTGAAATCTGGTACATCCAGGTTCAGGAACAGCTGCTTCCCCACAGCCGTCAGGCTATTAAACTGCCATCAAACAAACTCTGAACTATAGCAGCCTATTGCACTTTATCTGTTTATGTGTGTGTGTGTGTATATATATGGTCTATGCTATATAGACACACTGAACTGTTCTGTACTTATGCTTACAATACTCTGTTGTGCTGCAGCAAGCAAACATTTCATTGTCCTATCTGGGACACATGACAATAAACTCTCTTGACTTGACTCTTGACTTGAAATTGGTCCCCACAGAAACAAAGATTATTTTAAACAGAACGGCTTTTGTCAGACAAGGGAGGGGAATGTAAAGTTAATACAGAGAGACATCTCTAATGTTTTACGCAATTTTTGGGGAAACAAGGGGGGGGGTACGCCACTTTTGCTAACTCCTCTTGGATACCCGATGTATATTTTGCCTGTTTTTTGTATAGTTTTCCTTCAATGTTCGAAGGGTAGTATTATTTATAAACCCAAAAGCTCTCTAATAAATATTCTAAGATGTTCTTTCAAGTTGTCACTCATCCAAGTTCGGTCCCTTATCTGACTAGAGAGCTCAGTGTTTTTTTCAAGGCTATGCTGACAAGATAATGGTAGCTCTATCCTACTGTGTTCAGGATTTCACTATGTCTGTTTCATTTCTCCCAAAGCCTATCAGGATACTTGACATCCAGTCCCAGGCTATATTTATATATTCATATATATGCCCCTTTTGATGAAATGGTCCGTGTCAGATGAAATAGGATATAATTGAATGAGCTTCCAATCTATGAAAATTAATTGTTTATCCTTTGTTTTCTCTTAACTTTAAGTTTTTTTTCCCTATTTCTTACCTTTTGAATTGAGTTCAAATAGAGACCTGAATTCCACGATGGCCACGTGGCATTCAGGTAGATGTGTTAGATGAGATTGCAGGTGCCTTTATCTCAGAACAAAATCTGTTAATTTGAAATTGTAAATTTGGGGAGTTAGATTGGAACAATTGGGAATATTTTTTTTTTAAAGTATTTTAATAATGATTTTTTTTAAAGGGTCTGCCTTATAGGTAGTTAAAGAGTGATCTCACATCCCCCACTACCTGTAGAATTCTGGATTAGCGGAGGGAATGAATAGGGCACTAAAGAGTGTGGAAGTTAGTTATGACCTAGTCCCACAGCAATGAATTAATTACATATGCACAGCAATTAAGCACAACCTTGTCAGTCTTGCATTCACAGGGGTTGAAAACGCAGAAGCCACTGCCAGTTGAACACAGACACAGTCCCAATTTTGTCCGATCCCAGCAGTATGGACTATGTTGGAGGGGACTGTACCAGGTGCTACTACGACACCAACACTGTGAAGATTGAACATTACCCCCATTGGAGACATCTGATACGATTGACTGTAAATGGAGGAGAACCAAGAAAGGACAATGGGGCTATTGACCCTACTTTTTATCCTGAGGTTGGCCCAGATGGGCTGGACTTGGGGAAACACCCCTGCACCAAGAATGTCCTGAATAAGATTGACAACTGTCCTTGCGTTTATAACACTGACCAAGGTGGATCCATTACCACAGGTTCTTGAAGTAACCGGAAGAAGGTGGCAGCTTATCTCGGAGCTACAGACCGAGCTGAAACAGATGAAAAATGTGCTCACCAATACCCAGTCTGAAAATGACCATCTCGCTTCCATCACACAGCAGCTGAAGGAGAGCAATCAGGTTGTGGAGTTTAAAAAACTTGATTTTGGAGTGCAACAGTTACAGAACTGGATTGAGGTAAATCCCAGCCGGGATCAAAGTGAGGAGCTGAGTTGGGATGGATCAGCCAGTTGGCATTGATGGAGAAGGAAGAAGAATGCTGGTTTCACACGCTGATGGACAACTTGGGAGAAGGAACGACTCGATTTGTGAAAATAAACTACATTTGCGATGGACAGACTTTCAAACAGCGGAAACACCTGTCAGTTCAACAAATGCGCCATACTGGTGCAAAACCTTTGCAGTGTGAAGTTTGTGGTTTCCAGTGCAGGCAAAGAGCATCCTTGAAATACCATATGACCAAGTACAAGGCAGAAGCTGAACTTGAATTTGCTTGTGACCAATGTGAGAAATGGTTCGAGAAGACTCACAATTTCAATGTTCATATGTCCATGGTTCATCCCCTGACCTAGAATACAGATAAAAACAAACCTATTGAAATTGAATCGTCAGCTAAGTATAGAAACATTAAAGAAGCAGGAACCCAGTTAATAGTTATTCAACAGCTAAATGATGAGTCTGAAGAATCTTGCACCCTTTTTCAGTGTCAGCAAGACACAAAGGATTAACATGAATAAATGTAATTAAGCCAGGCTCACCTAAAATAGGTAGAGCAAAGGAAAGGTTAGTGTGGAGAACATAGTTCTAAGCATTATAGCACACCAGTTCCAGAGACAAAGTCCAATGTCTGCAATGGGGTAGATGTGAATCAGGCAGAATACTAGCAATTGGAAAGAATGTTCAGAACTCTGATAACAGAGGGGAAGAAGCTAGTTGGTGTTGTGGTGAGGCAGGATAAACTTTGCCACAGTTACATCTTGGACATGCATTCAAGTCACAGTGTTGTTTTGAATGAGAGACAGTGCCCATCTGGTAGAAATAAGGACTCAATGGAGGATGTTCTGGATGGTTCAATAACCCTTTCACCTCGGAATAGAAGAGTGACTGAAAATAGAGAGGGTGATAATGTTGTGAAGCATCAACCTGTCCCAGTGTTGGCAGACTTTCAGCCTTGTACATACAGTGGAGCCACTTCGCGGTCGGTGGATGTGGACAACTGGGAATCCACATTGAAGAAGGATATGTTCTTGTGCTCAGATCCTGAATATACAGAGTGCTCTTGGGAAAAAGTTCAGGTGCAAGATGCAACTCAACCATTAAATGCGGAAAAAAACAGTTAACTGCAATGAAGCATCTTATTCTATAAGAAATGATGTTGTGGATGGATTGGAGTCCACTGATCTTTCTGAAAGGTATTTATCAAGTGAAGATGACAGAGAAACAAAAGTTAAGAATGGTTCTTCAGATGAGTCTTTTCAACCATATTGGAAGAAGAAGAGTAAGTTACCAGTTAAGAAGTACAATATTAAGGATGTGAAGAAACAATCTGGACGAAACATGGCCGGAAACCAAAGTCAAACTTGGAAAGGGAAGATTTCCCCACCGTGTATCGATGTCAGTACAAGGGTTACTGTGCTGTTTACAGAGGAGTTGACGGACTTAAGAAACACATAAAAGAGCAGCATGAAGAGGTGCGTGAAAGACCTTGCCCCCACACAGGATGTAACAAGGTGCTTCTGATTGATTGCTACCTGCAGCGTCATGTAAAGCTGATCCATATAGAAGAAAGAACATCTTTACAGATCAGGAGGAAGTGCAAAGTCTTTGGTCACAACTTCGGAAAGACAAACCAAATTTGATCAGCAATCTTGAAGCATTTTGAGGTCTATCGTATTAGCAAGAGTCTAGAGAGAGAGAGAAGCTGAACATTTTGAAACGGATGGACCTCTTGAAATAGCCCTATCCAGGAAGACAATGACTCAGACCTGGTGGGTAGTCAGTGTGAAGACAATCAGGACATTGATGAGGACGGCAATGATTACGTTTCTGATGAGAAGGACAATTGCCGTTTTGTTCCCAACCCTGACCAGATCGATGCCAATGGTGACAGCAGAGGAGACACCTGCAAGGACGACTTTGACAACAACATTCAAGATATCTATGATGTGTGCCCCGAGAACAGTGCCATCAGTGAGATTGACCTGAGGAAGTTCCAAAGGGGACGTTGCAGATCGTTCCTAACTGGGTAGTGCACAACAAGGGCAGGGAGTTACTGCAGACTACCAACTCTGACCCTGGCCTTGCTGAGGGATTTGAGGAGTTCAACGCCATCAACTTCAGTGGCACCTTCTACATCAACACAGACTGCAATCTATGCTGCCTTTGTCTTTGGCTTCCAGTCCAGCAGCCGCTTCTGCGTGGTGATGTGAAAGCAGGCCATCCAAACCTACTGGGAGGAAAAGCTGTCCAAGCCCACGGAAATGCTAGCGTCTAGCTCATGACGGTGAACCCCAACATGGGCCGAGAGGCAACAATCTACGAAGAGACTGGCAACACCCTCGGACAGGTGCAAAATTTATAACACAACCCCAATATCGGCTGAAAGGATTACACCACCTGATCCATCGACCCTTAACAAGCTTCATCAGGATGGTTGTCAATGAAGAGAGTGAGAACTGGTTGCCATACCATTGGTTTGATAGACTTTGGGGTACTATTGAACTGGTAGCCATACCTTTGGTTTGGTGGACTTTACTGTGATACCTTATGGCTCTATCATTCTGCTATTCATTGCTCTAATACTTGTAACCATTGTGTGTACCTACCGAGGACTCTGAATGTTATCATGTTTGATAAAAAAGGAGGGCATGAAAGAGCTAATAGTCTAATCTAATAGTCAAATCTAAAATTGAGGAGTTTTTCTACAAAAGCATGATCTAGTAGAACCAAAGAATGGCTTGGTGCCAAGTCTGAATGACTGCAAATTATATGGAACACAATATGGAGGACAGGTTGACTTTTTAATAAAGGAACTAAGATGGAATCTTGCAGTAATAACATGTGCTTCTTTTCTAGGCCATAAAGAAGCCAAGATTGAAAAAAATACCTGACGCTCCAGAGATAAGTAATAACTTGTTATTGGATGAGCTTGATTTGGACCCAGCTTTTCTTATATTCTGAAAGACTACAGAATCTTTCAGTCATGCCATATTCAGACTAGGTAGGAGTGTTTTACTGATAAGAAAAATGTATAATTGTGCTAACCTTCCTTTGTTCTGTGAGTGGAGCCCGAGAAGCACTGAGCAACGTTTGTGCTCATTGTAGATCTTTGTCACTTCCGTCTGACGAATCAATTAAAGATTGCCATGGTCTAATTTAACAGTTTTTGTTACTAAATGCTTTTTAAGAAACGAGCTTTGACAGGTGGAATAAAGGGAATATCTCTGATGTGGTGAGACCAGATGGGGAAGTTAAGAACCAATTAAGCTTTGTGTGATGTTTGTTAATATTGTCCAGTCTGTCATAGAGGGACATGTCAGGCAGGCCTGATCTCCTTCAAACAGAAAAAAATAGTGAATTGGTGCTCTTTCTCTTCTACAGTCACATCTTTTTTTGCAATGAAGTGACCAAAACTGTAAAAGTAGTGAAGTTGTGACCTAACCAACATTGAATTCTGTTCATAACCTCCTTGTGCTCATGTTCTATGCCTGGGTTAATAAAAGCACAGAAACCTTTGCCTTTATAACCACCTTGTGTATCTATGCTGTTGCTCTGAGTCATACACTTTCAGGTCCTGTTCTTCTCAATTCAACAATGTATCATTATTTCCTCTCTTGCCTCCACCCACCTTGTCAACAGTTGGCATTAAACTAAGAAAGAGAGACAATGCTGGTGTAATTCAGCAAGTCAGGCTTCGTCCCCAGAGAACATGGATAAGTGATGATAGGCACAAAGTTGGAGTAACTCGGTGGGTCAGACAGCATCTATGGAGAAAAGGAATAGGTGATGTTTCATTTCAAGACCCTTCAGTCGAAAGAAGACTACTATTCCTTTTCACCTTTCTTTTCATTTTCCATCACCTATTCCTTTTCTCTAGAGATGCTGTCTGACCTGCTTAGTTACTACAGCTTTTTGCATCTATCTTCAGTTTAAACCAGCATCTGCAGTTCCTTCCGGTTCAGATCAGGACCCATTTACAGACTGATTGCAAGGGTGGGAAGAAAAGAAAGCTGAAAGAGTGGGGGAAGGAACTGCAGATGCTGGTTTAAACTGAAGATAGACACAAAGCTGGAGTAACTCCGGACGGACTGCATCCTGAAGAGTGGAGTTGCGTTAAACTGACAGGTCTGTGGTCTCTACCTGATTCTTTCCTCATTTCTAAAATTAATAGTACATCAAGAGTCAAGTCAAGAATGTTTAATCGTCATATGTACCAACAACAGAACAATGAAACTTTTACATGCTGCAGCTATGTAAGCCTATTATAATAACCACAATAATTAATATAAAATAGTCAATAATACAATCAAATAATAATCAGTAATACTAGGTGACCAGACCATAAAAATGCAAACCAAAATATATAGTGCAACAAAACAAAGTCCGAAGTAGATCATAGATGCTGAGGTAGGGTTGTGGTTAGGACTGTGCAGTATTCAAGAGCTTGATGGTTGCTGGGAAGAAGCAGTTCTTGAACCTGGAGGTTACAGTTTTCATCCTCTAGTACCTTCTTCCTGATGGTAGCAGAGAGATGAAAGTGTGACCAGGGTACGTGATAGTAGCTGCCTTTAGAGGCAACGCCTCCCGTAGATCCCTTAGATGGTGGGGAGGTCAGTACCCGTGAGGAGCCAGACAATGTCAACCATTTTCTGCAGCCCTCTTCCTGGGCATTCAAGTTACCGAACCAGGTCGTGATTCAACTAGTCGGTATGCTCTACAGTACACCAATTGAAGTTTATAGTGTATTCAGGAACATCCCCAAATCTCCTCAATCTTCCAAGGAAGGAGAGGCATTCATGAACTTTTTTTTGTGATTGCATCAATGTGCAGGACAGATCTTCAGAGATGTGCATGCCCAGGAACCTGAAACTGTTAACTTCACCGCCATCCTGCTGATGAAGACAGGATCAAGGATCCCCAGGTTTCCCTTCCTGAAGTCATCAATCAGATCCTTTGTCTTGTTAACGTTCAGAGCAAGCTTGTTGTTCTGGCACCATTTCAACCCTTTTGAGGGACACACAAATCCAGTGTCCTTTGGAAAACTCTTCACCTATTTCTGCCACGAGGTGGAGCCCAGCAGAATTTCCCAAACTTCTGTGACATTTTGACAATTTTAATTATTAACTATTTGAGCTCTTCCCATCTGACAGTTTTTGACAACATACTATTTCCTATTTCTACATTGTACATTATTGTCTTGGCACACCTAGTTTTGACATAGCCAAAATATAAAACTGCTTTTGTCAATGTACTTAATAAAAACGCATTTGCTATCAAATTTGATAATGAGTGCAAATGTTCATGTTTTCCGAACATCTCATAATTTCTTTCTTGCTTTCCACAAGTTTGACTCACTTGGAGATGTTCAAACCTTTTCCCTGAGTTTAATTGTCTCTTTCATGTTTTGGTAACAATGATCTAACTACACAATAGATCATTTGCCTTTTAGAAGAATATACTAGCTTAGTATTGTACCAAAGACTTAAGTATTTCCCATTGTTTAACAGTTTAAAATCTTTTGAAAGTTATCTTATTTAAATGTAAACCTTTGACTTTTTCCCCCTCAAACCCAAACAATATCCCCACTGTTAAACATTATTAATTCTGGTTCATGATTCAATGCTAAACCACATATAACCTGTTGGTTCTGATAAAAAAAAGATTTGGAGAAATGTGTTGTCTTCCCCTTGTCTTTCCTGCTTGAGCTGGCTTGCTTTTGCCAGTTACATAATATGAACATTAAAATAACCCAAACATGGAACAGCAACATCTCACATGGAATGGGATGAATTTCAATACATATAGAGATAGATAGTTGCACAAATTCTCTTTGTAAACTGTAATCTAATATTATTTTATTTTTAGCTAGCTGAAGGAATTGTAAACTCTTGAAACTGTTTCTTAAGACTATTTGGAATATTGCATGCCTTTCTGGTCACCCCATTACAGGGAGGATTTGGAGAGGGTGCAGAAGAACTTTACCTGAATGCTGCCTGGAATATGGGGTATGAGATGCAAGAAGAGGTCGGACCAATCTGGATTGTTTTCTCTGGGGTGCCGGAGATTGATCGGAGAACTGAGATAAAGAAAAGAAATTATGAAAGGCATACATAGGCGAGACAGTCAGAACCAAAGATCATAGAGCTCTGCTCTATGATCTTTGGTCAGAACCTTTCTTTCAGCGTGGTGAATATCAAAGATGAGAGAGCGTAGCTTTAAGGGCCTGTCCCACTTGGGCGTCATTTGCGCGTCATTTACGCGACATATTTCATGTGTAAATGACGCGCATTACGCGCACATGGTGCGTGGTGATGTAGGCAATGATGCGCGGTCGTGCGCGGCACCCCAGGATTTTGGGATGTACAAAACCTTCGCGTGCCATCTGCGTGACGCACAAATGGGACGCATCCAAGTGGGACAGGCCCTTTAAGATGAGATGGGCAAGTTTAAAGGAGACACGTAGGGAATGTTTTTTCACAGAGAGAAATGGGTGCCTGGAAAGAGCTGCCGCTGCTGATGGTCGAGGCAGATATGATAGTGGCATTTGAGGCTATTAGATGGGCACATGGATATGCAGTGAATGGGAGGAATATGGATCATGTGTACTCAGATTAGATTAGTTTATTTTGGCATCATGTTTGGCACAGACATTGTGGGACCAAACAGCTCGTTCCTGTACAGTTCTATGTTCTATTTAGCTCAGTTAGGTCTTTAAAAGTGTTATTTTATTAAAAAATTGCAGTTCTATCAGTGATTACATACATTTACTGCAATGATAATGTCATTAACTGTTCCTTTGAATGCAACATTTTCTGAAATTGGAAATGTTTGTATAATTAATGTAGTTTGATATAAACTAGTCTGCCTTAATGGAAATGTGGGAGCTGGATTTGACCTGGTAAATGTAAATTGCTGAATGCGGGCGTAGTGCTGAGTGACGTCCACTAGGCGGAGCTCCCATCTGCAGCAACAACTGCAAACTCTTCCAGACACTTTTGAGGAATTGTACCTCATCTAAACCCTTCACACTATGATTTCCCCAGTCTTTATTGGGAAAGTTAAAATCCGCTACTACAACAACCTTATTTGACCTGCAGCTGTCTTCAATCTCCTGGCACATTTGTTCTTCTAATTCCCGTTGACTATTTGGGGTCTGTAGTACACCCCCAACAAGGTGATCATCCCTTTCTTGTTCCTCAGCTCCACCCATATAGCCTCACTAGACGAACCGTCCGTAATGTCACCTCTGACCACAGCCATGAAATCCTCCTTAACCAACAATGCAACCCCCCCCCCCCTCTTCATTTTCCCTCACCACTGTCTCTCCTGAAGTTCCTGTACCCCGGAACATTGACCTGCCTGTCCTGCCCCTCCCTTAACCAGGTTTCAGTCATGGCTACAACGTCCCAGTCGCTCGTACCTATCCACGCCCTAAGCTCATCTGCCTTACCCGTCAGGCCCCTTGCATTAAAATACATGCAGTTTAAACCAACCCTCCTTCCTCGCTCTCCGCCTTTCACGTGCCTATTCTGTCCACTAACCTTTCCCACACCACCCTCCATACCAACTTCTAGCTTCTCACCTGCCTCTGTCCTGTATGACATCCCACCCCCCTGCCAATCATGTTTCTACCCTCTGCAGTTCTTTGTGTCTGTACAAATATATGTCTCACAGTGTTGACTTAAGCCTTCTTCAACAGTTCTCTGTGTCCTTCACAGCGTTGCAAGACAACATCAGGAGCAGCAGTAGGTGACGGTCTCTCAAGCAATAAGATCATGAATTGTAGAATCCAATCTTAGCTTCAGCACCATTTTCCCTTTGTCTCCTGTACACTCTAAATCCCTTCTAGAGTCAGAGTTATTCATCATGAAAACAGTCCTTCACCCCAACTCATTCGTTCCAACCAAGATCTAAGGTACTTCCCATTTGGTCCATATGCCTCTAAACCTTTTCTCTCCATGTACCTGTCCAATGTAATTGTACCCGCCATTACCACTTCCTCTGGCAGCTCATCCCATACACACTATACCCTCTGTGTGAAAAGGTTGCTCCTCGGGTTCCTTCTAAATCCTTCCCGTCTCACCTTAAATCTATGCCCTCAAGTTTTAGGCTCCTCTATCCTGGCAAAAGATCTGTGCCCATCCAAGTTATCTATGTCCATCATCGTTTTATAAACCTCTATATGGTCACCCCTCAACCTGCTATGTACCAGTGGGCACAGTCCCAGCCCATCCTGCCTCTCTTTATGAGCCAAGCTTTCCAATCCCCCTAATATCCTTTAGAATCTTTTCCGCAAGCTTTCCAGTTTAGTAACGCCTTTCCTATAGCTAGGCAACCAGAATCGCTAAGTGGGGTCACATCATGACTTGGAGCATGAGATTTGTAGAGATTTTGACCTTTGAAACATTCAGTGACTGAGTCCATTGTTGGTGAATTCCAGAGAGTTGCTATGCTCCAACAGAATAAATTCCTCCTGTACTGAGTCTCAAATGAATGACCCCTTATTCTGAAATGATGCCACACAAGTGTGAGAGAGGAAAGATTTGAAGAGGACCTGAGTTGCAAGTTTTAACACAGAGAAGTGGGTGAGCTGCCAGATGGCGGGTGTCAGAGGTTATGGGGAGAAGATAGGAGAATGGGGTTAGGAGGGAGAGGTAGATCAGCAGTGATTGAATAGACTTGATGGGTCGAATGGGCCGAATCAAGTGATACACCTATCACTTATGATCTTATGATCTTATGATGTTATAAAGTGGTAGAGGCAGGTACAGTTACCTCCAAGGCAATGGATTCCATGCAATTTAACCTTCCTGACTAGCCTACAATGCAGGACCTTGTCAAAGGTCTTGCAAAGATTGATATGAACAACTTTCATTGCTCTCCACACAATCACCTCCATCAACCTTCCCACCACTGTTTTCAGGCTCACCTGGCTTGTCCTCGATTCCCTTACTAAATAATGATATAACATTAGTCACCCTCCAGTCTTCCATAACTTCACGTGTAGCTGAAGATAATGCAAATATCTCTGCAAGGGTCTCTGCAATTTCTTCACTCACTTATAATGACGTCCAATGATGAATTTGGTCGGGCCCTGGGAATTTATCCACCTTAATTCACTTTAAACGAGAGGAATAGATCGTGTAAATGCAGGGAGCCTCTTGCCCAGAGTAGGTGATCGAGGACCAGAGGACACGGGTTTAAGGTGAAGGGGAAACGATTTAATAGGAATCTGAAGGGTAACTTTTTCACACAAAGGGTGATGGGTGTAGAGAACAAGCTGACAGAGGAGGTAGTTAAGGCAAGGACTATCCCAACATTTTTATAAACGGTTAGACCCAAAATGCTGGAGTAACTCAGCAGGACAGGCAGCATCTCTGGGAGAGAAGAAACAGTTAGACAGGTACATGGATAGGACCGGTTTGGAGGGATATGGACAAAAGCCAGCAGGTGGGACTAGTGTTGAGATATGTTGGCCGGTGTGGGCAAGTTGGCCCAAAGGGCCTGTTTGCACACAGTTACATTTAACACACATTTGGACAGTTTCATGGATAAGAAATATTTAGAGTGTTAAATGCAGGCAAATGAGATTAGCTCGAGAAGGCACCTTGGTCGGCATTGTCGACAAGTATAGGTTGTCTGCATGTATAGGGCTGAAGGGCATGTCTCCATGACTCTCTGACTCAAAGGAAAACATCTTTCAGCATCCATCATGTCAATCCCCACCTGAATCATAGATATCATAATAAGATCAGCTTTCATGCTTGTAAACACCAATGAAGATCTTTCTTGAAATCTCAGTCCAAGTAATTCACTCATCAACCCGGTGAGATTGCTCGGCTCTGCCTCCAGTGCAGGTCTATCCTTCCTTACACGTGGGGACCAAAACTGTGCAAACCCACAAGGTGTGGCCTCTCCAGTGCCCAGGAAAGTTGCTTTCTCTTTTCTGTGGAAAGTGAAATTAATGATGTCTGGTGATCAGGCTTCAGCTCTTGGAGACCTCACAAACCTGTCAGGTTTGGCTGTACAAGGGCTCCATATTTGGCAAGCCTGCCTTTGAGCCTGTAAGCGACCAACAATCAGTGGAAGCTTTCAAAGTTTCAAAAGACATCTCCAAAAAATAACAACAAATAATTAACTCATTCAAGGTAGATGTTCTCACCCAGTGAAACCATCAGAACAAGGTTTTGCCCAGAGCAAGACTTGATTAAGTGAAATGTTTCCAGTCCCGAGTGAAATGTTTCTGTCCTGAGCCTGTCACGCTGAGTTACTCCAGCATTTGTGTCTATCTTCTGACATGTTTCCTTAGTTTGGTTCCTGGAGATCGATTGAATGAATGAAATATACAGCATGGAAATACCAAGAGTTAGCCTGGGGCATTTACCTGGAAGATTGCAGAGCAGCAGCAGCAGCCAGACCAGCGAGTGAGTGGATTGGCTGATGGAAGGCTTTCTCCAAGGTGAGTAAAGTTCGGGAGGTTTAAAAAGAACTCCAAAGGGTTGATAGTGGAGATGCAATGGTGAAGATTTAAAGACCGCATGGATGAACTCCAGAAATTGTTCATCCTTGTATGGCGAACAAATAAAACTGGGAAGATGGCTCAACCGTGGTTGATGAGGGAAGTCAAGGATCTGGGATGTCAGGACTTTCATATGAAGAAAGACTGGATAGACTCGGCTTGTACTCGCTAGAATTTAGAAGATTGAGGGGGGATCTTATAGAAACTTACAAAATTCTTAAGGGGTTGGACAGGCTAGATGCAGGAAGATTGTTCCCGATGTTGGGGAAGTCCAGGACAAGGGGTCATAGTTTAAGGATAAAGCGGAAATCCTCTGGGACCGAGATGAGAAAAACATTTTTCACACAGAGAGTGGTGAATCTCTGCAACTCTCTGCCACAGAAGGTAGTTGAGTCCAGTTCATTGGCTATATTTAAGAGGGAGTTAGATGTGGCCCTTGTGGCTAAAGGGATCAGGGGATATGGAGAGAAGGCAGGTACAGGATACTGAGTTGGATGATCAGCCATGATCATATTGAATGGCGGTGCACCTATTTTCTATGTTTCTATGTTTCTATAATGTTAGCACCAAGGAAGAGGCATATAAATTGGCCAGAAGAAGCAGCAAACCAGTGGACTGGGAGAAATGTAGAACTCAACAGAGGAGGACAAAGGGGTTAATTAAGAGGGGGGGGGGGAAAGAGCACTGAAAGAAAGCTTGCAATATAAAAACTGACTGTAAATGTTTTTTTAGGTATGTAAAAAGGAAAAGATTAGTGAAGATGAATGTAGGACCCTTACAGTCAGAGACAGGTGAATTTATAGTGGGAAACAAGGAAATGGCAGAACAGTTAAATGAGTACTTTGGTTCTGTCTTCATTAAGGAAGAAACAAACAATCTTCCGGAAATATTAGGGGTCTGATGATCTAGTGGGAGGGAGGAATTGAAGGGAGTCCACATTAGTCAGAAAATGGAGTTTGGTAAACTGTTGGGACTAAAGGCAGATAAATCTCCAAAGCCTTATTGTGTACATCCCAGAGTACTCAAGGAGGTGGACCTAGAAATCGTGGATGCATTGGTGATCATTTTCCAATGTTCTCTCGACTCTGGATCAGTTCATGTAGACTGGGGAGTAGCCAATGTAACTCCACTTTTTAAGAAAGGAGGGGGAGAGAAAATGGTGAATTATAGACCAGTTAGCAGCCTTACATCGATAGTGGGGAAGATGCTAGAGTCAATTATTAAAGATGTTATAGCAGCGCATTGGAAAGCAGAGAAGGGATCGGGTCAAAGTCAGCATGGATTTATGAAGGGGAAATCATGCTTAACTAATCTTTTGGATTTTTTTGAGGATGTAACAAGTAGAATGGATAAGGGAGAGCCAGTGCATGTGGTGTATCTGGACTTTCAAAAAGCCTTGACAAAGTCTCACATGAGAGATTAGTGTGCAAAATTAGAGTACATGCTATTGGGAGTAGGGTATTGACATGGATAGAGAACTGGTTGGCAGACAGGAAGCAAAGAGTTGGAATTAACAGGTCCTTTTCAGAATGGCAGGCAGTGATTAGTGGGGTGCCACAAGGCTCTGAGCTGGGACCCTAGTTATTTATAATATATATTAACGATTTAGATGAGGGCATTAAATGTAACATCTCTATGTTTGCAGATGACACAATACTGGGTGGCTGTGTGAGCTGTGAGGAGGATGCTATGAGGCTGCAGAGTGATTTGGATAGATTGGGCGAGTGGGCAGAAGTATGGCAGATGCAGTTTAATGTGGATAAATGTGAGGTTGTCCACTCCACTTTGGTGCAAGAACAGGAAGGCAGATTATTATCTGAATGGTGTCAGATTAGGAAAAGGGGAGGTGCAACGAGACCTGGGTGTGCTTGTACTTCAGTCACTGAAAGTAAGCATGTAGGTACAGCAGGCAGTGAAGAAAGCCAATGGCATGTTTGCCTTCATTGCGAGAGGATTTGAGTTTAGGAGCAAGGAGGACCTGTGCAAGGCCCTGGTGAGACCGCACCTGGAGTATTGTGTGCAATTTTGGTCTCCTAATTTGAGGAAGGACATTATTGCAATTGAGCGTAGGTTCACCAGGTTAGTTCCCGGGATGGCGGGACTGATGTATGATGAAAGAAAGGGTTGACTGTGCTTGTATTCACTGGAATTTAGAAGGATGAGAGGGCATCTTATAGAAACATATAAAATTCTTAGAGGATTGGACACGCTAGATGCAGATGCTCCTGATGTTGGGGGAGTCCAGAACCAGGGGTCACAGTTTAAGAATAAGGGGTAGGCCATTTAGGACTGAGATGAGGAAAAACGTTTTCACCCAGAGTTGTGAATCTGTGGAATTCTCTGCCACAGAAGGCAGTGGAGGCCAATTCACTGGATGTGTTCAAGAAAGAGTTAGATTCAGCTCTTAGAGCTAAGGGAATCAAGGGATATGGGGGGGAAAGCCAGAACGGGGTACTAATTTTGGATGATCAGCCATAATCATATTGAATGGCGGGGCTGGCTTGAAGTTTCTAAAATATGTTTTTATGTTTCTATGAAACAGGCCCTTCAGCCCATGGAGTCTACGCCAATTATCAATCACCTGTTCACACTAGTTCTATGTTATCCCATTTTTGCATCCAATCCCAACACACTCGGTGTAATTTCCAGAGGCCAATTAACCTACAAACCCACACACCTTTAGGATGTAGGAGAAACCCTGAGCACTTGGAGAAATCATTCACATTCACATTCACAGGGAGAACGTGCAAAGTGTCCCAGGTCAAGATCACACCCGGGTCTCTAGTGCTGTGAGGCAGCAGCTCCAACAGCTGTGCCATTGTGTCACCCCAATCCACCTTGCACATTATCCCTCTTTTTATTCATCCCTAGTCAGGAGATCTTCCCAGTCCACTGTTCACTCACAAATGTGAGTTTGAATGCATTTATTGATGTTGTACCCATGTAACTCAGGAACAATTGGCCTTTCGCCTCTGAAGAAAAGGTCTCCTTGAGTATGTATCTGACCAACTTGGATGTGTGATCCTCCATCCTCTCTGAATCGCTTGCTTCAGAAGCTGCAGCATCTTATCTTGCCTGAGAGCCTCCTCAATGGCTGATGCCTCTCCATGCTCATGTGAATCATGGGTGAGTTGATGGGAACCTAAAGTGGAAACAGTCCAGTAATACTGTACATTGGGTTTGGTGGTAGACATGGACAGTGAGCTTCACTGCTCTAGAACATAGAGCAGTGAAGCACAGGACCTGTCCCTTCAGCCCATCATGTTTGCACTGACTATGGTAACAATGTAATTGATTTCATCTTTCTATTCCTTACCTATTTATATGTCCGTGTAAATGTCTGGTAAATTTTGGTATCGTATCGGCTTCATACTGAAAATGCACTGTAATATATTCAAGTATTTATTTTAAATTGTTTGACAGGGAAACTTGCTTCTCTCTTGTCCTTGGTCTCATTCAGGTCTGAAGAACCGTGGACTGGTGGTAGCGTTGGGAATATTAGTTGTCAAATCAATGTTGATTGCACTAACTATATTCACAGCTGAGTACAAGATACAAGATACAAGATACATTTATTTGTCACATGTGCCAGTTGGCACAGTGATATGTATCAGTGGCTCTTCAATGGGCAGCATGAATAGCTGAGTTATTTTCCATTATAGACCCACTATGTCTTGGGTGAAGCTTTCAATTTCATATACTACTAGACTAAGTGGGACCCGTTGGGTCCCTGTCACACAGGAGGCTTGGTCCCCCAACTCAATATTCCACCACTCACCCATAGCCCCCAACTGCACAGGCACGGCTCATTTCCCCGCATCCCTAGCACTCTCTCCCCCTCTTCACCCTCCCTCTTATTTTCCCCCTCCTCCTCCCCTCCCCAATCCCTCCCTCACCTCTCTCCCTCTCCTTTCCCCTACCAGTCACTCCCTCCCTCCCTCCATAACTCTTCTCCCCCCCCTACCCCCTCCTATCCCTCTATCCCCCCCTCCACCCTCCTCTACTCCCTCCCCTCTATCCCCCCCACTCTCCCTCCTCACCTTCTCCCTCTTCCCTCTCCTCCTACCCTCCCCCAATCCCTCCCTCACCTCTCCTTTCCCCTACCCTCGGTCACTCCCTCCTTTCATAACTCATCTCCCCTCCCTCCTCCCCTCCTCTCCCTCTATCCCCTCTTCCCCCCCCCTCACCCCCCACTCTCCCTCCCCAGGATCTCAGGGTTGCCGCTCCTCTCCCTTCTTGCTTGCCCCAGAGGAGTATCAGCCATGGGTGCAGATCCTTGGCTACGGCCATGCCAGCGTGTGGACAGGGCAGGGGGGGGGGGGGGAAAGAGCTCGGAGAAAATATGGGGGTATCACGGGGGTGGGGCAGGAGCCAGCAAGGGGGACCAGAGGGGAAGGGGTTGGAGCTGCGGGGCGTTGCGATGGCGGTGTGTTTGGGATTCATAGTGGGCGCTGAACGCTCTCCACCGCCGGGATCGGATTCTCCGCTTTCCGTTTGGCGACATCTCCCAATGCCGGGCCGCTTCTGGTCCCTCCGAAAATTGTGTCCGGTTGGAGATCTCCTCCAGCCAACCTCGGCTCCAGTAAAGACGCGATGGCACAGGAAGAGGCGGACCGTCCCGCAGAGTGACAGGAGAAGAGACCAATCCGCGTGGCGCTGACGGGCAGGAGAGGAGATCGATCTGCTCACGCGCGGTTTTAAAGATTTTTAAACCTCGCTAACTTTTACAATAGACCACCGATCGGAACAAAACTTGGTGCACTCGCAGCATAGAAGAACGGTGAGTGAGCTGGCAAAAATCGTAGCGCTATAGGGTACCGTTTTTGCACAAATAGAAAAACCGCACAAGCCGGAAGAGCACTAGATCAGAGTTTTGTTATGTATAGAATAGATGGATGGATGGATGGATAGATATAGATAGGTAGGTAGGTAGGAAGATAGGAAGATGATAGATAGAAGGTAGATGGATAGATAGAAGATGGATGGATGGATAGATAGATAATTGATTACTTCAACACAGTTATATCTCTTGTTTCCCTTTCCCCTGACTCTCAGTCTGAAGAAGGGTCTCGACCTGAAACGTCACCTATTCCTTTTCTCCAGAGATGCTGCCTGATCCGCTGAGTCACTCCAGCTTTTTTGTGTCTATCGTCACTTTTATCTTTGCTGAGTGCCTAATACAGTGAATTAATTTCCTCAGAACTATGCAGAATTCCCCTTTGAAATGCTTGTCCAGACAATTATTAATACCGTTGAAAAGTTTTAAAAAAAAACCCATAATGAAATAAAGACAAACTTACTTCCCTTACTGGAAGTGCAATCAAGATCATGATGACTCGCTGTTCAAAAATAGTTCTCCTTGTCATTGTGGTTGAGTGTTGTTGCTTCTGATTCCTTGCCAGCAACTGTTGGGCAGAATATTCCCGGAGGCTTTTGTGATCAGGAAAAGAATGGAAACTGGATGAGCAGAATAGGGGAAGACCAAAGATTGTCCCCACATTAGTGACCTCACCTCCTGCCCTCAAAATATAACATATTATATACAGCCAGAGCCAGCTTTCTGACAGAAATCCAACTAATTTCACTCTTGTCATTCCCTCAAAGATCTGCAAATGAGCTTCTCTAAATATTCATCGAAACTCCCTGTTGAAGGTTATTACTGAAAGTGCTTTCAACTATTGTTTAGAAATATCCTGTCAGGGAAGCATGGTGGTGCAGCAGTTAGTGCTGCTACCTCATAACTACAGCAACCTGGATTTGATCTTGACCTCTGGTGCTATGTCTGGAGTTCACACATTCTCTTTGTGATTTGCAAGGGATTCCTCCGGGTTCTTCCATTACCTTCCACATCCCAAAGTTGTGTCGGTAGGTACATTGGCCACTGTTATTTGGTGTATGCAAGAGCCAAAGGAATTCCAAGGGGAGCTAATAGGCAAGAGAGAAAGTTGCCTGTCAGTTCCCCTTGAGTTTAGTTTAGTTTAGAGATACAGCATGGAATCAGGCCCTTTGGTCCACTGAGTCCGCACTGACCAGAGATCCCCAGCACACATTAACACTATCCTAAACACACCAGGGACAATTTGCACATACACCAAGCCAATTAACCTACAAACCTGTACGTCTTTAGACTGTGGGAGGAAACCGAAGATATCAGGGAAAACCCACGCAGGTCACGGCAAGAACGTACAAACTACGTACAAACAGCACCCGTGATCGGGATCGAACCCGGGGCTCAGGCGCTGCGAGCGCTGTAAGGCAACAACTCTACCGCTGCACCACTGTGCCACCGAATTGGAAGAGAGAAAGCTGTGTATACTCAGGGCAATATGTATCGTGGGGGATGGGACCGATGGAATGACTCCATTCAGAGCAGACTTGGGCCTGATGGGCTAAGTGGCTCTTTCTGTGTTGTTATGATACAAGGTTATGGCTGATCACTGCATAAAAAACATTGTTCTGTTAACATCAGCATACATTTTGATTCTCTAGCCAGGAACTGTCTCTCCTGCTGGCAGTGAGCAGCTGTTTTATACAATCTGAATGCTCCACATTTGGAACTCAAGCTCTAAAAGAAACAAACGAATAGAGTTGGACAGCACAGAAACAGGCCCTTCGGCCCACCATGTTCATGTCGACATTTCCCCCCCATCTACACTAATTCCATTTGCCCTCATTAGAACTGCACCCTTCTTTGCTTTGATGATTCTGTGTCTGTCTAAATGCCTTTTAAATATAGTGCTTGTATCTGAAGAAGGGTCTCGACCTATCGGTCTATCTTATGCTTGTATCTGATACCTCCTCTGACCATAGAGTTCCAGATATCTGACCATAGAGTTTCAGTCACACTCTGTGTAAAATCCATAACCTCTCAGATGCCCTTTAAAACATTTCCTGTTATGTTAAATCTATGCAATTGATTTTTGATAACCCTAGCATGGAGAAAAGCTTTTGACTTTGATACTTACTCTAATGATGACTCATAATTTTATGTGCTTAATCAGGTCAATCAATGTTCAAAGTGAGTGAACTAGAACAGATGCAAATGGCTAAATAACTGTGGAGAACAGGTCATAGCACATCAGTAATGCAGAGTCCACCTCAAACATCATGCTTAGTTCACACAGCAGTCACTATTGGTAAAATGGCACTTAGCACTTTGAATTAGTTTAGAGATACAGCGTGCAAACTGGCCCTTTGGGCCACCGGGTCCACGCCGACCAGCAATCACCCATACATTCGTTCTGACCTACACACTAAGGGAGAATTTTTACAAAAGCCAAAAGACCTACAAACATGCACATCATTGTAGTGTGGGAGGAAATTGGAGTACCCAGAGAAGACACAAGCAGTCAAAGGGAAAACGTACAAACTCCATACAGACAGCATCCGTAGTCAGGATCGAACCCGGGTCTCTGGCGCTGTAAGGCTGCCGCGCCACTGTGCTGCCCCCAGAATGACTCCAGGAGCCCACTACAAAACATTACCGACAGCGTGTTAAGTGTTTCAGCTGTTTCTGGGAATTGAGGAGGTTTGGTCTGTGCGGTTACCATTTTGAAGTCAAATTCTGTTCTTCAAGCAATGATGTTGTTTGAAATTTAATGTAGTTCTTTTACCCGGGTGACGCCATCTGGATGTTAGTTTCTTGTGTGATCGAAACTATGTTCTTTTTCTACAGTTTCTTCCAGAACAGCTGACTTAGTTGGGGGAATTCCAATCAGTTAAATAACAGACTCTTTGGCCATGTGAACTGAACCACGTGATGTCTCATTATAAATATCTTAACAAATAATCACATGATGGCAGAAATCAGGAAACGGGAGATGCGTGAGAGATGCATGTTTTTTAATCTTATTGGGTATGAGATCAATGGAGGAATAGATCGGGTAGATGCACAGTTTCTTGCCCAGAGTAGGTGAATCGAGGAGCAGAGGACATAGGTTCAAGGTGAAGGGGAAAAGAGGGGTAACTGAGAAATCTGAGGGGTAACATTTTCACACAAAGGGTGGTAGATGTATGGAACGAGCTGACAGAAGAGGTAGTTGAGGCAGGGACTATCCCAACATTTAAGAAACAGTTAGGCAGGTACATGAATAGGATTTGTTTGGAGGGATATGGACCAATTGCTGGCAAGTGGACCTAGTGTAGTTGGGACATGTTGGCCGGTGTGGGCAAGTTGGGCCAAAGGGCCTGTTTCCGCACTATATCCCTCTATGACTTTATGATATGGTCATTATGTGAAACTATGTAGATTAAATGCCTCTTGTGGCTTCTGAAAGAGTCACACGCTTTTTTCATTTCCCTTCCTTTTCCCCCTATAGGGTCATACAGCACCAAAACAGGCCTTTGTCCCACTCATCCATGCTGACTAAGGTGACTTCCTCAGCTAGTCCCCTTTGCCTGAACGTGGCCATATCCCTCTCAACCCTTCCCATCCACACACCCAGCCAAATGTCTTTTAAATGTTTTAATTGTACCCGCCTCTACCTCTTCCTCTGAAAGATAGTTCCCATCTTACTGTATATAGATAGTATAATCCATATTTCCATAATGTAAATTATACCATCTGCATAAAGAAATTATCGCTCACATCTCTTTTAAATCTTTCCCCTCTCAAATTAAACCAATGCCCTCTAATTCTAACTCTCTTTCCTGGGAAAAAGATTGTGACTATCCACCTTACCAGAGACCTATAAAGCTGCAACATTGTTTTCTGATTTTGATACACGAGAGAGTTCTTGTGTATCAAAATCAGGAAACAATGTTGCAGCTTTATAGGACTTGGGTTAGGCCGGATTTCAAGTGCTGTGTGCAGTTATGGCAGGAAGGATGTGAGGCTTTGGCGAGAGTGCAGAATGCTGGTTGGATTAGAGGGTATTACCTATAAAGAGAGATTGGACAATCTTGGATTGTTTTATCTGGAATATCAGACGGAGGGGAGGCTTTATAGAAGTATAAAATAATCAGAGGCATAGAAAGGGTAGGCAGCCCTAACATTTTTTTTCCCAGGGGGGAAATGTGAACAGGCTTAGTGAACTGGATTACCAAAGAGGAGATATTGGTGGTTTAAGAGTCATAGCCCAACTTGCCCACACCATCAAACATGTGCCAGCTACACTGGTCCCACCTGCCTGCATTTGGTCCACATCCCTGCGAACATGTCCTATCCATGTACCTGTCTAACTGTTTTTTAAATGTTGGGATAGTCCCTGCCTTAATTACCTCCTCTGGCAGCTTTTTGAATACACCCATCACCCTTTGTGTGAAAAAGATACCCCTCAGATTCCTATTAAATCTTTTCCCCTTCATCTTAAACCTATGTGCCCTGGTCCTCTATTCACCTACTCTAGGAAAGAGACTGCGCTTCTTCCCGATCTATTCCTCTCATTTTAAGTGCATTAAAGTGCATAAATCTGCAGGGCCCGACCAAATTCATCATTGGAGTGAGTGAGTTATAAGTGAGTGAAGAAATTGCAGAGGCTCTTGCAGAGATATTTGCATTATCTGCAGCTACAGGTGAAGTTCTGGAAGACTGGAGGGTGGCTGATGTTATATCATTATTTAGGAAGGGAATCGAGGACAAGCCAGGGAACTACAAGCAGGTGAGCCTGACAACAGTGGTGGGAAGGTTGATGGAGGTGATTGTGGGGAGGGCAATGAAAGTTGTTCATATGAAGTTTTGCAAGACCTTTGATGAGGTCCTGCATGTTAGGCTAGTCAGGAAGGTTAAATTGCATGGAATCTAAGTTGAAGCAGCCATTCAGCATTGCCTTGGAGGATGGAGTTAAAGAGTAGTTGTGGAGGGCTGTTATTCTGACTGGAGTTCTGTGACAAGTGGAGTGCAGCAGGTATTAGTGCTTGGTTCATTGATGTAAATTATATACATTAACGATCTGGATGACAATGTAATTAACATTGTTGGTAAATTTGCAGATGACTCCAAAATTGGTGGAATAGTAGACAGTGAGGAAAGATATCTAGATGTACAACTGAATCTGGATCAGTTGGGTCGAAGGCTGAAGGGTGACCTTGGTGAGGTGTGCTTGATCCTAAGGGGCATGGATAAAATGAACACTCAGTCTTTTTCCAAGGATTTATCTATCTATCTTCTATCTATATTCTATCTATACATAACTAAAGCTCTGATCTTGTTATCTTCCGGTTTGCGCGGTCTTTCTATTTGCGCAAAAACGGTACGCGATAGTGCTACGGTTTTTCACCAGCTTACTCACCGTTCTCCCATGCTGCGATTGCTCCAAGTTGCGTTCCGATCGGTGGTCTAATGTAGAAGTCAGCGAGGTTTAAAAACCGCACGTGCACAGATCGATCTCCTCTCCTGCCGTTCAGCGCCGCGTGGATTGGTCTTTTCTCCTGTCACTCCGCGGGATGGCCCGACCCTTCCTGCGACATCGCGTCTTTACTGCAGCTGAGGATGGGCGGCGAAAGTTTCCAACCGGACACAATTTTCGGCGGAAACGGCCCGGCCCGGCGCGGGTGATTTCGCCAAATGGAAAGTGGAGAATCTGATCTCGGCGGAGGAGAACATCCAGCGACCAGCGTCCGCTGTGAGTTCCAATCGCACTGTCAGCTCCTGCCCCCCTCTCCACAACCCCCGTCTTTTCTCCGAGCTCTTTCCACCCTGCCCACAAACCCCCTTCCCCCCCAGCCCACACCCCCCCACCCCCACAAACACCCCCCCTGCCCTCATACCACCCTCCCCCCACAAACTCCCCACTGCCCTCACACCCCCCACCCCCCACAACCTCCCTGCCCACACACACCCCCTCCCCCCACATCCGCCCCCCCCGCCCACACACATCCCTCCCCCACACCCACCCCCCACCCACAACCCCCCCCTGCCCACACATACCACTCCCTCCGCAGCCCCCGCCCCCACACCCCTCCCCACCCCTTCCCCCCTGGTCCACCTCGTTGGCTTCTGCCCCCTCCCCACAACCCCTGACTTTTCCCCGAGGTTTCTCCCCCTGCCCACACACCACGCTGCCCACACCCCCTCCTGCCCGACATATCCCTCCTCCCTCACAACCCCCATCCACACCATCCTCCCCCACAACCCGCCCCCACAACCCCATCCCATCCACCCACCCCTCCCCCCCATCCCCTCCACACACCCCTGCCCACACCCCTCCCCCACAACCCCAGCTCTCGTCCCTCCCACATCCTCCCTCCAACACCTCCCCCTCCAACACACACTCTCTCCACCACACACCTCCTCCCCCACACCCCGCCTCCCCCACACATACCCCTCCCACCCTCCCACACACACCTCTCACACACACACCCCCGCTCCCCTTTCCCACACCCACCCCGCCACACACCCACCCCGCCACACAGTGGTAGGCAATGGCAGCGGTAGGCCATGGCAGCGCTCCCCCCTACTGACCCGTGACAGCCCCCGCCTGAAGCCGACCCCCTCCCCTAGCTGCAGAACGCAACAAGAGATGCAACAAGAAAGAAAGGACTGAATAAATCTCATCTTTAATGTTTAAAGTGTTATAATTTCAGAGTTATTCACATTTTAAGCTTTAATAAATCCTTTTTCCACTTACAGTGCCCGTCAGCTGCACCTGCGCAGTAATACCTACGTGTTCTAAATCACAATGAGGTCACAATGGGCGGGATTAGCTGCGCCGCGCGATTGCCGCTAAGAGTGGATGCGGGGTGGTTGAGGGGGATTGAATGAGTGCGTGGGGGGGAAGGGCAAGGGGCGGAGGGGGGGGATCAGGGGAGATGGGGGGGGATCAGAGGCGTCATAACGGGAACCCGTCAGATGCACCTGCGCAGTTAGGGGGCTGTGGGTGAGTGGTGGAATATTGCGTTGGGGATTGGGTTGCGTTGGGGGACCAGGCCTCCCGTGTCACTGGAACCCAACAGGTCCCACTTAGTCTAGTAGGATTCTAAAACTAGAGGGCGTAGACCAAATGTGAGAGGGGAGAAATTTAGGAGGGACTTCAGGGTAACTTTTTCACTCGGAGGATAATCCGTATCTGGAATGAGCTGCCAGCAGAAGCAATGGAAGTGGATATAATTATGACTCTTAAAAGACATTTGGACAGATATTTGAAAAGGAAAGGTTTAGATGGCTCTGGGCCAAATGCAGGGAATGTGAACACCCCAGTATACCGACTTAGTTGGAATGGATAAGGTGGCCAATAGGGCTTTGAGAACCTGACCTAAAATTTGAGGTGCAAACAGAGAGGTCAGTTCAGCTGTGACCTTAACAGGTTTGTACCTTATCTGGTTTTCTAGCTACAGTATATAGGTGAACTAGTTTCCATGACTTGTAACTATGTGGGCGATATAGTCTCCATAAAACATACAATGTCTTGTTCCTGTTGTTTGACATTTTTGACATTGTGTGAAATAACAAGTAGAGTTTTGTTTAAATTCAATATTAAATGTCGGCAGGTCTAAACATAAAGTCATGAGGATTGATTGGGTGAATATTTGAACAATGCAATTTAATCTAAAGATCATCTTCCTTGATGCTGCTGACTCATGGCAAAGCACAATCTTATGCCAAGAAAATATTTATATATGAAAGACTGCACAGAGCAACCAGATAGTTTTGTGAATAAATGCAGGTAACGGAGGTGATGTTGCATAAACAAGTTGACAACTTTGACTGTTAGTTTCAGTTTAATTTATTGTCACGTGAAAAGCTTTTGTTGCGTGCTAACCAGTCAGCAGAAAGACAATACATATTACAATTGATCAATTTACAATGTATAGATACATGATAAGGAAATAAAATCTAGTGCAAGGTAAAGCCAATAAAGTTCGAGGGTCACCAAAGAGGTAGATAGTAATTCAGCACTGCTCTCTGGTTGTGGTAGGATGATTCAGTTGCCTCATAACAGCTGTGAAGAAACTGTTCCTGAATCTGGTGGTGTGCGTTTTCACACTTCTCCATCTTTTGCCTGATGGGAGAAGGGAGAAGAGGGAGTGGCCAGGGTGCAACTCATCCTTGATTATGCTGCTGGCCTTGTTGAGGCAGCGTGAGGTATAAATGGTGACAAGAGAAGGAGGTGGGAAATCAAACATGTTCAGAGGTTGAAAAGGAATAGGTAATGTTTCAGGTCGAGACCGTTCTTCACTCTGAAGAAGGATCTTGTCCCAAAACCACATCCATTCTTTTTCTCCAGAGATGCTGCCTAACCCGCTTAGTTACTCTAGCTTTTGGTGTCAATCTTTGGTTTAAACCAGTTCCTTCCTACACATGTTTAAGAAGGAACTGCTGATGCTGGAAAATCGAAGGTAGACAAAAATGCTGGAGAGACTCAGCGGGTGCAGCAGCATCTATGGAGCGAAGGAAATAGGCAACGTTTTGGGCCGAAACCCTTCTCCAGTCTGAAGAAGGGTTTTGGCCCGAAACGTTGCTTATTTCCTTCACTCCATAGATGCTGCTGCACCCGCTGAGTTTCTCCAGCATTTTTTACTTCCTTCCTACACATGTTCAGAGGTTGATTGTGAACACTGTCTGAAGGAAGGGGAGGCAGACAGAGGTGATTAATGGATGATTACATTGACAAATTTAAGATGATTAAATCAGTTGATAGTTTCTAGTTTCCCTATTTTCTTGTTGGTAGAACCCTCAATAAAGAAAATAAACTTTTAACATGAGACCTTAGAGGTAATGTCTCAACTTGGAAGGATAATAGAAAGCTGAAATCCGTGGCTGGACTAGTCATAGAGTCAGGCCCATCGGCACCACTTGCCCACACTGACCAACATGTCCTATCTACACTAGTCCCACCTGCCTGCATTTGGCTCATATCCCTCTAAACCTATCCTATCCATGTTCCTGTCTAAATGTTTCTTAAATGTTTCGATAGTACCTGCCTCAACTACCTTTTCCAGCAGCCCGTTCAATATACCCACCACGTTTTGTTTAAAAACATTACCCCTCAGTTACCCTTATTACATATTTCTCCTTCACCTTAAGCCTATATCCTCTGGTTTTCAATTCCCCATCTCTGGGCAAGAGACTGAGCATTAATCTAATCCTCTCAATGTTTCGTACACTTCTATAAGATCACCGCACATCCTCCTGCGCTCCAAGGAATAGTCCTAGCCTGCTCAACCGCTCCCTATAGCTCAGGCCCTCGAGACCTGGCAACACCATCGTAAATCTTCACTGCATGCTTCCCAGCTGACAACGTCTTTCCTATAACGTGGTGCCAAAAACAGAACATGATACTCCAGATGTGGCCTTACCAATGTCCTATATAACTGCACTCAACCACTCAACTTCTATACTCAATACGTGTAGGAAAGAAATGCGGATGCTGGTTTAAATTGAAGTTAGACACAAAATGCTGGAGTAACTCAGCGGGACAGGCAGCATCACTGGAGAGAAGGAATGGGTTGATGTTTCGGTCTTGACCTGAAACGTCACCCATTCCTTCTCTCCAGAGATGCTGCATGTCACGTTGAATTACTCCAGCATTTTGTGTCTACCTTCTATACTCAATACCCTGACTGATGAAGGCCAAAGTGCCAAAAGCCTTTTTGCCCATCCTATCTACCTGCAATGCCATTTTCAAGGAATTATGTAACTGCACTCCTAGATCGCTCTGCTCCACAACACTCCCCAGAGCCGTACCATTCACTGTGTAGGTCCTGCCCTAGTTTGACTTTGCAAAATACAACACCTCACATTTCTCTGTATTAAATGACATCAACCCTTCCTCAGCCCACCTGCCAACCGATCAAGATCCCATTGCAATTTTTGACAACCATCTGCAATATCATCACTTTTGTATCATCTGCAAACTTGCTAATCATGCCATCTATGTTGACTACAATGACTAGAATGATCATTTTAGGAAATCAGTTTCATGGTGTTTTTGTTAACTAGGGGACTGAGAATGGGTCTGATTGTGATGCTCCCTTTTTGGGAAAGCACCAGGGTTAACTGTCTAAGGTAGACAAAAATACTGGAGAAACTCAGCGGGTGAGGCAGCATCTATGGAGCGAAGGAATAGGTGACATTTCGGGTCGAGACCCTTCTTCAGAAGGGCTTGTTAACTGTCTTGTTGTTTATTCAAGTTGAGTATTGTCAAGTGTATATATGAGTATATATGTACAAGTATGATGAGCGACAGGCACAATCAACAATCTTGCTTGCAGTAGAATCCGGCATTTCCCTTTAAGGAGCTGCTGTCAAACACAATTTTCTTCCCAATCTGGGTCATTCAAAGAAATTAGCTCCATTCCATCTCTTGGTCTTCTGTCAAAATTGCTGAGTTCAGGTTTCTTTGCACCGAGTCTTTGTGGTTTCAAAACTGCTGCCGTCTGTATAAATACGGCATTGTTGCAACTCTCGCAGTTTCACATCCAAAGTGACACTCCCCCACTCCACTACCCCACCCCCAACCCCCCAATCTCTTTCCTGGATCACATCTGGCCATTCTTCCCCCTCACCTTCCAGCAATATTCCTTCCTCTGGCTTCAGAATTTGCATTTCATTTGACTTTTCATCTTCCCCCCCCCCCCCCAGATCATGAGTGCTTTTACCCCTCATGATCTTACACACCTCCATATGATCAACCCTCATCTGCCTGCACTCCATGGAATAAAGTCCTAGCCTGCTCAACCCCTCCACATAACTCAGACCCTTGAGTCCTGGTCACATTCCCGAAATCTTCTCTGCACCTTTTTTGGCTTAATAACATCTTTCCTATAACAGGGTGACCAAAACTAGACACAACACTCCAAATGTGGCCTCACCAATAACTTGTACAACTGTAACGCAACATCCCAACTTCTAAACTCAGTACTCTGACTGATGAAGGTCAATATGCTAAAAGTACCCCATTTCCTCCCACATTCAAAAAATGTGCAGGTTTGTAGCTTAATTGGCCTCTGTAAATTGCCCCTGGTGGATAGCATAGAACTAGTGGTCGGTGGGCCGAAGGGCCTGTTTCCATGCTGTATTTTTAAACTATACTAAACTAAAATATGTGACTGAATTCTCATTGAAGTGGAAATTTTGACTCGGCCATTGCAAGGAGCTTGTGTCTTTGGGGTGCATTGGTCATTTTTTAACCACTCTCTTAACAGTCTCCCCAAGTGATGACCGTTCAAGCTCAAAGGAAATTCTCTGTAGAAATCATTGTTTTGCAATCTGCCTTTGCTTCTCTCTGCTCTGACCATCGCTTAGCCTAAGGGAAGCATTTGAATAAAATCTGACAGGTTTGCAAATGTGGTTCTGCAGTAATTTGCATTGTGCGTGACGTGAGTTTATTTTGGAAACCAATATTATTGACAAGTGTGGTGAAGTGAACAAAAGGACATTCCTTTGGACAGGGGACGAGGGGGGATTTCTTTAGTCAGAGGGTGGTGAATCTGTGGAATTCTTTGCCACAGAAGGCTGTAGTGGCCAAGTCAGTGGATATTTTTAAGGCAGAGATGGATACATTCTTGATTAATACGGGTGTCGAGGGGTTATGGGGAGAAGGCAGGAGAATGGGGTTAGGAGGGAGAGATAGATCAGCCATGGTTGAATGGCGGAGTAGACTTGAATGGCCTAATTCTGCTCCTGTCAAACTTGTGAACATGACCTCTCCTCTCCTCCCCTCCCAGTGACGTTGATCAGGGCTGCAGCAATACGTCACTAAATATGGTTCTCAATGCTCATTGGTCGGGCAACAGCAGCGCCTGCAATTCTCATTGGCTGAGCGGTAATTTGCATACCTCAACCCGATGGGGCAAGCTGTCATTGGCTGGGCCACGGTGGGCAAGTGAAAGGCAACATGAGTGGATGTTGTCACTATTTTAGTTTCTATTCTCTTTCTTGTACTTTCTCCATAATACAACATCGCCCTGCAGAGTGCCAGTGTGACGGGGATGATACAGCAAGGGGAATTGGACTTGTAAGAATTGAATGGTAGTGGCAGCTAGAAGGACTGAATGGCTTCCTCTTGCTGTTGTGTATTGGATACAATAGAAACATAGAAAATAGGTGCAGGCCTTTCCAGCCGGAATCAGTACCCTGTTCCCGTTCCCCCCCCCCCCCCCCCAATATCCATTGATTCCGTTAGCCCTTAGAGCTATATCTAACTCTCTCTTGAAAACATCCAGTGAATTGGCCTCCACTGCCTTCTATGCAGGATCAGGGTGTTTCCTACTTTCTGCGTCGCAATTACTCTTCCAGTTTTAAAACACATTTGATGCGTTGATCCAGTTTCTGACTCCTCTTGATGGAGTTTCGGTCGAGACTGTATGATTTCCAGGAAATGGTTCTTGCAAAATGTTTAATTGTCAAAATTAACCAGCGGTTACACAAAATTGAATTCTTGGATACAAACAGAAACGATGGGACCACTTCAGCGGACCGGGCATCGGCGGGAAGTGAAACAAAGTTAACGTTTCAGCTTGAGAATGAATATTCGACCTGAAACATTAACTACCTCTCTCTCTCTCTACATGCACAGCCCGAACTGCTGAGTGTTACCAGCACTTTCAAATCTCATTTCAGAGTCTGAACAAGGGTCTCGACCCGAAACATCACCCATTCCTTTTCTCCAAAGATGCTGCCCGACCCGCTGAGTTACACCAGCATTTGGTGCCTATCTTCAGAGTTACAACACCTGTTTTTTACAGATTGGGGAAGGGAAAAAAAGTGATTTTGCTTCTTGACGACGAGAGGAGGCGCATGGAGTTTGTGCAAAGGTCACGGAACTGAGCACCAAAGATCCTATAGCAAGGATCTTTGCTGAGCACATGCTGTGGACAATGTGGCTCACCTCCCCTTGGCCAGGAGTTGTGACAAACAACCGAATATAGACACAAAAAGCTGGAGTAAATCAGCGGGACAGGCAGCATCTCTGGAGAAAAGAAATAGGTGGCGTTTCGGGTCGAGACCCTTCTTCAGACTGTAGAGTCAGGGGAAAGGGAAACGAGAGATATAGACGGTGATGTAGAGAGAGATATAGAACAAATGAATGAAAGATATGCAAAAAAAATAATGTGACGATGATAAAGGAAACAGGGCAAACAACTGCCTCGGGCTTCAGCAGGAAATATGACAAACAACTGACTCAGACTCCACAGGGACTGGACGTCCTCACGTGAGCTGAAGGGACGACCCGGGTGAAACATTTCCTCTCCCCGGCTCCACCTCCACTCCACCGGCGAGCGCTCGCTGCCTGTAGCAACCACTGCGGTTCAGTCAGACAGACAGACAGACAGACCGGGGCCATGCTGCGCTGGCTGCTCGCTCTCTGCCTCCTGGGCTGCGTCTCGCCAGCCCGCTACCTCAGGCAGCCCTGCCACAAGCCGGGCAAGCGGACACCAGGGGTGAGGTAAGAGAACACGAGGGGTGAGGTGCGAGGACAAGCCCCGCCCGGGGTGGGGGGTTCAGTTGCCTGGATCGGGATCCTCTCCGCCGGCCGGTTAGCGCGCTAGGCTGCCTCTCACACAGCAGCAACGGGGTTAGTTTGTTGTGGTGAGAAGAGGCCGCAGAGGAGGATGGGGCGCGTCCAGGCCACCGCTGCTGGGCAGTGATTAGAAACATAGAAAACAATTGCAGGAGTAGGCCATTCGGCCCTTCGAGCCAGCACCGCCATTCAATATGATCATGGCTGATCATCCAAAATCAGTACCTCGTTCCTGCCTTCTCCCCATATCCCTTGATTCCGTTAGCCTTGAGCTAGCTATCAAGCTCAAGTTATTAAGAGATTGCTCCCACTCTGCCAGGAACTTCCAAGGTTTTAATCCCAGGCAAGGACTGCATCGGGGCGATGTTGAAAATCCCCATTTAGAAGCAGTGAGTAAGGCTGGGTGCGGTTGCAATGTGTTGGGGCAATCGGCCAGGCCATCGGCGGTGGTCATCGACCCAGTGTGTAGGGCCAGTCCCGGTCCCCGCAGCCCAGTGTTTGTGTGGGAAGGAACTGCAGATGCTGGTTTAAACCGAAGATTTAACAGACACAAAAGGCTGGCGTAACTCAGCGGGACAGGCAGCATCTCAAGAGAGAAGGAATGGGTGACGTTTCCTAGAAACATAGAAAATAGGTGCAGGAGTAGGCCATTCGGCCCTTCGAGCCTGCACCGCCATTCAATATGATCATGGCTGATCATCCAAGTTACTCAGTATCCTGTACCTGCCTTCTTTTTCGGGTCGAGACCCTTCAGCCGCGTCCCGCTTCCACTCCAGCCATGGGAGCGACGCTAAACTCCGCCACAGCCAGGTTGTTTTTTGTTCTTTGTTGTTGCGGCCATTACTGACGACTAATGCAAGTTTTTTTTTTAATGAATTTAAATTTCACAAACGCCCGGGTAGGTTTTGAACTCGGGCCCCTGAATTTACCGGTCAGCGAACTGAACCCTGCACCTTCACTGACTAACCAGGCCGGGCAGTGTCGGGAGATGCGATGAAGTTCAAATCCTGAAGAAACTTCACCCTTTCCTTCTCTCCAGAGACGCTGCCAGACCCGCTGAGTTACACCAGCATTTTGGTTCTGTCTTCCAAGTTAAAGTCGATTTCCTATAGCGATTTTTTTTTCACTGTTAAAGCCCCTTTAAAAAAAAAATTCCGATACAATCACATGAAGTGGTGCCACGTCGGATGCCCTTTGAGATCCCTATCAACTGCATTTTCCTGATCGATCCTCTTTGTTACTTCAGCACAAACGGATTTTGTTTGAAAATCCACCGTGGTATTTCCTAAGCAATCCACATTTCCCCAAAGATAGACACAAAAAGCTGGAGCAACTCAGCGGGACAGGCAGCATTTCTGGAGAGAAGGAATGGGTGACGTTTCGGGTCGAGACACTTCTTCAGACCCGACCCGAAACGTCACCCATTCCTTCTCTCCAGAGATGCTGCCTGTCCCGCTGAGTTACTCCAGCTTTTTGTGTCTATCTTCGGTTTAAACCAGCATCTGCAGTTCCTTCTTTCACATTTTTCCAAATTTCGATTAATTATGTTGCAGTTATAATTTCTAGGTCTTTTCTCACAATGTTTCCACCACCACAGTATGTAGTTAGTTACTGGATTTACCTATTCCCTCTGGGATACCCGTTTTTTTCCAGTCCATGGGCACCCCCCCCCCCCCCCAGTCCAATGACGTTTGGAAGATTACAGGCAGAGCCTCTGTAATTCCCACTGCACCCCACCTGGGTCAGGTGATCTACCTACCTTCAGCTACCTTCACTAGTGTTTAGCCCCTGCCTTTGTTCACCAGACTATACTATATCTAAACATCTATGTGTGCTACAAGACTTCTCGAGTGAACACATTTTCATTTTCTTTCCTTGCAACTTTCTGAAATCAGTTTGTTCCTTATCTGTATCTGTTGTTCTATTTTCTACTTATTCCATTTATTGAGTCATGATCATAAAGGTATACAACTCAGACACAGGCCTTCGGCCCAACTCATTCATGCTGAGCAAGATGTTGATGTATGCTGGCCCCATCTGCCTGCATTTGGTCCATCTTGCTCTGAAATGTTGCCATCAATCCACTCTTCGAAATGTCTTTAAAACATTGTAATTGTACCTGCCCCTTTACAGCTTACTCTGGCAGCTGGTTTCACATACCCAGCACTCTGTATGTAAAACTGGCCCCATAAGGTCCCCTTAAAATCTTTCCCCTCAAATCTTAAATCTTTACACTCTAGTTTTAGAGTCCCTAACTCTGAGGGGGAAAAAACAGTCTGAGCATCCAACGTGGCTATATGCCTCAGTTTAATATACTGTACCTCTAAGGTCTGTCTTCAACCTCAGGAACATGGATAGGTGACGTTTCGGGTTGGGACCCTTCTTCAAACTCCTCCACTCCAGGGAAAATATTCCCATCCTCTACTTAAGCTCATGAGTTTGGAACTTTTTCCCTTACCTTTTCCCTCGTAATGTAGTTGGACTGTGGCTGAAATACCTCCACCTTGTTCAGTTAGTCTTACCTGCCAATTTTTAATTCCAATTTGTGTGGGCTAAATCTGTTCTTGCCCTTAAAACTGGCCCTTTCTCCACCGGACTGCTTTTACCTAACTAGCAGTGCCCTGTATCCTTGCCTGGCTGTTCTCAACCTTGTATTATGACTGCTCAACTTACATATTTCCCCACTGTAGATCAGTGTCACTCATGTTATGAGTCATGCTTTGGTAGTTACGCCTGCAGGTGCCGCCATCAGCACTGACGATATACGAGCGTGGCTCTGAGGCAATTCCAGAAATCACTCCAATATGGTCATGGCCTTTGTCAGTCTGTAAGCGGACCACCTGCCCCTTGGTCAGTGGTGGCAGTGGCCTACTTGTCTTGTCAAACCATTGTTTTTGAATGTCACGCTTCTGTTGTAACCTGGAGTGAACCTCCTCGGGTAGAAACACTTGTGGGATCAATGCCTGATCCGCTACAGGCACTGTGGCACGGGTCTGCCTTGACAATAAACGTTGAGCGGGTGAACCCAAGATGGGGTCACGGGAGATGTTGCGCAAGTTGAGCAGATCCATGAATACATCAGATTTAGCTCTGCATGAACGTTCCATGATCTGTTTAGCAATTTGACAGCTCGGTCAGCCAGCCCATTAGACTGTGGTTATTCAGAGCTGTTGGTGATGTGGCAAAATTCCAGAGTCTAGCAAACTCCTTGAAGTGTTGGCTGTTGAATTGGACTGCCATTGTCAGGTAGCAATCTGCCCGGAGATCCGTGGACTGAAAAGTGGCGAGATAACTTCGAAATCACTCCGCTGGAAGTGGGGCTGCTAAGAAATTCAATGTCAAACCATCCTGAATACGAATCAACGAGCACCAGGTACTGTTTGCCATGGCAATCAAATATGTCAGCTGCAACTGTAGACCACGGGAGCGCAGGTACAGGATGTGAAAGAAGTGGTTGCTTTTGTTGGTGAGGTGCCAAACTTGCACACTGCACAGGATGCCACATTCTCGGTGATGTATTCGGCCATGCCAGGCCAGTAAAACATGCTTCTTGCCATAAGACAGTAGCTTCAGTGACTGGGTGCCCTGCATGGACAGCGTTAAAATACTGGTTGTGCAGTGAAGCAGGAACCACAGCCTTGTGTCCTTTTAAAACAAGGCCATCCTGCAGCACTAGCTCATCACGGACGGCAAACAACGGCCGGACTGGCAGCGGAACGTTGTAGTGCTTGTCTGGCCAGCCGCGCTTAATGACGGAGATTAGCGACCGTAGGGTACTGTCAGCAGCAGGGTGGGCAACCAAGTCCTCCATACAAGACGAGGGAATAAAAGACACAGTCATTACCAGAAAGTCATCATCCGGCGAGGGCAGATCCTCGCAGGTCTTCCACGGTGCACGCGAGAGTGTCAGCCAGGTGCATATCCTTACCGCGTTTGTAAACCGGTTGTGAAGTACCCGGACTATGTTTGACTTTCTCCAGTTTATTATCAATTGCTATGCATGCCCTACTTAGTTAATGGGTTTGTCATGTTATTGATTCTTTAAGAGGGAGGATGTAGATCAGTGTCACTCATGTTATGAGTCATGCTTTGGTAGGTTACGCCCACTTGCTTTTACAGCACTCCTCCTGCCTGTACCCTTTAGAATTAGAAAGACGTGCTAGCATGAAGTTATATATGCTATGTCCCGTTAATAAAGTCTTTGGACCTTTATCATGGTGTAAGGCCTTCAGTTATTACAGCAGCCGAAACACAACACCCACCAATGCCTTCTCTCCATTCAAGAAGAGATCCAATGCTGGAGTAGCTCAGCGGGTCAGGCAGCATCTCAGGAGAACGTGGATGGTGACATTTTGGGTTGGGTCAGTTTCACAATGCCACCAATCTGGTTGGGCTACAAAACAGTCTCAACCCGAAACGTTGCCTTTTCCCTTCGCTCCATAGATGCTGCCTCACCCGCTGATTCTCCCCAGCATTTTTGTTTACCTTCAAAAATTCTCCAAAACTCTCTCCAGAAACTCCTCCCCCCCCCTTTGCCCTGCACATTATTGCTACTGCAGTCAGTCACAATTCTGTGGCTTTTTTACATTTCTGTAATTTTGCTGCGTTGTTCCCACCAGCTGGTGGTCTATAGAACAGTCCCCAGAGTGTGAACATACCTCTTCTAAGCTAAGGCTGCATTCCGATCTCGCAATCTACCTTTGTGCAGCATTTGCATTCTTTCTTTTATCTGAACTTTCTCCAGAACTGTAGTATTATATTCTGCAAATTTTGATAGTATTCATCTTTTACCTGTCCAGCACGCAAAACAAAGTTTATTAAAAAAAAAACTATTATTGAGATAATAATAAACCAATATCAATACATCTATTGTTTCATAAATCCGAACTGATGGTCTTTCCTTGATCATTGCAAGACACTGTGGGTCTGTAATGTTCTTCTTTATCACAATAGCCTCTCCTTCCCAGATATTTTGCATTCAGCAATATTTTTACAGATGTCTGTATCCAGTCTGTTCAACATTCCCCAGGCCTCTGATAGCCCCGATATTAAGTATAATTGTATCTGCATCTCAGCTCTTGTCTTGTTTCCTGACATTGTACATTTCTTCGACCAGTTTTACATGCTTGGAACACTTTAATCTCAACCAATCAATTTTTGCATTTTTTCTTCTCTGCTACCTTCCTGTGTCCACACCCCAGCCAAATTAGTTCAAAACTCTTGCGACACCACTGGCAAAGCTCCACAAGGAGATTAAAACAAATAAACACTTCTTTAAATTCGTGATTAATTTGAACCGTTGAATTAACATTGAACTAAGCATCTGATGCTTCCTTGTTTGGGAAGAACAAACATACAGGGTGCTGGAGTAACTCAGCGGGTCAGGCAGCATCTCTGGAGAACACGGATAAGTGACATTTCAGGTTGTGGAAGGTGAAAAGGGGTGGGGATGGGAATATGCGGCTTGTGGTGGGATCACGTTAGATGTGACGGAAATGGTCATAAGTGATAGGAGTAGAATTAGGCCATTTGGCCCATCAAGTCTACTCCGCCATTCAATCATGGCTGATCTATCTCTCCCTCCTAACTCCATTCTCCTGCCTTCTCCCCATAACCTCTGTCACCAGTACTAATCAAGAATCTGTTGTTGGAATGCTGAATGATGCAGAGGCTAGTGTGGAGAAAGGATTGAGGGAACTTTATCTTTAATCCGTCTGGGGATGGAGAACAAGAGCATAATTACGGGACACAGAGGAGAGGAGGTTGAGGGGTCCATCTATGTCAGCAGGGGAGGGAACACTTTTTACGAAAGAAAGGGACATCTCGTATATCCGAGAATGGAAACCCTCATCTTGGGAGCAGATGTGGCTGAGATGGAGAAATTGAAAGCAGGGGATATCATCTTTGCAGGATAAGGCGAGTGGAGGAGTAGTTCAGATGATTGTGAAAGTTTGTGGGTTGGCATCCTGATAACTGGGAGAGTTGGTAGGTTATCTGTAGACTACACCTCCTCATCCAAACACCCCCGTTTAAACGTTACCTGGCTTCTTTGGGTTGGGGTCCAGACCTGCACATAATATGAGGGGTTCATCAGAGTTGTGTGTTATTGCAGTAAGATGCCTTCACTCTTGTAACTAAAATTCCTTTGAGGTAAAGGTTCACGTATTGATTGCTTGCTCCAATTAACTTTTGCTGATTTGTGCATAAAGGCATTCAAGTTCCTGGGGAAGGGGTTTGTCCCGAAACGTCACCTATTCCTATTCTCCAGCGATGCTGTCTGACCCGCTGAGTTACTCCAGCTTTTTGTGCCTATCTTCAGGTTCCTTTGGATATCAACACCATACAAACGCTCACCATTTTATACAGAAACAGTCTGCCATTTTTAAAGTGCAACACTTAATATTTTTCTGTATTAAACTATAAACCTCAGATAATCTAATGACCCATTGACTTAATGGTTTTATGTCTGACTCATCGGGTCTGCCGTTCCCACACTCCCCTAGTTCACAGGAAAATTAATGGAATTACTCTGTGGTATTTGCACACACAAAAAGGCGAAAATAGAATTGTGTTCAACACCCAATGGCTTGGAAAATGTACTTATCTGGCACCGCCAAATGTCCCGATTTGTGCCAGATTAACTGAGTTGTACTGTATTCCATCTGCCTGTCCACTACTGACGGGAACCTATATTGATGGGGTAGACACAAAATGCTGGAGTAACTCAGCGGGTGAGGCAGCATCTCTGGAGAGAAGGAATAGGCGACGTTTCAGGTCGAGACCCTTCTTCAATCTGCAGTTCTTTCTTACACACTATATTGATGGGGACTGTGGTGAAGAGAGTCGGTGTAAGCTGAAGAGTATGGGGAAAGTTTTGCTCTGTGCTGAGGATCCCATTAGTATGCTGCTATTTGGACTCTGGGCTAATTGAACGTGGACCATGAGGATGCATTTCTCAGGGGGTTCACCACTGCACTGAGTTAATACACATGGTTGTCAATGGAAGCTGGATTTCGTATCTCACCAGCTGGTAGTTCTGGATTGTCTTAAAATTACACTCCAGGCTTTCACGTTCTTTTACTTATCTGTTTTAGAGTTGACAAACTTTAAGGTTATTGTTGAGGAAGTGATCTGATCCATTCAACCTCTGCTGTCTCAGTGTCCAGCAATGGCCAGTGGAAGCACTGGGTTGCGTTGCTCTCCAACAGTTCCACAGAGAACCACTGGCTAGCCACAGTGTGGAGGGCTGTGGTGGTGAAACAGCTCATCTTGCCCCTGGCCCCACATGGCACTGAAGTTAGCTGCAATTCCCTAGTGTATGGAGGTGAAAGGCTGGATACATTGTCCCTGTCTCCTCATCTTTATGTCAGTACATCTATTATGACCATGTATATTGAATACATATGAATATAATGTTATTGCCATTATAATTTTTTTTTCATGTTTGAATTTGATTTTTAACTCTTTCCAAATGTGTTGGATAGGGGATTGGTTCTGTTCAGCTTCTGGTCAATGGCTTCTTCCACAATATCAGTGATAATGTTATTAAATGTTCAAGGCACATTTTAGACTCCTCCATTTAGGGAGATGACCATTGCCACTTGTATTACTTGCCGCTTATCAGCCCGAATGTTGTCAGGGTCTTGCTGCATGATGATGTGGGCTGCTTCACTTGTTGAGCTGTGAATTAACTTGTACGTTGTGCTGGATGGAGGGTCGTTGAAGATGCTTGGACAAGAACTCTTGTGCTGATGCCCTCGCGAGTGGGACAATCGACATCCAACTACAGTCATCTTCCTTTGCGCAACACGTGGCTCTAGTTATTGAGGCATTGTCCCAACATTCCTGTTGACTAGATAAACCTGGGCACCTTGACACCATACTTGGTCAAATGATGTTGTGGGTAGTTACTCTCACCTCAACTGGAATTTGGCTCCAGGGCTATAAATGAGTGGATTTGAATGGTCATAAGGTCATGAGGAATAGGAGTAGAATTCGGCCCATCAAGTCTACTCTGCCATTCAATCATGGCTGATCTACATCTTCCTCCTAACCCCATTCTCCTGCCTTCTCCCCATAACCCCTGACTCCTGTACTAATCAAGAATCTAGCTATCTCTGAGTGATCCAACAAACTGCAGACACAGCTATTAAGTGCTGCTTGACAGCATTGTTTAACATCCATGACTTTAAAGGTCTTTTATTGTCACATGTATCAATTAAGGTACAATCAATCAATGAATTAAGGTATCAATATTCGATTTATCATACAGCCATACTAAAAAAAGCAACAAGACACACAACTACATAAGTTAACATAAACATCCACCAAAGCGGATTCCCCACATCCCTCACTGTGATGGAAGGCAATAAAGTCTAATCTTCTTCCCTCTTTATTCTCCCGCGGTCGAGGCAGTCGAACCATCCACAGTCCGGGCGATCGAAGCTCTTGCGGTTGAAGCTCCCGAAGTCGGTCCCTAACCAGGGACCGACTAGCTCCACGATGTTAAAGTCCGCAGGCTCCGCGGTTGGAGCTTCCGAGGTCGATCCCTGGCAAAGGGACCTCCAGCTCCGCGATGTCAAGTTCCGCAGGCTCCCTTGGTTAATGTTACAACGGCTTTTAACTCAGTGGTTTTAATAGAAGTAGCTTGAAATTAAAAGCTAGTTTCAATGCACAAGAATGTAATTATTTCACTGACTGCGGGTAGGGGAGGAACACATCGGGCCTATTCTGCAGTTGGAAATGGCCAATAAGCTGTTAGTTGGGGGTCTATTTGGTTCAAAGCAAATTTAGCACCTTCCAAGGGAAGTGTGGGATCAGTATTAATTGCTGATCATAGCAGCTCTTTCATATTCTAATGCTTCATGACTTAACATTGACATCATGAATGGGTTCATGAGCTAACTGTTGATGTCAATGTACATAACATTGACATCATTGTGTGTTAAATAAATCTGTTCTGCACCTACTATCAGTTCTTTTACACGCATTTCACTTTGGATTTTGAAATAAAGAACACACAAGTGCGCACATGCATTTCAGCGGGTATAATAGAATAGTGGAGGCAGGGGAAAGTAGTTATTGACTGGAATTCAGTATGAATGAACAGTTCATGATGTGAATCCGGCCTCGTGCAAGATTATTCTGAGCAATTGCAGTTAGACAAACAACAATAATTGGATAGCAAGCACAGGAGAAATAATGACGTGTAGTTCCAGTCTAGAACAGTATTGCTGTGAACATTGGAACAGGCCAAAATATCTGCTCTGACTCACAGCTTTATTAGTTACTAGACCAAGTGGACCCGTTGGGTCCCATCCCCTCAATGCGCGGTTGCGGGGGGGAGGGCAGCATGCGGCGTCACACACACACACACACTAATCACCCCTCTTGATATTATATGAATATTATTCATTTGCTCCTTTAACCCCATCTCCAGCCCTATCCACTCACGTATAGCCCCCAACTCACAGGTGCGGCTAGAGAGGGGGGGGGTAGAGACAGAGAGGGCAGAGGCACAGAGCGGGCAGTGGCACAGAGAGGGAGGGGGGTAGAGAGAGAGAGGGCAGAGACAGAGAGAGGGGGCAGAGGCAGATAGAGGGGGCAGAGAGAGGGGCAGAGACAGAGAGAGGGGGGGAGAGGTGGGGGGTGGGAAGAGATTTATTAGTTAAATCCACAAAGATTTTCAGACAGATGCACGCTATTTATAGATAGATCACATGGAAATGTTTTTCAAAGCAAACAACATGATGGAAATTGGTAAGAATGCGTTGAGGCCACATTTGGAGTACTGTGCTCCGTTTTGGTCACCCTGCCTACGAAGGATGTTACCTGGACTCGAGGGCCTAACCTACAGGAGAGATTCAGCAGATTATGACTTTTCTCCTTGGAGTGCAGGAGGCTGAAGAGGTGTACAAAAACGTGCTGCTATAGGAGGTTGTTCAGTCAGGTAACATAACAACATTTAAAAGACACTATTGGGATATGGCCAAATGCTGGCAAGTGAGATTAGTTTACCTGGGGCATCTTGGTGGGCATGGGCAGATTGGGCCGAAGGACCTGATTCCATGCTGTATGCCTCTGACTCTTCAAATGATACCATGTGCAAAGATTTGGAAACCATTCTTCTAACAAACTGGATTCTGAAACAAATTTATTTTGTTGAATCTGTTGCTATGGAATACAAAAAAAGTTTGGATTATTGAAATGGTATACAAGTTGCATGATTATTTCAATCATAAACTGTGGAAAATTTCAGTCAATTTAGATCTAGGAATTAGAAGTCAGACAAAACTGCGTCTTGTAAAAATATCTGCACTGACACTGCCTTTGTGTGCCGCCTGGCAAGTTATTAAATGCACAAGCCAACATATGATCTTGTTTGCAAGATTCTGAAGTCTGTTGAGATGAAATTGAGCAATTAAAAAAAAATTCATCTCTTGCACAGGACAAAGATAACTACAGTTTATATGTTGCTAAAGCTCTGGTTCCAAAGCAGAATCGGGTTGAGGTGATGCTGAATTGCTGCTTTGAATGTACTGGAAGCCATCCAATGGAATTGTCAATCCAAAAGTGGGAAAATATTTTAACTGTCAGGGAAAGTAAGGTCAGATATCAGAAGACCACATTTGCCTGAGTAAATCTGGGGTTATTACTGGGCCTCCTTTCATTTTCTAGTGCATTAAAGATGCAAAGGTGGGCTGATCTTTTATAATAGCAAAATCAAACTATTATCAAGATTGCCATACAATAATTCAGGCATTGGGTAGAAAATATGGTCGTGTGGGGACAAATGTACTGAGGTATAGGAGGAAATGTTAAGGGCCTGTCCCACTTTCACGACTTAATTCAATCTCTGCCGAGTTTGCACTTGACTCGTACTCGCAGCATGGTCGTCACGAGGTCGTAGGTCGTAGGTAGGCCGTGATGCTAGTCGTAGGTACTCGTGGCATCAAGTAGGTCGGGGCATTTTTTCAACATGATGAAAAATGTCCACGAGCAAAAAAGGTTGTGAATTAGGTGGTGAAAGTGGGACAGGCCCTATAAAAGAATCGACTGAATCAGGCCGATAATTACCTGAGACCATATGAGAACTAGAGGTTTCAATGTCATAGACACAAGGTATAATGGACACCCACCATATGTAGTCAGAAGGCAAATTTCAGAAGAGCTGCACACTGAATATTTTGATATGATGAAAATGAAGATGCTTGTCTTCAGCAAGTTCGGTAATCTTGAAGAGCTGGCCGTTAAGTGTACTCTGACAAGACGGCATGACCATGCTTGTTTAAAAAAAAAAACCTTGTTATGTTAAAGGTTACTGACTTGTGATTTGGTTCTGCTTCCCTTCAATGATCCTGTCAGACCTGAGTATTTCCATATTTTTTCTAAATAAATCTTTCCAGATTTGGAATGGCCATATGGATCTTTTTGTTGACTGCATGTTAATTGACTACACTTTTATAGAAGGAAATTGATAACTACTTTCATTCAGTCACTTGACTCTGGACCAGGCTGGGCTTTCATTTGTAACGTTGCTTCATTGCTGTGTCCACATTCAATAACCATCGATACCTCCCTAGACCCCTGCTTTAGCTGACTGGTATCACCTTTTACCATGCACGATGTCTTTTTGTTTGGATGGAGGGCAAGAATGATTGTTACTATCATATAACTTACCCCCCCCCCCCCCACCCTTCCCCTTTCCCTTTGCTGATTCTGCATTTGTTCATGGTAATTCAACTCCGAGATCGGGTTGCGTTTGTTGAAAGATCCTACCGTGTTAGGGTCTTTCAATTTAAGTTCCAGAATTGTTTCTTCTGAACTGAGGTCAGCCATTGAAAGTGAAGCTGTTGGACTGTGGACAAGTGACCAACAGGGTCTATTGACTGGCCTGGCTCATGAGGCTGTAGATTGGAAGCCATGTGGGAACTTGTTAGTACAGGGGAGCTGTACGATACAATCCTCCTGAACTTGTGCATTTTGCAATGGGAAGCTTAACCAATCCAGACTCCCCCCAGGAACGACTTTAACATCCCTCCTCATCAACTAAGATACCTGTCTCAGAGCACCAATTGAATAGAGCTGTCATAGTATCCTAGTAACTCAGCGGGACAGGCAGCATCTCTGGAGAGAAGGAATGGGTGACGTTTTGGATTGAGACCCTTCTTCACACTCAGGGGAGAGGGAAACATAGAGATATGGAAGGGTAAGGTGTGAAAATGTGAGCTCAAAGGGGATGCTGCTGATCAAGGAAAATGTAGAATGGATCCACCTTCTCCATAGCTATACATTATACATTTTCCTTGATCATCGTTCCCCTTTGATCTCTCGTTTTCACACCTTACCTTTCTGTTTCCCTCTCCCTTGATTCTATTGGAAGAACTTTCCCAACCCGAAAAGTCACCCATTCCTTCGCTCCAGAGATGCTGCCTGTCACGCTGAGTTACTCCAGTATTTTGAGTCTATCTTCGGTGTAAAACAGCAACTGCAGTTCCTTCCTACACATGATATCGTAGTAGCCTCTGGTCTCAACCAGTCTGCATTTATTGGAACATTTGTTGGTCTCTTTGAGTAACAATGGCATTTCCTTTTCCCCATGGGAATCTGTTGTGACAAAGTTGGTTTGCAATGTATTATCCGGTTACAATACTGATGAATAAAGATCTGTGAGCTGTTGTTTGTTCTTCTCCCGCAGATCATACCCTCGGCCTCATGAACACCTGCCTGTCGCTGCACTACCAAAGGCCTGGGACTGGCGTAACATCAATGGCACAAACTTTGTCAGCACCACCAGAAACCAGCACATTCCACAGTACTGTGGCTCTTGCTGGGCTCACGGGAGCACCAGTGCCATGGCAGGTATATGAATGGTACAGAAACATCCTCCAACGATCCCTGAATATACTGAGTCAATGACCCATAGACAAGAGTCCAAACAAGAATGATGAATGCTAGTGTGGGAATTGTGGGTGGAGAAAACTGGGAATGTGAAATATCTGGAAACATTTTTGAGGACATTGTGCAGGAAAAGTTGCCAATCCCAGTATCTTAAACAGTTGAGCATATGTTCAATACATGTGGTGCCATTTATTGTCCTCCTGAATTATATCTGTTTTATTCATTCAAGGAATATGGGCTTCATAGGCTGAGCCAACACTTAATTGCCTGTTCCTAATTGTCCTTGAGGTGTGCAATGGCCACAATGCTGTAAGAGAGTGTTCCAGGGGTTTAACCCAATGATGGTGATGGAATGGCGATATATTTACACAGCTGGATGGTATTTGGCTTGGTATTGGGTATCATTTTCACACGGACCAAGATATAATTAACTTTGTGTGCCAGTCAAATCATACCTAAACATGAGTGTGGTACACAAGTGCAATATGTAGTGGAGCTACAGAGAAAATACAGATCAAAAGAAAAGTGCAAGGGCCACCACAAGGTAAATTGGGACTACACCCTTGGTTTATGAGAGGACTATTCAGTAATCTAATAACAATGAAGGGGTGGGGGGGGAGAAACTTCCTGTATCTGTGGAATGTGTTTTCAAGCTTTTACATTTTCTGTCCAAAGGGAGAGAGAAGGAATAATCATATATAAATGGTCCTTAATTATGTTGGCTATTTCCCCCGAAGCAAAGATTGAATCAACCGGGGGACGTGAGTGGGGAGGAGAGGGGAGGTTGGTTTGTGTGATGGTCTAGGCTACATACAACTCTTTTCAATCTCTTGTGGTCTTGCTCAGAGCTAGTGATACACCATGTGGTGATGCATTCCGATGGATGCACTTTAGAAAGCATCCTGCAGAAGTTGATCAGAGTCACTGGAGACATGCGATCTTCCTTAGTCTTCCTGATATTGTTTTGTGAAGCTAGATGAGTGTGCAACAGGGTTACAGTTGTGTGAAGAGAGATGTGGCTTAGGCATGACCCAATTAACGGTGTGGGCTTTGTGGTTCATGTTCTATTCATATTTAAAAATCAACGAACACACAAGTATTGCAATTTTTAAAGACCAATAAATTAACTGGTTGTTGAAATGTGATAAAGATGATAGAGAGAATATCTTTACGAATCAAACATATGGTATTTATTGAGGACATTTTCACTAATTATGAGATGCATAGAGGACGTGGTTTACTTTTGGATGGCTCTTGTGCAGCCTGTGGTAGCAAGCACCCATTTTTCAATTTGTTTTCCTCGATTTGGTACTGCTAGCAATTTAGAATTTGGTCTCAACTGCCTTCCATCTCTGGAAGATTGATGCCTTGTGCTCAAGCAGTGCTTCAAGCTCTGCAGGGTTTGGTAGCGAGGAAAGATGGCTTGGTGCTGTGATGGGGCACATTTGCAGTGTGGATTGATGCCAGCAACTGAACACTGCATGCTGCTGTCTAAATCCATTTCCTGCAAACCTCTTGAAGACCGCAGAGGTGGATGTAAGTTCAAGTCCATCAGACTGAACCAGGTAGGCACAAGGCTCGTCAACCTGCCTAACAGATGATTCCTTTTCCAGATAGGATTAATATAAAGCGGAAAGGTGCCTGGCCATCAGCTTACCTGTCGGTGCAGAATGTCATCGACTGTGCCAACGCTGGGTCCTGTGAGGGTGGCGATCACTATGGGGTGTGGAAATACGCCAACATGCATGGAATTCCAGATGAGACCTGCAACAATTACCAGGCCAAGGACCAAGGTAACTTTCACTGCTGCCTCTTTGGCCCACTGAGTGACTCCAGCACTTTGTGTCTATCTTCAGTATAAACCAGCATCTGCAGTTTCTTCCTCCCCTTGACATTCTGTTACACAGATAGGTGAGAGGTCCTAGATTACACAGTATGTCACCTCTTTAAGGTGGAAACCATGGAGGCTGCAGATATTGGAATCTGGAGGAACTCAGCGGGCCGATCACCATTAGTGGAGGGAGAGGCATGGTCAACATTTCAGACGGAGACCCTGCTACAGAGTCCAATCGGAAGCATCAACCATCTGTTTGTTTCCACAGATGCTGCTTGACCTGCAGAGTTCCTCCAGCGGTTTGTTTTTAAGTTTACCCATGTAAGGTGCCTTAATGAACCTATTTCATGAAGTACTTGTATGGAGCTTATAGAACTGCAGTACAGATGAAGGGTGATTGGCATCTTGATCTGTGCTGGTATTTATGCTGTGTCTGAGCTTCCCCAAACCTACTTCATTTAACAATCTCACTGTCTTTCAGCTGGTCTCCATCTTGTGTTTACCCATTCTCCTTACATCTGTGGATTGCCTTGCAGTTGAAGTTTCTCTCTGGTTTATCTTGTATTTAGTTTACCGCAAGAGGAGAGGTCTTTACCATTTTTACCTTTTTTTTTATCACTGCCGCCACTTGCTTAATTTGCTTTAAAGAATGAATCACTTCATAGTTGCCACTTCATTGATCCTACAATGGGAAATAATCGCTTTAAACGTGGCATCAAGGAAAGAAAAACAATGAACAAGTGGTCAAAACGCTTGATTGGCTTGCTGCTGGGCGGGGCCAGAGGCCTGTATCGAGACGCCGCGATCTCAATGCCACCCTGAAGGAGCGGCCGACGGCCAAACCTGCCAAGCTCCGAGCTCATTCGGCTCCGTCAAAACGTTCGGAACGTCAGAGAGCGGATGGGAAGGAGGGCAGCCAAATGCGCACGGGAGGCGGCGGAGTCCCGCGGCCTGGGTCGACGGAACCCACGTCGAACGGAACCGGAGGTTACGCCACCGAGAACAAAGGAGGACCTGGCACGGGGGGGGAGGGGGGGGACCTGAGGTGGGGAAGGGGGGAGAACACGCGGAATATTCTGTAACAATTTAAGCCCCCTTTACCTGCCGACTATTTGCATACCATGGGTATACAAGCAAAGAATTTCACTGTGACTTCTCACACGTGATAATAAAGTATTCAATTCAATAAAATGTTTTCTTTTAGGCTGCTTGCCATTTAACCAGTGTGGCACTTGCACAACTTTTGGAGCTTGCCATATAATCAAGAATTACACGATGTGGAAGGTGGGTGACTATGGCATTGTCAATGGCCGAGAGAAGATGATGGCAGAGGTCTATGCCAATGGTCCAATCAGGTGTGTATTTGGCAAGGCTCTTCATCTTTTAATATCCTGGTACCAAAATGGAGGATAGCAGACTGCTGAATGTGTGAGCAGATATAAACGATACCCAAAGTTGGCCACTCAGTTCCACGCCTGCCATGCCATTCAATAAGATCATGGTGGATCTGATTGTAGCCTTATCCCAGTATCCTTTCACCCCTCCCCTTCCACCCCCGATTATCAATAATTCATCTGCTTCTGCCTTAAAAATATTCACTGACTTAAATTCCAAGACTGAGGGAGAGTTCCAAAGACTCACAACCCCCTGAGAAAATGGCTTTGTTTCAGCCTTAAATGGGTAATACTGTCTTTATAGTCAGTGAGCCCTAGTTTTTCCCACAAGTGGAAACATCTCTCCGCATCTACTCTGTCAAGACCCTTCAGGATCATCTATCTTTTAATTGTCTGCTTCCGTCTAAACTCCAACATGTACAATGTGTAAGAAGGAACTGCAGATGCTGGTTAAAACCGAAGATAGGCACAAAAATCTGGAGTAACTCAGCGGGACAGGCAGCATTTCTGGAGAGAAGGAATGGGTGATGTTTCGGGTTGAGACCCTTCTTCAGACTGGTTAGGGATAAGGGAAACGAGAGATATAGACGGTGATGTGGAGAGATAAAGAACAATGAATGAAAGATATGCAAAAAAGTAACGATGATAAAGGAAACAGGCTATTGTTAGCTGTTTGTAAGGTGAAAACGAGAAGCTGGTGCGACTTGGGTGAGGGAGGGATAGAAAGAGAGGGAATGCCGGGGCTTCCTGAAGTGAGAGAAATCAATATTCATACCACTGGGCTGTAAGTTGCCCGAGCGAAATATGAGATGCTGTTCCTCCAATTTGCGTTTAGCCTCACTCTGACAATGGAGGAGACCTAGGACAGAAAGGTTTGTGTAGAAATGGGAAGGAGAATTAAAGTGTCCGGGAGATCAGGTAGGTTCAGGCGGGCTGAGCGAAGGTGTTCCACGAAACGATCGCCCAGTCTGCGTTTGGGAGACATCTTTGATGTTTTTTTTTTGACATCTTATCTATTGAGTGAAACCAGGAATATTGCTTCCTTTAGAGAAAGTTAAGCATTACAGTTTGCTAAACCCTTCATAACCTCACAATGTCCCAAGTGGCACAAGCAGAGATCTACTTCTAATGTGTCGATACAAGGAATTACAGATGTCCGAGTCTGGAGCAGAACACACAATGCTGGAGGAACTTAGCGAGTCAGCAGGCTTCTCTGGAGGACATGGACAGGTGACATTTCATGTCGGACCCTTCTACAGACTAAATGTAGTATGAGTTGAAAGCTGGAAGAGGGGCGAGGGCAGGAGAAAGCCAGGCAAGTGATAAGTGGATACAGGTGAGAGGGGTTGATTGGTAGATGAGTGATCAAAGGCCAGAAATGAAAAGGAGACACAAGGCTGTGAGATTAAGAGAAGAGGCATGAAATATGGGAGACCAGAGGATGGGATGTAGGTGGACAGGTACGGAAGAAAGGGAATGCTGCCTGACCCACTGAGTTCCTCCAGCACTTTGTGTTTTTCACTTCTGATTCGTGGTCATTATAAGACTGTTGAATATACTATATTAGATTCATAAATGTATATAGCATCAAAATAGGCCCTTTGGTCCAACTTGCTTTGCTGACCAAGATGGCCACCTGAGCCAACTCCATTTGGTCCATATCACTCTAAACTTTTATTATCCATGTACCTATCTAAATTACTTTTAAACATTGTAATTGTACTCATCCCTTTAGCTGCTTCTGGCAGATCATTGCACGTACCTACGACCTGTGTGGAAAAAGTTGCCTCTCGGGTCTCTTTTAAATCTTTCCCCTCTCAATTTAAGAAGGGTTTCGGCCTGAAACGTTGCCTATTTCCTTCGCTCCATAGATGCTGCTGCACCCGCTGAGTTTCTCCAGCACTTTTGTCTACCTTCGATTTTCCAGCATCTGCAGTTCCTTCTTAAACAATCAACTTAAATCTATGCCCTTTAGATACAGACTTCCGCACTCTGTGAGAGAGTATGTGACCATCCACCCAATCTATGTCCCTCATTATTTTATAAAGCTCTATAAGGTCATCCGTCAAATTCCCGTGCTTCAGGGAAAATAGTCCCAGTCTCTTAAAACGCAAACCATGCAATCCCGATGACGTGAATCTTTTCAGCACGCTTTCCATCTTAAAAACATCTTTCCTATAGTTGGGCGACCAGAACTGCACGCAATACTCCACAAGTGGTCTCACTAACAACTTGCACAGTTGTAACATGACGTGACACTGTGCACCCAGTAAATGCAACATTAATGAGGGAATAAAACAAACTGATTTTGGGTTATTCCTTAAGGTTAAAAACACTTATTTTGAGTGTGCCGTGGGTTATTTTAGAATTATTTGAGGGCAGGCATGACTTTGGCTAGTCTAACCAATTTGCATCACTAAGAATGTGCCGCTGGAGTGTGACTTGAAGACATCACACTTTGGCACCTGGAAGACAGACAGTTTTAACACAAACCTATTTAGCTATCCTGGTGGACAAAAGTGCTGGAGAAAGTCAGCGTGTGCGGCAGCATCTATGGAGCGAAGAAAATAGGCAACGTTTCGAGCCAAAACCCTTCTTCAGACTCCATTGATGCTGCCACACCCACTTAGTTTCTCCAGCACTTTTGTCCACCTTCGATTTTCCAGCATCTGCAGTTCCTTCTTAAACACATAGCTATCCTGGTGGCTACGGAAAAGCTGGACGCCTACAGCTATCCTGGTGGCTGTGCACTGCTGTTTAATACGTGTACATTTTTGTCCTATGTTTATTTAAGGGTTCAGACTGTCTGAGTTGTCTATGTTTGGTGAACATTTTCATTTAATTCCTTATAGTTGTGGCATTATGGCTACGGAAAAGTTGGACGCCTACAGTGGAGGAGTGTACACTGAGTTCCACATGCAGTCATCAATAAACCACATTGTGTCAGTGGCAGGCTGGGATGTGGACGAGAATGGAACTGAATACTGGATTGTGCGCAATTCCTGGGGTGCACCATGGGTAAGTGCAGCGCACAGTCGTCATCCCTGGTTTGGTTTGTTTGTTTTGGTCGGTTCTTTAGTCAGAGGGTGGTGAATCTGATTCTGGGATTCTGTGGAGGCCAAGTCAGTAGATATTTTTAAGGCAGGGATCGATAAATTCTTGATTAGTACGGGTGTAAGGGGTTATGGGGAGAAGGCAGGAGAATGGGGTTAGAAGGGAGAGATAGATCAGCCATGGTTGAATGGCGGAGTAGACTTCATGGGCCGAATGGCCTAATTCTTCTCCTATCACTTATGACCTTATGACCAGACAGTCAGTAGAGAGGGCAGGGTGTGAAGTGGACACGGTGGAGGAAAATAAAGTGTTCTTTCTGTTTGGATGCAAGGGGAAATTTCAGGTGGTGAATCTGGTGCAGCTCACGGGCCCAGCTCCACGGACTACAAATGTCGAGGTGCAGGTATTCATCTCCCTTCATATGAGTTGTGCTACACAGAAACTGATCCTTCGGTCCAATATCTTGGATCAAGATGTCCATCTGAACAAGTCCAATTTGGCCAATATTCCTCTAAACCTTTCCTAACAGTGTTGTAGAGCAGAGGGATCGAGGAGTCCAGGAACATAATTCCTTGAAGGTAGTGTTGGTCAATAGGGTGATAGGGTGGTCAAAAAGGCTTTCTGTACATTGGCCTTCATCAGCCAGAGTGTTGAGTATAGAAATTGGGAGATCATGTTGCAGTAATAAAAGATGTTGGTGAGGCACCGTCTTACAAGAAATGTGTCGTCAAGCTGGAAAGGCTGCAGAGAAGATTTATGAGGATGTTGCAAGGACTTGAGGACCTGAGCTACAGAGAGAGGTTGAGCAGGCTAGGACTCTATTCCTCAGAGTGCAGGAGGATAAGGGGTGATCTTATAGAGGTGTACAAAATCATGAGAGGAATAGATCAGGTAAATGCACAGTCTCTTGCCCAGAGTAGGGGAATTGAGAACCAGTGCACATGTGTTTAAGGTGAGGGGGGAAAGATTTAATAGGAACCTGAGGGCTAACGTTTACGCAAATGGTGATAGTTGTATAGACCGAGCAGAGGTAGTTGACGCAGGTACTATCGCAACATTTAAGAAATATTTAGACAGGTACATGGCTTGGATGGGTTTAGAGGGATATGGGCCAAACGCAGGCAGGTGGGACTAGTGTAGATGGGACATATTGGTCGGCGTGGACAAGTTGTGCCAAAGGGCCTGTTTCCACACTGTATAATTCTAATGTTACCTGATTTTATACACCTCTATAAGATCATCCCCCAATCTCTAACTCTCCAAGGAATAAAGTTTAATAATATAATATAATATAATATTTTAATGACCACACAGCCAAGCTGGTGGAATTTTTGGGTTGTCAGCAGCGATACAATAATAAAGAACACACAACCACAATAAAAAAAATGTAACACAAACATCCACCACAGCATTCAACACTGTGGTGGAAGGCACAAAAATTTGGCCAATCCTCCTCCATTTCCCCTCCGTGGACAGGACCAGAGTCCAGAGTCAGTCCAGGATCGGTTCTTCCTCACCGGAGACCGCGGCTTTAAGTTGTTGTAGGCCGCAGGCCGGCTGTCGAGATTTAAAGTCTCCGCCGCAGCCAGAAGCACCGTAGACTGCAGGGCCGGCGGTCGAAGCTCCCCTGCAGGGGTGTTGGTAAGTCCATGCCGGCCCCGCGGTAGAAGTTGGCCGCGGGCCGGCAGTAATGGCTTCTTCTTCTTCCCCCGGGTCCCCCACGAGGGATCCCGGGCTGTAGACGCCGCACCAGCTGGAGCTCTGCAGACCGCGACTTCAGGCTACGACTTCAGGCTGCCGGCTGCCCCGGGCCAGCGAAACGGAGCGCTCCCCTCCAGCGAGGGCTCACCCGCTCCACGCCGAGAGTCCACGCTGCGCCCGCTGCTGAAGCCCCGGGCGCGTCTCCGGGAAAGGCCGCTCCGATCCTTGATGTTAGGCCACGGGGGAGGCGACCTGGAAAAAGTCGCCTCTCCGTGGAGGAGGCGACCGAAGCGATTTCCCCCTTACCCCCCCCACACCACACACACAAAGATACACAAAATACATACTTTAAAACATACTAAAAAATAAGAAAAAGTTGAAAAAACTGACGCGCTGCTGACATGGCCGCTGCCCAGAGCAGCGCCCCCTACCCGATAATCCTGCTCAACCACTCCCTATAAATCCTTCCCTAACTCTTTCCTGCTTAATGGCATCTTTTCTACAGCAGGGTGACCAATATTGAATGTAATACTCCAAGTACTGCTTCACCATTGTCATGTACAACTGTAATATCTTACTTCTGTAAATCAGTGTCCTTACAGATGAAGTCTTGCATGCCAAAAGCCACCTTCAGCATCATATCTATGTAATAATGACACTACTTTCAATAATTGTACTCTTGGATCCCTCTGTTCTATAGCATTCCACAGTGCGTTGCTGCAAAAGTCCTCTCCTGGTTTGTTTTCCCAAAATGCCATACCTTGCCCTTACTGGAATTAAACTCCATTTGCAATTATATGGCACGCTTGTCTAGCTGATCGCGATCCTGCTATAATTCTTGATAACCACCAACTAACTTCTCACCTATTTTGTTGTTATCTGGAAACTTATTAATCATGCCTTGTGTATTCTCATCCAAGTCATTGATAGAGACGACAAACAACAATGGGCCCTGAGGCACGGCAATGATCACAAGCCTCCAGTCCGAAAAGCAACCAGTCACACTCTGCTTCCAAGCCAATTATATATTCACCCTGGATCTCGTGCAATCTAACCTTCCAGAGCTGCCAACCACATGGAATCTTATCAAAGGCCCTGCTGTAATCTATATAGATTATGTCTACCATCTTGCCCTGATTAACCTTAATTTATCAAAAACTCAAATCAGATTTGTCAGACACAATCTCCCACGCACAAAGCTGTGCTGACTATCCCTAATCAACTAATCTTTCGCAATATTATCCTTCACGATCCTCTCAATAACCTACCTCCCGCTGACCTTGGGATTTTTGGTTTATAGTTACCGGATTTTTCTTTGTAACCCTTCTTAAATAAAAGTACATTAGCCACCCTCTAGTCTTCTGGCAGCTCACCCACAGTTAACGGTAATGTATTTATCTCAGCCAGGTCTTCCACCCATTCGTCGCCAGCTTCCTACAGTGTTCTTGGATACACCTGAACAGGCCCTGGCAATTTATCTATCTTTGTATGTTTTAGGATGACCAGCACCACCTCAACTGTAATGCAGACTATCCCAACTTTCCCTGGTCTTCGTGTCTTTCTCCATGCTACAAAAAAGCTGAAGAGAATGTTGATTGAGGACCTAGCCCATCTGCAGCTCCACACACAAATGTCCACTTTGGTCTTTGAGGGGCTCTATTCTTACCCAGATATTATTTTCCCTTAATATACGTAAAATCTCTTTGTATTCTCTTTAATCCCATCTGCTGGATTTGGCTCTTGCTCCCTTTTAGATTTCCTTCCCATACTCCTGCATCCCCTATAGTCCTCCTGGAATTCACTGCTTGTGTCTGACCTAGAGCCTCCCCATCCCATCATCCAGGGTTCCCCGTTACTGCAAGCCTTGCACTACACTCTAACAGGAACACTCAGACCTTGAACTCTCACTGTCACACTTTTAAAAGCTCCCCACTTGATGGATATCCTTCTGCTCACAAACAACTAACTCCAACTTTGGTAAGCTCCTCTCCGAATGCGTCAAAATACACCTTGCCCCAAATGAGCACTTTAGTGTGTCAGTTCTGTCCTGCTCTGTAACCACCTTAAAACCGGTCCCAAAGTGCTCATCCACTAAGACCTCAGTCACTTGCCCTATTTCCCAAGAGTCGGTCAAACTTTGCCCTCTCCCTCAGGTCCCTCAATAAAATGCCTGAACTCTCCTGAACACATTCAACAAATTCTATCCCATCTAAGCCCTTAACACTACAGCAGTCCCAGTCTACATTACAAAAAATAATATCCACTACCATGACAATATTGTTGTTCTTGCAACTCTCTGAAATCCCTCTGCGTATTAGTTTCCTAATTCCCATTGACTATGTACAAGAGTACAATGATCTTCCCCTCCTATCTCTCAGCTCCATCCATAAAGCCTTGCTGGACGATCCCTCAGTAATTTCATTTCAGATTATTGCCATGATTTTCTCCTCAATCAAAAATGCCATTTCAACTCTTCTCTTTCCTCCACCTCTGTCTTGCCCATCGCACCTGTATCCTGGAATATTTAAGCTGTCAGCTCTGACCCTCACTTAACCATGTTTCCAGAATGGCTACATTTTGGGCCACATATTTAACCCTTGAACCTGCCAGCAGCATAAATTTCCCCTTGCTCTCAGTCTGAAGAAGTGTCTCAAACTGAAACATCCACCTATTACTTTTCTCCAGAGATGCTGACCGACCCGCTGAGTTACTCCAGCTTTTTGTGTCTATCTTCGGTTGAAACCAGCAACTGCAGTTCCTTCCTACAGCATACATTTCTCAGTAGTTTGACTTGGATTCTGTGAATTTTCACATGCAGCAGTGTCCAGCTAAAGAAAATCACTGCAGGCTTGGTCAGCACTAGGGAGCCTCCCTAGTTAACCTATTTCCTAAATACAGCTGTAAGGTTGAGTGCCAGCTATCCTCCACTATGATTAACGTTTCGTTACTGTTTCAGGGGGAGAGTGGTTGGCTGCGGATCGTCACCAGCACCTACAAAGGAGGAACAGGAAACTTGTACAACCTGGCAATAGAAGACGACTGTGCCTATGGAGATGCTATTTTGTAGCAGAGTGGGTTTGGCGTGGTACAAACTGCAAATCTACTCCACTGCTTTTAAATATATATTTTTACAGTCATTATCAAATGTGGTGTATAGATAATTTTCCAAGCTGTGCTAGTACAATGCAAGCTGCATTGAATGCAGAGTGATTTTTTAAATAATAAAGATGAAACGGTACAAAAAGAAACTATGAGAATATGATGTAAGAAGGAACTGCAGATGCTGGTTTAAACCGAAGATAGACACAAAATGCTGGAGTAACTCAGCGGGACAGGCAGCATCTCTGGAGAGAAGGAATGGGTGACGTTTCGGGTTGAGACCCTTCATCAGACGCAATCCGAAACGTCACCCATTCCTTCTCTCCAGAGATGCTGCCTGTCCCGCTGAATTACTCCAGCTTTTTGTGTCTATGAGAATATGATGTTTGGTTCAAAGATCCTAAAACTACTCTATAAAATAGAACAGCCCTTTAAAGTGGAGTCCGTCTCGTTTGTATTTTATCTCAATGTACCTTGCAGAAAAGATGACAGCAACACAACATCCCCTGTGCACCTGAAGTACAGTATTACTGTTCCGCAAGGGTCGGTGCTGGGGCCGCTACTCTTCGCGTTGTATATTAATGATTTGGACGAGGGGATTGAAGGCGTTGTGGCAAAGTTTGTGGATGATATGAAAATAGGTGGCGGGGCAGGTAGTGTGAAAGCAGGGACTCTGCAGAAGGACTTGGACAGGTTGGGAGAGTGGGCAGAGAAGTGGCAGATGGAATATAGAGTAGAAAAGTGTGGAGTCATGCATTTTGGTAGAAGGAATAAAAGCGTAGACTATTTTCTAAATGGGGTGAGAATCCAGAAATCCGAGGTGCAAAAGGACTTAGTAGTGCTGGTGCAGGATTCCCAAAAAGTTAATCTGCAAGTCGAATCGGAAGTAATGAAAGCAAACTCAATGACAATAGATAGACAATAGGTGCAGGAGTAGGCCATTCGGCCCTTCGAGCCAGCACCGCCATTCAATGTGATCATGGCTGATCATCGCCAATCAGTACCCCTTTCCTGCCTTTTCTCCATATCCCCTGACTCCGCTATCTTTAAGATAAATGCATTTATTTCAAGAGGGCTTGTATACAAAAACAGGGATGTAATGTTGAGGCTCTATAAGGTGCTGGTAAGACTGCATTTGGCATATTGTGAGCAATTTTGGGCACCATATCTGAGGAAGGATGTGCTAGCCCTGGAGAGGGTCCAGAGGAGGTTTACATCCCAGGAATGAGTAGGTTAACCTATGATGAGCGTTTGTCGGCACTGGGCCTGCACTTGCTGGAGTTTAGATGAATGAGGGTGGACTTCATTGAAACATACAGAATAGTGAAAGGCTTGGATTGAGTGGATGTGGCCATTAGTGAGAGAGTCTGGAACTAGAGGTCATAGCCTCAGAATTAAACGATGAAGGAGATGAAGAGAAATTTATTTAGTCAGAGGGTGGTGAATCTGTGCAAGCCAATTCAGTGGATATTTTTAAGGCAGAGATAGATAAATTCTTGATTAGTACAGGTGTCAGGGGTTATGGGGAGAAGGCAGGAGAATGGGGTTAGGAGGGAGAGATAGAACAGCCATGATTGAATGGCGGAGTAGACTTGATGGGCCAAATGGCCTAATTCTACTCCTATTCCTTATGACCTGACTCCTTGGGGATTGAAAGGGTCAATTTAATTATTGAGAAGATCCTGCATCTTCCGGATTATTACCAGAAATTCCTGCCATTGCTGTTCCACCACCATCCCTTCAAGGGTTCCTTTCCAATTAACTTTGACCAGCTCCTCCCTCATGCCTCTGTAGTCCTCTTTGCTCAGCTACAATACCCACACATCCGATATCACATTTCCCCTCTCAAATTGCAGATTAAAACGTATCATATTGTGGTCGTTACCGCCTAATGGTTCCTTTACCCCAAGCTTCCTTATCAAATCCAGTTCATTACATTAAATCCACAATTGTCTTTTGCCTGGTAGGCTCCATTACAAGCTGCTCTAAGGATCCATCTCGGAGGCACTCTACAAATTCCTTTTCTTGGGGTCCAGCACCAACCTGATTTTCCTAGTCAACCTGCATATTGAAATCTCCCATGATCACTGTAGCATTGCCTTTTATGCATGCCAATTTTATCTGATGTAACTTGTACCCTATATCCTCGCTACTGTTTGGGGCCTGTAAATAACTCCCATTCGGGTCTTTTTACCCTTATAATTTCTCAGCTCTATCCACAATGACTCTACTTCTTCTGATCCTTTGTCACCCCTCACATAGGACTGAATTTCATTCCTAACCAACGGAGCTACCCCACCCCCTCTGACCATCTTCCTGCCATTCTATATGATGTATAACCCTGAATATTCAGCTCCCAGCTCCGATCCTCTTGCAGCCACGTCTCTGTAATTCCCACAACATCATCTAACTAACTACCAATCTCTAACTGTGCTACAAGCTCATCCACTTTGTTTCTTATACTACATACATTCAAATACAACTTTTCATTTGGTATTCACCTCCCTTCTCACACTCGACCCGACTTACCCTCCTACCCCTTCTTGAACTTTCCATCCCATTAATCTGGGAGACTTTTGTAACATTTCCTGCAATCTCCCTTTAACTCCACCCTTACACTTCAAATTTGCTGACCCCATCCTCCCACTATTTAGTTTAAAGCTCTATCTCCAGCCCCAGTTCTGGTTCAAGTGGAATCCGTCCCGTCTGAACAGTTCCCTCCTTCCCCAATACTGGTGCCAATGTCCCACAAATTCAAAACCACTTCTTCCACACCAGTCTTTGAACCATGCGTTCAACTCTTATCCTCTCATCCCTATGCCAATTTGCACGTGGCTCAGGTAGCAATCCAGGGATTCTTACCTTCTTGGTTCTGCTTTTCAACTTGGTACCTAGCTGTTTAAATTCCTTTAGCAGAACCTCTTTCCTTGTTCTATCTACGTCATTGGAACCCACGTGGACCACGACAACTGGATCTTTCCCCTCCCACTCCAGGTTTCTCTGCAGGTCCGACGAGATGGCCTGAACCCGGGAATCAGGCAGGAAACACAGCCTTCAGGACTCTTGATCCTCGCGACAGAGAACAGTGTCAATGCCCCTAACTATATTATCCCCAATGACAACCACATTTTTCTTCCCTGTTCCCAATCGAACAGCCCCCTGAACCACAGTGCCCGGGTCAGGTTGCTCATCCTTCCTCTAACTCAGTCCTCACCTCTGTTCCCCTGCCTCACCAGCAGTCACACCCTCCACGTCACCACAGACCACGTAGGAAGCATGTCCTGACTTACCACATCCTTCACTTACTGTGTAGCCAAGTGATTAGCAGGAGTTGAATAATGGCCAAACTATGTCAAATCTAAAAAATCCTATCCAGTGACAGTTCCCCATAGACCTCGATATCTGCTCTTACAAAAAATTATCTTGCTCCTTTCTAAATACCCCTCATGATCCAGCCTCCACAACCCTCCAAGACTGAGGATTCTGGAGATTCGCTACCTTCTGCAAGAAGAAATTCCTACACATCTGTTATAAATAACTCCCATTGTTTTGTAACCAAGTCAATTCTTTAGAGTGGCTGAAAGGTTTAGTGGGAAGACCATTTGCTGAAATGATCAGAAGACAAAGGGTGGTGGGCGTACGAAACAAGCTGCCAGAGATGATAGTTGAAGTAGGGACTATCCCCGAACGTTTAAGAAGCATTTAGACGGCTACATGGACAATTTGGAGGGATATGGGCCAAATGCGGGCAGGTGGGACCAGTGTAGCTGGGACATGTTGGCCGGTGTGGGCAAGTTGCGTCGAAGGGCCTGTTTCCACACTGTATCATTCTATGACTCTAAGACCACGTTGAAGTCATTGTCAGCTCTTGCAGCACCAATGTATGGTCGGCAAGAGATGGGACTATGAGCATTGACCAATTACATAAACTTCTGCATTTTGGGGCCTGTTGCTACAGATCATCCCTCAATCCCCCAAAGTTTCCACTGCCTCCATAGTCTTCAAACTCCTCTAGCATTCTTCCTGACTCAATCTTGACATCCTCTACCACATAACCTCCTGCCCACTTTCCGTAAAGATGAGATGTCACCAAGGAAAGGTCTATCCTCCCTCAATACAAACAGAAAATGATGAAAACGTAAACAGCTCAGGCAGCATCTGTGGAAAGAGAAACAGCTAATGTTCCAGGTTAAAGATTCTTCATATGAAGTGACAAAGAGAGAAATCAAAATAAAATGCTGGAAATACTCAGCAGGTCAGTCTCATCTGTGGAAGACATTGAATATTTCCAGTCTCGTCTTCCGAGTATTTCCCCTTTTATTAATTACAGATTTCCAACTCCTGTAGTTTATTTGCTTTTCAGAAAGAAAGAAAGAAAGAAAGTTAGTCCAAGTGGCAGAGAAGGTGGGGAGGGCAATGGGTAGAATAAGGGGAATGTATGCAATAGGGTGAGATGTTAAGTGTAAGAATTAACTGCAGATGCTGGTTTAAACCGAAGATAAGGTTCTCGACCTGAAACGTCACCCATTCCTTCTCTCCAGAGATGCTGCCTGACCCGCTGAGTTATTCCAGCTTTTTGTGTCTATCTTGGGTGAGATGTTAAGCTCTCTTCCCTGTGTAGTGTGTTGCTAATGTTGTGAAGTCTGGGTGATGTTGCATATTCGGGTCATATGGGATATACCCAGCAGGCCATATTATCCAAATGAAGGAAAAAGGGGAGGGAGGAATGGCAAGCACAAAGTGGCAGCCCTGATACACGGAAAGACCGAGTATCCAGACTCCTCTGTTGTTTAGACATGAATGGTTTCTCCCTCCACGGATGCTGAATGACTTGCTAACTTTTCCCAGCATTTTCAGTTTATATTTCAGCTTTTCCTCCTTATTTATTATTCTACCCAACCTTGGCCCTTGCTATTGAGGGAGTGTAGCGTAGGTTTACAAGGTTAATTCCCGGGATGGCGGGACTGTCATATGCTGAGAGAATGGAGCGGCTGGGCTTGTACACTCTGGAGTTTAGAAGGATGAGAGGGTATCTTATTGAAACATATAAGATTGTTAAGGGTTTGGACACGCTAGAGGCAGGAAACATGTTCCTGATGTTGGGGAGTCCAGAACCAGGGGCCACAGTTTAAGAATAAGGGGTAAGCCATTTAGAACGGAGACGAGGAAACATTGTTTCTCACAGAGAGCTGTGAGTCTGTGGAATTCTCTGCCTCAGAGGGCGGTGGAGGCCGATTCTCTGAATACTTTCAAGAGAGAGCTAGATAGGGCTCTTAAAGATAGCGGAGTCAGGGGATATGGGGAGAAGGCAGGAGCGGGGTACTGATTGGGGATGATCAGCCATGATCACATTGAATGGCGGTGCTGGCTCGAAGGGCCGAATGGCCTACTCTTGCACCTATTGTCTATTGGCCCCTGTCAGAATGGAGTTTTGAAGCTTCCCCTTTAGGAAACCAGACACTGCAATTAAAAAGCTAAAGACGTCAGTTAATTGGTAAGAGCCAAAGATTGGGGGTTTCCAGTAGCATTAGTTCCTGGACACAATTATATTTAAACAAAACAACATTCGGTTTAACCTGTTAACCAGCAAAATCTGTTTCACTTCCGCTGGAAAATATTGTCAGTTTGGCATTAGGTGAAATGCAGAAGTTTAACGTTTCGTGGTGAGGTTCAGGTTGCATGTATTACATGAAAGTCATTCACACGCCATTGAGAGGAAGCTGTCATTTTCAACTGAGCGGACCACACCCTGAAGTTATTCAGAAGTCTCTAGGAATTAGCGATTACATTTACTACTCGCAACTACATGGAGACCTAAAATAAAATTCAGCTTGTCTTTTTTTTTAAATTCCTCTGTCTATTAGTTACAAACAAAAATCTGAAGATCTGGATAAGTTATTTGACTGCAATGAAGGGGCAGCAATTACTTTACAAACACAGAACATAAAGACCCAAGCGGAAGTCTGTGACAAGAAAATGTATTTGGACAAACCTCATCTACTAATTAAGGCTAAAGCTTCAATTTGAGGAACTAACGTGGTCTTTATTTTCAGCCATTAAATTAGCAACGTGACATGAAAGCCAGCAACCATAGTATGAGGGGCCGTTTAATGTAAAATCCCCTCCCATCCAAAGCAGAGACAGACAGCGGCGTCACACACACTAACCACCCCCCACACACTCACACTAACCCCCCCCTCTTGATATTATATTAATATTATTCACTCGCTCCTTTTATCCCCCGACCTATCCACACACGCATAGCCCCCAACTGCGCAGGCATGGCTAGAGGGAGAGGGGGGTAGAGAGAGAGAGGGCAGAGACAGGGAGAGAGAGAGAGGGCAGAGACAGGGAGAGAGAGGGCAGAGACAGGGAGGGGGCAGGGACAGGGAGAGGGTTGCGGGCAGACGTGGACTCGAGGGAGGCCGAGCGGCGTGGCCGGGCTTGCGAGCGGAGGGGGGTGAGGAGGAGGGGGGGAGAGGAGGAGGAGGAGGGAGAGGAGGAGGGGGAGGGAGAGGAGGAGGAGGAGGGGGGAGAGGAGGAGGAGGGGGAAGAGGAGGAGGAGGAAGAGGAGGGGGGAGAGGAGGAGGGGGGAGGAGGAGGGGGGAAAGGAAGATGAGGGGGGAAAGGAAGATGGGGGGAAAGGAAGATGAGGGGGGAAAGGAAGATGAGAGGGGAAAGGAAGAGGAGGGGGGGGAAGGAAGAGGAGGGAGAGAGGAGTGGGGAAGAGGAGGGGGGAGAGGAGGAGGGGGAGAGGAAGAGGGGGTGAGGTGGAGGGGGGAAAGCAGAGGGGGTAGAGGAGGAGGGGAGTGGGGAGCGTCAACCAAAGGACTGCGTGTTCAGCGGCTTCAATCCAGAGCCCGGGGGGGGGGAGGGGTAGGGGTCGTCACAGGGGAGGGCTGGTTCCTGAACGCAATACTCCCTCGCTGCAGGCTCCAGGGACATGGAGCGGGCAGAGACGGAGAGGGGAGCTTGCTGCCTTTTGGAGCTGGGGTTTCCGATTTGTGGCGTCTTTTTGAGGCAGGGAGAGGGCAGAGACAGGTGCGGCGGACGGCTGGCCGTTACCGTTAGAGCTTCGTTTTATACACACACCCACACACATCCAAGATCAGAATTTTATAATTATAGAGATGGACTGACTTGATGAAGCAAATAGAATCATTGAGTGATAACAGTGTGGAAATAGGCCCTTTGGCCCAACTTGCCCACACTGGCCAACATGTCCCAGCCACACTAGTCCCACCTGCCTGCTTTGGTCCATATCCCTCCAAACCTGTCCTATCCATGTACCTGTCTAAATGTGGGAACAAATTGATCAAAGGTACCTAACAAGGCAGAAGGACAGCCTATTATTAGAACCAAGAATCTGACGAAGGATCCCGACCCAAAACGTCACCCATTCCTTCTCTCCAGAGATGCTGCCTGTCCCACTGAGTTACATTTTGGGTCTGTGAATATAGAGTTCACAGCTCTATAATGCGAAGTGGAATCTCCTCTTCTAAAAATGTCTTTCTCATCCTGGATGTCACCTGAACCAACGCCCGCCCCATGGCCAGGATGAGCAGTTGAGTCAAATGATCTGGATTATAAGACCCACTGAGTTTGCAAATCAAACTGGATAATTTATATTTAAAAAATGTAAGCCCAATCATTCCTAAAAGTGCAGCACCATTATTTATTTGTACTACATCAGTTCCAAACTCAATTTACTTCTCAATTTGTTTGCAGAAAAAAGTTTCTATATATGTTTAACCTTAGACATCAATTATGTAAAAAAATACAAAATCTACTAATTATTCCTCTATTCGGCTACTGCTGGCTCCAGGTCATAATTCTTGAATCAATTTCACATCACCATACACGGTTCCACCTTGGCCCATATCTCTCAGAATCATCTTGCGCATCCTCCTGTGGCCACTCTCAGTATTCACCTGTTTCCGTCCTTGTGCTAGTTCATCATGATGAAGTTGGATTTGCAGTGTGCTGAAAGTACAGTTTGCATGCAACTTTTATTCAACAGTTAGTCACATCATGCTAATAACCCATTTCTTTCCCCCAGCCAAAAGCCTCTTACTGCTACTTTGACACAGCTGCTAGGCGACATGCATCATTGCCTCTGCCTCATTCACAACATTATCTGTGTTTCATTGCGTGAAATGTAACCAGTTACACCACAATGCTGCAAGTTTTACAAAGGACTGTAGCTCCAGGACATACTGATGGTGCAGTTAAGTCAGTGGGAAAGAAGCTGGAAAATGAAATGTGATGTGGGAGAAATGTCAGATTATCTACTTTCAATGGACACAAACCGATGTGGTACAAGAGGATCTGCTGGTTCTGGCATGAAACACAAAAAGTTAGCCTGCAGGTGCTGCAAATAGTGAAGGAGGCCAATAAATTATTGGCCTTTACTGGAAAGGGTATTTAGTTTAGATGCAACTTTACAGGACACAGGTGAGATTGCAACTAATATAATGCATTCCATTTTGCTCTCTTCCTTACTGTCAATTCAACTTGCAAATTAACCTTTTGGGAATCCTGCACCAGCACTCCCAAGTCCCTTTGCACCTCCAATTTCCGAATCCTCTCACCATTTAGAAAATATTCTTTGCACACTCTCCCAACCTGTCCAAGTCCTTCTGCAGAATCCCTGCTTTCTCTACATTAACTTCCTTTCTTCATATCATCCACAAACTTGGCCACAAAGCCATCTATTCCCTCATCCAAATCAATGATGTATAACATGAAGAGTAGCGGCCCAGCACCGACTCTTGCAAACACTGCTAGTCACTGGCAGCCAACCAGAAAAAAAGCCCTTTATTCCCAATCTTTGCCTTCTGCCATTCAGCTAGCCTTCTATCCATCTCAGTACCTTCCCTCTAATACCATGGGCTCTCATCTTCTTTAGCAACTTCAAGTGTGGCACCTTATCAAAGGCCTTCTGAAAATCCAAGTAAACAACATCCACTGACTCTGCTTTGTCTATCCTGCTGTTAACGTCCTCAAGGAATTCCAACACATTCCCCAGGCAAGATCTCTCTTTCTCAAAACCATGCTGACTTTGGCCTATTTTATCATGTGCTTCTTAGTTCTTGGAAACCTCATCCTTTATAAGGGACTATAAAATCTTACCGTCCACTGAAGTCAAGCTAACTGGCCTATAGTTTCCACTCTTTTGCTTCACTCCCTTCTTGAACAGCGGAGTAACATTTGCCTCCATCCTCTGCATCCAACACATCATTCTCAGAAGATAGACACAAAATGCTGGAGTAACTCAGTGGGACAGGCAGCATCTCTGGATAGAAGGAATGGGTGACGGTTCGGGTCGAGACCCTTCTTCAGACTGAGAGTGAAGTCATTCTCTGGCATTTCTGCCACCTTCAACGTGATCCCACCACAAGTCGCATCTTTCCAACGCCACCCCTTTCCATCGTCTGAAGAAACCGCTCCTTCTGAAACTCCTTGGTTTACTCATCCCTTCCCACCCAAACCAACCCCTCTCCAGGTGCTTTCACTTGCAACTGTAGAAGATGTAATACCTATAACTGTACTTCCTCCCTTAACATCCACCCAAGGATCCCAGCAGCCCTTCCAGATGAGACCGAGGTTCACGTGCATCTCCTCAAACCTCGATTACTGCATCTGCCATTCCCGATGTCACCTCCTTTACATTGGGGAGACCAAGCGTAGAATTGGTGACTGTTTTGCTGAACACTTGTGCTCAGTCCTCCAAGGCCTACTGGATCTCTTCGTTGCTAATGATTTTAATCCCCTTCCCATTCTGACCTTGGCCTCCTCCATTGACAGAGTGAGGCCACACACAAACTGGAGGAGCAGCAACTCATATTCCGCTGTGTAGCTAATGGTATGAACACTGAATTCTCAAATTTTAGTTAACTAACCTACTACCACCCCCCCAAACCCCGCTCCATTTTTTCTTCCCTGTGCCCCACTGGACATGCACCTATTTTACTCCTTCCTCCCATATTCTTTTCCTCTGGCTTCACAATTTGTACCTCTTCTATCCTAGTCTCACACCTTTTGTCTTTTCATCTCTGACCTTTTTCCAACCATCTGCCTATCAACCCCCCCCCCCCACCCCCCTCACCTGTATCCACCTTTTATTCGCCTGGCTTTGTCTGTCCCTCCTCTCTTCCAGCTTTCTCCCTCCCACCCCCATCACCACAATCAGTCTGAAGAAGGGCCATGACCTAATTCATCACCGATACATGTTCTCTAGAGATGTTGCCAGACCCGCTGAGGAACTCCAACGCTTTGTGTCTTCTTTTGTAAACTAGCATCTGCAGTTCCCTGTGTATTTCACAAAATAGCAGGCTTCTGCTCAGCTCTGGAACTGCAGATATAACTATCTAGCAAAATGAACTTTACTGATCACATCTAACAGGCGCCTTAACATAGAATGTCGATCACAGTTAGAAAAGCAGCTGAATCAGAAAGAAGAATTAACTTACAGTTATTTTGCTCTTTTCGTGACCTTTGGACCCCCCAAAGCATTCTATACAGTGACTGATTGTTATAAGTGAAAAAATGCAGCAGCTAATTCGCAAACAGCAAAGACTCAGAAACAGCAATGTGACTATGATAACATTAAATTATTTTTCTTTTAGGTGATATCTCAACCGAGAGATCAATCAGGCTTCAGTTTAATATTTCACTGAAACACAGTATTTCCAACATTGTAGCATTCCCTCAGTATTAGTCGCAATTTTGCTGCTTCGAATGAAGCATCCCACCAAAGTCTGACTAACATTTCTTGACCGTACAATTCTGGATAATTGCATTCCCCCACTTACCGATAAACTCTGCCACAGCATCACACTCCCCTTCAGTTTTAATTGTGCCAACAATGCTGTCGTTCTCCAGAATTGGGAGAAAGAGGTGGACGAAATCTGAGGTGTACGGTGGGGCAATGACATCCAGGACCTGCAAGCGTGGAATACAATCGTACATGAAACATTACAAACAAGAAACCATTCAGCCCATTGTCCTGTGCTACCTCTATGGTGGAGCAATCCAACAAGCCCGAATCCAGATTTCACCACCTCCATCCTGCTCTATAAACATTCCTTCTGTCCTACCACATTCAAAGTCTTATATAAACATCCTCCTGCACAACCTTTAAATATGTATCATTTAATTGATGTTGCAATTATCTCCATAGAAAAACATATCATGTCAGTTCTCTGATTCAATTTAGACTGCCAAGTAACTTCTCATTAGTCTGTGTATTCCTAAAATCTATTACAATTCCCTTCATTGATTGCATATTTCTGGTTTACTCTGCAGACTTTGATACTACATCCTTTTTTAAAGTCCAACTTACGAGGGGGTACACCACTGTTTACTTCTGTTATGATTCATTGCCAAATATTCCTCTGTTTTTTGCTCCTCTGTCAACTTCATATCCATTGTCACGTCTCTTTAATTCCATGGGCTTCAATATTACAGTCAAAGTAAAGGTAGGATTATGAGGGTCCAACCCTACAATTACATGGGGATGGATGCCTGGTGGCAAAGTCCTAAACCTGGAATCAGTCACTGTTTCCAGTTTCTGACATTCTCGAGGTAACAATACGAGGGACTGAACTTCCACAAAGTCAGGCCTTGTTGGGATTCACCCCCATCCAGCAAATTCTCCCACCCAATGGAATACAAGGCAGGGCTATCACTTGCCAGCTCATGCCCCACCATTTACTCCTAGCTATCTGCCCTCTTCTCCATCAGCCCGAGGAAGGGTCCTGACCCGAAATGCCATCTCCCTCCACAGATGCGGTCTGACCCATTTAGTACCTCCAATAGTTTGCTTTTTGCTGGGCTAATATTTATTGGGTTCAGTCATCAGCAATGACTACTTGGATGAGGTGATGGAGGGGAGCTAATATTCAAGATTGTGCCCCCTCCTTGAGTCGGCACTGTACAAATATAAAGGTAAAGGTATTCAATCTGTCTGCCCAAGGCATTTGTGCATCCATGAGCATTCATGTGTGTTCAGTAAATCACCAGACATGCCGCATGCTAACCTCTGTCACAAAGTATCTGATGAGTGAGATGTCTGTGTTGAGCTTCTCCAGGCACTTGCGCATGTAACTGACCACGGGCAGGACATAGCCACGACTCAGCAGGTGAACCATCCTGTCCAGCAGGGTTTTCTTCAGCTCCAACTAGTGGGAAAAAGCCAAATAAAACATACCACACACTGGGTAAAGTTTCCCTTGATTCCTCCATTTCCCCAGGCAGATAGACACGTGGAAGTTATGGCCAGAAAAAGGGTGCTAGATTTCTGGAGATTATTGGAAGGATGCAAATGCTCTGGAGGGGGTGCAGAGGAAATTCACCGGGATATTGTCTGGAGTGGAGCATTAAAGTTGATTATAGTGAGGGACTGGATGGGCTGGAGTGGAGGATGCTGAGGGATGACCTGATAGAGGTGTTAAATTATGAAAGGGATAGATACAATAGAGAGTAAACATCGCTTTTTCTTGGTCAGGGGTGCCAAAGACAAAATGGCGTAGGTTTAAGATGAGGGGTGGGAGATTTATTGGGAATGCAATGGTAATTTTTTCCCCGCAGCGGGTGGTTGTATTCTGGAACAGGCTACTTAAGAAGTGGTGGAAGCAATTACTTTCATCAAGTCAATTAGTTGAATAGCCCATACATAGAAGGCTTTGGACCTCATGTGGGCAAATCAGATTAGTGTAGATATTTACATTGGGCACCATGGACATGGTTCTGTGCAGTATGACTCTGAGTACAGACACAAAGAGGGTTCTGTCTTGTGGATTATGTGGTCATGGAATCGGCTTTCTGCAAGTCCTTTAGAAAAAGGACAGATGGCCATCAGCGTACAGCAGCACGCTGGAATATGAGAGATCATTATCATGTGGTTAGAGGTCAAGGAAAGAGCGTTCACGTCGCAGCCCTGTTTCCACCAATCTTTCCACCATCACGTACAAGAAGCACAAGAAGCGACAAGACAGACACCATTGTATGCAGATGCCGAGAAGTGTGTTCAGCTTTGGCTGAACAACTTCTAATCTTGTGTGTGGACTCGATAAGAAGAAGATGAGTGGGTGGAAACTTAACCACATCTCACCGAAAACAATGTGCAGAGTATCCATGAACTATTTCTTCTTAATGAACCAGGAAGAATTCTATGCCTAAATTATTGTAAACAGATGCCCCAAAAACAAGGGCTTGCATTGGGGCCTCCAACTATCACAAATGGAACTAAACTCTCACAGAAGCAAATGCTCATTTCCAAGTTACACATTATGTGCAAAGTAACTAAGGAGCTGATTGTTGGCCTAGGATCCAAGGTGGATGAAGGCAGAGCTGTAGATGTTGTCTACATGGATTTTAGGAAGGCATTTGACAAGGTTCCAAATGGTAGGCTGCACTGGAAGGTTAGATCCCATGGGATTCAAGGAGCGATAGCTGAAAAGGTAGAAAATTGGCTTCACGGAAGGAAGCAGAGGGTGATGGTCGAAGGTTGCTTTTCGGACTGGAGGCCTCAGGGTTTGGTGCTGGGCCCATTGCTGTTTGTCATATATATCAATGATTTGTATGAGAGTGTACATGGATGGCATGGTTAGCAAGTTTGCAGATGATGCAAAAGTGGGTGCTCTCTGGAGATAGTGAAGATGGTTGTCAAACATTGCGGCAGGATCTTGATTAGTTGGGCATGTGGGCTGAGGAATGGTTGATGGATTTTAATACAGAGAAATGTGAGGTGTTGCATTTTGGGAGCACTAACATGGGCACAACCTATACAGTGAACGATAGGGCTCTGGGGAGTGTTGTAGAGCAGAGGGATCTAGGAGTACAGGTACATAGTCCATTGAAAGGGGCCTCTCATTTTGGCACACTGGCCTTCATCAGTTAGGGCATTGAGTATAGAAGTTGGGAGCTCATTTTGCAGTTGTATTAGACATTGGTGAGGCCACATTTAGAGTATTATGTTCAGTTTTAAGCACCATATTATATGAAAGATGTTACCAAGCTTGAAAGGGTGCAGAGAGGATATACGAGGATCTTGCCAGGACTCGAGGGCCTGAGCTTTAGGGATAGGTTGAGCAGGGTAGGACTCTATTCCTTGGAGCGCAGGAAGATGAGGGGTGATTTTATAGAGTTGTACAAACTCATGAGAGGAATAGATCGAGTAAACGCATTGCCCAGAGTAGGGGAATTGAGAACCAAAGGACATATACTTAAGGTGAGGGGAGAAAGATTTAATAGGAACCTGTGGGAGTAACTTTTTCATGCAAAGGGTGGTAGGCATATGGAATGAGCTGCTGGAGGAGGTAGTTGAGGCAGGTACTATCGCAACGTTCAAGAAACATATAGACAGGTACATGGATAGGACATGTTTAGAGGGATATGGGCCAAATGCAGGCAGGTGAGACTAGTGCAGATGGGACTAGTGCAGATGGGACATGTTGGCCAGTGTGGAAGTTGGGCTGAATGGCCTGTTTCCATGCTATAATATGATGCCTCTATGAATCTCACCTATCACAATGCACTTTTGTTAAAGATTACGCACAATACACCAGCTAGGATTTGCGTTTAACACAATATATATCTCTGCAAATATGTACCATTCCTCATTGACGCATGGAAATGTATCCCTTGGATTCATAGCTGGTGAACATTGGTCATAGACCAGTTATTAATGGAGCCTTAGTCCTCTCGGTAATGACAGGAGAAAGCCAGAACCTTGCTAATGCATTCATCAGTTTCAATAAAGTAGAACTTCCACTGCATTTAACCCCATCATTCCAGAAATTGATGTAAAATGCAAACCAAGGATTATTTCACCTCTGCATCCACCCCCACCCCCCATGTTCCTTCCCCATGTAACAGGAGGATTACCTGCTCCATGACATCAAGCTGGGAATGTTCAGTCTCAAACAGTTTAACAAGCAGCTGCAGGACCTGGGGGTGGAGAAGCTGGTGGCAGGTACTGATCTGAAGAAGACAAAAGCAAGATCATGACAACCATGGTCCCACAGAGACTGGAAATGAAACAGCTGAGCCTCCCTAGCGATGGTATGGGCCAAACTTAAGTTAACCAACCAAGATTGGGCAGTAGAAGCTCTATAATATCACTCCTAAATGTGAGGGAATAAAATATCAGGCGTCGAGCTTGCTCTTGATCACTATTCAATGCTGGCAAACACACAATGGTCATCGATGTGACCAGCATGGATTTGGTACCGTACTATGGAATCTAAACAGCAACCATTCACCCACTGTTGCAAAGTGTAGAATTAGACATGTGCAGCGGTCGGGTTTTGCTAGTTAACGTATACTCAAGTCATATTCAGCAAGTTAATCTGACTTGTTCAATAGTTCGGCTATTTTACTTTAAATCCCTACAAATTTATCTTCTGTATTCCTTAGTGAATCCAATTTTTTATTAGATCTCCCTTTTGTTAATTATTTGTGTGGAATTCTTAATTACTTAGAACCTAGAAATTTATTCCTATAGTTTTTTCTGATTTTGAATCAGACTGCAATCAGTATGAATTGGCAACCCAGTTCCTCCCACACCATCTTTAAATTTCAAGTTCAAGTTTACATTTATTGTCACTGCACCAATCGGTACAGCGAGATTTGGGTTGCCATACAGCCATACAAATAAAAAGAACACAACACACGATAGAATTTAACATGAACATCCCCACACAGCGGAATCAACGTTTCCCACTGTGAGGGAAGGCAATCAAAGTTCAATCATTTGCCGGCGATACCACTATTGTGATAACAATTAATCAGAGGATAGGAGGGAGATTAATAATCTGATTGAATGGTACCAGAACAACAACCTTGCTCTCAACATTAGCAAGATCAAAGAGCTGATTGATGACCTCAGTTTCATGGGATCCATGAAACTGTCTTAATTTTACGG
>CM075982.1:36944093-37029155 GCA_038087875.1 Malacoraja senta | reverse complement strand
CTGCGAGTTTGAGTCGAGGGCAAACTCTTCTAAACTCGCAGATTAGGTCGCCACAGTGGGACAGCCCCTTTAAAGTTCCTGGGCATGCATATCTCTGAAGATCTCACATGGGTAGGCACGTTGATGCAAAGAAACCTCATCAATACCTATACTTCCTCAGATGATATGGCATGTCGCCGAATATTCTATCGAACATCTACAGGTATACAGTAGAGAGCATATGAATGGTTACATCATGGCATGGTACAGTAACTCAAACGCTGGGGAATGAAGATGTTTGCAGAATGTGGGGGACATTGCCTAGTCCATCATGGGTACTGACCTCCCGATCACTGAAGGGATCTACAGGAACTGCTGTCTCAAAGTGGCAGCTAATCTCATCCAAGACCCATACCACCCTCGCTGTTACCATTGGGAAGAAGGTATAGAAGCCGTGACCTCGTTTACAGAACAGCTTCTTCCCATCGACCATCAGGCTCTTGAACTACACTGCACAACCCTAATCACAATCTTACCTCAGCACCAAACTACAACGGACTTTGTTTTGGTGGCACTACATCCTTCTGTTTACACTATTAAGGTCCAGTTATTAAGTATTACTGATAATTTATTATTTATTTATTTATTATATATTTATGAGTTGTTTTATTGCATTAATGTGCCTGTTAAGTTGCAGCAAAGAACATTTCATTGTTCCATTCCTGGTGCATATGACAATTAAAATCTCTTGACTCCACACTGCATATCATTTACATTAACATTGATCCAGTCATTTTCATGGAATACAGTTCTTCTCTAGTTTATTGGTTATCTTTTAAAATATTTGCCTTTGTTGTTCAGTCTGCTTGACAATATTACTTCCCCCAGATTTACTCTCATCCCATCAAAATCAGATTTTTCCTTCAAATCCATTACTTTTTGTTTTCTTAATACCTTTCTTAATATTTAGTTTAAATTGAGGTTATTTAACTGTTATCTTCTCAACATTACGCACATGGTGCAAGCTTTAAAAGCAATACCGTGGCTGTTTCAAACTATAATTATCCAGAAGACTGAGTCCGTTGTTTGGTTCTAAGGACAAACTCCATTCCCAATCCACTAACTCCACCTGTCACACTGACAAATGTCTGAAAATGATCACAAGCTTGAACATCGGATCAGATATCTGTGCCATCACACGGAACCACCTATTCCTACCTCTATATTCCTCAAATTCCTCGTATGTTGCAAAACATACTTGGCTAAAAAAGTATGATTATGATTATGATAACTCTAGACTTCACTATTCCAATGCATTCATAGATGATCTTCCTTATTCTACTCCTAATATTTTAGGGCATCCAAGACTCAGTTGCCATATCCAACTCACTGCCCTCATTCACTAATCTTCCTGATCTAAAGTGTTTCCTGATTAAATATCATCACAGGTGGAACATTGCCACAGAGGGCTGTGGAGGTCAAGTCAGTGGATATTTTTAAGGCAGAGATAGACAAGTTCTTGATTGGAACGGGTGTCAAGGGTTATGGGAAGAAGGCAAGGAAAAGGGATTAGGTGGCAGAGATCATCCATGATTGAATGGCGGAGTAGACTCGATGGGCCGAACTGCCTAATTCTACTCCTATAACTTGTGAACTTATAACATTTTCATCAAACAATGACACAAATTGCAGGAGTAACTCAGCGCACCAGGCGGCATCTCTTGAGAACATGGATGGGTGATAGTTCAGGTCGGGACCCTTCCTCATATTGATTTTAGTGGGGAGGAGAAAGCTGGAAGGAAGATGGTAGGGGTGGGACAAAGTCTGGCAAATGGTAGGTGGATACAAGTGAATAAGGCTTTGATTTGTAGATGGTTGGACAAAGACCAGAGATGAAAAGACAAAAAGTATAAGATAAGAAGATAAGGATAGAAGATGCGCGAAATGTGAAGCCCGAAAAAGAAAGATAGGTGAGAGGGGACAGGGGACAGGGGACGGGGGGAGGTGATTGGAAGAAATGGGTGTGCATTCAGGTGGGACATAGGGAAGAGAGGAATAAATAAATGGGCAAGGGAAAGGAGTGGGGTGTGCTTATAGATTTGTTACCTAAAATTGGAGAATTCAACGTTCATACCAAGGAACATTTACCATTCCCATAGTGACCTTTCTGTACTGGACCACCTCCATTGCCAGAGTGAGGCCACTTGCAAACGGGAGGCACAGCCCCTCATATACCACTTGGGTAACCCACAACAGTTTAGGTTCTTCCCTAAGCCTCTGTGTTTCTCTGTCTCTCTTTTGTCCTTGAAGAGATTCTTTAAAGTCCACCTCTGACCAAGAATTTGATCTTCCTATGGTTTGACATTAATTTTGTTTGATAGTACTCCAATGATGTTTTGCTATGTTAAAGGTTTTGCTCTATGTGAAAGTTGTTATTACATGTTATTCGAATAGCTGCTGGATTATTGCATCCACCAGAAAAATAACACTTTAGGGTCTCATTGTCTGCTGTAAAGCTCAAACACACGGCCTTGGCCAGCAAGCTGCCTATCTAATTTCACGGGGGACCTCACTGAAACTTACCAAATAGTGAAAGGTATAGATAGAGTGAATGTGGAGAGGATGTTTCCACTAGTGGGAGATTCGAGGACCAGAGGCCATAGCCTCAGAATAAAAGGACGTAACTTTAGAAAGGAGATGAGGAGGAACTTCTTTAGACAGGGGGTGATGAATCTGTGGAATTCACTGCCACAGATGGCTGTGGAGGCCAAGTCAATGGAGATTTTCAAGGCAGAGATTGACAGATTCTTGATTGGTAAGGGTGTCAGGGGTTATGGGGAGAAGGAGAATACAGTTGAGAGATAAATCATTCATGATTGACTAGCGGAGTAGACTTGATGGGCCGAATTGGCTAATTCTGCTCCGAGAGCTTATGAACGTATGATGGATAAATCTAATCAGGCTCCCACATCTACAATGATCAGCAAAATCCGTCTTTGAAATGCGTGCAACTCAATGCACAGGTTTATAAGAGCTTTACACTTTTGGCTGTTTGAAGTGCAAATGGTTGCCTATATTTGAGATTAGCTGCCATCTATCAATGCAGTCTCCAAGATGTCAATCAAGAACAGGAATCCTGCCAATGTTTCCATCTTCCTAAACCAAGGCAGCAAGATTGACAGTAATGAAACAGTGACTCAGGTAAGATTGGATAACCTTGGACAGTCTGCGAACACCGAGTTAGACTTTTCACCACAAATTTTGTTTTAACACAAGGGAAAATGGGAACCAAGGTCATGTAAATGATGTGAGAGGATTAGTTACCTCATCCAGTAAGGCCAAATGAACGGGTGTATGGTCCGTCTGCAACTGAAAATAGCTGGACTCGGACACAGTCCAATCAACCCATTTCAGCACTCCCATCGCCACCACCGGAAACCTAATAATCAGAAAAAGTGATTACCAGACGAAGTACACAGCCAAGTCTGCTTTTCATTGCACAGTGACTGCCAAAACATTTTGTCTCCACTGTTATAAGGTCATAAGTGATATGAGGGGGGACCTGATTGAAACATAGAGAATAGTGAAAAGCTTACATAGAGTGGATGTGAAGAAGACGTCCTTTAATTCTGAGGCTATGACGTCGAGTCCGAGACTCTCTCACTAGAGGAAACATCCTCTCCACATCCACTCTATTCAAGCCTTTCACTATTCTATATGTTTCAAGGAGGTCTCCCCTCATCCTTCTAAACTCCAGCGAGTGCAGGCCCAGTACTGGCAAACGCTCATCGTAGGTTAACCTACTCATTCCTGGGGTCATTCATGTAAACTTCCTCTGGACCCTCTCCAGAGCCAGCACATCCTTCCTTAGATATGGTGCCCATATTCTAACAACCTCCACTGCTAAATTGAATTTCATGTTCTGGGCATCATACGTTCTAGGAGCAGAATTAAGCCATTCAGCCCATCAAGTCTACTCCGCCATTCAATCATGGCGGATCTATCTTTCCCTCAACCCCATTCTCCTGCCTTCTCCCCATAACCCTTGACACCCTTAGAATCTGAGAATCATGAGTGAGACACACCTGGCTTTTCTTAATACAAATCTCCGAACCTGGTAGCTGTCGAAGAAGAAGATCACAGTCAGAGCTTAGGAAAGTTTCAGCCCAACATTCAACATTCATCCAGCATCTCACCAATTATCCAAATGGGCGGCAGGAGTGTTGAACGCTTGGTATGATCTGTCATAGATGCACCATTGAGCAAAACTACCCACACAGTGCTCCTCTGTGAAGTTGCTGCACTACTTAAATAAAGAGTCCGGTCCATTTATTCTGTAACTCTGTACCCCAAGATGAATTGAATTGAATTGAATTAGACTTTATTAATCCCCTTATTCAGGGGAAATTCAGATGTCCTTGCAGCACACTAATAAAATACAACATAGTATTAAAAAGAAGTTCAACACCAAAACATCCCCCCACAGTGGTTCCCACTGTGGGGGAAGGCACAAAGTCCAGTCCCCATCCTCTTGTCCACCCAGAGTCGGGCCCACTGAGGCCTCCACAGTCGCCGCCACGGCGCCCGATGTTCTCGCCGGGTGATGGTACTCCGGCATCGGGAGAACCCCCAGCGGCTTGGGGTACCAGGAACGACCACCTTCCCACCGAAGGCCGCTGCTTCCAAGCCAACAGACCGCGCTGGACGGAGCTCCACACACTGGCAATCTCAGCAAGAGATCCCAGGCTCCGGGATGTACCGTTCAGCGTCGCAGCTGGCCGCTCCACAGAACCGCTGCTCCACGATGTTCTCATTGGCGGTCCCAGTATACTGGAGTTCCAACGCGGCGACCCAGGAAAGGCATCGCCCGCTCCACGACAGCGCTCCAGCGCTGCACCGCCGCCAAAGCCGATGTTCTGCGCCGCCGCCAAAGCCGATGTTCTGGCCAGGTCCCCTCAGGGAAACGTCACTCCAGGACACGCTGGTAGGCCGCAAGGACAGGTCGAAGGCGCTGCTCGGAGGAAGGCAACCCCTCCGACCAGGTAGGGACTCGAAAAGCAGTTTCCCCCTTCCCCCCCACACATAAAAAGATTAGGCCCCCTGACTACACACTCAACGTACTAAAAATAATAAAAAAAGAAGGGAAAAAAACGGACAGCTGCAGGACAGGCAGCCGTTCTGGACAGCGCCTCCTCCTTCAGAAGATGCTCACCAAACATGACCATAGCCCCTCATATCCAATGGCTTTCAATTGATCTGCCAACCGGTAAGTTGTGCACTGTGATACTCACCGAATACATTGATAAAGGGTTCCCAACTCAGCAACCAGCTCTGAAGCCCCTTTGTTTTCATTGCAGCACAGATTGTGGACAGTCTCAATTGCCTTTGAGGTGGATTTCAGCTCATCTTTGTTGATGTTAAATCTTTTGTTCTGTCAGATAAAACAACAGCTCTGAGTTAAACTGCTACACAAGCTCTAGAAAGTCGAAAAGTTCGCAAAACCCCAGGCCATCAAGTTTTTGAAAGTGTTATCAGGATTTGTTTTTCCATAAACCTGTCAGTTTTGCACATTGAAAAATAAAACCTGTCTTTAATCACTACACTAGGACTAAAATTCGAATCCTTTCAAAGTAGATAATTACTGTCATTATTGTACTCATCGATTAGAACACAGTAAATGACCAACATAATTGAAATTTTCTGGTCAAAGTCTGGATTTTTTGCCCCAATTAAGGCCGTTTTCTATCTGCAATTAACTGATCTGTTTGGAGTATGTGTTGTGCTAAGTACAATATATAAATGTACAAAATGCAAGTCATTTTACTGTTGATTACATATTTACTTGGCCTTTTCCAAGGATCATCTTCCCTTCCCATATAAATATTCTGATTATTAACAGGGCCTGGCCAACCTCTCTAGATGCATTGTACAAGGCATACTATCTTATCCTATCGTACAAGGCATCAGAGTTTGGTTTGGCTACAGCTCTACCCAAGAGACTGCCAAAGAGCTGTGGATGTGGCCCAGTCCCACACACAAACCAGCCTCATCACCACTGACTCCATCTACACTTTACGTTGCCTCTAGAAAGTAGCCAACAAAAACAAGGACCTTTTTTACCCCAGTGATTCCCTCTACTCCCTTCTCTCGTTGGGCAGAGAAAAGGCAATTCTGGATTTAGTGTTGTCTAATGAACCAGATTTGATAAAGAGAACTCGAGGTAATGGAACCGCTTGGAGGTAGTGATCATAATATGATTAGTTTTAATCTGCAATTTGAGAAGGAGAAGATTAAATCGGAAGTGTCAGTGATGCAGTTGAACAAAGGGGACTATGAAGGCATGAGAGAGGAGCAGGCCAAGGTAGACCGGAAAGGGATCCTAGCAGGAATGACAGTGGAACAGCAATGGCAGGAATTTCTGGGCATAACCCGGAAGACGCATGATCATTTCATTCCAAAAAGGAAGAAAGATTCTAAGGGGATTAGGAGGCAACCGTGGCTGACAAGAGAAGTTATGGATAGAATAAAACTAAAAGAAAAGATGTATAACACAGCAAAGAGTAGCCGGAAGCCAGAGGATTGGGAAACTTTCATAGGACAACAGAAGGAAACAAAACGGGCAATACGGGCTGAAAAGATGAAGTACGAGGGGAAGCTGGCCAGGAATATAAAGAAGGACAGTAAAAGCTTCTTTAGGTATGTTAAGGGAAAAAGAGTAGCAAAGTCAAATGTGGGTCCCCTGAAGGCAGACGCGGGTGAAATTATTATGGGTAACAAGGAAATGGCAGAAGAGTTGAACAGGTACTTCGGATCTGTCTTCACTAAGGAAGGCACAAACAATCTCCCAGATGTATTGGAAGACAGAGGATCTACGGGGGTAGAGGAACTGAAAGAAATTTTCATTAGGCGAGAAATAGTATTGGGTAGGCTAATGGGACTGAAGGATGATAAATCCCCTGGGCCGGATGGTCTGCATCCCAGGGTCCTCAGGGAGGTGGCTCTAGAAATAGTGGACGCATTGGTGATCATTTTCCAATGTTCAATAGATTCAGGATCAGTTCCTGTGGATTGGAGGATAGCTAATGTTATCCCACTTTTCAAGAAAGGAGCGAGAGAGAAAACGGGGAATTACAGACGTTAGCCTGACCGGTGGTCTGAAAGATGCTGGAATCAATTATTAAAGAGGTAATAATGGGGCATTTGGATAGCAGTAAAATGATTAGTCCAAGTCAACATGGATTTATGAAAGGGAAATCATGCTTGACTAATCTTCTGGAATTTTTTTGAGGATGTGACAAGTAAAATGGATGAAGGGGAGCCAGTGGATGTAGTGTATCTAGACATTCAGAAAGCCTTTGATAAGGTCCCGCACGGGAGACTGGTGACTAAAATTAGAGCATGGGGGTAGGGTGTTCACATGAATTGAAAATTGGTTGGCAGACAGGAAGCAAAGAGTAGGAGTGAACGGGTCCTTTTCAGAATGCCAGGCAGTGGCGAGTGGAGTGCCGCAAGGCTCGGTGTTGGGGCCGCAACTGTTTACTATATATTAATGATTTGGAAGAGGGAATTAGGAACAACACTAGCAAGTTTGCGGATGACACAAAGCTGGGTGGCAGTGTGAACCGTGAAGAGGATGTTAGGAGGTTGCTGGGTGACCTGGACAGGTTGAGTGAGTGGGCAGATGCGTGGCAGATGCAGTATAATATAGATAAATGTTAGGTTATCCACTTTGGCGGCAAAAGCAAGGGGGCAGATTATTATCTCAATGGGGTTAGGTTAGGTAAGGGGGAGGTGCAGCGAGACCTGGGTGTCCTTGTACACCAGTCACTGAAAGTTGGCGTGCAGGTACAGCAGGCAGTGAAGAAAGCTAATGGAATGTTGGCCTTCATAACAAGAGGATTTCAGTATAGGACTAAAGAGGTTCTTCTGCTGTTGTATAGGGCTCTGGTAAGACCACATCTGGAGTATTGTGTACAGTTTTGGTCTCCTAATTTGAGGAAGGACATCCTTGTGACTGAGGCAGTGCAGCGTAGGCTCACGAGATTTATCCCTGGGATGGCGGGACTGTCATATGAGGAAAGATTGAAAAGACTAGGCTTGTATTCACTGGAGTTTAGAAGGATGAGGGGGAATCTTATAGAAACATATAAAATTATAAAAGGACTGGACAAGCTAGATGCAGGAAAAATGTTCCCAATGTTGGGCGAGTCCAAAACCAGGGGCCACAGTCTTAGAATAAAGGGGAGGCCATTTAAGACTGAGGTGAGAAAAAACATTTTCACCCAGAGAGTTGTGAATTTGTGGAATTCCCTGCCACAGAGTGCAGTGGAGGCCAAATCACTGGATGGATTTAAGAGAGTTAGATAGAGTCTAGGGGCTAGTGGAGTTAAGGGATATGGGGAGAAGGCAGGCACGGTTATTGATTGGGGACAATCAGCCATGATCACAATGAATGGCGGTGCTGGCTCGAAGGGCCGAATGGCCTCCTCCTCCTTTTCTATGATTCTATACAGAAGATTCAGGAACATCTGCTTCCTTGCTGTTATCAGACTATTGAATCTCCAAAAGCCAAGGTGCAGTCCTGATCTTCCAACTTACCTCGTTGCGGACTTTGGACTTTATCTCTGTAATAGCAATGCTATAATGCTGCAACACAATATTCTGCATTCTGGTGTTTTTCTCTTTGCACTACTTATTGTATTTGTGAATGACTTGATTGTACTTATGTATGGTATAATTTGACTGAATATTATGCAAAAAAAAGTTTCACCATATCTTAAAATGCGTGACAATAATAAACTAATACCAATAGAAAAAATGTAGTAGGGAAACCAATGGGACTGAAGGCTTTAAAAGAAATAGCTGCAAAGATAATGAACACATTGGCTGTGATCTTTTAACGTCCCGAAGATCTAAGGTTAGTTCCAGCAAAAAAAACATTGCAAAACCATCAATGCCACCCCCATTCTCAAGAAAGAGGAAATGCAGAAAGCAAGAAACGTTAAGACTATAATTAATTTGACAGCTGTCATTGGTTATTTCTGCAATTATTACATACTAAAATTAGTAATAGTAGAAATATCGGAACCCAATCAAAAACTGTTTCATGTGAACAGTTGATTAAGGGAAATAGTGTTTAACATATTCATGTATTTTTTACAAAATTGCATTGTTGAGTTTATAACAAACACACTGGATAAACGAGAAATTGTAGACATACTGCATTCCGATTTCCAAAAGACTTTTGTTCAGCTGCTGGGCAAGAGGCTTTTGCATTGCCATTTTAGTATGGTTTGACAATTAATCAACTAATAGAACACTAACAGCCAGGATGAATGGGTCATTTTCAGGTTGGCAAGTTCAGTGCCATAGGATACTGTGATTTTCCTTAACGCAAACCCTCAGTTTCCATTGAATCCCACGTTATAAGCGGAAATGCGTGCTACGGCATGGTTTTCTCACAACAGTAATTATCCCGCGGGATAATATCTGCCACATTCAACAAATCATCTGTGCAGATATTTCAGCCAGGAAATTAACTATATTAGTTCTAATGTTATAATTTATTTTATTCTTCAAAATATATCCCACTCCCCTGCCAAAGATCTGTGGGAAAAGCAATGGAGGTAGAAATTATAGACCAAGAATATGCGAAAAATCCAAACTCCTGATCAGATGTTTATAACCAAGCTGATGGAAATTATGTTATTGTAACATGAAACTTATTCTGATTGGTAATCACAGCCCCAAATTTGGTCTATGAAACCAGATTTATACAGACAAACATTACAGACTAAAATACTATTACCTGTCATGCTTTAATCTTCCTCTCCTCTCTTCAGGCTTTTATCAAACCCCCCCCCCCCCGATTTCCCCCCTTCCCCGATATCTACAAAAATTGCAGCCAACTGACTCCCACTTGTTTAAAACACATCAACTGGGGTTCACATCATCACTAACAAGCAGATTAACAACTGCGATATTTACAGACAATGAGATGTAGTTTACTTTAGTTTAGTTTCGGAAACAGGCCCTTGGGCCCACCGAGTCCACACTGCGATTAACACTGTTCTACATACACTGAGGGCAATTTTACATTTATACCAAGCCAATTTACCTACAAACCTGTACGTCTTTGGTGTGTGGGAGGAACCCGAAGATCTCGAAGAAACCCCATGAGGTCATGGGGAGAATGTACAAACTCCGTACAGCCAACACCCATAGTTGGGATCATGCCTGGGTCTCTGGCGCTGTAAGGTCAGTTTGATATTGCTGGGAAGTTACAAGTATACATTTTGTAATTACCATTTTCACATAAATTGCATAAATGCAAATTTGTATTCTTTATTCCACATTTTTTGGTAGTGGTTTGTGAATTCAGTACGGGTGAATTTCGTTACCCAAAGTGCCATAATGCAAGGGTCGTTTGTATTGATATCAATGATGAAAAGACAAAGGACTACGATTGATTTGGCAATAATTCATCTAAAACAATTTGTTAGGAAGACACAGGGAGTCTATAAATGGACATTGATAGGTTAGGCGAGAGGCGCAATTTAGCAGATAGTCGAAAAATAAAAATATAGAAATATTAGGTTATCTAATTTGCTGGGAAAAACAGAAAATCAGGATAATGATTAAGTGGTAAGATGTTACTTAATCCCACACTACGCAGCGATTTGGACGTCCTCTTTTGTAAATCTCCTGCTGAGAGATGTAAGTATAGGATGTATTTAGGAAAGCAAATGAAATGTGGGCCATCATTGCAAAAGGGTGGAGTGTAGAAGTCTTACACTAACTGTACAGGCAGTTTTGATCTTCCAATTTGAGGAAGTATATACTCGAAATGGAAGCTGTTCCGAGAAGGTTCACAAGCATGACTCCTGGGATGAAGGAACTGTCTTATGAGGAATGGTTAAACACGATCGCAAATGAAAGATGATTCCATTGAAACATACGGGATAGATGTTGAAAGTTTGCCCTTCTGGGGAACTTTGAACTAGAGGACAGAATTCTAGAATCAGGGGTCAGCAAACTTAAAATGGAGATGAGGAAAAAAATGACCTTGCTCAGAAAGCCATGTATTTTTAGCTTTCTCCACCACACAATGCTGTAAAGGTTGAACCATTGAATAAAGGTATAGATTGACATGATTTTGGCCCATATTCTGTCAATCTAAACCCTTTTCCTCCTCTGCCATTGCGCAGGAAACACAAAAGCTTGAAAGTATGTAGCACATGCTATACGCAAGCATGATTCAGAATTCAGAAATAATTTCTTCCCCACTGTTATCAGACTTCTGAATGTTCCTTTTATAAGATGACAGAGCCGTCCCGATCTTCCAACCTACCTCATTGCAGTCCTTGCACTTTGTTTAATTTGTATTTTTTCTGTAATTATAATGCTATAACTACTTTCTCAGAAGACCAAGGAAGTTCGGAATGTCTCTAACAACTCTTATCAACTTCTACATATGCATCGTAGAAGGCTATCCTACCTTATCCTACCGTACAAGGCATCAGAGTTTGGTTTGGCTACAGCTCTACCCGAGAGACTGCCGAGAGCTGTGGATGTAGTTCAGTCCAACACACAAACCAGCGTCACCACCATTTACTCCATCTAGACTTTACGTTACCTCCAGAAAACAGCCAACATAATCACGGACCTTTCTCAACCCAGTTATTCTCTCTACTACCCTCTCTTGTCGGGCAGAAGATACAAAAGGTTCAGGAACACCTGCTTCCTTGCTGTTATCAGACCACTGGATGGTCCTCCCATAAATCAGGGTGTTGTCCCAATCTTCCAACTTACCGTATTACGGACCTTGGACTTTTTCGCTGTTACAGTAATGCTCTAATGCTGCAACACTGTATTTTACATTCTGCTATTTTTCTCTTTGCACGACCTGTTGTACTTATATATTGTTTGATTGTACTATGTTTTGACAAGATAGCATGCAAACAATGCTTTACACTGTATCTCAGCATACATGGGAGTAATAAACTAATACCAATTGATCTATGTTAGGGAAAAACATGCAAACAAATGAATTTCCAATGTGTTGCTATAAATTGTGCAATTTTCAAAATATTTTTATCTTTGCAAACATAAGCAGTGTAACTGGAAAGCCACACAACTAGGTATATTAGCTACTTTAATTTCTCTTGACCCTCTGCACAATCAATAGAAATAACCAAGTGGAGGCTCATACTGGATTCCCGTGATTGTTCACTGCCTGAACCCAAAGTAGAGGCTCCAGAAGAAACATGCAGGGATTTCACAGCCACGTTCGAAGCTACAGGGATGGACCAGGAAGAAACAGCTCATGGACTGGATGCGGCCATGGAATGACATAAAGATGGCACACCCTGAGAAACAGCCTCAACAATTAAACAAACATGGTGTACTTTAGGTTCAGCCAGTGAACAATCAGGGGAATCCAGTGTGAGCCGACGTTTCTTAGCCCCGCTCTTGTGACCGTATGCAAAATGTAAAGCTAACCTTTTTCCACGATTCCACCACACTGGCTGCATAAGCTAGGATGTAGATGTACTTGTGCTTATGCTCGGGATTGATTTTGGAGCCCGGTTTGAAGAGAGATTGCATAAAAAGATCAAGGAAAGCCGGGACTCTAATCTGGAAAGGGAAGGAAACAAGCAGAGTTAGATATGGGCATTCCTGGTACGACAGAACAAAGCTGTAATACACTTTCCAGTGAGAAAATCACTAATCGAGCAGAACAGAAGGATTTTACTGTCTTTCCTGTAGTACTTGTTTTCAAACTGGCTTGCAGAGCTCCATGTGAAATACAAATCAGCTCTTATTTCTTTAAACATAGCCCTCAAATGTGGCATTGAACCACACTTTATAAAGTTCAAAATCTGGAATTTGGCAAGTTAGATAAAAATAATAAATGCGAAGATAGACACAAAAAGCTGGAGTAACTCAGCGGGACAGGCAACATCTCTGGAGAGAAGGAATGGGTGAAGGAAAGGGTCCTTCTCTCCAGAGATGCTGCCTGTCCCGCTGAGTTACTCCAGCTTTTTGTGTCTATCTTCGGTTTAAACCAGCATCTGCAGTTCCTTGCTACATAAATAATAAATGAAATCATTATTAATAGTTTACAGGAAATAGTCATAGTGATACAGTGTGAAAACAGGCCCTTCGGCCCATCTTGCCCACCCCGGCCATTTATATTCTACCGAAATATATTCATCAGAGGTCTCAATCAATAGAGTTCAATGATTTCTGCTCGAAAATTCACTGGGATAGGATTCTTGGGTTAGACATGACACTCCAATCAGAGAGACACCTTACTCAAACTCTCTGTCTGTGCTGGCAGAGGATGTAATCTCTTGCAAACACTGCTGCCTACCATTCAATAATATTTCATTCAGTGTCCCATAGAAAGTGAAGGAGCCCAGTGCTTGAAAAGATTGTCATATAAAACATGTGGCCAACAACATTCCTTACCAATTCTACTGGTGGTGGATCCATGCTCGTGAACATTTTATATAACACTGTGATATCAGCAGGATTCAGAGCTCCTTTGGACAGCATGGCACCCAGTGCCTGACAAGCTCGGGGGTAGGATGCAGCTGTGCCCAACGCCAAGGTAATCTGACTGGCATCGTGACCTCTGTGGGAAGATAGCGTAAAGAGAATTAATTTTCCTTGAGTTGAAAGGAAATCACAAAGGGCTGTGAAATTGTGTGGACATTGCTGAGCAGTATAGCATGACACACAACTGTACAGACTGGAAACTTGCTTTGTGCTGAGTTAACAGCAATTACACTAAGAACCTCATCATCCCAGTGAAGTGAAAGTCAGCTATCCAGTAATCCTTGTTGGAAATGGATCGAAATTGACCTTGGTCCTTGTGAGGGGTGGCAGGAGGGTGGGGTGGGGGGTCCCATGGACAAATAACCTGCTGGTGCTGACACCACAGAGGAAAATTGGGTGATGGACACAAAATGCTGGAGTAACTCAGCGGGACAGGCAGCATCTCTGGAGCGAAGGAATGGGTGGCGTTTTGGGCCGAGACTTTTCTTCAGCTCAGACTTCAGATTTGGTGGTTAGGTGGAGATACTGAAGGAAGGTCAGCATCTGTGGATCAGACACCCAGCAACAATCAACATTATAGAGGTGGAGGGAGGGTGTTGTGGGAACATGAGCTTTGTAGCAGGGCAACTTTCTGGTTTCATGAAGCCCTTTGCATGAATTTCAAAGAGAATAACCATCCATTAAATTCTAAGCGATGGGGGAAGGAGGAATGTGACCCTGCAAGATGACCAACCAGGTCTTTGCTTTGACGGGAAAAAAATAAAAGTCTATACATGACCGACCAAAGATATTGGTGTTCAGAGAAACCTAGGTGGCCTTAGGAACAAATCATTAAAAAGTTAAAATGTAGATACAATAATCAGTCAGGAAGGCAAGACTAAGAGCAAACTGGGTGATCGTTTTGCTGAACACTTATGCTCAGTCCACCTTGGCCTATGTGATCTCCTGGTTTCCAAACATTTTATCTCCATTTCCAATTCAGCCTTCTCCGTAGTCACATGCAAATTGGAGGAACAGCACCTCATATTTAGCTTGGGCAGCTTACAACCCAGCGATATAGAGGGAAAACAAGCAACAATCGATATGGTAGCTTCATATCAGTAGCAGGGCAAATGTTGGAATCTATTACAAGGATATATCAGAAATCTTGAGAAGAGCAGTAGGATTGAGCAGAGTCAGTAAGGATTTATGAAAGGGAAATCATGTTTGACTATTTGAGGTTTTTTTGAGGATCGGGCTTATAGAATAGACAGGGGAACCAGTGATGTAGTGCCTAAGATAAAGCAGAATCTATGGGTTGGCCAACATCCCATCTCTAGTAATATACGACTTGGGCTCGAGGACCAGACTCGGCTCTTGCAAACTGTTCAAGTTCAATAATGGGACTGGCTTCTATCTAACCACATCGAAAATTAGCCATTCACAAATCTATTTTGGCTAAATCAGTCAATTATCAACAAATATTGAAGGCATCTTCAACATTGCTATCAAATGGCATTATCAATAATTTGTCCACCAATGCCCATTTTAGGTTTCACCAGGATCACGTCTTCAGACCTTATCTTCAGACACACAAAAGAGCTGGATCATAGACGTAAGGTGACATTGACTGCCCTTGGTTGACATCAGCTTTCAACTGAGTATTGCATCAACATGCTCTGGTGAAACTGAACATTAGGCATCAAGGGGATAACATTCCAATGATTTGCATTGTGCCTCGCACAAAGCGAGATGGTTGTTATTGTTGGAGTCAATCATCCTAGACTACCACTGCAAAAATTCCTCAAGGCAGTTTCCAAGGCTTGGCTATCTCTGGCTCATACATCCATGACCAACTTTCAAAAGAGAGAAATTGTGATGTTCGCTGTTGATTGAACAATGTCCAGTTCCATTTGTAACTCCTCGGTGCATGAATTAGCCTTCTTCTTCTTCTTTCGTGTGGCGTGCACAGCCTAAAGTTGTTGGACAACTTGTTCTATTTGATCTTCCGTTTGTGCACGTCGAGTTGATTGCATTAGTCGAAACAGGGCGGACCACGTGAAGGTTGCAATCTTCCACCCCGTGAATTAGCCCATGCCTGCATACAGCAAGACCACAACTATATCCAGGCACTGTTAAGTGGCAAGTAACGTTCGTGCCATGAATTGCCATACAGTGGCCATTTCCAACCACAGAATCTAACTGCTCACCCTTCTTATTCAATGACGTTACTATAGCTGAGTTATTATCCTGAGACATTGACAAGAAAGTCACCTGTACCAGCCATATAAATGCCATGACAATGAAAATAGTGTAAAGTGACCAGCACTAATGCATGAATGACTGTAGATGCCCATGGGTGAGTTAATGATGACCAGTACACATCTAATGGATAATGGAATATGAGAAGTAGACATACATCAGATGAATAGTGCTCATAGATAGAGTGTGAACAGTGCCCAAATGAGTTTAGCAGAGTGTCATTACCATTGTCAGAGTGAGGCTAAACACAAATTGGAGGAACAGCATCTCATATTTCGCTTGGGCAGCATACAGTCCAGTGGTATGAATTTTGATTTCTCTCACTTCAAATAGCCCTGGCATTCCCTCTCTTTCTATCCCTCCCCCACCCAAGTCGCACCAGCTTCTCATTTTTACCCTACAAATAGCTAACAATGGCCCGTTTCCTTTATCATCGTTACTTTTTCGCATATCTTTCATTCATTGCTCTTTATCTCTCCACATCACCATCTATATCTCGTGTTTCCCTTATCCCTAACCAGTCTGACGTAGGGTCTCGACCCGAAACGTCACCCATTCCTTCTCTCCAGAGATGCTGCCTGTCCTGCTGAGTTACTCCAGCTTTTTGTGTCTATCTTTGCCCGAATGAGAATGATGGCCCAAGCCCACATGTGGATGATCCCCATGCACAATGTGGTACAAGGTGACCAATGAAAATGGAACTGTATCCTCGAGCACTTTAGGAATAGTAAGAAGGGGATTATTTCAATAAATACAGCGGCATATGTCTTTGAAATAAAGCCTTTGAAATTTTCCAAAGTCCCAAAGTTCCAAAGGATTGATTGTCTTCTTACTTCTCGTGTGCATATCTCTGAACTTCCTGTGCAATTCTTCGGACAGCTGCCCCACCTTGTTCCTCTTGAGCCAACACAGACATTATAGACTGAGCGTAAAGGTATGTATGCTCCCCGTGACATACCATTTTCTGTGAATATTGTCAAAAACAATGTTAGTGAAAAACCTCTTACACATATGCATACAAATGGGAATCTTAAATTAAAACCAGCAAAAACAGGGAGTATTGTAGTCAGAGAGCCGCTAACTAAAATACATGTTTAGAAATGTAAATAAAGTTGGAGAAGCTGCAAAAGTACTAGAATCTAAAGGGCCTGTCCCACTTGGGCATCATTTGTGCGTCACGCAGATGGCGCGCAAAGATTTTGTACATCACAAAATCCTGGGGCGCTGCCCGAGACCGCGTCACTGCCTCCGTCACCACGCACCATGCGCGCATCACATGCACGGCACGACGCACGTGTAAGTGATGTCGCGTAAATTATGCGCAAATGACGTCCAAGTGGGACAGACCCTTTAGAAACCAAACAACCTAATTAATTGAAGTACAATCGTAGTATATTCCCTGCACTTAGTTATACCCTGGTGTCAGAGAAAGCTCGTGTATAGTGGGGTTGGATATCCATTATCAATTAGTATACCAGATACTGGGTCCTCGGGCCACATGCTGGACACAAACATGACTGTGGGCAAGTCCTCTTCATGGATGTGAAGATGTCTGGGGAGGAGAGGAAGCCATGAATAAACAGGGTTTTCTGAAGGTAGCTAAAAGAGGTTTGGAGAGGGTAGTTCAGTTCCTGATAAATCAAAAGGTGCTGAAACTGATAGTAGCCCATTTGAATAAAGCAGTTGTGCAGCTAATAGAGATGCCAGACGGGACATGGAGAATGATGATATTTTGCATATGCCGTTGAGCCCAGATGAATAGTGCATTAAGTCAAGCTACCACGTTACATAGATCTACATCAATGAGATGAGGAAGAGGAAGATTTTAACTTCTGATTGTGGAGGAGGATAATACACACCCATAACAACCATTACTCTGGGGCAAACAGCTGTCATTTCTAGCTGCTCTAACCTGGCTTGTGGGTCAGCGAGATGGACCAAGCACCAAATACATGTGAGTTAATCACATGGCCCAGGTTTTGTTCTTGTGCCTTTTCAACAAAGATGTGTTGGGTCATTTGGTATGGGATGATGTTTGGAATAGCAGGAGAACTGCGAAGCAAAGAGAATTGTAGAGGAGGATATAATGAGGATATGAAGATTCTCTTACCACAATTTACAAGGATTGTTTAACTAACTACTTCAGTTTCTTTAACACTCCCATGGAGGTGAATATTGTTATTCAAAGTCACGGTGAGGGTCTATTACAGGGTTTTGGGAACAAAGGACTCAAGATCTATATGAAGTTCATATATAATGACAATACAACTAGTAATTTAAAGAATACCATTTGATTAAAAAGCAAGATGCTCCATCAGATGATGAAGTGAAAGTGGATGAGACAAGCTGATGTAATCAGATCAATGTTTCTCTGCCTGACAGCATTACAGAGCACACGACCCCAGAGCGTGGGTTTAATGACAGTAACTATAGGCCACACTTCCTTGTGGGATCGGCCCTCAAGAGAAACAGAGAGTACTGTGAGACCTCCTGACTTTGGGAAAACCAGCACAGGAACTGACCCGGGGTTGGGAAACATTTTTGCTTTAGCCCAGTCCAACTTTGAATTGGAGCATGAGTTTTATGTTTTCATTAGACTAAGTGGGACCAGTTGGGTCCCTGCCACACAGGAGGCTTGGTCCCCAACTCAATATTCCACCGCTCACCCTTTAGCCCCTAATTGCACAGGCACGGCTCATTTCCCATCCCTCGCACTCTCTCCCCCTCCTCTTCACCCTCCCTCTTCTTTCCCCTCTCCTCCTCCCCTTCCCCAATCCCTCCCTCACATCTCCCTCCCTCTCCTTTCCCCTACCCTCACTCACTCCCTCCATAACTCCTCTCCCCTCCCTACCCCCTCCTATCCCTCTATCCCCCACTCCGCACCTCCCCCTATCCCCCCCACTATCCCTCTTCACCTCCCCCACTGCCCTCTCCCTCTATTCCCCACTCCCCCCTTCTCTACTCCTCCCTCCACTCCTTCTATTCCCCCTCCTCCCCCACTCTCCCTCCTCACCTCCTCCCTCTTCTTTTCCCTCTCCTCCTACGCTCCCCCAATCCCTCCCTCACCTCTCCTTTCCCCTACCCTCAGCCACTCACTCCCTCCGTAACTCCTCTCCCCTCCCTACTCCCCTCCTCTCCCTCTCCCTCTCTCCCCCCTGGTCTCCCGAGGTAGACAAAAAGGCTGGGAGAGAACTCAGCGGGTGCAGCAGCATCTATGGAGGCGAAGGAAATAGGCAACGTTTCGGGCCGAAGAGACAGAGAGTCCGAAGAAGGGTTTCGGCCCGAAACGTTGCCTATTTCCTTCGCTCCATAGATGCTGCTGCACCCGCTGAGTTTCTCCAGCATTTTTGTCTACCTCAGGGAGACAGGGGGGAGAGAGGGAGAGGGAGAGGGAGAGGGAGAGGGAGAGAGAGAGAGAGAGAGAGAGAGAGAGAGAGAGAGATACTTACGTTGTTAAAATCCCTATCACCCATAAAAAGTCAACCATCTGAAGCAAATCTGATATGAATAAGTAGAATCGGCAGAAGGGAGTGCAAACCTGGAGACATGAAACAGTGGGGGCTGTTGATGAGTTTGCTTCTTCATAAATAAACTGCTTTGTACCAACATCCCAAATAATTCAGCTATCGCAACTAACTACCTGAATAGAAAGGCACTCACTGCAAATTCAGGCAGGTTTTTCTCCAAATGTTCTTCACCCCCATCAACAAGAGTGGCAAGAGAGGTGCGGAGAACACGGGAGAAGACCTCTAGCTGCTGACAGGCCGTTGACACGCTGGTTATTTCACCCTGGTATCCAGCATCTGAAATTAGCTGTGGTGAGACAAAAACATAAAAACAATTTACCTCCTCAACAAATGTATAAAAGGAAAGTGACTTTTTACCCCATTAAATTGGTTTTGATTTAGCCAGAGATTTGGTTCTTATTATACTTAATATTTGTTTTAAATCGTTAGATAGTCCATCCTCATATTCAATTTCCACTGGTACGCTGTACATTATCTTTCTCCTATAGGGCAAGGAGCGGTTCTAGGATTCATTACAGGGATGCTGCCTGTACTGAAGGAAGGTGACAGAGCCAAAGTAAATGTGCATCAAAATGTCATGGACATAAAGCAGCAGATTTGACAAGGAAAGTTATCTTTCTTTGGAATCAGTTTTTCATAACAATATTAGGAGTAGGCTAATTGCCCCCACAGCCCCGCCCTGCCTTTCAATAGGACTATGGTCGATCCTAACATAGCTAGAATACAACTCTCCTGCTCACTTGCCATTCCACTTGACTCCCTTAGAGTTAAAATGTCAATCAATCTCCACCTTGAATAAATTAAATGACTTCACCTCCACAGTTCTATGGAGTAGTGAATTCCAAAGGTGATCAACCCTCTGAATGCAAAAAAATCTACTTCACTCTGTTATAAATGGATGACCCTTTACTCTATCACTCACTTGTAACAACTTGTTAATTCTTGGTGACATTTGCATGTAGCTCAAATTGCTCACAGCCATCGACTTATGCGCTATCTACGTGTGAGAATGTAACTGAGAATCATTCTACAGTGTTGTAAGATTACTGTAATCCATCAAATGTGTCTGAAAGCAGACTTTATTATGAAGATGTTATCACAAGCCATGCTTGTGGTTAAATATGAGATGTGTGCTTAAAGAGTCTGCTTGCGAATGGGAAGCATAAGTAGACTGAAATGAGGCTGTCTATCTGTTCCGAGTCCATGTAAGTTCCAAGCATGCTGAGCTGTTCTGCATTCAGGTCCTAATTCCCATAGGGAGAGCACCCAGTGTTGAACCTGCCTCCCAAAGTTGCTTTGAAGGGTAGATGATAAGCTACATCTTTGAGGTGTCTTCACATTGCTAAATTAGGCACTCATATCTCACAGAAACACAGCAGATTGCAGATGCTGGAATCTTGAGCAAAAAACAATCAGCTTGGTGGGGTAAGAGTTGCTGCTCCACCCCACCTCCTCTTTATGTTGATTTATTTCCCTCCACTCTTTCAGTCCAGTGGAAGGGCCCCAACAGATGCTGCCTGACCTGCTGAGGTCCACTAGGAGCTTATTACTCACATCTCACAATTGAGTTTCTCTTAAATAGGAAACGTGGCTGTGATCATCCTCCACATACCTTCAAGGACGACAGAGGAGCGGCAGGTGAAGGAGTGAGTGCGGGGATTGGCTGAGAAATTTAATTAGCAAATCGGTAAGTTAGCGAATTAGTCAATTAATCTAAGAAAAGTGCAAGTGCCAGGGATATTCAATATTCAGGAGGGATAGAGAGAAAGGAAAAGGAGGTGGGGTAGCGTTGCTGGTTAGAGAGGAGATTAACGCAGTGGAAAGGAAGGACATTAGCTTGGAGGATGTGGAATCGGTATGGGTAGAGCTGCGAAACACTGAGGGGCAGAAAACGCTGGTGGGTGTTGTGTACAGGCCACCTAGCAGTAGTAGTGAAGTTGGGGATGGCATCAAACAGGAAATTAGAAATGCGTGCGACAAAGGCAAAACAGTTATAATGGGTGACTTCAATCTACATATAGATTGGGTGAATCAAATTGGCAGGGGTGCTGAGGAAGAGGATTTCTTGGAATGTATGCGGGATAGTTATCTAAATCAACATGTAGAGGAACCAACGAGAGAGCAGGCTATTTTAGACTGGGTATTGAGTAATGAGGAAGGGTTAGTTAGCAGTCTTGTTGTACGTGCCCCCTTGGGCAAGAGTGACCATAATATGGTTGAGTTCTTCATTAGGATGGAGAGTGACATTGTTAATTCAGAAACAATGGTTCTGAACTTAAAGAAAGGTAACTTTGAGGGTATGAGACATGAATTGGCCATGATTGACTGGCAATTAATTCTAAAAGGGTTGACGGTGGACATGCAATGGAAGACATTTAAAGACTGCATGGATGAACTACAAAAATTGTTCATCCCAGTTTGGCAAAAGAATAAATCAGGGAAGGTAGTGCATCCGTGGATAACAAGGGAAATCAGGGATGGTATCAAAGCGAAAGATGATGCGTACAAATTAGCCAGAAAAAGCAGCATACCAGAGGACTGGGAGAAATTCAGAGACCAGCAGAGGAGGACAAAGGGCTTAATTAGGAAAGGAAAAATAGATTATGAAAGAAAACTGGCAGGGAACATAAAAACTGACTGCAAAAGTTTTTATAAATATGTAAAAAGAAAGAGATTAGTTAAAACAAATGTAGGTCCCTTGCAGTCAGAAACAGGTGAGTTGATCATGGGGAACAAGGATATGGCGGACCAATTGAATAACTACTTTGGTTCCGTCTTCACTAAGGAAGACATAAATAATCTGCCGGAAATAGCAGGGGACCGCGGGTCAAAGGAGTTGGAGGAATTGAGTGAAATCCAGGTTAGTCGGGAAGTGGTTTTGGGTAAATTGAATGGATTAAAGGCCGATAAATCCCCAGGGCCAGATAGGCTGCATCCCAGAGTACTTAAGGAAGTAGCTCCAGAAATAGTGGATGCATTAGTAATAATCTTTCAAAATTCTTTAGATTCTGGAGTAGTTCCTGAGGATTGGCGGGTAGCAAACGTAACCCCACTTTTTAAGAAGGGAGGGAGAGAGAAAACGGGGAATTACAGACCAGTTAGTCTAACATCGGTAGTGGGGAAACTGCTAGAGTCAGTTATTAAAGATGGGATAGCAGCACATTTGGAAAGTGGTGAAATTATTGGACAAAGTCAGCATGGATTTACGAAAGGTAAATCATGTCTGACGAATCTTATAGAATTTTTCGAGGATGTAACTAGTAGCGTGGATAGGGGAGAACCAGTGGATGTGGTGTATCTGGACTTCCAGAAGGCTTTCGACAAGGTCCCACATAAGAGATTAGTATACAAACTTAAAGCACATGGCATTGGGGGTTCAGTATTGATGTGGATAGAGAACTGGCTGGCAAACAGGAAGCAAAGAGTAGGAGTAAACGGGTCCTTTTCACAGTGGCAGGCAGTGACTAGTGGGGTACCGCAAGGCTCAGTGCTGGGACCCCAGCTATTTACAATATATATTAATGACCTGGATGAGGGAATTGAAGGCAATATCTCCAAGTTTGCGGATGACACTAAGCTGGGGGGCAGTGTTAGCTGTGAGGAGGATGCTAGGAGACTGCAAGGTGACTTGGATAGGCTGGGTGAGTGGGCAAATGTTTGGCAGATGCAGTATAATGTGGATAAATGTGAGGTTATCCATTTTGGTGGCAAAAACAGGAAAGCAGACTATTTTCTAAATGGTGGCCGACTAGGAAAAGGGGAGATGCAGCGAGACCTGGGTGTCATGGTACACCAGTCATTGAAAGTAGGCATGCAGGTGCAGCAGGCAGTGAAGAAAGCGAATGGTATGTTAGCTTTCATAGCAAAAGGATTTGAGTATAGGAGCAGGGAGGTTCTACTGCAGTTGTACAGGGTCTTGGTGAGACCACACCTGGAGTATTGCGTACAGTTTTGGTCTCCAAATCTGAGGAAGGACATTATTGCCATAGAGGGAGTGCAGAGAAGGTTCACCAGACTGATTCCTGGGATGTCAGGACTATCTTATGAAGAAAGACTGGATAGACTTGGTTTATACTCTCTAGAATTTAGGAGATTGAGAGGGGATCTTATAGAAACTTACAAAATTCTTAAGGGGTTGGACAGGCTAGATGCAGGAAGATTGCTCCCGATGTTGGGGAAGTCCAGGACAAGGGGTCACAGCTTAAGGATAAGGGGGAAATCCTTTAAAACCGAGATGAGAAGAACTTTTTTCACACAGAGAGTGGTGAATCTCTGGAACTCTCTGCCACAGAGGGTAGTCGAGGCCAGTTCATTGGCTATATTTAAGAGGGAGCTAGATGTGGCCCTTGTGGCTAAAGGGATCAGAGGGTATGGAGAGAAGGCAGGTACGGGATACTGAGTTGGATGATCAGCCATGATCATATTGAATGGCGGTGCAGGCTCGAAGGGCCGAATGGCCTACTCCTGCACCTAATTTCTATGTTTCTATGTTTCTAAGTCTTTGGCTTGAGAGTCTTCGGCGAGGAGGCTGAGGTGAGGAGACTACGTCAAAAGTTGGAGAGGGGGAGACGCAGTGAAGAAATGACAGGTAAGCTGATTCAGTGTGATGCTTGCAGGATGTGGGAGGTCAGGGACACTGCTGGTGCCTCTGGCTGCTACAACTGTGGAAAGTGTGTCTAGGTTCAGCTCCTGAAGAACCGTGTTGGGGCAATGAAGAGGCAACTGGATGACCTCAAGATCATCCGAGAAAACGAGTTTCCTAGATTGTCACACCGAAGGTACCGGAAGAGAGAAGGTGGGTGACGATGAGGAAAGGAAGGAAGCTTGGAGTACAGGAGACCCCGGGGGATGTACCTCTTGAAAACAGGTTCACCCTCTTGGAAGCTGCTGGGACAGAAGACATTGCCATTTTGAATGGGGGACAGGTCTGCGAGTCACAACGTGGTGCTGAAGTAAAGCCGAAGAGACAGACGTCAGGCAGACCCATGGTAGTCAGGGACTCCATCGTGAGAGGTACAGACAGGGGTTTCTGCGGCAACAGGCGGGATTCAAGGATGGTGTGTTGCCTCCCTGGTGCCAGGATCCAGGACGTCATGGACCGATTGCAGGGCATCCTCAAGGGTGAAGGTGAGCAGCCGGAAGTGGTAGTGCATGTCGGCGCAAATGATGTCGGGAATAAAAGGAAAGAGATTCTGCAGCATGACTTCAGAGAGCTCGGAAGAAGGCTGAAAAGCAGGACCTCCAGGGTGGTTATCTCCGGTTTGCGTTCAATTCCTCGTGCTGGTGAGGGCAGGAACAGGGAGATAGGGGATCTGAATGTGTGGCTGAGGAGATGATGCAGGGGGCAGGGATTTAGATTCTTAGACCACTGGGATCTGTTTTGGGGTAAAGGTGAATTGTACAAAAGGAACGGGTTGCAGCTTGACAGGTGGGGGACCAGCATTCTGGCAGGCAGGTTTGCCACTGTTACACGGGTGGGTTTAAATTAAATAGTGGGGGGGGGGAGGAGACAAATTGGAGTTTAAGAATGTTTGTCATAGGGTGAAAGTTTTACTTGCTGCAGCTTTATAGGTATATTAAACATTACAAACAACAAGTAAATAAAATAAATGAACAGATATTCTAGGTAAACCAGACCTTGATAATGCAAGTCAAATACATAGCACAACTTTAGTAGTGCAAAGCTATTCTTGGACTAGGAAGTAATGGTTCTCAGGCTCCTGTACCTTCTTCCCGATTGTTAGCGGCAAGGTGGGACCGTGGACAGAGAGGTGTGAGTCATTGATGATATTAGCTGCCTTCTTGAGGCAGTGCTTCCCGTAGATCCCTTCGATTGTGGGAAGGGCTGTACCTGTGATGGACCAGGCAATATTCCACACTTTCTGTAGCCTCCTTCATTTTTGAGGGAAGAATTACTCACCGCCTTCTTTTGGGCAATTAGGAGAGGATAAACAAATAATGGCCTTGCTAGTGATGCCCATATTTAAAAAACAAGTGAGGGAAAAACATTGCAACCAAGTTGGTTTTACCTTAACGGTAAAATTGAGCATCAAGCAGTCGGGGTGAGCTTCTGCCAGTTTATAGAAGAGGTCTCTCCAAGTTACATGAGCAATCATTTGCTCTAGCCAAGCTGGTGTCTGCAACAAAAAACACACAATTATTAAATCAAGGAATCATGTTCGTAACTTCAGAAGAACTATTATGTCTCAATCAACTCAAATAGCTATGAAATGTAGTGGCACATCTACCCAAACGGTCAAACAATGGATGCTTGGGTGCTTAAAACACAGCAAAAGACATCATGGAATTTAAGTATTAACTTTTACCACTTGGGAAAGTTTTTTAAGACAAGGAAGTAACTCATTTAGAAGTGTAGCCACAGGATTGCAGTCTAGTGTATTGCCCAAACCAACAACTGAGGCTGATGGCCTTTGTCCTTATTTCAATGATTATTGCAACTTGCTGTGCAGAAATTAAATTATAAGTTTCATGCATAATAGTAATTGCTCTTCAAAAGTATTTAACCAGCAATAAAGTATTATTTAATTTATATATTTATATAATCGAGGACATATCATGACGATTGCTATTGGATGTTATACAGAGATCCACTGGTTAGCTGCAGTTCATGGGCCAATGTGCTCCTGAATTCCACATTGTACTGTGCGATGTGGATGTCAGGGAAACACAGGTCAAATGTTGGGTCATCCAACCTCTCTGGATGCAGCACTAACTCCAAGATTTGTGCTCAGAAATATGGAACTGTGTGGCCAGTCAGTTTGCATCTGATCCAGTAACTTTATACCACCCTTGGCTGGCATATGTGGCACAACCCCATTTATTTGAAATGGGATCTAAAGCAGTAAGTTAAAGGAAGGTAAATGGTTTGTTTTCCAAGAAAACCCAGAAGGTACGGCAACACCTGGGGAGGGAAATAAACAGACCCTTCTTCAGACTGATGGCGGGGAAGGGTAAAGTTGGTAAAGAGGGGTAGGGGTGGGGTGAAACAGGATACAGGTGAGGATGATTGATTGTAAGATGGGTGGAGATAGTAACAAAGACTAGAGGTGAAATGGAGACAAAAAGGTGGTGGATGAGGAAGGAAGAGGTGTGAATTGTAAAGGCACAGGGAGTGAGACGGGCAGAAGGGTACATGGGGAAGGGAAAGGGGATGGAATAAAATGGAAATGGGGGACGGAGTAGGGAGGGATAGGAGATAAGTGGACAGAGGAGGGGAAAGAAAAGATTGATGATGGTAGTGGTTTTAAAGGTGTGCAACAGATGATGGGAACGGGGGTTTCAATTGGAGAGTTCAATGTTTATACCATTGGACTGAATATGACATGCTGTTCTTCCAGTTTTCATGTGGCTTAATTTGGTCAGTAGAGTAGGTCAAGGACGGAAAGGTCACTATGGGAATGGGAAGCGGAGATCAAATCGCTGGCAACCGTGTTCTTCAGCAAAACGGTCACTTAGTCTTTGCTTGGTCTTGCAGATATAAAGGAGGTCACATGTAACAGACAAGGTTGAAAGAGATGCAAGTGAAACTCATGAGGAAGGGCTGCTGGGGTCCCTGGCTGGAAGTGAGGGAGGAGGTATAGGGACAGGTGTTACTTCTCCTGTGGAAGAAGGTGCCTGGGAAGGGGGTGGGGAGGGGTGAGTTGGGTGAGGAGGTATGAGCAAACCAAAGAATTGCAGAGAAAGAGGTCTCAGCAGAAAGATGTGATTGGTGATGGCATCATGTTGAAGATGGCAGAAAATAATACGTTCGAATGAGAGGCCGGCGAGGACTAGCTGAATATTCTTGTACCTATACGGGGGAGAGGGAGTGAGAGCGACAGCAAAGCTGCAGAAACCGGAGAGACCGGAGAGCGTTCCATCCACGACGTAAGTGGGAGGGGGAGGGGGGGGGGTGGGTGGGAATGGAAACTGCTTTTGCTGAAGTACTTGCAAGAGGCTGTAATGGTTAAGGCAGCGGGTGGGTTTCTTGTTTCTTTTGTTTTCTTTAGTTTCCTCAGTTTTATTTAATTTCTGAAACTTCATTATGTGTTAAGTAAAAGTTTTTATTAATCATTTAAAATAATTTAAGTAATTAAACATTTAAAATTTATTTCAACTGTTTTCGAATGTCTGATAACGAGGGACATTTAATATGTCTTGATAGCCTTCTGAAGACGTTTGGAAATCCAGGAAGCAGGCCTTGCTTCGTGCTCTACCAGCCAAGGTCTTGTCGCTGCTCCACTTTGTGGGGTGGCTGCGACATTGAGGTCTAGAGCTTGACTTGATTTGTGCAGCTTTAAAATTGTGCAGCCGCAGGGGTTATGCAGTTTAGGGTGGGAGTGGAAAGCAAGACAGTACAGCGTCCGTTAAGGTGACTTACTCAAGTGAATGGAGTAAAATACTAAACCCACAATGTTTAGCGGGTACTACGGTCTGAACCATGGCTGACATCATTTGTTAGCAGCTTCTGGTATCACAGCCCACAAAATGAACAGAAAATAGACACAAAATACTGGAGTAACTCAGCGGGACAGGATCAAAGCAATGAGTCTCCTTGTTCAGCCATGTCATAGAGTCAAACAGTGATACAGTGTGGAAACAGTGTATCACTGTATGAAAAAGTTGCCTTTCAGGTATCTAATAAATCTTTCCCATCTCACCTTAAACCTATGTCCCCTAGTTTTAGATTCTATTATATTGGGTAAAAGACCAATATGTCTGAAGAAGGGTCTTGACCTGAAATGTCACCCATTCTTTCTCTCCAGAGATGCTGCCTGTCCCACTGAGTTACTCTAGCATTTTGTGTCTATGCATTTACCCTATCTATTCCCATCAGGATCTTATACACTTCAATAAGATCACCCCTTATCCTCCTGCGCTCCTCCAATGAATAAGGTCCTAGCCTACCGAACCTCTCTCGATAGCTCATAGTCCTAGCAACATCCTCGTAAATCTTCTCTGCACTCTTTCCAGCTTATGGCTGTGATGAATTTTTATAAAAAAAGAACCTGCCCTCTCATTTTCTGTATATACCATTACGATAAAACCCCACAAACTCTTTGTATACAATAGGGAGTATGTAGTTCCCTAATCCAGTGGGCATTCGAGAGCATTTACTTTATGTTTCATTATGAAAATGCGGCTGGGTAAATGGAGTAAGAGGGGAGTATTAGATTGAATCAGGACAATTTTCGGGGGAAAGATGAGATCTGTACAAGCCTGCCCCTCAATAGGCCGCAGATGGCTACAGCTGTCAAACTGGAAGTAGTGGCAAATTTTATCATCGACTTCCGTTTTCATTCTGATGGTTCCTGTAATATGGAACATGATCTGCAGATATCTGGTTTCATCATTGACCTTCAAAAACGGAACAAAGTAGTGCAGCAGGGATAGGTTGGTAGAAGATCTTCATATTATGTGTGTTTAGTGCAGATCCTATTCTCTCATATTTCAGTGAAATAAGTAAATGATGTCTTAGAGCTCAGCCTCCAAGTATCTGCATACTGTGGCTTAATGGCTGCAGTTGGCATGTCCTTGGTTTACAAATAGAGTGGATAAAGGTTGAACACTTCTCTAGTTGTCCTGTAGATTAGATCCATTCCAGCAGGCTGTTTGATGAAGATGGCGTGGAATAATGTGGCAAGAAGGTTTGAGAATGCTGCAGTAATGATACAGCTTTGCTTCAACCCCATCTTCATTGGGATTAAGTCAATCGTGGACCAAATGGCCTGTCAACATATAGTGGACATAAAATGGAGATACATATCTGAGGTTAGCCAAGAAGAATTTGCCACACTGTTTCCCCATCAAGAGAACTGAAGGCTATTGTGAGTTTGAGAAAGACCAAGTCCAGTTGTTGATCTGGCTTGCCGCAGTTTTTTTGGAGTAAACATCTGATAAAAATCATGTCCATCTCTATCTTTTTGCACTCCGAGTCACGGAGAAAGAACTAGGTCACTGGGAGTTGAGGCAGTTGAGGAGGATCAAAGCAATGAGTCTCCTTGTGGCAACAAGCTGTGCAGATAAGTAGCATTAATATGTTGACTGTAAGATTATGCATTATTTGGTAGAAGCATATGCTGAAAGGTTGAAGTACCCATATATTGAATAAAATATACTACAAACTGTAGTATTCGTCAAGATAGTTTGGTCAGAGAGGAAATTGTACAAAAAAAGTAAGCAGAAATAGCAAACTTTAAAAGATTCAATAATATTTAACCAATGTTCTAAAGGCAACAGTTTGGTTTCTTTGCGAATTAATAAGGCCTGGCCACACTCTTCAAAGAAATAAGTAAATGCCTCATGTTAACTGAGATAAGGGAAAGGGCAAGTCTGGCGTTGACATCGTCAGATGTGTAAAGCCATCATATCACTTAAATTGGTGCTTTTAAAATGGGCTGAACTGCCCATCTGCAACAGATGTCTCAACAGGATAGCCAACAACACTCATATCAAGCCAAAAATAAGGAAGAGACACAACTACAAACAAAGGAGCTGGGTTATTAGGTTAGTTTATATATACAGCATGAAGCAGGCCCTTTGGCCCACCGAATCCATGCTGACCATCTGCATTGGGATTAAGTCAATCGTGGACCAAATGGCCTGTCAACATATAGTGGACATAAAATGGAGATACATTTCTGAGGTTAGCCAAGAAGAATTTGTTTCCCCATCAAGAGAACTGAAGGCTATTGTGAGTTTGAGAAAGACCAAGTCCAGTTGTTGATCTGGCTTGCCGCAGTTTTCTTGGAGTAAACATCTGATAAAAATCATGTCCATCTCTATCTTTTTGCACTCCGAGTCACGGAGAAAGAACTAGGTCACTGGGAGTTGAGGCAGTTGACGAGGATCAAAGCAATGAGTCTCCTTGTGGCAACAAGCTGTGCAGATAAGTAGCATTAATATGTTGACTGTAGGATTATGCATTATTTGGTAGAAGCATATGCTGAAAGGTTGAAGTACCCATATATTGAATAAAATATACTACAAACTGTAGTATTCGTCAAGATAGTTTGGTCAGAGAGGAAATTGTACAAAAAAAGTAAGTATTTCTATATTAACCCACTTTCGTAATCACTCCCTACACACCTGGGGCAATTTACAGAAGACAATTAGCCTACAAACCCGCACATCTTTAAGATGTCGGAGGATATCGGAGCACCTGGAGGAAACAAAGTGGTTACAGGGAAACGGTGCAAACTCCACACAGGCAGAACCCGAGATCAGGATCAAACCTGGGTGTCTGCCGCTCTGAGGCAGCAGCTCTACCGCTGCGCTGCTGTGTCCTTGTTTCTTTATGGTTGGTTAATTAATAGAATGTGTAATTAGGATAATGATGGACAGGAAGTATTTTCCAGTTGCCTGAAATAGGATATTAAAGTTCATGCACAACGGATAAACTTGGACCATGAAGGAGAGCTTGTTCAGATGGAACCTTCATGCTTGGCACATTGATTAGCTTGAAAACCTGAAAAACATGCCTGATGCTGAGGCATTGCACTTCTCTCGGGAAGGCGACTCCGGACTGTCAAAGCTGCCACAGCCAGACATAAAAACAGATTTTTTTCCACGAGTAGTAGCTCTACTCAATAACCAAAAATCTGTAGCCTCCTTTTGCTCTGGCATTTTATTTAATTCACATGTTTAATCAATAATGTTTTATTATTAATGTTTAATGTTTTATGTGTCATACCTAACTGTCACTGTATGTCATGTTGTCACTTGTGGGCGGAGCACCAGGGCAAATTCCTTGTATGTGAATACTTGGCCAATAAACTTATTCATTCATTCATTCATTCATTCATTTACTGACTAATCCATTGCAAGATAATTGTGACATCTGTTATGATTATTGTAACTGTGATTTGTTTCTAAATCAAGGGGGGGTGTAACGGTGGCGCAGCAGTAGAGTTGCTGCCTTACAGCACCAGAGGCCCGGGTTCGATCCTAACTATGGGTGCAGTCTGTACAGAGTTTGTACATTCTCCCCGTGACCTGCATGGGTTTTCCAGTGTGTGTTTTGTATGTGTCCTACTTTTGAAAAGCATTCAGAAAATTACCTCCCCCTCCTCTGTGAAAATGGAATCGGCTTTCCGAGGATCAAAGTGCTTAATGAGCAAACTCTTCAAATGGTTTTCCACAGTTTCCTGTACATGTGATGGTTCCACCCCTGAAAAAGATGATACAGACCACAAGGTTTCAGACAACAAACCAGTTCTGGTGAAGGGTCTTTGACCTGAAATATTAAATCTGATTCTCTTTCCATGGAAGCCACCTGACCTGCTGAGTGAAAACAAAACAGAAATATAAGCTTAACTACCCAAGTGCTCTATGCAACCAAATACAACTTGCAGGATACAATCTGACCCATGGAAGTCTAAGGATTAATTTGGAGTGGAAGCAACCTAACTTAATCAAAACTAATTTTTTGTACATCATAATCTAGGACATACAAGGGGTCAGTAAAACCCAAATAGTTTCACCAAATCTCAGAGAAAAGGTGCAGTATGTTTCTTTACATCCTGCAATTTCCAAGAAGGATAAAAAAGTTTGGATTCTGAGCCCACATTTCTATTTTGATGACGTGTGGAAAAAAGCATGATTGTGATCATTTGATAATGCAATATGATTCCTTAGTCTATTTTGTCTCCTCCTAGACATTTAGTCTCCAGCATTCACCATTAGGGCTTCTGCATGAAAAATCATTGCTTGGATATGAGGCATTTATTGAACCGCCATCTCCAACTCAACCCACTGATGCCTATGGAAAGGATCGTACACAGAAGGGCTCTACAGACATGATCTCATGAGGCAAATTCACAGGCACTTCTCAAGTGGACAGAATAACCTAACAGTCTATTATGTAGACAGGTACTCCTTGAAACAGGAATTTCAGGTACATGCTAAATAATACCAAAACTATAACCATGGGGAGTCAAGATCAAGTAGCAGAATTTATTCAAAATTGATTAAGAGAAGAAAAGGTATGAAAAATATTAAATAGTTATTAAGAATGATGTCTCTCAGGGGTCAACAAAAGTACATCAGTCATTATTGATCTATTTTAATAACCTTTAGGTATAGAGGCACAGCAAGGATAACTTCATAGTTTGCAAATGACATGACATTTGGAAATGTGGCCAAAGTGACATGTGACAATAAGCTAAACTAAACTAAATGGAACATTTCTGAAGCGGGACAGGAACAGAGTGGGAATTACTTCATTGAAGATGAAATACAAATTGAGAGAATTATTATAAAAGCATGGGGATCCATGAAATTAGAATAGCAAAAAAGCAGATAAAACATATTTTGATGCAACATCCTTGTCTAGAAGCAAGAATTCTACAAACAATACACTATAGGATTCTATAACACAATTAAATCAAAGGATCACATTGCAACATAAATATTAACAGAAATTATAATAAACCAACAATGGATTGAACATTCTTTGAAAGAGAAAACTATTATTTTCTGCTTTGGTGGTAGCCTTTTTAATAAAATTCCATATTGCATTGTTACTTCTACCATCATTTGAACATGTCTAGCAGGGGGAATTATATCAAATAAACAATGTCACTAAAACAATTTTATCTGGAATTTAGCATTCAAGACTGAGGATCTGGTAAGGAGGCATTACACAGTTGGTGTATTACTGGGGACATAGCTAGAACAGAGAGAAAACAAAATCACACTGGAAGTGGGTGACATGCCTTTTCACTCATCCTTAAAAGTTGATTGAGGGAGAGGAGGGTTGTACATGAAACCCTATTAAAACACACTCAAATTGCTGAAGACAATGTGGCACAAGCCAAAACACAAACAAAACATCATCTCAAAAGAGTGACCCAGGAGGTAGAATTTGATAACTCCAGAGGATTAGTGAGTTGTAGTCAAAAATGGAAGTTGATTTTGAAAACTTTGGTTGTTCCAGTTTAGCCAGTGCTAACTGAAGATTACCTGTCTGGATGAGCCACTCTGCCAGCAGATTTACAGTCTGTGCTACTGCCGTGTAATTCTCAGACAGCATTTGGATCACATGCTCTGGAGAGCCCCCTGCCTGGAAATATCTAAGAAAGCAAAGCAGACACAGTCCAGGTAAGTCACTAGTTCATCATCCAAGACCAGAAGTCAGTCAACATCATATTCCACGTAATTCAGGCTAAATCAGTATTATATACCACACATATTAGAATCATTAATCTCACATCTATTTGCCTCTGTATAGTCAGTAATATCTCTCAATATGCTCCAGGCTCAAATTAGTCCCATGCATCATAAGGTCTCGGCTTATGAGAAGTCATGCTCGGACATTATCAGCCCAAAGTCCCATTTGGCCTGATCTCAGCCATTACCATATCCCACTTTCCCCTTACTAAATAACAACCATCATGCCAATCCGTTCATGCTAATCAATATCATATTAGTTTAGAGATACATTGCCGAATCAGGCCCTTCGCCCCTCCGAGTTTGTATCGACCAGCAATTCCCGTACACTAGGATATCCTACACACTAAGGGCAATTTACAATTTTTTACGATGCCAAATTAAGCTGCAAATGTGTACGTCTTTGGAGTGTAGGAGGAAACTGGAGCACCCGGAGAAAACCCACGCGTATAAACTCCATACAGGCAGCACCTGTAGTCAGGATCAAACCCGGGCCTCTGGCACTGTAAAGCAGCAACTCTACCGCTACGCCACCGTTCCCCCACATAACTCTTGTACAGTTTTACATCAGCTCAAGGGATTAGCATGTGTATATTAAAGTAGAAGATAGCTCCGAATGTGAGTGACGTGACTTGCCTGCACTTTGTGACTTTTGCTAAAAAGCTGCTTGAAAATCAATCCAGAAGATGTGTTACATATCAAAGACAGTTTTATAGAAAAGGTGGGCACAATATTTTTCACAGGGTCAACTGATTGATATCTGCATATCAGGAATAACTCAACTGGAAGAGATTTAAAAACTTTGAACATCTCATAATTTACACCTAACTAACACCTTTGCAAACGTATTTGGTCATCAATAAATAATTTTAATCAATGAGGGTGATTTCCAGTTATAAATCAATCTGGACTGTACATGTTGTTAATTTTGTTTTTTTTCACTCATTGACAACTCCATTATGGATTTTGTTGAATAATAGAATTGGTATTCTGATGTTAGATAAAATGGCAGAAGGTTTGGTGCCACACTGTGGTCATGAATACAAATTCACACAATTTTCAGTAAACCAGCTTTTAATATGCATTAAGGGAGACAGCACGAGGTCAGCAAGCAGCCTGAAAAGAGGATAAAAGAAGCAAGTTAAATTTTGGCGGGATAAAAAATCTCAAATGAGGAGTTTGCATTAAGTTGCAGCTTCAAATAGTTTCCAAGAATGGTTGGCAGAAGCTATGACAGTTATTCTGTTCTGGTGCCCTCACTGAAAAATAGTCCAAGATGTTATCCAAAACTAAATTGAATTTCTGGTGCTCGAGTCATAAAAGGTTTGCATGCAGGTACAAGAAGTTAACAGGAAAAATAACAGAATTTCATCATTAACTGCTTGGGGAATTGAATACAAAAGAAGGAGCTTATGCTTCAATTACAGGAATACTGGTACACAAAAAAATGCTGGAGAAACTCAGCGGGTGCAGCAGCATCTATGGAGCGAAGGAAATAGGTAACGTTTCGGGCCGAAACCCTTCTTCAGTCTGAAGAAGGGTTTCGGCCCAAAACGTTACCTATTTCCTTCGCTCCATAGATGTTGCTGCACCCGCTGAGTTTCTCCAGCATTTTTTTGTGTACCTTCGATTTTCCAGCATCTGCAGTTCCTTCTTAAACATGTGTAGGAAGGAACTGGTTTAAACCAAAGATTGACACCAAAAGCGAGGAGACTGGGTTGAAAGATAGAAGTTCCCACACGGTTTTGACATGTTGGATGTGTATAGGATGTTTCAACCAGAGGAAGAATCTAGAATTAGAGATCACTATTTAAAAATAAGTTGCCCATTTAAGGCAGAGGTGAGACCATTTTTTTTTCTCACAGAAGATTATTAATTATTGGAACCCTCTTTCCCAAAAGATGCTGGAAGCAGAATTGTGTACTTTTAATGCAGGGTATATAGATTCTTGATAGTAAAAGAGGAAAAGGACTGTGGGTTGTCCAGAATGCAGCGTTGAGGTAAGATCACATTGGCCACAACCTTGTTAAAAGACAAAACAAGCATGAGGGATGAATAGAGGGATGCATCGTATCGAAACGACAGATAGGTAGGTAAAGGGGGTGGGGTAGTTCTGCTGGTAAGGAACAAAATTCAGTCCTTTGCAAGAGAGGACATAGGATCAGAAGATGTAGAATCCTTGTGGGTAGAGCTAAGAAACTGCAAGGGTAAAAAGACATGATGGGAATTACATACAGACCTCCGAACAGTAGCCCGGATGTAGCGTACAAATTACATCGCGGGTCCCTGGTGGGAGACCGCTTTTCGGGGCTCCCGCAACGGCAACTTCTCCCGCCCGAGTTGCGGGGTTGAAGATGACCTGGAGCGGGGTCTTACATCGCCCGGCGCGGCTTTAAATGGCCGCGGGACTTGCTAGCTCTACCGGGGGCTCCAACATCAAGACCCGGACCGTGGCCTTGCATCGCCCGGCGCGGCTTTAATGGCCGCGGGACTTATTTACCATCGCCCGCCGGGGGCTTTGACTTTGACATCGGGAGGAGAATGGGGAGTGCAGGGGAGAGACAAGACTTTGCCTTCCATCACAATGAGGAGGAGATTCACTGTGATGGATGTTTGTGTAAATTGTGTTGTGTCTTGGTTCTTTTTACTTGTGTGTATGACTGCAGAAACCAAATTTTGTTTGAACTTAGGTTCAAATGACAACAAATAAATTGTATCACATCAGGAGATACAAATAGGGTGTAAGACGGGCAATGTTACAGTGGTCAGGGGGGATTGCAACATGCATGTAGACTTGGAAAATCAGGTTGCTACTGGATCAAGAGAAGGAATTTGTAGAATGCTCTACGAGATGGCTTCTTCGAGCAGCTTGCAGTCAAGCTCACTACGGTAAACGCAATTCAACCTATAGTTTGGGAGGGAGAAGATGACTTATGAACTTATGAATGGTCTATGCCTGCTCCTTTTCGTCTGTCTAGCAATTATTCATTCCCTCTCTGACTGCACTCGTCCCAACTGAGATGTGCTATTTATGGAACATTCAGCATCATGGATGGACAATAGTCAGATCAGCTGTTCCCTAAGTGCTATGTCTGATGGGTTCCTCCTGCTGACATTTCTGAACCAGTGGTTGTTCAGAATACAAGATGTATCCTGGCTCTATGTATTAGATTAGGAATATTCTTAAAGTACTGCCACTAGTAGATTACAATGTTTTTAACTACCTTGAACAAAATTGTTAAGATCTCCAGCTCTTGTTTAAACTAATTTATCGCATACTTGATTATTTAATGTAACTTTGCATCCCATGCTTTTTGTGCTCACCAAGATTGTGCCTCTCTCACCTCATTTACACTTGCCAGGTCTGCCTACCACACTCCTTTTAAATTCATAGTAAATCTCCTGTGCTCCTTTTAAACCCACCAGTGCCCTCTCCCCCACAATCCTTTTAAATCACCGGGTCTATTTGTTGCTTTTACCTATTCAAGATTCAAGATTCAAGAGAGTTTATTGTCATGTGTCCCAGATAGGACAATGAAATTCTTGCTTTGCTTCAGCACAACAGAATATAGAAGGCATGAATAAAGAACAGATCAGTGTGTCCATATACCATTATATAAATATATACACACATGAATAAATAAAACAGATAAAGTGCAAATAAACAGAGAATGGGCTATTCAGAGTTTAGAGTTTTGTTTGAGTTGAGTTTCATAGCCTGATGGCTGTGGGGAAGTAGCTGTTTCTGAACCTGGACGTTGCAGTCTTCAGGCTCCTGCACCTTCTACCTGAAGGTAGTGGGGAGATGAGTGTGTGGCCAGGATGGCGTGGGTCCTATTAGGGTTGTGTTTCTTACTTGTCTATAATTGCATAGGTCGGTTACCTTTTCAATGAGTTGAAAATAGGTGGCTCCATTATGTAATCTCGACTGGAGAACTTCTGCAGGCATTCCTGCTGCACCTCCGCATCATCTTCACCATCCCCATCATCTTCATCGTGCTGAGTGGCATATTAAAAATTAATCAGGCCTGTAATGCAAAATATCCCTCAATCTCTTTCTGTTCCTAGTTTTCCCTACCCCTCTCCTAAATATGTTGACAAATTTCAAACTAAAAGCTTCAAGGCCCAAAAGTAAGGTTCATCCTCAAGAGGAAGTTCAATAATGTAAATTACTGACTATACAACTGGATTGGCAGCTTAATGTTCCAGGGTACAGCTGCTACCGGAGAGATTGAGGTTGGGGTAAAAGAGAAGGGGATGTTGCTTTATTTGATTAAGGGGAATGTCCAAATTTGAGGAAGAACATTTTTACTATTGAGGGAGTGCAGCGTAGATTCACCAGGTTAATTCCCGGGATGGCGGGACTGTCATATGTTGATAAAATGGAGCGGCTGGCCTTGTCTACTCTGGAATTTAGAAGGATGAGAGGGAATCTTATTGAAACATATAAGATTATTAAGGGATTGGACACGCTAGAGACAGGAAACATGTTCCCGATGTTGGGGGAGTCCAGAACCAGGGGCCACAGTTTAAGAATAAGAGGTAGACCATTTAGAACAGAGATGAGGAAAAACTTTTTCATCCAGAGAGTTTTGAATCTGTGCAATTCTCTACCTCAGAAGGCAGTGGAGGCCAATTCTCTGGATGCTTTCAAGAGAGAGTTAGATAGAGCACTTAAAGATAGCGGAGTCAGGGGATATGGTGAGAAGGCAGGAACGGGGTACTGAACGGGATACTAGAGCAAGAGTTAACCAGAGAGTTGCGAAGGGAACGGTCTCTGCGGAAGACCGTGGAGATGGGAAGAGCCTTCTATGATTTTTGATTAACACAGTGAATGGCGGTGCTGGCTTGAAGGGCTGAATGGCCTACTCCTGCACCTATTGTCTATTGTCTATTGTTGGGAGTGTATTACAGGCCCCCAAATAGTTAACAGGAATTAGAAGAGAAAATTTGCCGGGAGATTGCAAGCAGCTACAAGACGAACAAGGTTGTCATCATAGGAGATTTTTACTTTCCCAATATAGACTGGGACTGTCATAGTTGAAAAGACTTAGACGGGGTGGAATTTGTCAAATGTGTTCAGGAGCATTTTCTCAGGCAATATGTACAGAGCATTACACGGGACAGGGCAAACCTTGATCTACACTTAGGAAATTAGTAAGGGCAAAAGACTGAAGTGTTCATGGGAGAGCCTTTTGAGAGCAGTGACCACCGTTAGCTTTAAGATAGTTATGGATATAGGCCTGCGAGTTAAAATTTTGAGGCAGACACAAAATGCTGGAGTAACTCAGCGGGACAGGCAGCATCTCTGGAGAGAAGGAATGGGTGACGTTTTGGGTCGAGACCCTTCTTCAGACTGTCAGGGAAGTGGGCGGTACAGAGATCAAATGTAGTCGGAGACAGTAAGACTGGTTGGAGAACTGTGAAGGGGGAGGGGATGGAGAGAGAGGGAAACCAAGGGCTACTTGAAGTTAGAGAAGTCAATGTTCATACCACTGGGGTGTAAGCTACCCAAGCAAAATATGAGATTCTGTCCATCAATTTGCGCTGGGCATCATTATGACAATGAAGGAGGCCCAGAACAGAAAGGTTAGATTGGGAATGGGAGGGGGAGTTAAAGTGCTGAGCAACTGGGAGATCAGGTAGGTTAAGGCAGACTGAGCGGAGGTGTTCAGCAAAATGATCGCCGAGCCTGCGCTTGATCTCGGCGATGTACAGGAGTTGACAACTGGAACAGCGGAGGAGGTACAAGTGAACCTCTGCCTCACTTGAAAAGAATGCTTGGGGTTCTTGGACGGAGTCGACGGGGGAGGTAAAGAGACAGGTGTTGCATCTCCTGCGGTTGCAGGGGAAAGTACCTGGGGAGGGGGTGGTTTGGGTGGGAAGGGACGAGTTCACCAGGGAGTTGCGGAGGGAATGGTCTCTGCGGAAAGCAGAAAAGGGTGGAGATGAGAAGATGTGGCCAATAGTGGGATCACGTTGGAGGTAACGAAAATGTTGGAGGATTATATGCTGTATGTGACGGCTGATGGGGTGGAAGGTGAGGACAAGGGGGATTCTGTCCTTGTTACGAATGGGGGGGAGGGGGAGCAAGAGCAGAGCTGCGGGATATAGAGGAGACCCTGGTGAGAGCTTCATCTATAATGGAAGAAGGGAAACCCCGTTCCCTAAAGAATGAGGACATCTCCGATGACCTGGTATGGAAAACCTCATCCTGGGCGCAGACGGAGGAATTGGGAGTAGGGGATAAAGTCTTTACAGAAAGCAGGGTGGGAAGAAGTGTAGTCAAGATAGCTATGGGAGTCAGTGGGTTTGTAATAGATGTCAGTCGATAGTCTGTCTCCTGTGATGGAGACGGTGAGATCTAGAAAAGGTAGGGAGATGTCGGAGATGGTTCAAGTGAATTTGAGTGCAGGATGGAAATTAGTTGTGAGGTTGATGAAGTCAGTGAGTTCTGCATGGGTGCAGGAGGCAGCACCGTTGCAGTCGTCAATGTAGCGGAGCTAGAGTTTGGGTTAGGCCCAGTGTACGCCTGGAACAGTGATTGTTCGACGTACTCTACAAAGAGGCAGGCATAGTGCCACATCACTCTGCCTTGGATTTGGAGGAAGTGGGAAGAGTCGAATGAGAAGTTGTTAAGAGTAGGGACTCGCTCTGCTAGGTGGAGGAGAGTATTAGTAGATGGAAATTGGCTGGTTCTGCGGAAACATCACCCATTCCTTCTCTCCAGAGCTGCTGCCTGTTGCGCTGAGTTACTCCAGCCTTTTGTGTCTACCTTTGATTTAAACTAGCATCTGCAGTTCTTTCCTAGTTAAAATTCTGGCCAATTTTGATCGTATTAGACAGGAACTTGCTCAAGATGAATGGAGTAGGTTGTCAGTGAGCAAAAGAACGCCAGGTAAGTGGGATGCTTTTAAAAGTGTGATGACGACAGTTCAGATCATACATGTTCCTGTAACAGTGAAAGGTAATGGAAGGTGGGTGAATGGAAGCTTGGATGATTAAAGAAATTGAGGCTCTGGTCAGGAAAAAGGAGGCATCGGACAGGAATAGGCAACGAGGATCAAGAGTATTCCTGAAGGAGTTTCAGGAACTGAGGAACATACAGTACTTAAGAAGGAAATCAGAAGGCCAAAAAGGGGACAGAAGATAGCACTGACAGATAATATTAAGGGAAATGCAAAATGATTTATAAATACATTAACAGGAAGAGGGTGAGTGGAGAGAGAACAGGGCACCTCAGATCTGAAGTGGTCATCTCTGTGTGGAGCTGCATGAGATGAGTAAAATCCCCAATGAGTATTTCCCCTCTGTTTTTACAGTGGAGAAAGATATTAAGACTGGGGAACTTGGGACAGTCAATGGAAGTGTCTTGAGAACAGTTGTTGTTCCGCCCGAGGAGGTGCTGAACTTCCAAAGGCATATGAAGGCAGATCAATGGGTCAGGCAGATCTCCGGAGAAAAGGAATAGGTGACCTTGTGGGTTGAGACCCTTCTTCAGACTCTGAGTAAGGGGAAAGGGAAATGAGAGATATAGACGGTGATATAGAGATAGATAGAACAAAGAAATGAAAGATATATAAAAAAGTTACGATGATCAAGGAAACGGTCCCTTGTTGGCTGTGGGCTAAGTGAAGATGAGTTAGGCAATGAAACTCAGCAGGACGACAATGAAACCAGTACAATGACTAGGGTGGGGGAGGGATCAAGAGATAGGGGATTACAAGGGCTACTTGAAGTTAGAGAAATCAATATTCATACCGCCGTGTTGTAAGCTGTCCAAGTGAAATATGAGTTGACAATGGAGGAGGCCTCGGACTGAAAGGTCAGTGTGGGAATGGGAAGGGGAAATTAAGTGTTTGGCAGCCGGGAGACAGGTAGGTCCAGGCGGACTGCGCGAAGATGTTCAGCAAAAGGATCGCCCAATCTATGTTTAGTTTTGTCGATGTATAAGAGTCCACATCTTGAACAACCGATACAGTGGATGAGATTGGATGAGGTGCAAAAGAACCTCTGCTTAACCTGTCAGGACTGTCGGGGTTCCTGGACAGAGTCAAGGGAGGAGGTAGAGGAACAGGTGTTGTATCTCCTGCGGTTGCAGGGGAAGGTATCTGGGGAGGGGGTGGTTTGGGTGGGAAGGGATGAGTTAACCAGGGAGTTGCGAAGGGAACGGTCTCTGCGGAAGACCGTGGAGATGGGAAGATGTGACTCATGGTGGGATCCTGTTGGAGGTGGGGGAAATGGGGTGAAAGGTAAGGACTAGGGGGAGGGGGAGCAAGGGCGGAGCTTCCGGGTACTGAGGAGACACATGTGAGGGCCTCATCTATGCTGGAAGAGGGGAATCTTCATTACCTAAAGAATGAGAACATCTCGGATGTCCTGGGATGGAACACCTCATCTTGGGAGCAGATGCGGCGTAGACAGAGGAATTGGGAGTAGGGGATAGAGTCTTTGCAGGAAGCTGGGTTGGAACAAGTATAGTCGAGATAGTTATGGGAGTCAGTGGGCTTGTAATAGATGTCAGTCGATGGTCTATCTTTGGTGATGGAGGCGGTGAGATCAAGAAAGGGGAGGGAGGTGTCGGAGATGGTCCAAGTGAATTTTAGTGCAGGATGGAATTGGGTGGTGAAGTCAATAAAGTCCATGAGTTCTGCATGGGTGTAGGAGGTAGCACCGATACAGTCGTTAATGTAATGGAGGTAGAGTTCGGAGATAGGGCCAGGACAAGGATTGTTCAATGTACCCTACAAAGAGGCAGGCATAGATGTGGCCCATGCGAGTGCCCATGGCTACACCTTTGATTGAGAAAGTGGAAAGAGTCGAAGAAGAAGTTGTTAAGGGTGAGGATCAGCTTCTAGGCGAAGGAGTGTGTTAGTAGAGGGAACGTGTCTGGTTCTGCAGTCGAGGTAGATACTGAGGGTTTTAAGGCCTTCCTGGTGGGGGATGTGCTGGGGGCAGAGCCAGAGAATGGGGTTAAGAGGGAGAGATAGATCAGCCATGAATGAATGGCGGAGTAGACTTGATGAGCTGAATGGTCTAATTTTGCTCCTATCACTTATGACCTTCTGACATCATGGGTGACATACTGGCTACATGACTCACTGACTGTTTAGGAAAGAACTGCAGATGCTGGTTTAAACCGACAATAGAAACAAAAAGCTGGAGTAACTCAGCGGGTCAGGCAGCATTTCTCGAGAGAAGGAATGGGTGACGTTTCGGGTCGAGACCCTTCTTCAGACTGAAAGTCAGGGAAAGGGAAACAAGAGATATAGACGATGATGTAGATATAGAATAACTGAATGAAAGATATGCAAAAATGTAAACATGTAACAATGATAAAGGCCATTGTTAGCTGTTGTCCCTTGTTGTTTGAAGAAGGGTCCCAACCCAAAACGTCACACATTCCTTCTCTGCAGAGATGCTGTCTGTCCCTCTGAGTTACTCCAGCATTTTGTGTCTATCTTCGGTTTAAACCTACACATTCTTAGCTGTTTGGTAGGTGCGGCCTGGTGTCAGCAAATGAACGGCGCAGGTTTTGAAATAGAAGGTAACCCCCACCCCTGGTCTACTTGGCCCCGCCCCACGTCCCGCCCCCATCTCGACCCCGCCCCATCCATCTCAGCCCCGCCCCCACATTCCATGACCCCGCCCCTTATCTCGGCCCCGCCCCATCTCAGTCCCGCCCCCACTGTCTCGGTCCCGCCCCCACGCTCCCTGGCCCCGCCCCATCTCAGCCCTGCCCCCTATCTCGGCCACGCCCCCACGCTCCCTGGCCCCGCCCCCGCGCTCCATGGTACACAAAAATGCTGGAGAAACACAGCGGGTGCAGCAGCATCTATGGAGCGAAGGAAATAGGTAACGTTTCGGTCGAAACCCTTCTTCAGACGGGTTTCGGCCCGAAACGTTACCTATTTCCTTCGCTCCATAGATGCTGCTGCACCCGCTGAGTTTCTCCAGCATTTTTGTGTACCTTCGATTTTCCAGCATCTGCAGTTCCTTCTTTAACACCCGCGCTCCATGGTCCGGCCCCATCTCTGTCCCGCCCCCACTGTCTCGGCCCCGCCCCCACGCCATCTCAGCCCTGCCCCCTATCTCGACCCCGCCCCCACGCTGCATGGTCCCGCCCCATCTCAGCCCCGCCCCCACTGTCTCGGCCCCGCCCCCACCGCCTCCCCGCTCCGCTCCGTTGGCCGCCGACAGGCCCGCGCCTCTTCTCTATTCGTCTCTCATTTTCAACCAGAATGAAGAACGCTTCTCACCATGGAGCCATCCTGTTCTTCCCAGTCCGCCGCGCTCCCGAAGTACTCATCGCTTATCCCCTTGGCCCGGAGGCCGCCGCCAGCGCCGGCGCTACCGCCACTCCGTCCACTGCTCTCGCCCATGGGTCCCGGAGTAAACAGACGCCGCTGAGGGAAACCGGGCCCGCGGCAGGAGAGGCTGACCTCCCGGCGCAGCGCCATCTATGGCACCGGAGTAGGAAGAGCGGCCACTGCAGCATCAAGAACCAGCCAACTTTGTTGGTTACTTTGTAAGATTCTGGTTTACACCGAAGATACACACAAAATGCCGGAGTAACTCAGCTGGTCAGGCAGCATCTCTGGAGAGAAGGAAAGGGTGACGTTTCGGGTCGAGACCCTTCCAACAAGAATTAGGGGAGAGGGAGATACAGATGTGAGAACGAGACATTAAATGGGGTGGAAATCAAGGAAAATGTAGAATAGATCATTGTTAGCTCGGAGAAGGTGACAACGAAGCATACAGAGATACAATTTAATCAGGGTGACCGACTGGTTGGAGAACTAGGAAGGGGGGTGGGATGGAGAGGGGATACATAGGTTACTTGAAGTTAGAGAAGTCAATATTCATACCGCTGGGTTGTAAGCTGCCCAAGTGAAATATGAGGTGATTTTCCTCCAATTTGCGCTGAGCCTCACGTCTTGCACAACTTGTTGGGTACTTTTGCAAGCTTCCTGCTTTGAAGGAGGACAATCATCTGATTCTCCCCATCACCCGTGCAACCTAAATCCATCATCAGGAACCCAGGAAAAATACAATCACCAGGGAACCAAATTGTTGAAGCTGCTTATTGACAAATCTCTGGAACTCATCCTGGAGTCCTACAAGCGGCAGTTAGTGACATAGTTGATGTATTTGTTTTAATTTCCCAAGATTCCCTTTATTTGGGGAATATTTCATTGTATTGGAGAACGGGATCAAAGAACGAGGAATGCAAGAAACTACAGGCTTAGACATCATTAATAGATAGATATTAAAGATAAGCAACCCGGTAGCACAATAATAGAAGATAAACACAAAAAGCTGGAGTAACTCAGCGGGTCAGGCAGCATCTATGAAGAAAAGGAATCGGTCTGAAGAAGATTCTCGACCCAAAACGTCACCTATTCCTTTTCTCCAGAGATGCTGCCGACTCGCTGAGTTACTCCAGCTTTTTGTGTCTATTTGCGGTTTAAACCAGCATCTGCAGTTCCTTCCTGCACAAATAATAGACTCCGCCTCGTCGCGGTTCATTCCCAATCGTACGTGTTGTCTGTGTTTCCTCCAGTAGATTTCCTCTAGGTATTCTGCTTTCCTCCCACATCCCAAAGACATGCAGGTTGGTCAGTTGATTGGCCTCTGTAAATTGCATCTAGTGTGTTGGAGAAATTGCATCTAGAGTTGGAGAACCTGGAGCGAATTGTGAATGTGGGGAAAATGTAAAACAAGGGATTAATATAGGATTGGTGTTAATGGTCAGTGCAGACACGGTGGGCTGAAGGCCGTTTTCTGTTCTGTATCACTTTATGATTCCGTGTTGAAGCAGGATGCTTAGAAAAAGTCCTAGATATTCAGGAAAAATTAACAGTTTTGTGAAAGTAAAATCATGTTATCTAATTTATTGCAGTTCTCTACAAAGGTAATACATAAATGCAGGGGATGGATGTACTGTGCATAGATTTTCAGAAGAAATCTGAGCTGTAGGGAGAGGTTGGCCTTTATTCCTTGGAGCACAGGAGGATGAAGGGTGATCTTGCAGAGATAAATAAAATCATGAGGGGAATAGATAAAGGTGAATGCACAAAGTATTTTACCCAGAGTAGGGGAATCAAGAACCAGAAAACATAGGTTTTAAGTAGAGGGGGGTAAGATTTAATGCAAAGTCAGCCTCAGAAGTCGGTTATGGGAACGGATCCACTGGCTCCGGCTGGGCCGGAGTTCCAGAGCCGCGGCTGCAAGGGGGAATTTCAACCCGCCGATCGGAAGCCTAGCCGCGAAAGTCCCAATGAGGTTGAGATTGGCTACCACACCAGGCTTAGGTGGGGGGGGGGGGGACAATTTCAAGTGCGGTCCCATATATTTGCCAAACACGGGCAAATGGGCCCAACTTAGATGGGGCATCTTGGTTCAGCCAAAGGGTCTGTTTCCATGCTATATGAGTCCAAGACAATGTGTCAAAATCTGTTGAAGAAAATAAAATGCCACGGCATTGGGGGGCAAGGTTGGACGATTGGTTGGTTAATAATAAAAATAATGGACATAAGTAAGTATTTTACCAAATATACCTTTGGAACGATATTACGAAATTATAATGAAGATTGGGTGAAGATGCTGAGGGTATGATTGCTCAATTGCCCAATGACACAAAGGAATATAGGAAAGTTGTGAAGAGGGTGTAAGTGGGCTAGAAATGGAGGGATACAGATGTTCAGTGAGTAGGAAATGATCTGGCAAATAGAAAATAATGTGGGAGGTGTAAAATTGCCCCAAAAATCTAGCTACTCCCACAAGAGGAAATATCCTCTCCATGCCCAATCTATCAGGACCCTTTAGGATATTCTCCACTTTAATTTACTTTAATTCACTCCGGCAGTTACAAGCCTAACCTGTGCAACCTTTCCTCATAAGACAACCTGCCCATTTTGAGTCTTCACAACTAGAAGCCCTGGATGAACCTGGAGATTGGTATTTTGCTAGAGGGCGAGATCTGTGGTGTTTACGACTGGCGATCCAGTATCATGCAAGAAGCCGCCCGGCGAGCTGCTACGACTCCTGGCAAACCGCGGAGTAGCTGAGGCCGGAGCCCCCGTGGGTCAGAGCCCGCGGCCAGCGAAATCAGCGGCTAATGAACCTCATGGCCGAGGTCGGAGCCTGCGACTGATGGAGCCCATGGCTGAGGTCGGAGCCTGGGTCGGCAGAGCCCGTGTGCCCTGAGACGAGGGAGCCATGTGGTTGGGGCCTGGTTGGCGCCACGGAGGTGTCTGGAGAGGCCCGTCAGCGATAATGGAGAGGTCGGTGCAGCGGTCGATGGACGAGGACGGACCACGTAGAGTGAGGATGCTGCTGCTGAGGGAAAGGAACAAAGGAGGAGCTGATGTGGGGGGGACCGCCTTGAGGGAGGGGGAGGACAATGGACAACCCGGCGTGGGGGACTGCCGTTAGAGGGACCTGGCGCAGATACTTTGTAACTTTGTCAGCGCCCTTATGTGGCAACTATTTGTATACCTTTGGTATGCAAGCAAAGAATTTCACTGCGACTTGTCACGCCATTCATTCATTCAAGTCCAGGCATGACTTGCTGAAATCCACCGAGACAACTTCAAGCTAATTTGGGGTCACACACGGACGCTAAACAGCTGTGGCAGGGCTTGCACACCATCAGTGATACACCTACCAAGGCCCCACAGCTCTTGACAACCATAAAACATACTGCTCAGAAGCCCCATCTTATCTGTCTCCCATCCCCACCCCTGGCAGCACTCAAAAAAATGTGGCCCCGCACATCGTCTTTATATATTACCCCTCTAATCTGAAACCTACGCCTTCTGACTGTCCACCATATCTGCCTCTCATCATTTTCTATACTTCCATCAGGTCTCTCCTCGCCTCCAATGTTCCAGAGAAAACAATCCAACCTCTTATATCTAATACCCTCTAATCTAGGAAGCTTGGCCAGCAGCATAATCAAGGACGAGTCGCACCCTGGCTACTCCCTCTTCGCCCCTCTCCCATTGGACAAAAGGTTAACAAGTGAAAACGCACACCTCCAGATTCAGGGACAGTTTCTTCCAAGCTGTTGTCAGGCAACTGAATCTTCCTAAGACAAGAAGAGAGCAGTCCTAAACTACTATCTACCTCATTGGTGATCCTTGGACTATCTTTGATCGGACTTTACCTTGCATTAAAAGTTATTCCCTTATCATACACAGTAAATGGCTCAATTGTAATCATGTATTGTCTTTCCACTGACTGGATAGCACACAACAAAAGCTTTTCACTGTACCCTGATACACGTGACAATAAACTGACTGAACTTCTAGTAAACGTCTTCTGCACCACCTCCAAAACCTCCACATTCTTCCTGTATTGGGGTGACCAGAATTCCACAAAATATTCCAAATGCAGCTTAACCAAAGTCCTATTAAGGTGCAACATGACATCCTGACCTTTATACTCAATGCTCTAACTGATGAAGGCAAGCATACTACATTCCTTCTTTTACCACTCTACCTGTATTGCCACTTCTAGGGAGCTGCGAACTTGGACCCATTGTGATCTCAATGAGGTTGATGTCAGAGCATCCTTCCAGAGGATAAATCCACGGAACGTGTCTGACCCAGATGGTATAACTGGATGAGCATGAAATGCTCTGCACACCACCTGCTTGGCGTATTCGGGGACATTTTCACCCTGTTCTGAAGTCAGGCTCAAATCTGCTCCAAAAGGGCATCTGTTGTACCGGTGCCTAAGAAGAGCACGGTGACCTGACAACCGTCTGGTAGCACTTACATCTATCGTAATGAAGTAATTTTAAGGGTTGGCTATGGTGTAAATTAATAGCTGCCTCAGAAGTGATCTGGGACTGCCTTAATTTGCCTGTCACCACAACCAGTCAAAAGCAGCTGCTATCTCACTGGCTCTCCACTCTGTTCTAGAATACCTAGATAACGGGAATACACACATCAGGCTGTTGATCATCAACCACAGCTTGGCTTTCACAACTATAATTCTCCCTAACTCATCACCAAGCTCCAAGACCTGGGCCTCTGTAACCTCCTTTACTACCGGATTCTTGACCTCCTCGTTGGCTGTCCTCAATCTGTGCGGATCACTCAATATATTTTCCTCACTGGCCTTCAACACAGGGCCACCTCAAGGATACATGCTTAGCACCCTGCTCTATTCTTTTTTAATCCATGACTGCGACTAAGCACAACTCCATTGGCATCTATAAATTCCTTGGCGACACCACTGTTATTGGCCAAGTCAGCAGTGGTGCCGAGTCAGCACACAGGAGAGAGATGGAACATCAGGTTGAGTGGTGCCACAACAGTCACCTCTCGTTCAATGTCACTTCTGCAGACATTCTCCTCCCACCACCCCTCGCTCCCCTCCCCCTCTTCCTCCACTAAAAGTCGGTGAAACAGTTCCACAGTTCGCAGCTCTTTGGATCTCACCATCCCTAGCCAACAATTGGCCTATCAGGCAAAGCAGCCTGCCTGATGTCACCTGTTGCCGGCCCTAATTTGACCTGGTCTTTTCTTGCTTCCACTCCCCTCCACTGCAATCGGTCTGAAGGGTCCCGACCCAAAATGTCACATCCATTTTCTCCAGAGATGCTGCCGCACCCGCTGAGTTACCGCAGCATTTTATATCTATCTTTGGTATAAACCAGCATCTGCAGTTTCTTTTTTATTACATTATTACATTCAGTAAGGGGAAGTCCACAGACCACCAGTCAGTTTTCACTGGTGGGTTGGTGGTGGAGAGAGTTATCAGCTTCAAATCCCTGGGTGCTAACATCTCAGATGATCAATGGTTCCTTTATTATCATGCGTACCAAGGTACAGTGAGATTTTTTGTATACAGATGAGTAATATTATTGCCATGCATAAGTACAATCCCCGATTAAGTACATAATTCATAGAAACAGCCCACTGAGTCCATATGCAAGAGTCGCCAGGTTTTGGCATCATTTATCAGTCCCAACTACAGCTGGCCATAAAGCCCTGTTGCAGGTGTCGCCTCCATCTGGTCGGCCCGTGAATTGTTGTCTCTTTCCTTGCCCGGCCGTCTTCAACCTTTGTGCCCTGAAGCACCTCCTGCAGCTGACCTTCAAGGCAAGGCTCCCTTGGTTCTTCCTACCGTCCCTTGTCCAATGTCTGCTGCTGTCGTCAACTCCTTCCACATCCTTCCTGGTCTTTGGGAGTGAGCAGGGGCCAGGTTCCATGGTTTCTCTCTCCCGTTTCCGTGATGGGCGAACCAGGCCTACTGTCGGGGTTATGGCCACAACTCGCCAGGACTTTGACCACGTGAGGCTCGCCGAGACCAACTGACGGTGACTACTTTTTAGAATTTCAGAGAGATTCATTATGCCTCTGAATACTCAAATAAATTACAGATGTATTAAAAATGAACCGCAGATGCTGGTTTATATCAAAGTTGACACCAAATACTGGAGTAACTCAGTGGGTCAGGCAGCATCTCCGGAGAAAATGGACGAGTGACGTTTCGGGTCGAAACCCTTCTTCAGACTGAAGAAATGGACAGGTGATGTTTCGGGTTGGGATTCTTCAGAGTTAAGAAATGAGTCTGAAGAAGGCTCCCAATCTGAAACGTCACCTATCCATTTTCTCCAGAGATGCTGTCGCACTCACTGAGTTACTCCAGCATTTTGTGGCTATCTAAACTTTTACAGATGTTCTATTTAAAATATCCTGGCTTGCATCAGGGCCTGGCACGACAATTCCTTTGCACGGAAACATAAGTGCCTACAGAGAGTGGTGGACTCAGCCCTGTCCATCATAGGCACAGCCCTCCCCGCCATCAAAAGTGTCTACATGAGGCACTGCCTCAAGAAGCGAGCATCGAGGATTACCACCATCTGGACCTTTTTCACTTTTGACAACAGGAGGTAAAGGGGCTTGAATTCCCACACCACCAGGTTCAAGAAAAGCTACTTCCCTACAATAATCAGGTTCTCGAAGTAACCTATACAGCCCTAACCCTACCTCATCACCAGAACACTGCCATCCATCTCTTGCACTACTAGAATTGTTCTTTACTCATTCTGTTTTTGCATGAATATCTTGTGTACTTGCACAGTCTCCTTCCTTTTAGAAATTGTATGTGTAATTTATATATAACTTATGCATAGTTTGTGTGTATGTGCCTATGATGCTGCTGCAAGCAAGATTTTTTCTTGTAGCTACTTCACTGCACTCATGCATATGATAGAAGACTTGAATTTGAACTTGGTATTGGTCGACTAAACTGTGTCAAATGCAGTTCCTCAAGCAGGACTGCTACCAGTACTACACATGCTACTCCATTTGTTGACTCACAAATCCATCATATGACTTCATAACCTTTCTACTTTTGTTTTTAGGCTGCTGAGCAATAAATAATACAATTCTATCAGCTTTTCTACTTGTTCTATTTGCAAACTAGCTTTTTGTGAATCATAGATTAGTGCACTCTCCAACTATTTAGACAATATACTTTTTGGAGGGATCTGTGTGTCTAATAGACGATAGGTGCAGGAGTAGGCCATTGGGCCCTTCGAGCCAGCACTGCCATTCACTGTGATCATGGCTGATCATCCACAATCAGTACCCCGTTCCTGCCTTCTCCCCATATCCCTTGACTCCGCTATCTTTACGAGCTCTATCTAACTCTCTCTTGAAAGCATCCAGAGAATCGGTGCCACTTCCTTCTGAGGCAGAGAAATCCAGATTCACCACTCTGGGTGAAAATGTTTTTCCTCATGTCCGTTCTAAATGGCCTACCCCTTCTTAAACTGTGGTCCCTGGTTCTGGACTCCCCCAAGATCAGGAACCTGTTTCCTGCCTTTAGCGTGTCCAATCCCTTAATAATCTTATGTTTCAATAAGATCCACTCTCATCCTTCTAAACTCCAGTGTATACAAGCCCAGTTGCTCCATTCTCTCAGCATATGACAGTCCCACCATCCCGGGAATTAACCTCGTGAACCTACACTGCACTCCCGCAATAGCAAGAATGTCCTTCTTCAAATTTGGAGATCAAAACTGCACACAATACTCCAGGTGTGGTCTCACCAGGGCCCTGTACAACTGCAGAATTACCTCTTTGCTCCTATACTCAACTCCTCTTGTTGTGAAGGCCAACATGCCATTTGCTTTCTTCACTACTCGCTGTACCTGCATGCTTACTTTCAATGACTGATGGACAAGGACACCCAGATCTCGTTGTACTTCCCCTTTTCCTAACTTGACACCATTCAGACAAATAATCTGCCTTCCTGTTCTTGCCACCAAAGTGGATAACCTCACATTTATCCACATTAAACTGCATCTGCCATGCATCTGCCCACTCACCCAACCTGTCCAAGTCACCCTGCATCCTCAGAATCCTCCTCACAGTTCACACTGTCACCCAGCTTTGTGTTATCTGCAAATTTGCTAATGATACTTTTAATCCCTTCATCAAAATCATTAATGTATATTGTAAGTAGCTGCGGTCCCAGCACCGAGCCTTATGGTACCCCACTAGTCACTGCCTGCCATTCAGAAAGGGACTCGTTAATCCTTACCCTTTGTTTCCTGTCTGCCAACCAATTTTCTATCCATGTCAGTACCCTACACCCAATACCAGGGGCTCTAATTTTGCCCACTAATCTCCTATGTGGGACCTTATCAAAGGCTTTCTGAAAGTCCAGGTACACTACATCCACTGGCTCTCCCTTGTCCATTTTCCTCATTACATCCTCAAAAAATTCCAGAAGATTAGTCAAGCATGATTTCCCTCTCGTAAATCCATGCTGACTCGGACCGATCCTGTTACTGCTATCCAAATGTGCGGCTATTTCATCTTTTATAATTGACTCCAGCATCTTCCCCGATGTCAGGCCAACTGGTCTATAATTCCCTGTTTTCTCTCTCCCTCCTTTCTTAAAAAGTGGGATAACATTAGCTACCCTCCAATCCACAGGAACTGATCTTGAATCTATAGAACATTGGAAAATGATCACCAATGTGTCCATGATTTCTAGAGCCATCTCTTTAAGTACCCTGGGAAGCAGACCATCAGGGGATTTATCAACCATCAGCCCCATCAGTCTACCCAACACCATTTCCTGCCTAATGTGAATTTCCTTCAGTTCCTCTGTCACCCTCGGTCCTCTGTCCACTAGTACATCTGGGAGATTGTTTGTGTCTTCCTTAGTGAAGACAGATCCAAAGTACCTGTTCAACTCGTCTGCCATTTCCTTGTTCCTCATAATAAATTCACCTGTTTCTGTCTTCAAGGGGCCCACATTTGTCTTAACTATTTTTTCCTCTTCAACACTAAATCCAGTATTACCTTCTCCATGTACAAGCTGCTCTAAGAATCCATCACGGAGGCACTCCACAAACTCCCTTTCTTGGGGTCCAGTACCAACCTGATTTTCCCAGTCTACCTGCATGTTGAAATCTCCCGTAACCCACCTAGCATTACCTTTGTTTGGAGAACATACAAACTCCGTACAGACAGCGCCCGTAGTCAGGATCGAACCCGAACCTCTGGCGCTGTAAGGCCGTAGCTCCACTGCTACGCCACCAAAAATACTGTGGATGTTGAAGATTTTAAATACAAACAAAATGCTGCAAAATCCTGCGTGGGTGGTGGGTGCTGAGTTCTCAGGGCGATGATCAATCAACACCTTGTGCTGTGATGATAATCATGTGGTCCCAGATAGCAAACAACAGTAGTTCTGAATGTGGAGACAAAAGAGACTGTAAATGGTGGAATCTTGAGTAAAAAACAAAGTCCTGGAGGAAGTCCGCGAGCAGGCAGCATATATGGAGGGAACGGACAAGGGTGGTGTTGTTGTAATGTGGCTGACAGAACTCTACTGTGCCAAGGCCCGACATCAGCTCTCGTACACCTCCGAATAACTTCCCCTTGACCATGATCCTGCCACAAACACCAGACCACTACCTCCCAAACCATCACAGATCTCGTCCCTTCTGAGAATGTTCCCTCCACAACCTCCAACCTAGTTGTTCCCAGACCCATCGGACGCACAGACAGCACAAATAGTCGGGTTCCGCTGTAAGGCAGGCAGCAAGTCTACCGCTGCGCCCGTGAAACTCAATCGTGAAATTCACAAGAAAAGAGAAAAATTGGGAATTATTCCCAAAAGATGTTTGAAGAGAATTACAATGTAGAATACAAAGGAGCTGCAAAGGAAGTGGTAAATGGAGCCTTGGGAAAACACCATGGAGAAACACATGAGATTTAGGTCATACAATGCTCTACAGGTCATAGGTCGCTGGAATCGCGAGGTTCAAAGGACACGGACGGGACTTACCATCGCCCGCCGGGGGCTCTAACATCGGAGCCCCAGTTCGCCTAGACACTGCGGGTTGGACTGCTTGAACCGCGGGGTTTGAAGGACACGGAGCCGGGGCCTGGCATCGCCCGGCGTGGCTGAATGGCCACGGGACTTGCCATCGTCCGCCGGGGGCTTTAACACCGGAGCCCCAGTTCGCCTAGACGCTGCAGTTGGACTGCTGGACTGCGGGTGAAGAATAAAGGGAAGAGATAAGACTTTGCCTTCCATCACAGTGAGGAGGTGTTGGAGACTCACTGTGATGGATGTTTATGTAAACTGTGTTAAGTGTGGGTCTTGGTTTTTTTTGTAATGTAATAAAAATAAAAAAAAACTGTAGTAATGATATTTCGTTCAAGCCTAGGCTTGAATGACAATAAATAGCATTCTATTCTATACAGATGCCCATCAAGTTCGAAGAGAATACCTATCAATGTGATTAAGTCTGTAACTTTATACAGGTGATAGCTAGTCTATTTTTTCAAAAACGAGGAGCCATGTTAAAAGGTGACTGTGACTTTGTATGACTGACTTGGCAAATGAAATTCCTCGTATGTTGCAAAACATACTTGGCAAATAAAGTACTATTCTGATTCTATTCTAAAGCTACTATCTCCTTAAGTCTAGAAACAAGGATACCGGTTTACAAAAAAGGGACACAAATGTCTGGAGAACATAGATAGGTGACGTTTCACAGAGTGCTGGAATAACTCAGTGGGTCAGGTAGCATCTCTGGAGAACATGGATAGGTGACTTTTCGGGTCGCAAGCCTTCTTCAGACCCTTCATTAAACTGCTATCTCATTAGATATTTAGCGATTTTGATCTACTGTTGGTTGCAGATGTTGACTGTACGGGTGGGTTAAATTAATATGGAGAGCCCCTTGCAGAGGAAAATAACTGTTTGGAATCATGAGGGTGAAAATGTAAAAATCCTGGAAATCTGAAATAACAAAACATTTTAGAAATACTCAGCAGGTTAGGCAGCATCTGTGGAGCGGCAAATGAAAACCATTTAAATGACTTTCCTGATGCGCTTCCTGACCTTTGAATTAGACATGTTTCTATTTTTCCCAATGCCATGTTAGTAGTGATGCTCTACTGTAGGTCATCCCCACATTACCACAAAGTTCCGTTCCTGAGGACTGTTCATAACATGAACAATTCGCAAGTCAGAAATGTGGTCGCCCGGCAATATATTTAAATAAAATATCAACCAACAAAGGGCAACATGTAATTAAACCAGAAAATAGACACAAAGCTGGAATAACTCAACGGGTCATATCTCAGCATCTCTGGATAAAAAAGGATGATGTTTCGGGATCCCGAAAGGTGCCGACCCGAAACGTCACCCATCTTTTTACTCCAGAGATGCTGCCTGACCTGCTGAGTTACGCCAGCACTTTGTGTCTATCCGGTATAAACCAGTGACTGCATTACCTTTCTACACACTGTCGTTTAACCAGAGTGTTGAACTCAACCATTCAGATATTGCTGTGGACGGAGTTCCCACCGGGCAGAAGGTGCTTGCAGCCCCATAGTAGCTGGCAAATCTACCCCGCTGCTCTCTGAAACACTCAATATGTACAGCCTGAACATAAATCAGGCGTTCCTAACCTGGGGCGGTTCTGTACTATTATTAAGGTCATTGCTAACCACTTTTTACCTCATCACATAATTAATGCTGTCCGGGGAGAATGCAAAAATAATAATTTATGTAGTGACCACAAATATCTCGCATCAACAGGACTAATTTTATTTCTGGATGAAAGTGTAACAAAGTGTCATCAGATCAACTGCAAGCTGTGTGCCAGGTTATCAAACCTGATCCACTCATTCTACCCAGAAATAGATTTTCTAAGATGCAAACAAGGCCTTGGACTTGACAACTGGTCCCTGCCTACAATGTTGGAACCCAAAGGTCCTAAGAGACAGTCATCCTCATAAGCCTGGGTTGGCAATAACTTGACATCTCCTTCCGATTTTGGTGGAATTTACAATTAGTGAAATTGTATAACAGGCGCCTGGTGTAATATTGGTGCTCTACTGACACCCCAAATCTGAATGAATCCCTGTAGGTTTTATATAGCTCCTGCAATAGACAAGAAGTCTATTTTACAATAGATCATTAAATTGTCCATGTTTATTCTTTATAAAATTCCATTCATATATATTCTGGGAAGTAGGGTGACACAGGGTTGAATCAAGTTGATTCAGTGTGAAACTGGTTTCTTAAAAATCAAACTTGGAATGATAGGTTTGGAAAAAACAAGTATTCCACAAAGACAATGAGGTAGTTGTCTCATATTAACTTGCCTACGTGATAGGTGAGCAACTCAAAGTGCTCGAAACACTCAACAGCCAATGATCAGTGGAGAAATAAACAAGGGTTAACATTCAAGTGAATGATCCTTCATCCCATGTATATTTTGGAAAAGTAAATGGGTAGTGCGTTAAAGAATAGAATTAAAAAAATTACAACTTAGAACAAAGATCGGACTTAAAAAAAAAAGAAAATCACGTATTTAGAACATATAAATATGAGCAGGTGTAACCCACATGACCCTTGAAGCCTGTTCTGCCGTTCAATAAGAGCATTATGAACTGACTCCACATTCCTGCCCACCAATAACTTTCACCCTTGTGTATTGTGGAATTGAAAATTTTGAATTATTCAGACGGCTAAAAATTGACAGTGAATTGGAATCATATAGAGTTTATTTACAGGTAGTTCACCTTCAAGACTTGTTTCCATAGTGTGAATTGGATACGAAGCGATCGATGAATTACAGAACACTATTTGCACTGCGTGGGCTAAAACGCTCATAACATGATTGCCGATTCGTAACTTGTACATAAGGAAAAACTGTTGTGCATACAGTGTAGGAGTACAGAGCTGCTTTGTGAACTATGCTGTAATTTATTTAGACTGTGCTATTTTAACTATCTTACTTCCATTTTGTATTTTGTTTATTATAACGATGGATGACAGAGATGATAAGAATGTGTACAGGAAGCAGTGTGATAATGATAATACTGATGTTGATAGCAACATTGAAGTTACGGCCAAGAAGGATTACCAATGCTTCTGCTTCCACAAAAGAGGAAGGAAATGTAGCATCTCAAATTATTCTTATCAAGTTCTAATGAAGCACCTATCTAATGAAGCCTCACAGTTTGATTTGGCAACTACTCTCCCCAAGACTGCAAGAAACTACAATGTTGTGGATATAGACAATAGACAATAGGTGCAGGAGTAGGCCACTTGGCCCTTCGTGCCAGCGCCGCCCATTCAATGTGATCATGGCTGATCATCCCCAATCAGTACCCCGTTCCTGCCTTCTCCCCATATCCCCTGACTCCGCTATTTTTAAGAGCCCTATCTAGCTCTCTCTTGAAAGCATCCAGAGAACCTGCCTCCACTGCCCTCTGAGGCAGAGAATTCCACAGACTCACCACTCTCTGTGAGAAAAAGTGATGGCTTACTCCTTATTCTTAAACTGTGGCCTCTGGTTCTGGACTCCCCCGACATCGGGAACATGTTTCCTGCCTCTAGTGTGTCCAAGCCCTTAACAATCTTATATGTTTCAATGAGATCCCCTCTCATCCTTCTAAACTCCAGTGTACAAGTCCAGTCCATCACGCAAACCAGCCACCCACCCACCCCTGCTTATGCCGACTGCCCCCAACACCCCCCCCCCCCCTTTGGCTCTCTATATACTTCACATAGTCTCAGGAAAGCAATCAACAAAATCAAGACCATTCACGCCCCAGTCACTTACTCTGGACATAGGAATCAGCACTTCCCTCTGCCACTGGATCCTTGACTTTCAGACCCATAAACCACAATACATGAGGATAGGTGACAACACTCCACCACAATAATTCATAATACCAGTACCCCACAAGGATGTGTTTTCAGTTCTCCAATTCACTCCCTTTACACTCACAATTGTGAGGCCAAATTCGGCTCTAACTCCATCTACAAGTTTGCAAATGACACTACTGTGATGGGTCGAATCACAAACTTGGTAACATGGTGTCAGGATGACAACCTCTCCCTCAATGTCAGCAAGATGAAGGAGCTAGTTATCGACTTCAGGAAGTGTGGTGGAGTACATGCCCCTATCAGCATCAATGGTGCTGAAGTAGAAAAGGTTGAGAGCTTCAGGTTTCTAGGCATTCATATTACCAATGATCTATTGTGGACCAACCATAGTAATGTGTAGCCTATCATACAGACCTGACTCCCCACCATTGTCTCTATGTAGACTTCGCATTGCCTTGGAAAAGCATCCAACATAATCAAAGATGTCCCAACCTGGTCATTCTTTCTTCTCCCATCAGGCATAAGGTACAGAAGCTTGAAAGCACTCTCCCTACCAGACTGAGAAGAACGTCTTCTTCCCCTCTGTTATCAGGCGTCTGAACATTCTTTCCTTAAGCTGGGGTAGTGACCCTTACACTTCTACCTCATTACGGACATTGGACTTTGCCTATGGAATTGTTGCGCTACACTGCTGAGAACTATATTCTGCACTCTATATCTTCCACTTTGTTCTAACTATTGTACTTGAGTTTGGCTTGATTGCATTTGTGTATAGTATTATCTGATCTGAATGGATGGTATGCAACGCAAAACATTTTACTGTACTAGGTGGATGTGACAATAATAAACCTAACTTTTCCCCTCTCCCATTGCAAGAAGATAGAAGCGCTTGAAAGTACCTACCACCAGATTCAAGAACAGCTTCAGACACTTGAATAGACCTCTCATAAACTAAGGATGTATTCCCAATCTCTCAATCTATGCTGTTGCAGTCTTTGTACTTTTTCATCTGCACTTTCTCTGTAGCTGTAACGCTGTAACTCGGTCTGAAGAAGGGTCTCGACCCAAAACGTCACAAATTCCTTCTCTCCATAGATGCTGCCTCACCTGCTGAGTTTCTCCAGCATTTTTTGTCTACCTTCGATTTTTCCAGAATCTGCTGTTCTTTCTTAAACACTGTATTCTGCATGTTTATTTTTCTCCTTGCACAACCCACTTGTGTGTGGCTTAATTGTACTCATGTATAGTATGATTTGACTGGATAGCACACAAAGCTTTTCTCTGTATCTCAGCACATAAGGCAATAATAAACCAATATCGATTAAAGGCCATTAGCCTTGATCAAAAACTAGAGGTTATCAAACACTTTGAAAGCCTGCTACATCTGTTACATCATCTGCATTGTTAGAAATTGATAAGCAACTGTAATGGTTTGAGGACAATGATTGTAATGTGAGCACAGCAGGTACAGTAAGTCATTCATTCTGTAAAAGCTCTTTCATCCCATTTCCACAATTTTCTATAACACAAGGTTTCCTAGGAATGCAACTACTGCAGAACAACCTGTAAACGTTTAGAAATGAGAATTATACTGCATGCAGTATTAGAAACCAAGGTTTAAAATTTGTTAGAGAAATGGAGAAGCATTTTGAATTGATGTTGTATTCTATTATGAATTACTATATTAGAAATAAGGTTGTCAAAGCAGCAAAAAAAGTCTCCATCTTCAAGCCTCAAAACTGCAATGAAAAAGCAGCCATCCATATCTGGTGTCTCGTCCATTGGTGACAGATCCTCAGCCCCAGTAGCCAGTCTTTCACCCAATATTGATATGCCTCAACCCTATTCACCATAACTACCGTAAGTCTAAAATTCATTACACTTATTTATTCCAGATTTTATTTTATTTAATGTGCCTTGATTTAAGGTAGAAAATAAACTTGTACCTATTCTCAGATGCCTCCTAGGTTTGCCTGTCCAGGTCCTACTATTTTGGTTGTGGTGATAACATTGTATTGAAGAACTTTGCCAGTTATTTTCTAAAGAGTGTGAACATGCTGAGAATCTCAGCGAGGTGGCCACACCTTACTCCAGGATATTAAGAAACCAGATGGGAAGTGGTTTGGATGCAATGGTATGCACTTTGGAATTGGGAAAAAGTGTTTTTTTTTTTTAATCCTCCAAAATCAACTCACTGGCCTTTAACCCCTTGTTGCCCATTGACAACATTGTTTTAATACTGCAATTTAATATAATACAAGGTTTCTCAGGAGCACATCTACCGCAGAACAACCTGTAAATGTTTAGAAATGAAAGAGATTGCATACAGTAGCAATGTTACAAAATTTTGAGATTAAAAAAATCAAGTCTGCAATTTATCCCATCAGATAAAGCATAAAAAGAAGTTTAATTTGACACCTAATTCACTTTCATATCTTCAGTATTAAAAAAGTTATGGCCCCCCGAAAAAACGGAACAACACAATATATAAGAAGAACCCAATTATACACAATACAATAAGAATTTGGAAACAAATAAAATTATCTCTAAAATTAAGAAATTTATCATTGTTAATGCCAATAGCGAATAATCCTTTATTTAAACCATCTCTTATTGATAAAACATATAATCAATGGGAAAGAATGGGAATTAAAAGGATCGGTGATATGTATGAAATGGGAAATCTATTATCATTCCAACAATTACAATTAAAATTTAAACTGAAAAATAACCAATATTTTAAATATCATCAGATTTACGATTTCATGAAGAAATACATACAAGGATATCAAAAAACAACTTTTGATTTACTGGAAGAAGCAATAAATATTAAGGCTCTCATAGAAATTAATATCATATTTATATAATAGTATTTTAAATATAGACCTACCATCGACAGGGGTACTTAGAGAAGAGTGGGAACGGGAATTAATGATCAAAATTACAAAGGTTACATGGGAAAAGTATTTGATATATATACACAAATGTTCGATTAATGCAAGACATAATTTAATTCAATTTAAAATTTTACATAGATTATATTATTCAAAAACTAGATTGAATAAATTTTATCCAAAAATATCCCCCATTTGTGATAAATGTCTATCCCAAAACGCAACTATAACACACTCTTTCGTTTCCTGCATAAAACTTTATACATTTTGGAGTGATATTTTTGAAATATTTACAAAATTATTCAAGATAAGAATGGAACCTAATACGGAAATGATTATATATGGAGAAATGGAAGATGGGAATAAATTGAACTCATCTCAAAATTTATTTATTAATTATGGTTTAATAATAGCAAAAAAACTAATACTTAAATTCTGGAAAAATACACCATACCAACGCTTAAAATGTGGATTTCAAGCATGTTGAACACTGCACATCTTGAGGAAATGCGATTCCTCCTAATAGATAAATCAGACCAATTCTTAACGAGTTGGTCTCCATTTGTCGTCTTTTTGGAATCATATGGTGCAACACAATTGTAGAAACTAACTGTTCCAGGACTGGGTGAGGGATGGTCAAGATTATAAATAATGATCTTTTTTTCTTTTTCACACACTATATACCTCACGTTTTTCTATGTTATACTAACTACTTTCTTTTTCTTATTCTTCTTTATCATAATAAAAAAAATAAGAAGCTGTACATAAAATGTATTATGTTATTATATATTAGGCACTTTGGTGCCATATGATTGTACTTCTAATAAAATAAAATTATTTTAAAAAAATACTAAAAAAAAAGTTATGGCCATTTTCATACTCTGAAATTACCATTGCTTTTCCATTGACTTAACTCAAAAGCTGTGATCGAGGACAGTCAAAAGCCCATATCTTTCTTAAAAATTAAGAGAACTAAATGAAATTTTCAGTTATTATAGATTGAAGCATTCTGAAACAAATATGAAACAATCTTACTTGGATGACCTGAAATTAAAGCATATAATTTGTTAGTTACCTAATTGTAGCTAATTGCAAAATTCAATTACTAGATCTAAACATCTATCCATTTCTTAAGAAAAGGTTAACATTTTTAAATAGCCTGAGTGTCCAAATAACATTCACACAAGAATTCACAATATAACATGATTTTTAAATCTCATTGTCATTAATTTATAGGCCAACTGGAAGGAATTTAGTGTTTAATTCCCGTAAATTAATGGCCATTTAAATCATCTTGCGAGTGGGATTTTGTGGAACGCGATCATTTGGAACGTTGCGGTTTGCGGTGAATTTAAACCCCATATCGGCAGGAAAAACACTGCCGGTTCGTATGGGGCCTAAATCACATTTTCGCAATGTAAAATTTGGATTAAAGTAATCCTAAGAAGCAAGTTTATATGTAAAATAAACGGCTTACCTTTATTTGTCCCGTACGGGAGATCCGTCGCGTTGACGGCGTTAGAAGTCGATTTTTATTTTACTCCAGCAATTAAATTGTCCAGCGATGTTTTAAAAAAACTTCAGAGAATGGATGTCGGAGCGATTTTTCTGCAGCAAATGAGCAGGCTGAGAAAGATCGCCTCCGACAGGCAGGAGAAAACGGCATTTTAATCCCGCCCCCCTCTCAAAGACGCCAAAGTCGCGCACACGGCCAGTGGCAGAACTGCAGCGCCGCTGAAGGTAAGTTTTGTAACATACCTACATACAGTCCCCAAAATTAATCTTGAAACATTGTTTGAGAAATAGAGAAGCATTTTGAATTGATATCGTAGAATCCAAAGCCAATAATCATGCAAGACATTGATGGTCACGTCTAGGCTGTCAAAAGGTGGGAGCAGAATGAAACAGAATGTCTTATTTCTTCAGGGGATATTCTAGTAATACCAGGGCCTGGAGAATAATTGGTCATGATTTTATAAAGATACAACATTGTTAAATAATCAAGAAATATGATGTTGAAACATTTATATCAGCAGTGGAACAAACTTCAGGAATGATTGGAGAAAAGCTACATGTCCAGGTACGGTGACACACTCATAGCTCCAGAATGTGATGCTGACCTCAGGTGCTGTGTCCAAGGAGTTTGCATGTTCTCCTTTTAACTTAGAGATTTCCTCCCACGTTCGAGCTGGTAGGTCTTCTGCTAATTAGTAATTACGTCTTGATTTAGGTAATAAGCCAAAGAATCAAAGGAAAATTCGATGGGCTTGTATGAGAGAATAAATTGCAGGGGTAGAGGGGAATATAAGGGGAATTATGGATGATGGAATGGCCCGTTGGAAGCCAGTTTGGTTTCAATGTGCTGAATGATCAAGTTATACAAATCAAGTTATACAAATTGTTTATACTTGTTTTCTGTATTGGATGTTGAAAAGCCTTTTGATAATCTGATTCATAAGAGGCTTGTTTGAGATGTTAAATGCTATGTAACAGAATGGATGAATAATGGATATCTTGAGACCAGGGAGAGGGAAACTATGGAAGGTGGATTGCAGTTGAATTGTATGGGGAAACAGGTCGTTCACATGCATCCTTCACGGGGTCTGTGAGTGGAGCTAGGTAAAGACGAAAGGGAAAGATTTTCAAATTAAAGCAGCTAATGTTCAAGTACTTGACATCATCAGTATTATTCTGTTCCAATCAATTACTTTGATTTTTAGAGTCATGCAGCTCAGATGTTCTGAGAATATATCTCCACTATCTTTTCAGGTAGTGCATTTCAGACTCCAGACAATGGTGAAGAAATTATTTTTGAGCATCATATTCCATATTGTCAACATATGCTCTCCACATTGCATCTCTACATTGGGGAAAAGTTTCTTAATATCTATGCTGTTTATCTCCCTCATCATTTTGTATATCATTGTCACCCCCCCTCCTCCCTCAGCCTGCTCTGCTCCAAGGAATACAAATTCAGTCTATCCACTCTCTCTTCATAACGGAAATGCTTCATCCCAGGTGACATCCTGGTTAATCTTCAGCAATCTCTTTAGTGCAATCTCATCCATCCTACAGTACCAATCTGTGCATGCGCGTTTTTAAAGATTTTTAAACCTTAATAACTTTTAAATTATGCTATAGATCGGAACAAAACTTGTGCCCTTGTAGCACAGGAGAATGGTAAGGTGGCGAAAAATCGTGGCGCTATCGCATGGCGTTTTTGCGCAAATAGAAAAAAACGCAAAACAGGATGAGCACAAGATCAGAGTTTTAGTTATGATAGATAATTTGTTATTTATTGTTAGTGCAGTAAATTAGGGAGGAACTCTGGACATTGTCACAAACGCTTTCCATTTCTAAAGATTCCCTCAGATCTTGCCTGGGCTTGTGGTAGATAAATTAACTGCTAACTTTATCAAGATAAGATTCAACAGTGTCCTTTCACCTCTTGCAATACTCTTTTTGAAACCTTTTGCTTTGCACAAAAATAACCATCTGTTATTACATGTAATAATGTCTAGGACATGTTAAGATGGATATGAGTCAAACGCAGGTAAATGGGACTAGTGTAGATGGGGTATGTGGGTTGGTGTGGGCAAGTTGTTTCCACACTGTATGACTACATTTGTTGAGGCATAAAGTTAAAAATAGAGCAGAACTGCAACCAAATATCATGGTGGATCATCTGATAGAACATCTACACTTGACTCACTCACAGTTTCCTGCAGCAATGTGGTGCCCTTCAAACTTTGCATTTAACAGACTGACCTTCTGACGAACTCTGGACTATTCTTCATGCAGGAAAGTCACATGACTGAACTCCATATGCTGATGTCATGCAATGATTAGTTTTTTTCAGGTGATTAACAGAAAAAAAATTGGTGATGTTTCTGTTGTGTCATTTCTTGAGACAAGGAGAGGCCTCATAAACGTCGCCCAACCATTTCCTCCTCAGATGTTGCATGACCCACCGAGTTCCTCCAGCACTTTGTGCTTTGCCCCTCCTGATATGTCCATTTAGGGTTAGATGGCCCTACCACTGAAAGGACCCAGCTCATTTAGTGCTCAATCCAATCCAGGCAGTAGTCACTGTCTTCTGACATTCTGTACACATTTCTTCTCTCTCTCTCCCTCTCTCTCTCTCTCTCTTTCTCTCCTTGGTCTGCCTGGTCTTCAAAGTTATGGTTATTGGTGTATTTGCCATAACTCAGATCTCTTCCCATCTATTTTCTCAATACTTTTGTAATCTGATCTACCCAACTAAACATCTAACTTGCAAAACCATCCTTTCATTACAAAATACAAACACCGTTACACTTTCGCCCTTTGGTCATTGTTTTCTGACCCGCACTCTCCATGTCTTCGGTGTTGGTGTTCCCTTTCCCTTTCATTCCTAGGCCAGCTTCCATCGGGAGTGGCCAGATGTGAAGCAGGAGGCTGGTGTTCATCAATTAATTCTCTGAAATAAGGTTGTAAGTGGGTGGTCCCTTGGTCTGCCTGTGTGGGTGAGAATGTGACTCATAACATTAACTTGGGGCCAGTGTTTCCATTCACTGCTTCGACAGAGCTGCACATGGACACAGGGCAGTCAGTAGCAGCACCTGAAGCCCCATCTGCCTGACAGCAAACACTGCCTTTCCAGGCAGCTCCCAAACCATGACTGGGAGGATTACTTTCACTCCCTGTGGCTCTTTCTGATCAGCAATGTGTCGCTGCTGTTTTGCTTGGTCCCTTAACATTTTAAGATGGTTATAAAGGTCTTTGACATATGGGGTAGCCACAGCTATTTCTGCGTCGCATGAGTCCAGCTCCCAACTGGTTTTCTCTTTGCTGTCACCTTTCCATCTCCCCTGTTGCCGCATCCCCACATCATTTTACTAAACTGGCTTTGGCAGCTTTTTCCTCTATATTAGTAATTGCTGCCATCTCCTGTTCTTCTGCTACCCTTTTTGTCCTGACATCTGCCCACTCATTCCCTACTTTCCTTTTTCATTTTAACTGCCCACTGCCCATGGACTCGTTGAGATCAGCCCTCACCCCTAGGAATTGCTTACAGAGGAAACCATACACACTGGTAGACAAAAATGCTGTAGAAACTCAGCGGGTGCAGCAGCATCTATGGAGCGAAGCCCGAAACGTTGCCTATCTCCTTCGCTCCATAGATGCTGCTGCACCTGCTGAGTTTCTCCACCTTTTTTGTCTACCTTCGATTTTCCAGCATCTGCAGTTCCTTCTTAAACACAAACCCTACACACTGCCCTGACTAAGTTTCTTATGAGCGAGGATACTGCAGCTAAGCTGGGTACTCTATCGGTTGTGCGTGTTCGCTCTCCTTGATCTGTACATGGTATTTCTCCCTTTCCTGACTCAATAACAGCTCCTGCCTCACTTAGTGTATCTGTTGTCAGGATAGTACCCTCATTATTGGGACACACCCCGTAATGCACAGAGAGGTGCAATCCCCTATTTAAAGTTTCTGTGACTCGCATCTCTATGCCTTCACTGTTTCCCCCCCTGCCCCGGCAATGCAAATAACTTCTCCAGTCATTAGGTCAGTTATTGATACTGTTGTCTCTGTGTCCACAAACATCTCGCTTTGTTGCTCCCCCCAAGTAAGCTCTTGTACACATCCATAGCTGACCAGTACTGACAATGGGGGCTGCCGCCAGCTGTTTGTCTGACATGGATGCCGTCCTCACTAGTTCTATGATCTGGTCATCAGTCACAGTAGACAGAGAGGATAGTGCAGTGGTTTCTGCCTGGTGGGTGACTCTCACATCTTTCCCCCCTATCAGGACACAACCTCCAACCATGAGCCCGAAGGCCACAACTATAACAGATCATTTCCTTTCTCCTTTTATGTTCAGTGTGGCAGTCCCTTGCTAAGTGTTCTGGCTGCTGGCACACAAATCAGCAGCTACGTTCACAACAGCCACCTTGTGACCTCTCTTCCCTCTGGTCTATCTCCTGGGCCCATGATACCATTGCAGGGTGGGTGGGTTGTTCCCACAGCTATTCCCAAATTGAAATGCTTCTGGTGGGCTAAGCTCAGCCCTTCCTTCAGCATTTTCTGGAAGACTGGATCACCCCGACCAGGATAGTCTGCACCTGAGTATTGTTCATTTGCTTGATATTTATGCTCTGAGCTATCTGAACCATCGACATGATCATTCACCTCCTCCCAGTCGCTGTCTCACTTCCCACAAAGCTGCAATACCTCTCCTCATTACTGGCACTCCCACTATTTGCCCATGTACCATCTGCCACCCCCTGCCCCATATTCCATTTAACTTTAACTATCTTTCGAGTGCATTTTGCGAATTTCGATTTCAATCTTTTCTAAATTGCGCCAAAATTCTGCCTCCTGCTCCCTAGTGACTGGAGGACATAGTCTCATATTCCGCTTCGGTAGTTTACAATCCGACGGTATGAACATTGAATTCTCCAATTTTAAGTAACGACATAACCCCCTTCCCCCTCTCCCTTCTTCCACCAAACGAGTCCACATTCCAGGCTTTGACTGCCATCCTCAGAGGAACCACAACATCAATATCTAAAAAGAAAATTGAAAAAGAGAATGATGTGGACCAAGAGGAGTCAGCACTACCTGAATGGTCCTCTCATCTGTCTGGGGGTCACCCACGAACTCTTTACCTGCTCACGTTTAAGCTGTGTGGTGACAGCTCAGAATAAGCTATTCACAAAGTTCTCAGTTTCAGGAATGCTTCGCCGTGATCCCAGCCGCAGCTCCAGGAGTTCTTGCTGCTGCAACTGGAGATGCTTCCTGCGCACTTGGTGAAGACTTGGTTGAAGGGATGGGGGAATCACAACAAAAAACCTGTCTCCAATGATGCGAGTCTGAAGAGGAGCGGAGAGTGATTTGAAGAGGAATCAATGTGCAAACAGAAGGAGTATAACAGGATGAATGAGTGAGTGTGAGGGACAGAGAGGATGAGGAAAACTCCTGGTTGTCTCTCCCTTGCCCTGCACCATGATCTGACCTCCCTGGTCTCTACACTCCCCTCCCCTCCCCTCCCCGGGCGATGCTATCCCTGGTCCCAGGTTCTGAGCTCGCTGTCCCTGACCTCTCAGGCAAAGATACTAGTATATTTACTCTCAGGTACCCTGGGCTTTGCCCTGGACTCTCCCTACCCTCGGCCATGCCCCCTGTCTCTGTGCCGAGTCCTCTTCCCTCTCTACTGGGCTGTGCCTCTCTGTACTGGGCTGGGCGGAGGACCAGGACGAGGAAGTGCAGTATGTGGAGGAGGAGCCCGTCCAGGAGACGCTTCCCTGCGTCTCGGAGCAGTCACGGTGGCACAGCAATAGAGTTGCTGCCTCACAGCAAAATGCAGCGCCAGAGACCCGGGTTCGATCCCAACTACGGGCGCTGTCTGTATGGAGTTTGTACGTTCTCCCCGTGATCTGCGTGGGTTTTCTCCGAGATCTTCAGTTTCCTCCCACACTCCAAAGACATAGAAACATAGAAAATAGGTGCAGGAGGAGGCCATTCGGCCCTTCAAGCCAGCACCGCCATTCATTGTGATCATGGCTGATCGTTCCCTATCAATAACCTGTGCCTGCCTTCTCCCCATATCTCTTGACTCCACTAGCCCCTAGAGCTCTATCTAACTCTCTCTTAAATCCATCCAGTGATTTGGCCTCCACTGCCCTCTGTGGCAGGGAATTCCATAAATTCACAACTCTCTGGGTGAATTTTTTTTTCTCACCTCAGTCTAAAATTATCTGAATGGTGGCCGATTAGGAAAAGGGGAGATTCAACGAGACCTGGGTGTCATGGTACACCAGTCATTGAAAGTAGGCATGCAGATGCAGCAGGCAGTGAAGAAAGCGAATGGTATGTTAGCATTCGTAGCAAAAGGATTTGAATATAGGAACAGGGAGGTTCTATTGCAGTTGTACAGGGTCTTGGTGAGACCACACCTGGAATATTGCGTACAGTTTTGGTCTCCTAATCTGAGGAAATACATTCTTGCCATAGAGGGAGTACAGAGAAGGTTCCCCAGACTTGATTCCTGGGATGTCAGGACTTTCATATGAAGAAAGACTGGATAGACTCGGCTTGTACTCGCTAGAATTTAGAAGATTGAGGGGGGATCTTATAGAAACTTACAAAATTCTTAAGGGGTTGGGCAGGCTAGATGCAGGAAGATTGTTCCCGATGTTGGGGAAGTCCAGAACAAGGGGTCACAGTTTAAGGATAAGGGGGAAGTCTTTAAGGACCGAAATGAGAAAAACATTTTTCACACAGAGAGTGGTGAATCTCTGGAATTCTCTGCCACAGAAGGTAGTTGAGGCCAGTTCATTGGCTATATTTAAGAGGGAGTTAGATGTGGCCCTTGTGGCTAAAGGGATCAGGGGGTATGGAGAGAAGGCAGGTACGGGATACTGAGTTGGATGATCAGCCATGATCATATTGAATGGCAGTGCAGGCTCAAAGGGCCGAATGGCCTACTCCTGCACCTATTTTCTATGTTTCTATGTAAATGACCTCCCCTTTATTCTAAGACTGTGGCCCCTGGTTCTGGACTCGCCCAACATTGGGAACATTTTCCCTGCATCAAGCTTGTCCAGTCCTTTTATAATTTTATATGTTTCTATAAGACCCCCCCTCATCCTTCTAAACTCCAGTGAATACAAGCCTAGTCTTTTCAATCTTTCCTCATATGACAGTCCCGCCATCCGAGGGATCAATCTCGTGAACCTTCACTGCACTGCCTCAATCACAAGGATGTCCTTCCTCAAATTAGGAGACCAAAACTGTACACAATTTTGTGAGTCGGCAGGGCAGGTTTGTGGACGTACAGGTTTGTAGGTTAATTGGCTTGATAAAAATGTGAAATTGTCCAAGTTGGCGATATGCAGAGTACTGCCCTGCCGACTACAAAATTCAGAAGGTTCAGAAGGAGGGAGATGAAGGGCGTCAGGGAAAGGCGGCTCGTGTTGCGTGGGACCGGCTCCCACCCTCCCCTCCCTTGGGTTGGCAGGGCAGGGTAGGGGTGAGCTGAGCCGGATTGGTCTCTCCACTCCCTAGTCTCTCTCCACCCTGGGCCATGCCCTCCCCTGGCTGGGCTGGGCTGGGCTGGACTGGGCTGGGCTGGGCTGTACTGGACTAGGCGGTGCCCTCTCTCCTCTCCCCTCCCCTCTCTCCTCTCCCCTCCCCGGACTCCACCCCCGCCGGGCCGTGCCGTGCCCTCCCGCTGGATTATGGTGATTCCCTGCGGCTGGAGCCGTGCAGCGTTTGATTGGCACGGGTGGGAGCGGCCGGGGGAAGGAAGGGAGGGAGGGCGAGTTTGCCACATTCTTTCACCATGGGGACGTGCTACAGTCTGCGCTCACGGCTCCTGGGTCCCCACGCCGCCTCCAGCATCGCTTACCCGGGGCCCCGTACGGCCAGCGCCGGCGGAGGAGGGGACGGGGAAGCCGGGCACAACGAGCAGGCTGACGGGCAGCTGAGGGAGCGGCTGCGGGCCGACGAGAAAGCCCGGCTGAAAGCCGACAAGAAACGGAGCCGGAGCATCGACAAGAGCCTGAAGGCGGAGAAACGCGAGTACAAGCAGACCCACCGGCTCCTTCTCCTCGGTGAGCCCACACCACCTTCACTTCACTCATCTATTTCCCTGTCCACTTGTCCCCCCCCCCCCCCCCCCCCCCCGGTCATTTCTGTCCCCAACACCAACGCAACCCCCTTCCTGTTCACCCAATTCCCCAGCCGTGTTGTTGTTATAAAGCCTGTCACATGTACTCCGACCAGTTATGGGGCCACGGTCAGAAAAGTTGTGCTGAACTTGATAAACTGGTACTCTCACTCACGCCTTGTAGGAGCCAATTCTCAACCTGGTACCCGGTAGCGCTCCTGTCAGCTGCACTCCTAGAGATCATGGATCTATCTGCAAGTTCCAAAACTCATGCCAGATCTCACCCACCAACTGCCCCTGTCCTCGCTTGACAACAAGGAGAACAGGCCTGGTTGTGTTTTAAGGTTAAAATTCTCTTGTTCAAATGTGGTAATGATCCTGCACTTTGTAATCTCGGTTGATGCCACATGAGTTCAGCTCTGGTTGCTTGTACATATCTCAGCTTCCTTTGGTACCTTCAGCTACCTAGGTCCTGAACGTTTACATCTTTCAAAGCGATGCTCACCTATTCTAATGTCATCTTGATTGTTGTCAATCCTTGCCTGTTGCTCCTACGTAAGAACATTATCATGAGGTTGCTGGTGGAGTGCAGGTTGTTGGTGTGTTGCCTGTTCTCGTGGACAGTAGTGGTTCCATTAACCTGGCTCCATCTCTCTTAACTCCTCCACTTTGATGGGCCATCTGTGACATCAAGCCTTGCATGATCTGGTATATGATGATAATATTGTGCTCGCATTTTTGTTGCCACCTCTATCCTCCCTTGCACCGTCTCAGGTTGAACCAAAACATAGCTTGATGTTGTCTTTGACTTGGAGATAAACTTATGCTGCAGCAAAGACTGTTTGCTTGTGCAGCAATCATGCTGTCACCTCACCGCTTTAAAGACCCAGACCTTGATCCTGACCATGGATGTTGTCTGTGTGTCGTTTTCAAGTTCTCCCTGTGATTGTGTGGATCTAAGGTCATAGGTGACAGGAGCAGAATTAGGCCATTCAGCACATCAAGTCTACTCCGCCATTCAACCATGGCTTATCTATCTCTCCCACACTAACCCATTCTCCTGCCTTCTCCCCATAAGAGGTGTCAGAGGTTATGGGGAAAATGGGGTTAGGAGGGAGAGATAGATCAGCCATGATTGAATGGCGGAGTAGACGATGGGCCAAATGGCCTGATTCTACTATTCCTTATGACCTTATAACCCCTGACACCTGTACTAACCAGCCCGTACTGATTTCCCCTGTGTGCTCTGGTTTTGTCCTCCTGCCAAAGGCTTGCTTGTTGGTGATTGTAGGCAACTGGCAGGGGAACAGGTGGAGGTGAAAGTGAAAAGATTTTTTTTATAGTTTTAGAATTGATGTAAATAGTTATTAGATGGTCAGTACAACCTGTTTGGGCAAAGGGCCTGTTTGCAAGCTATATGGCTCTTGCTTCTAACTAAATCTCAAACCTCTTCCCTACTTCAGCCCATCTTAAATGTTAATCTTCACAGAAGCTCCTCGACCTGCTAAATATTTTAAGTATTAACTGTTTCCATGCCACACATTGGTTTGGCATCTCTAGACTTAACTAATCAATTCCTTCGGTTGTTCACCCATTGTCCATTTTTAAAGTAACCTTTGTAAAATGATGCTGTCTGTGTTCTGTGCTGCACTATTCAATTTCCCAACTGCCATGATCTTTGCATCTTAAATTGGTTCCTGTACATAGTTTAAGATTATCCTTGCATGTAACTGCTTTCCTTTTCAACCCATTGCCACTTCTGTTTGGGCTCCCATTGTAGTCTACCTCTTATGCTAAGCTTTTGATCACCACCTCCCCGCAATCCCGTTTTATGACATTTATTTGATGATGTCTTTGTGACATGCAGTGGGATATTTTTGCTTTGGCATCACACTTTTAGTACGAGTATACCACCGATTTTACGGCATCCTTGGTTCCAGAGCCTTGCCATATTATCCGTTTTACCGTAGCAACAGAGGTCACGTATACACCTCTAACCCACTAATTCCGCCCCCTCTCCCCCCCCCCCCTACCTGTGTCTCTAAAGCACCATGGACCGTTAGAAACCTCAATAAAACAAATATTAAATGTAAATTTAAATTTTGAGCACAACTTGCATTTCTTGCACGAGCATCCCGGGCGCCAGTTAATGAATTGAGGACGCACCTCGGAAGGTCCCAATGAGGGTCGGATCAGTGGCCACCAACTGGGCTGAATGTGGACCACTTTCCACAATGTTTTTTTAAAGTGACAATGATGTTGCCCTGCCGGTGCGGAGGCCCCGGGCAGATCACAGAAGCACTGGATTGGTGGCGGTCAGTGGGCTCGTTGTGCCCGGAGCTGAAGAAATGCAAGCCCAGGTTGAGATCAGCAGCCTCATCCAGTCTAAGGGCTACATTTTCGGGAGGGTGGGGGGGGGGGGAACTTACAAACCTAATTTTGTCCGGATTAAAGGAGGTGCCGGACTATCAGTTGCCGGAAAAAACGGTGGTGTATCTGCATTAGTTTGAGGATGATCATCATAACATTATTCCTGTCATAATTTATAGGGTGGAGTGCCACAGAGGAATACTGTGGCTGCTTTTCCCATTTTGTTTGACGTATTGATACTTAGGATAGATCTGACATGGGTTAGATTTTCCTCTTTCTACTTGGTACATGTCTTCTCCGTGGATTGTCACCTTGTCGTGGTGGATAAGCTTGTGTGGACCTGAGATCCTGAGAACGATGCCGTCTGGAGCAATGCTCCTGGTAGTGCCACCCATGGTGGTAAGGTCGAGGGGGAGGTCTCTGACAAGACCTCAACGGTGGAACAGGCGGAGGATGATGGCTGACCTTAGTGGAGCATCACAACGGCTGGGAAGGCGGATGAAGGCTGCAGCAGAAAAGGGTCTCCGGTCGTCTTGGACTCCATGCCACTTGGATCCTGACCCAGATCTGTCAAGGACTGTGTGGTGGCTGTCTGTGCACCAGTCTCCCCACGTTAAACAAAATCACGCACAGGCGTCCTCCAACCCTGGAGACACCCATGGTCAGCCATGACCGAGAGGGGCCTAAGAAAGACTTGGTACATTGCACTGCACAAAGACCTACGTGTTATCATTCCAATTGAGAATCCACTTACCATGGGATCATTATCATTTGATATTAGGATTTTTGTGGAAATGGTAACTTTTTTTCAACAGTAGATTTTATATTCAGAGGTTTTCACGTATTACATTTTGGATGCTAAATTGAAAAGTACAACACTGGAACAGGCCCTTCGATCCATAATGTCTGTGCCGAACATGATGCCAAATTAAACTAATCTCCTCTTCCTGTACATGATCCATAGCTCTTTATTTCCTGCGTATCCATATGCCCATCTAAATGCCCCTTAAATGCCACTATTGTATCTGCTTCCACCACCACCCCAGGCAATGCGTTTCAGTCATCCACCAATCTCTTTATAAAATAAAACTTTATCCCACACATTTCTTTTAAACCTTCCCCCTATGACCTTAAAGCTATGCCCTTTAGTCTTTGACATTTCCACCCTGGGAGAAAAGTCCTGATGGACTACCTTAACTATGCCTCTCATAGTTTTATATACTTCATAAGATCATAAGTGATAGGAGCTGAATTAGACCATTCGGCCCATCAAGTCTACTCTGCCATTCAATCATGGCTGATCTATCTCTCCCTCCCAACCCCATTCTCCTGCCCTCCCCATAACCTCTGACACCTGTACTAATCAAGAATTCTATCAGCTCGTCCTTCAACCGCTGACACTCCAGAGCAAGCAATCCAAGTTTAAAGAGTGAGAAAGGAGGGACAGTAATTAGATTAAAAACAACAGCAGGAGTTGTGTTTGTGATTAATATAAACAGAAGTTTGGCGGGACATGCGGTGCTGAAGAGGAACAATCCTGAAGATGAAGGGCACAGTTGGTATGTAAGATGAACTGACTGCATTTGTCAGCAATAGATCAGTGGTGGCTATGCATTGTTTATGGGGAAATTAAATCTGTTCAAGCACTGAATTCAACCTTCTGTCTCTGCTTCTTGGAAACGTACTCTCTTCCTTGGGCTTTGGAGGACTGAAGCATGTAACAGGGAAGGATAGGGTGGGGAATTGAAAATGAGGAAGAGTTGGTTAAATTTGGACATTTAGGCCATTTTGTCAGCTATTATCTTGGGCCAAAAGTAAAATCAGAAAATGTCCTGACATCTAAGGCTCACCTTCTTGATGATTAACACATTTAACCTTCAATGGGTTTCATTTTGAGTATTTTAGTTTTAAAATGTTGTAGAGATTTGCATGCGAGAACAGGATGGAAGGTTCCCCTCCCCCACATTGAAAAGTGCAGCTTCTTTATTATTGCCTGTTGTATTGTAGCCCTGAAGTAACAATTGGAACTGCAACACCTTCGTGAAAATATATTTGTCCATTCAGAAGCTCTAGTGCAGAGTGGTAACCATATGGAGGTATATACAATTACAGAGGTAAAGAGGTGAGTAGCTCAATAGCAACAGGCAATCTAAAAGTAGAGAGCATAGGTTTATGGTGAGAGGGGAATTATTAATAAGGACCCATGGAGCAAATGCTTCATGCAGGAGATGGTATGTACACAGATCAAGCTGCAGTAGAAGTGGTAGAGGTGGGTACAATTTTACAATTAGAAGACACTTGGACAGGTTCCTGGATAGGAAAGGTTTGGAGGGATATGGGCCAGGAGCAAGCAAGAGGGACTAGCTCGGTTAGGCAACTCGATCGGCATGGATGAGTTAAGGCAAAGGCCTGTTTCCATGCTGTGTGACTCTCATAGTAAAGAGTAATTTCAGGAATGTTTGTTTATGCATCTGCAGTGCTGACTGCAGCCTTGACCACCGATACCAGGTTTGTGCTGGCTTATGGACCAAAGGGCCAAATAAGGCCAACAATTGTGGGCACATTCTGTGTTTAAATTTTTTTGGGGGGTTTTAAGCATGCTGGTTAAATGATGCAAGGTTTCAAAGCAGAGGATCAAAAATGGAAAGAGTGAAAACTACATAACAAATCTGTAAATAATGAAAAACAACATGTGGTTCATCTGAAGCTTTCAGTATTATGTTATGAGAGAGCAGTGAGACAGCTGCTGAATATCGAGTACGTTCCCACTCCCACTCCCACCACTGCAACTAGAGAGTGGCAGCTCACTATGTCTGGGTCTGCTGCTCCCCATAGCAAGGGAAGAAGATGGCAGGAATGACTACCTGGGTTAATTGTGTGTATTACTTTATGGCTGCTTGGAACCTAAGATCTCTGCCCCATCCCCATCGACTCTAAGACGCAACAGAATTTAGGGGTTTGGGTGCTGCCGAGTAGATGATCAGATTTACTGTGGGCCCTCACGATAAAATTCACCTCAGCCGCAACTCTGACATGACAATAAACAAAACTGAACTGAAGGCTGCTGCTGTTTCATGGATACAGGTTGTGAAGATGGAGTTTTGATGTAGGAGTGGATGGTGGACAGAAGCAGAGAAGCTGCAGATAGTTCTTTGCAGATAATTATAATTTAATTGCTAATGCCTTAAGTGGCTTGCAAAAGTATTCATACCCCTTGAACTTTTCCACATTTTGTCACGTTACAACCACAAACGTAAATGTATTTTATTGGGATTTTATGTGATAGACCAACACAAAGTGGCGCATAATTGTCAAGTGGAAGGAAAATGATACAAGGTTTTCAAATGTTTTTACAAATAAAAAACTGAAAAGTGTCGCGTGCAAAAGTATTCAGCCCCCTTTACTCTGATACCCCTAAATAAAATCCAGTGCAACCAATTGCCTTCAGAAGTCACCTAATTAGTAAATAGAGTCCACTTGTGTGTAATCTAATCTCAGTATAAATACAGCTGTTCTGTGAAGGCCTCAGAGGTTTGTTAGAGAACATTAGTGAACAAACAGCATCATGAAGCCCAAGGAACACACCAGACAGGTCATGGATAAAGTTGTGGAGAAGTTTAAAGCAGGGTTAGGTTATAAACAAATATCCCAAGCTTTGAACATCTCACGGAGCACTGTTCAATCCATCATCCGAAAATGGAAAGAGTATGGCACAACTGCAAACCTACCAAGACATGGCCGTCCACCTAAACTGACAGGCCGGGCAAGGAGAGCATTGATCAGAGAAGCAGCCAAGAGGCCCATGGTAACTCTGGAGGAGCTGCAGAGATCCACAGCTCAGGTGGGAGAATCTGTCCACAGGACAACTATTAGTCGTGCACTCCACAAATCGGGCCTTTATGGAAGAGTGGCAAGAAGAAAGCCATTGTTGAAAAAAAGCCATAAGAAGTCCCGTTTGCAGTTTGCCACAAGCCATGTGGGGGACACAGCAAACATGTGGAGGAAGGTGCTCTGGTCTGATGAGACCAAAATTGAAGTTTTTGGCCTAAATGCAAAACGCTATGTGTGGCGGAAACCTAACACTGCACATCACCCCGAACACACCATCCCCACTGTGAAACATGGTGGTGGCAGCATCACGCTGTGGGGATGCTTTTCTTCAGCAGGGACAGGGAAGCTGGTCAGAGTTGATGGGAAGATGGATGGAGCCAAATACAGGGCAATCTTGGAAGAAAACCTGTTAGTCTGCAAAAGACTTGAGACCGGGGCGGAGGTTCACCTTCCAGCAGGACAACGACCCTAAACATATAGCCAGAGCTACAATGGAATGGTTTAGATCAAAGCATATTCATGTGTTAGAATGGCCCAGTCAAAGTCCAGACCTAAATCCAATTGAGAATCTCTGGCAAGACTTGAAAATTGCTGTTCACAGACGCTCTCCATCCAATCTGACTGAGCTTGAGCTATTTTGCAAAGAAGAATGGGCAAAAAATTCGGTCTCTAGATGTGAAAAGCTGGTAGAGACATACCCCAAAAGACTTGCAGCTGTAATTGCAGCGAAAGGTGGTTCTACAAAGTATTGACTCAGGGGGGCTGAATACTTTTGCACGCCACACTTTTCAGTTTTTTATTTGTAACAAAATTTGAAAACCATGTATCATTTTCCTTCCACTTCACAATTATGCACCACTTTGTGTTGGTCTATCACATAAAATCCCAATAAAATACATTTACGTTTGTGGTTGTAATGTGACAAAGTGTGGAAAAGTTCAAGGGGTATGAATACTTTTGCAAGCCACTGTAAATACGCTGACCCTTTCACAGGTAACTTTAGCTTTACATCTTAAAGTTTCAATAAGCCTGTATTTTATTTTTCAAAAAAACTTTAACTTCTAGTGGGGATGTGTGGTAGTGATTGTGCGGAGTGTTTTGGAAATATCATTACCTTCCCGTGTACAGAAATGAACTTGAAGTCCTGCTGAGGGTTTTCTGTTTTCTAATTCTCTGTTTTTGTCTCTTTTGTTTCTCTGTCTTTAGTTCTTATTATGTTTCCTTTGAGCCAGCCATGTGCTGGTGTCTCCACCCACCACCTGGGCCACAACAGTGATGTAGTGGGTGGGGAATTTTGTGAGGAATTTAATTGCAACGTGTGCTCATTCCTTTGCTTGGCTTTCAGAAACAACGATGGATGTGAGGGGAATTTGTGACACTAATTTTAAACAATCATTTGAACCCAATGCCTGTAGCAAAGTTTAAAAGACCATGTTCTAAAACTAGGTCAGTCTACAACTAGAAGACATTGATTACTTTCACGAGAGAGGTACTCATAAATATCGGACATACGGTACCTCCAAACATCGTTCCAGATTTCTCTCACTTGGACATACTCGTCGGCGGGGCTGTGGCTGCGTTCAAGGTCTTGAGACGGAGGAGGACCCATGGGAAGCGCTCTGGAACACTCACCCGACTCCAGCGACGAGGATCACGCACACCACTCCCGAGCATATTCCTGGCAAACGTATGTTCTCTCAATAACAAAGTGAACGAACTGCAACTCCTGCACCAGACAAACAAGGACTTCTCCGTGACCCCACCACTCGCCACATCTTCCCATCTCCCCCCATGTCTGCCTTCCGCAAAGACCGCTCCCTCCGTAACTCCCTTGTCAATTCTTCCCTTCCCTCCCATACCACCCCCTCCCGTCCCCTGGTACTTTCCCTTGCAACCCGCAAGAGATGCAACACTTGTCCCTTCACCTACCCCCCTCGACTCCATTCAAGGACCCAAGCAGTCGTTCCAGGTGTGACAGAGGTTCACCTGCATCTCCTCCAACCTCATCTATTGCAGCGCCGCTGCTCTAGAATGCCAGCTGATCTACATCGGTGAGACCAAGCGGAAGGCTTGGCGATCGTTTCGCCGAACACCTCCGGTCGGTCCGCAATAACCAACCTGACCTCCCGGTGGCTCAGCACTTCAACTCCCCCCTCCCATTCCATATCTGACCTCTCTGTCCTGGGTCTCCTCCATGGCCACAGCGAGCAACACCGTAAATTGGAGGAAATGCACCTCATATTCCGCTTGGGCAGGTCTACATCCTGGGGGCTTGAACATTGAATTCTTCCCCAATTCTGCTAGCCCTTGCTGTCCCCTCCCCTTCATCAGCCATCTGGTTGTCTCCCTCCCCTCCCCCAGCCCTCGGGCTCCTCCTCCGCCTTTTTTCCTTTTTTCCTTTCTTCTCCCCACCCCCTATCAGTCTGAAGAAGGGTTTCGGCCGAAACGTTACCTATTTCCTTCGCTCCATAGATGCTGCTGCACCCGCTGAGTTTTCTCCAGCATTTTGTGTACCTTCTCTCGAGCCGCTGCCTTGTGCTTCACCGAGTCCTGGCTGTGTGTCGACCCCTGCAACTGGCTGGCTTCAAACTTCACAGAGCGGACCGCGAAGTGGAGCCAGCGGGGAAATCAAGAGGTGGTGGAATATGCTTCTATACCAACCAAGGACTAGTGCAGCGACATCATGGTACTGTCAAATTTCTGCTCTCCTAACCTAGAATCCTTCTTTATAAACTGCAAACCCTTCTACTCTCTGAGGAATTTAACTCCTTTATTCTCGCTGGAGTTTGCATCCCTCCCCCCCCCCCCCATGCCTGCGTACGTGAGTCGCAAACGCAACTCGCTGACCGGGTACTGAGGGGTAGAGAATGACTTCCCGGACTCCATGGTCATTGTTTTGGGGGACTTTAACAAAGCTAACCTCAGCCGTGACCTTTCCAAAGTACAGACTTCATGTTACCTGCCCCACCAGAGGGGAGAGAACACTTGACCACTGTTACACATCAATCAAGAACGCATATCGCTCTGTTCCCCGGGTAGGTCTGGGTCTCTCTGATCATTGTCTAGTTCATCTTATTCCGACCTACAGGCAGAAACTAATATCTGCTAAGCCTGTAGTCAGAACAACGAAAAGGTGGACAAGCGAGGGCATTGAGAACCTTCAATCCTGCTTTGACTGCACGGATTGGAATGTGTTCGGGGAAGCAACCACAAGCCTCGATGAGTATACAGACACTGTATCATCATATGTCAGCTTTTGTGAGGACAGTTGCATTCCAACTAGGACCCCGGACCTGGTTCAACAACAACAAGCCCTGGTTTACTGCAGAACTCCGACAGCTCCGACAGTCTAAAGAGGAAGCCTGCAGGAGCGGGGGATGCAGACCTCTACAGGCAGGCCAAGTACAAGCTGAGAAGAGGAATCAGAGCTTGCCAAGGAAAGGTACTCTGAGAAGTTGAGGAGCAAGTTCTCAGCTAGTGACTCTTCTTCAGTTTGGAAGGGCTTACAAGAAATCACCAGCTACAAGAGGAAAACCCCCCGCTCTTTGGACAATCGTCAGCTGGCCAATGACCTGAATGAGTTCTACTGCAGGTTTCACAAGCAGAACCGTAACCCTGGTACCCCCTCCCCCAACAAACACGGCCAGACCCCAGTCTGCAAAGAATGGACCCTTCTGCACCCCACTACTTCCCCATTCACCACTTCACACCTACTTAAAGCAAGACTCCAGTCTGAAAAGACTGGACCATTTCCCACCTCAACCAACACTTCACACCCCACTCACCGCCTGACCTCAGTCTGCAAAGACTGGACCCTTCTACACCCACTCCTCCCCATTTACCACTTCATACATATTTAAAGCAAGACTCCAGTCTGAAAAGACTGGACCATTTCCCACCTCAAACCAACACTTCACACCCACTCACCGCCTGACCCCAGTCTGAAAAGACTGGACCCTTTCCCACCCACCCCTCTGCAATCACCACATCACACCCAATTACCCATCCCCTCCATGCTGCACAACATCACTTCTCCATCATCAACAATAAAAATAGAGGTGGAGAGGCTTTTCAGAAGACAGAAAAGGCGGGGAAATCTCCAGGACCGGACAATGTTTCCCCCTCTACTCTACAGCTCTGTGCCGAACAACCTGGCACCGGTCTACACAGACATTTTCAACCTGCAAACCTGTACTGTCCCTGCCTGCTTCAAAGTCTCCACTATTGTCCCTGTACCCAAAACGGCAAGGATTACTGGTCTTAATGACTACAGCCCTGTCGCACTGATATCTGTAGTCCTAGAGGACCTATGCGAGGATTTTGTTTGTTGATTTTAGCTCTGCATTTAACACCATTGTGCCCAGAGCTACTACACTCCAACCTTTCCGAGTTGACTGTGCCTGAACCCCTCTGTCGGTGGATCACCAGCTCCCTGACAGACGGGAAGCAGCATGTGAGGTTGGGAAAGCACATCTCGGTACCCGCAATACACTCAGCATAGGAGCACCGCAAGGCTGCGAACTCTCCTCTCTTCCTCTACTCTCTCTACACCAACGACTGCACCTCCCACTGACTCCTCTGTCAAGCTTCTCAAGTTTGCGGATGACACGACCCTGATTGGACTGATCCATGATAGGGAAGAATCTGCCTACAGACAGGAAGTGACACAGCTGGTGTCCTGGTGCCATCGCAACAACCTGGAGCTCAATGCCCTTAAGACAGTGGAATTGATTGTAGACTTTAGGAGAGCTCCCCCTCCCCTCACCCCACTCAACATCAACAACACCACAGTCACATCTGTGGCGTCTTTTAAGTTCCTGGGAACCATCATCTCAAGGACCTTAAGTGGGGGGCTACCATCGACACCACAGTCAAAAAAGGCACAACAGAGGATGTACTTCCTGCAGCAGCTGAGGAAGCACAATCTGCCACAGGCAATGATGGTCCAATTCTATACGGCCATCGTAGAGTCTGTCCTCACCTTCTCCATCATGGTCTGGTTTGGCTCAGCCACCAAGCACGACACCTGGAGGCTGCAGCGAATAGTCCGATCATCTGAGAAGATTATTGGCTGCAACCTTCCCTCCATTGATGAACTGTACACTGCAAGGGCCAGGAAGCGAGCGGGTAAGATCATTTCTGACCCCTCTCACCCTGGCCACAAACTCTTTGAATCACTTCCCTCTGGAAGGCGACTCCGGACTGTCAAAGCTGCCACAGCCAGACATAAAAACAGCTTTTTTCCATGAGTAGCAGCTCTACTCAATAACCAAAAATCTGTAGCCTCCTTTTGCTCTGGTATTTTATTTAATTCACATATTTAATCAATAATGTTTTATTATTAATGTTTAATGTTTTATTTATCTTTCTTAACTGTCACTATGTCATGTTGTCACTCGTGGGCAGAGCACCAAGGTAAATTCCTTGTATGTGAATACTTGGCCAATAAACTTATTCATTCTTATTCATTCATTTAAGTTCATTGGGATAGCTTTAAAAGGGACCCAAGGGTGGTGTGATTGAAGATGTGAACAGGTGGGCCACATTGGTGCTTGAGCAGAAGTTATTTGTTAGTTTACTATCGGTTTACTTTGTTATTGTCTGTGAAACGAGGTACAGTGGAAAGCTTTTGTTTGCATGCTATCCAGTTAAAGAACAGACTACACAGTGCCCTCCATAATGTTTGGGGAAAAAGACACATAATTTATTTATTTGCCTCTGTACTCCACAATTTGATATATGTAATAAAAAATGACGTTGTTAAAGTACACATTGTCAGATTTTATTAAAGGGTATTTTTATACATTTTGGTTTCATCATGTAGAAATTGCTGCTGTGTTTATACATAGTACCCCCATTTCAGGGCACCATAATGTTTGGGACACACAGCTTCACAGATGTTTGTAATTGCTCAGGTGTGTTTAATTGCCTCCTTAATGCAGGTATAAGAGAGCTCTCAGCACCTAGTCTTTCCTCCAGTCTTTCCATCACCTTTGGAAACTTTTATTGCTGTTTATCAACATGAGGAGCAAAGTTGTGCCAATGAAAGTCAAAGAAGCCATTATGAGACTGAGAAACAAGAATAAAACTGTTAGAGACATCAGCCAAACCTTAGACGTACCAAAATCAACTGTTTGGAACATCATTAAGAAGAAAGAGAGCACTGGTGAGCTTACTAATTGCAAAGGGACTGGCAGGCCAAGAAAGACCTCCACAGCTGATGACAGAAGAATTCTCTCTTAGAAAGAAAAATCCACAAACATCTGTCCGACAGATCAGAAACACTCTTCGGGAGTCAGGTGTGGATTTGTCAATGACCACTGTCCGCAGAAGACTTTATGAACAGAAATACAGAGGCTACACTGCAAGATGCAAACCACTGATTAGCTGCAAAAATAGAATGGCCAGGTTACAGTTTGCCAAGAAGTACTTAAAAGAGAACCACAGTTCTGGAAAAAGGTCTTGTGGACAGATGAGATGAAGATTAACTTATATCAGAGTGATAGCAAGAGCAAAGTATGGAGGAGAGAATGAACTGCCCAAGATACAAAACATACCACCTCATCTGTGAAACACTGTGATGGGGGTGTTATGGCCTGGGCATGTATGGCTGCTGTAGGTGCTGGCTCACTTATCTTCATTGATGATACATTGATGATGCTGGTAGTAGCATAATGAATTCTGAAGTGTAGAGACACATACTATCTGCTCGTTCAAACAAATGCCTCAAAACTCATTGGCCGGCGGTTCATTCTACAGCAAGACAATGATCCCAAACATACTACTAAAGCAACAAAGGAGTTGTTCAAAACTAAAAAATTGTGAATTCTTGAGTGGCCAAGTCAATCACCCGATCTGAACCCAATTGAGCATTCCTTTTATATTCTGAAGAGAAAACTGAAGGAGCCTAGCCCCCAAAACAAGCATAAGCTAAAGATGGCTGCAATACAGGCCTGGCAGAGCATCACCAGAGAAGACACCCAGCAACTGGTGATGTCCATGAATCGCAGACTTCAAGCAGTCATTGCATGCAAATGATATGCAAAAAAATACTAAACATGACTACTTTCATTTGCATGACATTGCTGTGTCCCAAACATTATGGAAATGGGGAGGACTATGTATAAACAATGCTGTAATTTCTACATGGTGAAACTAAAATCTATAAAAATGGCCTTTATTGAAATCTGACAATGTGCACGTTAACCACATGTGATTTTTTTCTATTACAAATCTCAAATTGTGGAGTACAGAGGCAAATAAATAATGGGTCTTTGTCCCAAACATTATGGAGGGCACTGTACATGGATACAATCAAGCTGTCCACAGTGCCCAGATAAAGGATAAAGGGTGCAGCATTTAGTGCAAGACAAAGTCCAATTAAAGATAGTTCAAAGTTCTCAATGAGCCGGATGGAAGTTCAGGACCGCACTCTAGCTGACGAGAGGACGGTTCAGGTGTCTGATAACAGCTGGGAAGAAACTATCTCTGAAATCTGGAGATGTGCATTTTCAAACTTCTGTTACTCTTGCCTGATGGGAGAGGGGAGAAGAGGGAATGAAAGGAGTGAGACTGGTCCTTGATTATGCTGGTGGCCTTGTCGAGGTAGTGTGAAGTGTAGATGGAGTCAATGGAAAGGAGGTTCGGTCTGGGCTATGTCCACAACTCTGCGATTTGTTACAGTATTGGATCCCAAACTATGTTGTGATGCATCCTGATAAAATACTTTCTACAGCACATCTATAGAAGTTGGTGTGGGTTGTTGAGAATCTTGCTTATTGAGAGGAAGAGCAATGAGGCTCAGATCTATGAGCATTATAACGAGTTGCTTGGATGTATTCTGGAATGGTGGACACCTGTGGGCATTGTGAACAAGCGAGCACATATTGATGCACTGTGCCCTACCACTGATCATCAGATGGCGAGTGCTTAAATCCTCAGAGCTGCAGCCCATGCTGCCCATAATGAGCCTAAAAGATTGGTGAGAAAGTTTACACGTGTCTCGCCTTCATTGTCCCAGTAATGTTTCCTATGTTCAGAGGTAATGCTGACATACACTGAACGTGCAGTGTACACCTTTGCATTAACCAGGTGGAACTGGGATGGGCTAGATGCTGTCATGGTTGGTAGTTCCACATCTTGTCGTGGATGTGGCGGCAATCTTGCAGTAATTGGCCAGTTTTGCTTTTGCATCTCTCAGGGGTCTTCTCCAGCTTAGAAAAGGCTGTATCCTGAAGCCCAAAGAGATGCTTGCATTTTGATGAATTTTCTGAACTTGGTCAGTAATGGCCCACTATACATACATTAGGGTTAGAAGTAGTTCTTCATTTTCTTGCTCCCACCACTTCCAGCAGAAATGTTTGTCGTGGAGTAATGGCGTGTCATGGTTTGACAGTCAGAACGCATGGAGGGAGGTTTTGATACCTGATAGTGACTAGTGGGACCATTGGCAGGTGTGGCAGAGCTTTCAGAATTCTTTAGAAACTATTTCTGATGCACAAAGATCAAGTTTCATTTTTTTCTGAAAGCAGATATAGTAACTAGAGGAAGTCAGGTTGAAACTCCAGGAATGTAGAACTAGAAGGATTATCATGAGGAAGCAGAAGGCAGGGCAAAGGCAAAAGTTAGCTCTATTAATCTATTCATAGAAACTAG
>CM075982.1:36929093-36939093 GCA_038087875.1 Malacoraja senta | reverse complement strand
GCCTTCTGTGGCAGAGAATTCCACAGATTCACAACTCTCTAGGTGAAAAAGTTTTTCCTCATCTCAGTGCTAAATGGCATACCCTTTATTCTTAAACGGTGACCCCTGCTTCTGGACTCCCCCAACATCGGGAACATTTTTCCTGTGTCTTCCCTGTCCAATCCTCTAGGAATGTTATATGTTTCTATAAGATTCCCTCCCATCCTTCAAAATTCCAGCGAATATAAGCTCAGTCGACCCAATCTTTCATCATATGTCAGTCCCGCCATCCCGGGAATTAATCTGGTGAACTTACGCTGCACTCCAAGACTTTCAGCCCAGAGACATTAGGTTAGACGAACTAGGTGCTAATATCTGACAATGGGAGTGTGTTGGGGGTCACCTGAAATGAACGGAATTGGAAGTCTGCCGGGTACCACCCGCTGCGTGTAGACCTGGGGGACCCCCCAAGGGGCCAAAAAATGGGTGCTAAATAGATGGGTGAGGTACCACTTGAAACCACCACCACGGTGTGCTCACTACCACGTTTATATCAACAACACAAACGGCAGACATTTTTCCCGCTGCAAAAGGCCCGCCAGACCCCCCACAAAGGGCCTAAAAAATGGGCTAGCATATAGACGAGCAAGGTACCACTCAAAAGTTGAGTTCATAGAGTACAAAATGTGTTACGCCAGACAAATAGTCCCCTGCACCACAGGTACCAGACACCCCCAAAATGGACACCCTAGACCCTGCTGTCCAACTAGGCTAGCCTAGATATTGTGGGTACCAATTGAAACTGAAAATGACCATAGTCAGACCTAAATACCTAGTTTGTCTAACCTAATGTCTCTGGGCTGAAGATCTATCCCTCAATAGCAATAATGTCCTTCCTCAAATTAGGAGATCAAATTTACACACAATACTCCAGGTGCAGTCTCACCAGGGGCCTATACAACTGCAGCAGGACCTCCTTGCTCCTAAACTCAAATCCTCTCGCAATGAAGGCCAACATGCCATTAGCTTTCTTCACTACCTGCTGTACCTGCATGCTTACTTTCAGTTTACTGACGTACAAGCACACCCAGGTCTCGTTGCACCTCCCCTTTTCCTAATCTGACACCATTCAGATAATAATCTGCTTTCCTGTTCTTGCCACCAAAGTGGATAACCTCACATTTATTCATATTATACTGCATCTGCCAAGCTTCTGCCCACTCACCCAACCTATCCAAGTCACTCTGCAGTCTCATAGCATCCTCCTTGCAGCTCACACTGCCAGCCAACTTTGTGTCATCCGCAAACTTAGAGATGTTACATTTAATTCCCTTGTCTAAATCGTTAATATATATTGTAAACAACTGGGGTCCCTGCACTGAGCCTTGCGGCACCCCACTAGTCACTGCCTGCCATTCTGAAAAGGACCCGTTAATTCCCACTCTTTGCTTCCTGTTGCCAACCAGTTCCCTATCTGTGTCAATATTCTACCCCCAATACCATGTGCTCCAGTTTTGCCCACTAATCTCTTGTGTGGGACCTTGTCAAAGGCTTTTTGAAAGTCCAGATACACCACATCCACTGGCTCTCCCTTATCCATTCGACTTGTTACATCCTCAAAAAATTCCAAAGATTAGTCAAGCATGATTTCCCCTTCATAAATCCATGCTGACTTTGACCGATCCCATCACTGCTTTCCAAATGCGCTGCTATAACATCTTTAATAATCTACTCCAGCATCTTCCCCACTATCGATGTAAGGCTGCTAACTGGTCTATAATTTCCCGTTATCTCTCTCCCCCCTGTCTTAAAAAGTGGAGTTACATTGGCTACTCCCCAGTCCACAGGAACTGATTCAGAGTCGAGCGAACATTGGAAAATGATCACCAATGCATCCACGATTTCTAGGGCCACCTCCTTGAGTACTCTGGAATGCAGATAATCAGGCCCTGGAAGATTTATCTGCCTTCAGTCCCAACAGTTTACCCAACACCATTTTCTGATTAATATGGATTCCCTTCAGTTCCTCCCTCCCACTCGATCCTCGGTTCCCTAGTATTTCCAGGAGATTGTTTGTGTCTTCCTTAGTGAAGACAGAACCAAAGTACTCGTTTAACTGTTCTGCCATTTCCTTGTTTCCCACTATAAATTCACCTCTCTGACTGTAAGGTCCTCTTCACTAATCTTTTCCTTTTTACATACCTAAAGAAACTTACAGTCAGTTTTTATATTGCAAGCTTTCTTTCAGTGCTCTTTTCCCCCCTCTTAATTAACCCCTTTGTCCTCCTCTGTTGAGTTCTAAATTTCTCCCAGTCTTCTGGTTTGTTGCTTCTGGCCAATTTATATGTCTCTTCCTTGGATTTAACACTACCCTTGACTTCCCTCGTCAACCACGGTTGAGCCACCTTCCTAGTTTTATTTTTTCGCCAGAAAGGGATGAACAATTTCTGGAGTTCATCCATGCGGTCTTTAAATCTTTGCCATTACATCTCCACTGTTAACCCTTTAAGTATAATTTGCCAGTCTATCCTAGCCAATTCCCATCTCATACCTTCAAAGTCTCCTTCATTCAAGTTCAGGACCCTAGTCTTGGATTTAACCGTGTCACTCTCCATCTTAACGCAGAATTCCACCATATTATGGTAATTCAGTGCTTCCGCACGTCAAAAACAAATCCTTAAATAGAATCCCAAATTACCTGGAATTTGATGGTATTTCCTGAAATTAAAAAAAATGCTTCCTGCGTGCGATTTGTTGTTGTTTTTTTTTCGCAGACACACGTTAACAACACAAAGAAGAACAAGGCAAAACAGATCTATGTAACGACACTGTATCTGCCTGCTTCTGTTACTCACTTGTACAGTGTTATGCAAGGCAGCTTTCATTGCCTCCAACAGCTTTCGTTGTATTCGTTTTATCAACCTGCTCTCATGTCTGTCTCTGCTCCCTCTCCCTCCAACTCTCCCTCCCTCCCTCCCTTTCTCCCTCTCCCTCCCTTTCTCACTCTCTCCCTGCCCCTCCTCTCTCTCCCTCCCTCCCCCTTTCCCTCCCTCTCTTCATCCCTCCCTCCCCTCTCTCCCTGCCCTCTCTCTCCCTCCCTCCCTCCCCCTCTCTCCCACCCTCTCTCCCTCCCTCCCTCTCTCTCCCTCCTCCCTCCATCTTTCTCCCTCCATCTTGTACACTGCCTCCATCTTGTACACTGCCCCCCCTCTTTCTCCCCCTCTCTCTCCCTCCCCTCTCCCTCCTCTCCCTCTCTCCACCCATCCCTCCCGGCCGCTTGAGCCCACCCACCGTTCTGTAAGATCAAGGCCAATCCCAATGTAATTGCAATCCCACTGCCCACTGGTAACTTTTCACCACTAGGCTTATCCAGAATTCTACCACTGCCTGAAAATTAATCAAAGGTTCAACTTCCACTGAGAAACAGAATTCCAAAGATTCATTGTAAAACAAGAATTTTCCTGAACAGTCTGTGACCCATAGCGTTATGTTTAAAGCCCATAGTGCTGCGTTTAAAGCCCATAGCACTGCAGTCAGCAGCGCTATATTTAGAACCCATAGCGCTGCAGCCGACAGCTCTTTGTTTAAATTCCCACGCGTTAAATTTAAACCTTTGAGCGCCAAACCGGCAGTGCTGTGTGTATTACTTTTACACCCCTTCGAGGGCCGAATGCGAAAATTTGCCAAAATGATTCAATTTCCCTAAAATTACCCGAAGACAACCAGAATTTCCCAAATTTCGGGTAATTTCCTTCAGTGGAAACACTGTGGTCATTGTTGCCCAAGGGGCATTGCACAACAAGATCGCTAACTAATCCTTCCTCATTACACAATACGCAGTCTAGGATGGCCTGCCCTCCAGTCGGTTCCTCTACATATTAGTTTAAAAACCCATCCCATATACATTCCAAGAAATCCTCCTCCTCAACACTGTTACCAATTTGCGTGGCCCAATCTATATGTAGATTAAAGTCACCCATGATGAGCTTCCTTAATTATGGCTTAATAATGGCAAAAAAACGTATACTTAATTCTGGAAAAACGCTCCCACACCAACGATAAAAATGTGGATTTCAAATATGTCCCAATTGTTACACCTCGAAGACATGAGATTCCTCCTAGCAGGCAAATTAGACCATTTCCAAAAGATTTGGTCTCCATTTATCGACCTATTACAAGCATAGGGTGCAACATAACTTTGAAAATAACTGGTTTCAGGACCTGGTGAAGGGTGTGTAAAGATACGAAGTAGGTACATCCCTTTTATCTTATTTTACTTTCTTATATCTTCTGTTCTCTATTTTTCTCTTTCTTTTCCTTTGGTTTTCTTTTTAACTCTTTCTCGTGTTTTACGTTTCTACGGGTTTCTCCTGATCACTCTTTCACGCACTTACTATCTTATCTAACTTTCTCTATTCTTCTCCTTCTTAAAGTTTTAAACAAGAAGTGGTACAGGAAATGTGTTATGTTATTTTTGGCTTATATCACTAATGTACATTACTTCTAATAAATAAAATATTTAAAAAAAAAAAAAGTCACCCATGATAACTGCTGCACACATCCCTAATTTCCTGCTTGATGCTATCCCCAACCTCACTACTGCATTTTAGTCTGTATACAACTCCAACAAGCATTTTCTGCCCTTGGCTATTTCGCCAGTTCTACCCATACCGATTGTACAGCACCCAAGCTAATGTCTCTCCTTGCTATTGCATTAACCTCATCTTTAACCAGCAATGCCACCCCACCTCCTCTTCCTTTCTGTCTATCCTTCCTGAATATCGAATACCCCTGCATGTTTAACTCCCAGCCTTGGTCATCCTGGAGCCATGTCTCCGTAAATCCAACTATATCATATCCCTTAACTACTAACTGCGTATTCAATTCAACCACCTTATTTCGAATGTTCATCGCATTAAGGCACAAAGCTTTCAGGCTAGTTTTCCTTATCTCCCTTCTACCTTTTGCTTCTGTCCTCCTTTTATGGCCCTCTGTCTGCTTGCATTGGGTCCTATCCCCCTGCCCTGTTTAAACGTGACCTTTCTTAAACTCTCTTTCCCGTTAGTTGCATGGATACGCTTCCACGTTGTTGACCCCCCCCACTGTTTAGTTTAAACCCACCCATGTAGCACTAACAAACCTGCCTCTCTCTGTTCTCTCCTACTTTTCTTCTCTATCCTTTCTCCCACCCCCTTCTCCACCACCGACTCTCCCCACCATTCCAAAAATTGCTGAGAGAAATTATTACTCCTATTACTGCGTGCTTCATCTGTTAAAATATTTCACCAATTTTAATACTTTGTCTGGGTGACTAAGCAGCATATTACCAGTACACGGTGAATCAATTGGTCGGTAGGGACGCTGCGAGACGGCTGCCCTGCCAGCAGCGTGTTAGTCAATTCAACTTTTTTTGGTTTTTTTAGTATGTCCAAATGTTTGTTTTAATGTCTCTCGGTGTGTCTTGTGTGGTGTGTGTGGGGGGGGTGGAGGTAAGTGGGGAACCGCTTTTTCCATGTCACCTCCCTCGCGGCCGAACACCGCCTGCAGTGGCGACAGCGGAGGTTTATGGTCCCGACCACGGGGAAAAATGGAGGAGGACTGACTAAACTTTGAGCCTTCCACCACAGTGATGAATGCTGTGGTGGATGTTTGTGTTAAATTTTTTTATTGTGTATTGTGTGTTCTTTTTTATTGTACCGCTGCTGGCAAATTCATTTCACTGCACTTCATTGTGTATGTGACGAAATAAATATGACTATTGACTGTTGGTCCACAAATGTTGGGAGCAGATGAGTGCTATGAGGACTGTGCATGAGTTGGCCACTAGGAGGTGTATGTGAGCAGTGATTGTTAAACACAAGCATGTTTTATACAGCTGCAGCTGGACTCGTATAAATGCCATTAACCTGAGGGAACAATACGTTAAAAAATAGACCTTGTTTCTTGAACATCAACATATAGGCGGTGATGTCCTAATAAAGGCTCCGATGTGCAGTCACATGAGAATTAACCCTTCAATATACATCAGAGTAGAACAAACTGAAAAAAATAGTCAAATATCCATTCGGAGATTAATGAGAGATCTAAGTGAAGAAGTTTATGAAATAATTTTCTATGTACTCAGAACTTTAAGGAAATAAATAATTCAGAATCCAATCAAGCTAGCTAACTTTTGTGAAGTCGTACAGCATGGTGACAGGCCTAACTGTCCCGCCCACCAAATCTACTCCCATCTACACAAATCCTACATGAATCCCACTTTACTTCCTACACTCTCATCAACTGCCCGCCGAGATTCCACCACCATCATCTAGGTGGTGCAGACAGTAGTCTTGCTGCCCCACACCTCAAGTGACCAGGTTTAACCTGACTTCTGGTCTGTGACGAGTTTGTATGTTCTCTCTGTGACTTGTGGGTTTCCTCCGGATGCTCCGGTTTCCCCACCTTGGCAGAGACACGCCAGTTGGTTGGGTAATTTACCGTAGTGTAGGTAGGTGGTAGAATATGGGACTAGACATGAATGTAGGGGAGAATAGGTCACAGGGAAAATTGGGGAATGGGATAGCAGTGTGGGCTGGTAAAGACACAATGGGCCAAATGGCCTAATTTGCAGGGTTCAATAAGTAAGGGTTATATTGATCAAACATTGGGGGTTATCTATTTGGAATGGGTCCTTTTGGAATGGGTCTGATGATGTGAGAAACTCAGAACATCTCTCCTCATCCCAGTTATTTCAGTTTTCGATCCGATGATCTGCAAATGTTTTAAAGTGGACAACAGGAATAGTTGCTAAAGATAAACTAAAGGAAACTAAAGGCACGGTACATGACCAGAGATATCATAGCAGAATAAAAACAATCCTCCACACAAAATTAAAATGGATGCATAACCACAACTAATGTACTCATTATTCATGTATATTGACATAATTCAATTTAAAGCTCTAAAATCGCTTGGGCATGCGTGGCTAGTCTTTTCTCCAAGATTTATAAGAAAAACAGCAATTCCAAAGGAAGCGTGCAACAGTTTGTGATGCTTAACCTATCGTCTAGTTTACTTAGCCAATAAAGCATGGATCTTGGGGTGTAGGAAAGAACTGCAGATGCTGGTTTAAATCGAAGATACACACAAAATGCTGGAGTAACTCAGCGGGACAGACAGCATCTCTGGAGAGAAGGAATGGGTGACGTTTCGGGTCGAGACCCTTCTTCAGACTGAAGTCTGAAGAAGGGTATCGAGTCTGTAGAAGGGTCTCGACCCGAAACGTCACCCATTCCATCTTTCCAGAGATGCTGCCTGTCCCGCTCAATTATGCCATATATAATATATATATATATATATATATATCTCTCTATCATTATAACTCTGATCTTAGATTTGGATTTATTTATTTGTGTCTTTGTGTGTTTGTCTGTGATTCACATATCTTCAAAAACACGAACGGTGAAATTTTTACATATTCCGATAGAGATTTATGCCATGATGCCAAAAGTCGCCTTATCTGAAAATTTGATTCATTGTTTCTTGAGTTATTTATTAAAATTGTTCACAAATCTGAAATCTTTTTTAAAGTTAACGAGCTGATGACGTCACAATGACTCTGCCCCTCGCGGCCCGCTGCGCACTGTTTTCCACGCTTGCGCCGCGGATTGGGTTTGCCGAGAGCAACCGAGAGCTTTGGTCGAAGCATGCCCGCAGCCCGCCCAGACGTCTTCTGCCCAACCTGCGCTCCTTTGGTCAACACACGCTCACCCGCCGCGCCTCAGTTCGTCTCTCTCCCTCCCCTCTCTTCACCCCCTCCCTCCCTCTCTCTCTCTCCCCATCTCTCTCTCCTCCCTCTCTCTCTCTCTCCCTCTCCCCCCCTCTCTCTCCCCCCTCTCTCTCCCCCTCTCTCTCCCCCCCTCTCTCTCCCCTCCTCTCTCTCCCCCCTCTCTCTCCCCCCTCTCTCTCCCCCCTCTCTCTCCCCCCTCTCTTCCCCCCTCTCCCCTCCCCCTCCTTCTCTCCCCTCTCTCTTTCTCCCCCCCTCTCGCTCTCTGTCTCTGCCTCCTCTCTCTCTGACCTCACTCTCTATCCCTCCCCTCCTTCTCTAGACATGCCTGCAAGTTGAAGGCTATGCGTCAGTGGATAGAGCAGGGATGGGGTAAAAGGATCCAATGAATAATATTAATATAATATCAAGGGGGGTGGTTAGTGTGTGGGCGGGGGGGGAGGTTAGTGGGTGTGTGTGACGCCGCAGGCTCCCCCCTCCCGCAACCTGCGTTGAGGGGACGGGACCCAACGGGTCCCTCTTGGTCTAGTATACTTATACAACTCTGATCTTGGATGTGTGTGTGTGTGAGTCTACGATTCACATCTCCTCGAAAACATGACGCGCCGCCAGTGAAATTTTTACATATTCCGGTTTACGCCATGATGTCAAAAATCGCCTCATCTGAAAATTTGATGCATTATTTCCCGAGTTATTTATTAAAATTGTTCACAAATCTGAAATCATTTTAAAGGTCAATGAGCTGATGACATCACAATGGATCTGCTCCTCGCGGCCCGTTGTGCACTTTTCCACGCGCTGTGAGTTACATCACCCCGCCCCCCCCCCCCCCCCCCGGCTCGCAATCATTTGGTCGCCGCCCGCTCGCAGTCGGCTTGCACTAGGCCGGCCGTCCGCAGCGGCCGTCCCCGCCCTCAACCCAGTCACCCGCCCTCGGGCTCTGGATTGAAGCCGCTGAACATGCAGTAATTTGGTTGGGCTTCCTAGGTCCCGCGAGGTCACGAGCGCTCCCGAGACCCGCCACCTGCTTGCAGTCGGCCCCGCCCGCTCAGTCCGAGCCTCCCTCTCCCTCTCTCTCCCCCACACTCCCCCTCCCTCCTCTCCCTACCTCCCCCTCCCTCCCTCCCCCCTCTCCCCCTCCCTCCCCCTCCCCCTCTCTCCCCTCCCCCTCTCTCCTCATCTCCCCCCTCTCTCCCTCCTCCCCTCCCCCTGCCCCTCCCCCTCCACTCTCTATCCCTCTCCCCCCTCTCCAACTCCCTCCCCTTCCCCCTCCCACCTCTCTCCCCTCCGCCCCTCTCCTCCCCCTCTCCCTCCCCCCTCTCTCCCCCCTCTCCTCTCCCCCCTCTCCATCCCCCCCAACCCTCCTCTCCACCCCCACTCCCCCTCCCTCCCCCCTCCCTCTCTCCTCCCCTCTCCATACCCCTCTCCCTCTCTCTCTTTCTCTGCCCCTCTCTCTCTGTCTCTGCCCCTCTCTCTCTACCCTCTCTCTCTACATCCCCCCCCTCTCTAGACAAGCCTGTGAGGTGGGGGCTATGCGTCAGTGGATAGGGCGAGGATGGGGTAAAAGGAGCCAATGAATAATATTAATATAATATCAACGGGGGTGGTTAGTGTGTGTGTGACGCCGCAGGACCCCCCCCCCATATACTGTCTGATATGTACACACATACACACACAAACAAACAACAATAGTGCAAAGACAAATCAATGCCCCCAAGTCTATGTAGTTTGGAGCTTATTTGAAGATTGTAGCTTTTAATAGCCTGATGGTTGTAGGGAAGAAGCTGCATCTGAACCTGGATGTTACAGTTTACAGGCTCCTGTGCATTCGTCATGATGGCAGGGGCAAAATGATAGTGTGGTGTGGGTCTCTGATGATGCTGGCTGGCTGCTTTTTTGATGGTGGGATCAATACCTGTGATGGACTGGGCAGTATTCACCAAGTTTTGCAATCTTCTTCCTTCCTGGGTGTTTGAGTTGCCGAACCCGGCCATGATGAAACCAGTCAATCTGCTCTCTACACTGTAGAAGTTCAAGAGAGTTTTTATTGACATACCTCAATCTTCTAAGGAAATGGAGGTGTTGATGGGCTCTCTGTATGATTGCATCAATATGCTGGGTCCAGGAAAGATCTTCAAAAATATGCACGCCCAGGCATTTGCCGTTTCTGACTCTCTCCTCCATCATCCCGTTGTTGAGGACAAGTTTGCGGACCCTTTTCCCTTCCTCTTCCAAAGTCAACAATCATGGTCT
>CM075982.1:36772028-36928893 GCA_038087875.1 Malacoraja senta | reverse complement strand
TAAACAAACAAACACACACACGCACGCACGCACGCACGCACGCACGCATGCACGCACGCACGCACGCATGCACGCACGCACGCACGCACGCACACACACACACACACACACACACACACAGTTTTAAAAGTATATAGATAGAAGATATATATATATATATATGTGTGTGTGTGTGTGTGTGTGTGTGTATACATATATGTATGTGTACACATACACAATACACAAACATATACATACATATATCCATACATAAGCACATACATACATATATACACACAGGTAGACAAAAGTGCTTATTTTGTCTACGTTGCCTATTTCCTTCGCTCCATAGTTGCTCCTGCACCCGCTGAGTTTCTCCAGCACTTTTGACTACCTTCAATTTTCCAGCATCTGCAGTTCCTTCTTAAACACATATATACACACATATGCTCACACGCAAACATACATATATACAGTTTATAAACAATTATCCAAGTTTTATGTACAATGTGAATATCACACTGTGTCAATAAACTAAAACTTAACTGTCATCACAGCCCTTCCTCATTCTTATTCCTCTGGAGAATAATTTGTTTGCACTTCTTAAACTGAGTAATGCTTGTGCTTTGCTTGAGTTCCACATCCAAACCATTCCACAATTTCACCCCACAGATTGAAATACACATACTCTTCGTAGTTATATGAACACAAAGTTTCCATAAATCAAACTTTCTTCTCAAATTACGACCACCCTCCCTGTTAAAGAACATTTTTAATATATATTACCAGGTAGTAAATTATTTCTTGCTTTATACATTATTTGTGCTGTATTAAATTCTACAAGATCTATAAACATCAAAGCATTTGACTTTCAAAACAACAACATTTTGCAGTATGCATAATGGATGTAGGGTGCTTGTGTAAGTGTTGCCCCGTACCTCCACACAGTAATCTAGATATGGCAGTACAAGTGAACAATAAACAATATACAGTGCTTTGTGATTCAGAATGTGTCTTGTTCTTCCCGGACTGCAATGCTCCATGCCAGCTTTGCTCACACATGTTTTATATGAGGTTTCCAGCAGATTTTGTGGTTTAATATCACACCTAGAAATTTATTTTTATATACTCTTTCTATATCAACACCATCTATCCTCACTTACCTGAGCGTATATTTTACAATTTCCAAACCACATAATCTTTGTTTTGTTCAAATTTAATGTTAATTTATTTATGTCAAACCACCTTTTAAATTTTCTCATTTCTGATGTGATCTCCAAAAGCTGCTGTAAATTCTCCCCATAACAAAATATATCAATATTTCTGATATACATATATCATTTATATACAGAATGAACAATTTTGGTCCTAATACTGACCCCTGAGGTACTCCACAAATAATATCCAAGCATGTTAATAGACAATAGGTGCAGGAGTAGGCCCTTCGGCCCTTCGAGCCAGCACCGCCATTCACTGTGATCATGGCTGATCTTCCACTTTCAGTACCCATTCCTGCCTTCTCACCATACCCTCCGACTCTGCTATCTTTAAGAGATCTATCTAACTCTCTCTTGAAAGTATCCAGAGAATTTGCCTCCACTGCCTTCTGAGGTAGAGAATTCCACAGATTCACAACTCTCTGGGTGAAAAAGTTTTTTCCTCATCTCTGTTCTAATGGCCTACCCCTTATTCTTAAACTGTGGCCCCTGGTTCTGGACTCCCCCAACATCGGGAACATGTTTCCTGCCTCTAGCGTATCCAATCCCATTAATAATCTTATATGCTTCAATACGATATCCTCTCATCCTTCTAAATTCCAGAGTATACAAGCCCAGCCGCTCCATTCCATCCACATATGACAGTCCCGCCATCCTGGGAATTAACCTCGTGAACCTATGCTGCACTCCCTCAATAGCTTGAATGTTAATTTATGCTCACCTTAGGACCTATCTTCACAAACTGTTGCCTGTTACTTAAATAGCTTCTCAACCCATTCAACACCACCCCCCTGATACCGTACCTTTCCAATTTTTTATCAAGTAATGTATTGTGATCAATGGTATCAAAAGCTTTTTTTAGATCTACAAATACTCCCATCTGTTTGATCTGAATCCATACTGACTGTCAATCAGCAATTTGTGCTTCTCAATAAATGTGACTAGTCTGTCAGTAAAGAGTTTTTCCAGTATCTTGGAGCATTGGGAAAGTAAAGAAACAGGCCCTATAATTTGTGAAGTTGTGTCTATCCCCAGTTTTGTATAAAGGTATAACTTTTGCAATTTTCATTTTACTTGGGAATTTACCAGTTAGAAACGCCAAGTTAGTGGTTTTGCAATCAATGACTTTCTTGACTATTGTCATCTCAATTTCATTCCAGTCAGCAGAAGTTTTATTCTGACATTTATTTACAATATTCATGATTTTGTTTTCTTCCACTGCTCTAAATAAAAAGTGAGCTTGGATTTATTTCTCCATAATCATCACCAGTCCCCTCTTTGGGTGTCTCTGGATCCTTGATTTTTTTTCTGCCAATTTTGGTCCCACATTTACAAAAAAAATTGTTGAAACCACTAACCACATCATCCATATTATTTATGGTCTTAACATTCTCGATGAAATACTGAGGGCAACGAGTTTCTAGATCCATTTCTAATAATACTGTTTAACACACTCCATATACCTTTAATGTTGTATTTATTTTAATCTAATATTTCATTATAATATTCTTTCTTGCATATCCTCATAATATTAGTGAACTTATTTTTATATGTTTTATATTTCATTTCCACCTTCTTAGCTCTAAACTTTATGAATTCTCTATATAAAGTAATTTTCTTTTTGCAGGCACTTTGCAATCCCTTTGTAATCCATGAAATATCTATATATTTTTGATTTCTATTGTATTGTTTTATTGGACAGTTTTTGTCATACAATGTTGTGAATATTTTTAAGAATGTCAATGTCTTCTTCCTCGTATATTATTCTCTAATCTTGTGATAGTAATTCATTTCTAAATGCATTCATAGATTCTTCCGCCCTCATTCGTTTGTATTTCAGGTTATCGACATTCTTATCCTTCTTATAATTACTGTCATAGATTGCAAAAACTGGCAAATGGTCACTGTTGTCATTTATTAATATCCCGCTCACTGTATTATCCATAACATTTGTGAATATATAATCTATTAGCATGGCACAGTGAGATGTAATTCTGCTTGGTCTAGTGATTTTTGGATCTAAGCTCATGCTATACATTGCATTAATAAACACTTCTGTCATGTTATACTTATTTGGATTTAACAGAACTATGTTGAAAACCTCACAGATGAACATAACCTTTTGAATTGTTTTACCAAATATTTCTTCCATCCAATCCTTAAATATTTCAATATTAGATTCCGGTGCTCTATATATATACAGCTCACAATTACATTTTTCTTCTTTTCCGTACAGATTTCTATTGTGATCCATTCTAGCACATTATCAACCGCTGTTGACATGCTTTCCACCACCTTATATTTGTAGTTTTTATCCATGTACAAAGCCACACCCCCTGCATTCTTGTTCTTCATGTTCATATAATTCAGTTCATATCCAATCAACTCAAAGTCCACATCCTTCTCAGGGCTGATCCAAGTCTGATATAGCTATTATATTGAATGGTTTCTTGAATTGACATATTATCTTTGATGTTTTGGAAGTTGGCATATAGGTTTCTGCTGTTAAAGTGGATAATTGATAATTTAGGATCTGACTTAACCATCATATTAAACTGTTCAACTGTGTAGCAGCAGCAATTGTTGTTGATATTGTTGAAAAAAATATTTTCTGGATCATAATTATTTTCCATATCTTGTGATTTATGTTCGGTATATTCAAAAGTTTTCAAACCCAGTTTATCATATTCTGTCATCCTTGTTATTTGTGGTTCATCATTATCTCCCGACAGAGATAAATGACTTCTTTCAGAACTTGTCATGGTAGTATGTCGTGTATTTATTTAGTCCCTGGTTTTTCCATTACCTTGTGTTGTTCTTTTGGTCTCACTGGTATTTGTCCAATTCCTCCATGACTCTGATGACCAGTACTTTAAGGGCCTGTCCCACTTCCACGACCTTTGCAGGCGACTGCCGGCACCCGTGATAGGACGCCAAAATTTTCAACATATAGAATGACGCTACGACTCTTTGGAGACCTCTCATGACCATAGGAGATCTCTCACGACCATACAGGTGGTGAGAGGTCTCCTATGGTCATGAGAGGTCACCCGCCACATGTCGCCAGGGGTCGCCTGTATGGTCGTGAAAGGTCCCCTATGGTCATGAGAGGTCTCCAAAGAGTCGTAGCGTCTTTCTGGTCGCCGCTGAATTTTCAACGTTGTAAATTTTGGCGACCTATCACGGGTGCCGGCAGTCGCCTGTAAAGGTTGCGTAAGTGGGACAGGCCTTTTAGCCTCTTCAGGTGTTCCATTCAGTTTTATGAAGACTTTGCAGTTTGCCGTCCATGTAGATTGAATCTTCCTCTGCTTTCTCAGGAAGCGTGCCTTTCTGGCTGTTTCAAACGAAGACCGACAAAAAGCTGGAGTAACTCAGCGTGTCGAGACCCGAAAAGTCACCTATTCCTTTTCTCCAGAGATGCTGTCTGACCTGCTGAGATGCTCCAGCTTTTTGTGTCTTTCATCAATGACGTTCCTTCCGTCATAAGGTCGGCAGTGGGGATGTTTATTGGTGATTGCCAAATATTGAATTCTATTTGCAGCCACCTTGAAAATGAATGGTCCCATGTCTGCATGCAGCAAGATCGAGACAACATTCGTTCTGATACATTGGTGACATCCAAGTTCCATGAAATAACCATCTCCAATAAAAACCTTGACATTCAGTGATATCATCATTACTGAGTCCTCCATCAACAGCATCATGAGGTTACCTTTGAATGGGACATAAACTGACCTGCTCCATGAATACTATGGTTGCAAAAGCAGCTCTGAGGCTGGGTATCCTGCAATGATGCCACATTTCATCTCTTTATCTCTTTGCTCTCCAATGTTTCCACCATCTACAAGGCACATGTCTCCACCTGCCCGGATGAATGCAACAACACTTGACACCATCTAGGTCAACTCCAAACCACCTCCTCAGTTTACAGGCAATTATGGATGGACAATGACTGAGAGGATGGACAATGACTATGTTCTATATAATGTTTAAACATTGTTGAAGATCACTGACCTAGAGAGATCACTTCAATCCATCAGGTTAAGGTGGAATCAGGTTAAGGTGGAATATTGTTATACATAGTTTGGAGACCATCTCTAAGGTTCTTCTTCTCATGTCCATCTTGTTACAAATGTTGGCCCCGCTGTCATAGTCCGTCCTGAAAGGACGCAAGCTTCCGGCGACAATCAGTGGGAGCCATCACTTGTCGCAGTAGATGATGGTGGTAGCAGAATTAGCTCAGGATACTTCCAGTTTCCAGCCCCGCGACGTGGACGCTTCTGCTATGGGGCCATCTCTAAGGTGAACCAGTTGTTTCAAATTGACTTTGAATGGCAATGCTGCCAAATCTTTTTTTACAAGACTTGGTTACATTCTGCTGTTTAAGAGACATTAAAAGGTGTGCTGTGGGCCTGTGCATGAAATGATCTATACTACATTTTTCTTGATCTTTGTCCCCTTTGTTCTCTCGATTTCACACCTTGCCCTTCCATATCTCTGTGTCTCATTCTCCCCTTAGTCTGAAGAAGGGTCTTGACCCAAAATGTCACACATTCCTTCTATCCGGAGATGAGACCACACCTGGAGTATTGTGTGCAATTTTGGTCTCCAAATTTGAGGAAGGACATTCTTGCTATTGAGGGAGTGCAGCGTAGGTTCACCAGGTTAATTCCTGGGATGGCGGGACTGTCATATGCTGATAGAATGGAGCGGCTGGGCTTGTACCCTCTGGAATTTAGAAGGAGGAGAGGGGATCATATCAAAACATATAAGATTATTAAGGGTTTGGACACGCTAGAGGCAGGAAACATGTTCCCGATGTTGGGGGAGTCCAGAACCAGGGGCCACAGTTTAAGAATAAGGGGTAAGTCATTTAGAATGGAGATGAGGAAAAACTTTTTCACACAGCAAGTTGCGAGTCTGTGGAATTTTCTGCCTCAGAAGGCGGTGGAGGCTGATTCTCTGGATGCTTTCAAGAGAGAGTTAGATAGAGTTCTTAAAGATAGCGGAGTCAGGGGATATGGTGAGAAGGCAGGAACGGGGTACTGATTGTGGATAATGAGCCATGATCACAGTGAATGGCGGTGCTGGCTCGAAGGGCCGAATGGCCGACTCCTGCACCTATTGTCTTTTGTCATGTCTGTCCCGCTTTGTACAAATGTTAGTAGAACAGATTGCCTTGTTGGTTTCCAAAGTACCTCTTGAGTGGTCTCTTGTTGTGAAATGGTAGCCAGCATCTTGCAGACCAATGGTGTAATTCTGGTGTAACTCAGCAGGACAGGCAACATCTCTGGAGAGAAGGAATGGGTGATGTTTCGGATCGAGAAGGGTCTCGACCCGACACCTCACCCATTCCTTCTCTCCAGAGATGCTGCCTGTCCCGCTGAGTTACTCTTGCATTTTGTCTCTATCTTCGGTCTAAACCAGCATCTGCAGTTCCTTCTTACACATTGTGTGTGTTTGTTTACTGCTTTTAGGTTATGTCCGAACAGGTTTTCTTTGAAGGCTGATTTTCATTATTGCTATCCAACTTAATACCAATGGAGATTTCATGTCAAACAAATCTTAAAAGGGGCCATGAATCGGGAGGACATTCAAGCCGTGTGTAAGTGACAGAAGCAGCTCAGCAACTTGCACACATCTTGCCTCTTCTCATCTCATCTTCCATCTCAGAACTGGAGTGAAAGCACATCATGCACATCCCAATAGGCTGCCTGCGAACAAGGCAGGCAATTGCAGGGCCTAGGGTAAGTTTGAGGTTGTCCATGTTGTCCCAGTTACGGGACTAATTTGTCCTCCACAGCACTGTGGCCCAACAGGCAATCCATAGAGGCAACGCCAGCAAGACAGGGTTCTAAAATACCCATCATGGAGTCTTCACTCATATTCACTCTTCAATTCACAATCAATGTAACATTCATCAATTCTTTAGGGACATTAAAACCCGCCATTGGGAGCAGGACATTCTGATTCCTAACCCGACCGTCCATCCCCACCTCCACAAGGTGGGTGACCAGACTTGCTGCCACGAAAGCTACTTTGCTGTGAAGCCAGGTCATTGAGTGTAACACCTCCCAAGCCTTGCGCTGGGATTCTCTGCACTGCTTCTCAAGAGCTCCAGCAGGGTTGCACTCCACTTTCTGCTCTCGCCCAGAGCCTGCAACAGCTTCCCAATGGCAGCAAGCCGCAACTTCTGTTTGCTTCAGTTTATACAGAAAATATCAGTGAACACCCAGTGTGACGTCCCAGTATGATGGAGTATAATTTAGTAAAATGGCCACAATTTCTCTTGCACATAAGTCAAAGTTGTTAGTTAGGTTTTCAGTGTTGTTTTTGAATGCAGGGTGCTGAGGCCAACAGTGAGGCACTTTCTGTCTACTGACCATTGATTGGCCAATGTAAAGGGTTGGAATACTTTATGGCCTGTTTCCTTTGTCATCGTTACTTTTTTTGCATATCTTTCATTCATTGTTCTTTCTCTCTCCACATCATTGTCTGTATCTCTCGTTTCCGTTATCCCTAACCAGTCTGAAGAAGGGTCTCGACCCGAAACGTCACCCATTCCTTCTCTCCAGAGATGCTGCCTGTCCCGCTGAGTTACTCCAGCTTTTTGTGCCTTTTGTGGGAATACCATGGTCTTCCCCTTTCTCCTGATTTTCCTGCTTTCCCCTGCCTGTTCCCCAAGATCCACGCTTCTTTGGCTAAGTAGATGATAGATTAAGCGTCACGAACTGTTGCACGATTGCTGTTTTTCTTAAAAATCTTTGGAGAAAAGACTAGCCACGCATGCCCAAGCGATTTTAGTGCTTTAAATTGAATTAAATGTGTGTCAATATACATGAAGAATGAGTGCGTTATTTGTGGCTATGCATCCATTTTAGTTTTGTGTGGAGGATTGTTTTTATTCTGCTCTGGGGTTTCTGGTCGGGTGCAGTATCTTAAGTTTGCTTTAGTTTATATTTTCCTTTCTTTTTCTGGACTGTCCTTACGGTAACAGTTTAGGAGCAACACTTAATCTGACACCTCTTCATTGCTGGAAGCAATAGCAAAATTAAAAGTCAGGACTTAATCACCTAGTGTTATGCTTGAACAAAGCCAGCTCTTCATGTCTGGAATGGAGAACAGACAGGCTATTTGTCTATTTAAGCTATTTTTAACAAAGGCACTTTTGGAATAAGAGTGGGTCCAACTGTTTAACCCTTTCAGATCCTAGTTGCAATACAAACAATTGATGAAGGAGCCAGTATGTTTTTGGGGTTGTGGGGACAAATGACCCTGTTTCACTGAAGATGTCAGAGGATGGGTCAACTCCACTTACGAACAAGGTAAGATCCCAACCCCCCCCACCCATTAAACATGTACCTCAAACATGTACCTCAAACCATGTTCCATTTCCATCAGACAGGCTTAGTATTGTGGAACAAAGGGCACTAAGAGATAGTTTGACGTTTTGCGCACAAGCAAAGGGCTAAGGCGATTTCCACTTCAAGCACCTGGATTAAAATCTGTTTTCCTTAGCCTTAGAATTCCTGCACTCCATGGACTGTGTTTCTGAGCCTATAACCTCTTGGTTGCCAAGACCACAGTCATTTCACCCCTCCCTACTCCTGTCTTGGCCCCTTGCTGTTTCTTGGCTCTGAAGTGGATTTTTTTCTCCTTGTTTTCGTGCCATATTTCCATATTGTATTCTTGGGTGAATTTCATCCATCTGAAATCCTGCTGCCATATTACGACAGAAACTGTCAGAAATGCTCAGGAGTAATAGTTAACATTTCAGGAGAAGAGTCATTGACCTGAAATGTTAACTCTCTTTCTCTCTCTACAGATGCTGCTCGATCTGCTAGTGCTTCCACCATTTTTTAAAAATTTATTTCAGATTGACAGCAGCTGTAGTATTTTGTTTCTGATCTCATGCCCTACATTCTCACTAAGTACCACTCATCCAGAATACTGTCCGCTGCTTTGCTGTGGCCTCTATCAGTTTTCACATTTCTGTACTCCAATCCCTAAAGCCTTCACCTGCCCACTTCACTAACCTCCCGCATTCCTGTACCCCACTGAAAACATTACTTTCTTTTAATTCTGCTCTCCTGTTCCAAAGCATGGGCGGAAATTCGGGGGGGGGGGGGGGGACAATCCCCCCACCCCCACCCCACCCCATGTTTTGAGAGGTGGGTGACAATCCCTCCCATGTTTTGTGAAACATGTTGCAGCAAAACCGAAGCCTCCGATGTCGAGTCGCAGCCGCGACGCCACCACAGCCTCCGAAGTCAGCCAGCTCCGTGATGGTGAGTCCACAGACTCTGCGACTGGAGCCCTCAAGGTCGATTCCAGTTGGAGGCCACCAGCTCCTCGAATCTAGCAGCTTGGGACTAGCTGCAGTTCCCAGGTCGGCTCGCCTGCCCCGGGACTGGCTGCAGTTCCCAGGTCGCGAAAACTAATTGAAAAAAAACACGCCTGCGGGCCGGATGATTTCGGGTTACGGGCCGGATCCGGCCCGTGGGCCGTAGGTTGCCGACCCCTGTCCTAGATGTCAGGCCTCATTGTGTCCCCCCTGTTTTATAAGCGATTTCCGCCCCATGCAAGATGGCGCCCAACCCAGGTGACTGCGGGCTGGTCACAGAAGCACATCTGCACTCACACATTTCAATCACTCCACACTTTTAAATCTTTACTCCTACAGCAACATTTCTTACTTTAACTATGATACACTATAAATAGCTCGATTGTAATCATACATTGTCTTTCCCCTGACTGGGTAGCACACAACAAAAGCTTTTCACTGTACCTCGGTACACGTGACAATAAACTAAACTGAACTGAAGTGTGCATTGCCAAATTCCTTCACCATTGGTAGCTTTGTCTTCACGTGTTATGTCTTAAGCTCTGGATTTCCTCCTGTCAACGTCTGTGCCTATCTTTACTAAACAATTCATTCACACTTGTCATAACGTCCTCTTCTTTGCCTCTATATGTGATCCCAACTAAAATAGAAAATGTTGGAAATATTCAGTAGGCCAGGCAGCAGCTGTGGAGAAACAAGAGTTAATGTTTCAGACAGATGATCTAGGGTCAGACCTAAATCCCATAAATACTGCCTGACCTGCTGAGTGTTTCCAACGTTTTCTGTTTTTATTTCAGATTTCAGACATCTGCTGTTAGTTGATCTCCATTTTGTGTATTGGCATTTGCTTTGGTGAGGGACTTTGAGGCATTTATCAGTGTATGAGTTTAGTTTATTGTCACGTGTACCGAGGTTCAATTGATTACAATTGAGCCATTCATAGTGTACAGATACATGATAAAGGAAATTAAGTTTAGTGCAAGCCAGTAAAGTCCGATCAAAGGTAGTCCAAGGGTCCCCGGTGAGGTAGATAGTAGTTTAGGACTGTTCTCTGGTTGCGATAGGATGGTTCAGTTGCCTGATAACAGCTGGGAAGGAACTGTCCCTGAATCTGGAGGTGTAGGTTTTCACACTTCAATACCTTTTGCCCCAGGAGAGGGGAGAAGAGGGAGTGGCCAGGATGCGACACACCCTTGATTCTGCTGCTGGCATTTCACTTTGGTAAAGTGCCCTAGAGTTAGTGTGTGACCAGTGACCTTGTACCTAGAGGTTCAAAAGTGGAATGAATTTCCAGCACTGTGGCAAGCATGACTTTGTAGCACATTTCAGTGCGATTAACACCTAATACGGACTGGCCTTTGAGTGGTTGTTGGGGGAGGGGAAGGCACATGCGCTGGACATTGTTGAGTTGTCCCAGTACTCATTGTACACGCGTTCCTGCAGGGATTATGGGATGACACTGAAGAGCACGAAACATGATTTTTTAGTTTGGCTTCTGCTGATTACAGAGGGCAGTTGTAAAATCCCAACCAAGACTGATTCGTGCCTGAAAAAGGATCACTCCACACAGCACCTTGAAATTCTATTCAGTCTCTCTGGAAAAATTGACACATGTTGCCTAAAGAGATTTGGAACAACTTGATGTTCCAGGTGGTCTCAGAAAGTGATCAGCCATTTCACTTTCTTATTCCAACCATCTGGTCCATTGAATCCAGGCCAGTTCCCAACAGAGCATTCACACTCTCCTTATTTCCCTTTCCTTATTTCCCTGCAGTCCAGCCTCCAACTCGCTCTCACACGCTTGTCCACTCCTTTTGATTCACTTTGCCACCCACGTAAACTAAGAGATAACTTACAGCAGCAGTTAGCACCAGCATGTCTTTGGAAGCACCTGTCAAAAAGCCACACAGTCACAGGAAGAACGTGCTAACTCCACACAGGCAGCATCCGTGATCAGGATCAGGCATCCAAATCATTGGGGCTGTGGGGCAGCAGCACTATCTGCACTACCTCTGATGTCCCACGGACTATCCTTGACCGCTCTTTGCTGGCTTTAACCTTGCACTAAATGTTATTCCCTTATCATCCATACAGTGTAAATGGATTGATTGTAATCATCTATTGTCTTTCTGCTGACTGGTAGCACACAACAAAAAACTTATCACTGTACCTCGGTACACGTGACAATAAACATAACTGAAACTGAAACTTTGGAGTGAAATCACACATGAGCCAGACTGGTAGATTATCCTTCTTGGGGGATATTGGTGAACCATTTGGGTTTTTACCACATTCTGACAACTACATGGTCACAACGAAGCTCCAAGAAGTTAGACGTAAAATATTTGTTTGTGAAACTCTGCAATTATGTAACCTCAACATAATATGCACTCATCAATCACTCAGAATGGCTGTCAATGTTGGTATTGGGTTATTATTGCCACATGTTGTGAAAAGCCTCAAACACTTGAGGAAGGTAATCGCATTGCATTAATGTTTTCAACTTTATGTGTCCAGTGTGTTATCTCATAAAACTAGGCCACTTGCCCGACCCACTCTGATGTGGAACTTTTTACATCAGCTTTGAATTATAATTAAGCTCTGGTATGTTTCCCTTTGCCTTTCAATATCCGTCGTTTTCAAACAACTCTTAACTAGTCAATGTTAAAAATGATTTACTAACGTTGATTTGTGCCTTACCACATTCCAGGCAGCCGCAGTTGAACATGTTTTTCATACACTTCTCTTCAATGTCGTTCCCTCGTGATTGCATTGCAAATCAGTTTGTCAAGTATTTCACAAACACAGGATGCTGTAAGAGCTCAACCGGTTACCCAGTAAGGATGGCATCGTGGCACCACTGGTAAAGTTGCTGGCTCACCGCACTGGAGAGTTTGCACGGTCTCCCTGTCACCCTGTCTCCCTGTTTCCTCCAGGTGCCCTGGTTTCCAGAATCAGAATCAGATTTTATTCGTCAAGTATGTTTTGCAACATACGAGGAATTTCACTGGCTAGGTCAGTCATACAATTAAAAAGCAACAGACTCAAAAACACATTTTACCATGAACATCCACCACAGTGACTCCTACACATTCCTCACTGTGATGGAAGGCAAAATAAAGTTCAAGTCCTTCCCTTGTGTTCTTCCTTGGTCGGGGGCCTCGAGCCCCCGTTGACGGGATGATCTTGACTTCCGTAGCCGGTGGCATTCGGGCCCTCCGCATCGAGGCGTTCAGCTCCCGTATCGCGATCAAACCTCGCGTCGGGGCTGGTTGAACCTTCTGCGGCGTTGGAGCTCCCGACTAGCCTCTCCCGAGACTGCGAGCCCTTGTTGGTAAGTCCGCAGGCCGTGGTGGGAGCGATCCCAGGCAAGGGATCCGCACCAATGTTAAGTCCGCGCCCCGCGGTGGGGCTCACGACAGTCCGAGGCGGCTTCCAGCTCCAGCGATGGTAGGCCGCAGAGCCCGGAGAATGTGATCTGAAAATTGATCACATCTCCGGGAAGGTAAGAACCTTAAAAAAAAGTTTCCCCCGATCCCCCCACCCCCTCCCCCACATAAAACAAACTGAAGTACATTAAATCAAACTTTTAACAAACACTAAAATAACAAAAGATGAAAAAACGTTTAGTTTAGTTTAGTTCAGAGATACAGCACGGAAACAGGCCCTTCAGCCCACCGAGTCTGCACCGACCAGCGATCCCCGCACAGTAACACCATCCGACACACACTAGGGACGATTTACATTTTACATTTATACCAAGCCAATTAACCTACAAACCTCTACGTCTTTGGAGTGTGAAAACCGAAGATCTCAGAGAAAACCCATGCAGGTCACGGGGAGAACGTAAAACTCCGTACAGACAGCACCCCTAGTTAGAACCCGGGTCTCTGTCGCTGTAATACAGTAGCTCGACCACTGCGCCATCTTGCCGCCCTGGGATTCGCCCTTGGCTTTTGTAATATTTCCACAAATGTTGTAAGGAGTGGATGAGAAAGTGGGTTAACATAAAACTAGTGTGAACAGGTGATCGATGCTCAGCATGAACTCGGTGGGCTGTAGGGCCTGTTTCAATGATGTGTTTCTAAACAAAACTAAAATTCTGCATCTGTAGAAGAAAAAGCTGGTCCACGTCTCAGGAACCAAGAAAGATTTTCGCCCTCTCTCACTTCTGATGATGGGTCTTCAACCTGCAACGTTAACTCTGTTTCTCTTTCCACAGATGCTGCTCGGCTGGCTGAATTCTCCCAGCATTTCCAGCATCTGTAGTTCTTCTTTTTCCCATTACTGTCAAGATTTAAATATCACACTGATTTACAAAAAACTTTGATGCTTCACCTTGAATCTCACAGTAAACTGTTCCTATATGTTTCATAGAACAGAGAAAAATAGGTGAAGGAGTAGGCCATTCAGCCCTTCCCGAACCAGCACCGCCATTCAATATGATCATGGCTGATCATCTGAAATCAGTAGCCCGTTCCTGCTTTTTCCTCATATCCCTTCATTCCTTTAGCCTAAGAGCTAAATCTAACTCTAACTACTCTCTCTTGAAAGAACTGTAACTCTGGGGTTACAGCTACAGTGGATGAAAAAAATATATATATTCATAATACATCCTTCCTTCCTCGTCTTTTGCTTGCGAAATCTAGCCACTGTTTTGGGTAAATGTTTTGTGCAAAGTAAGCCCAAATCGGCCCAAATCACTGAAAGATAAGTGACCTTTATAGGTTTTTTGAGCTCTTGATCGGTACCCGAACAGGACGTCGAGGGACGAGAAGCCGAAGCCAAGAAGTGGAAGCCAAGATACTGAAAGTACATCACGCTGAAAAGCCAAGATACCGAAAGTACATCACGCCGAAAGGACACAAAGCCGAAAGTGCATCACGCCAAAAGGATATGAACCCGAACGGACACCACGCCGCAGAGAGAAGACGCAGAACGGACATGACGTCTCCGGAGACAGGATTGGTCTGACACCATGTCAGTCATCGACAAAGGTCAGCGATTGGTCCAGTCCCCCGCGTCCATCACATCACTGGTGGGGGGGGGGGAGCTTGAGCTTGCATTTGTAAAATGGTTGCAGTGACTCCAAACAAACACACGCACGCACGCACGCACGCACGCACGCACACACACACACACACACACACACACACACACACACACCACCCCCCCCCCCCCACCCACCACTACCAAATGTTAAGAAGCCAGAGATACACGGCTGTGAAGCTCGGCAGACATAAACATTACCGGTCGGTTATCCTTGCTTCTGAAAACTACTGCTTACGTTTTGTTTTCCCCAATGAGCCAATGAAATTCACCGGTCAGCACCGGCCAGCTACAACTTCCGAGAACCTATGAGAACCTTTGACCTTCTGGCGACCCACCTACGGCACGAGAATTCTCGCTACTCTCCATGGCGGCTTCATTCTGGTCGCCGCTAATTTTTCAACATGTTGAAAAATTCACGGCGACCATAATGAGGCCGCGACCAGTTCCCAGAATGCGGGAACACCTCGCGACCATGAAGGTGACTCCCTGGCAATCACCCGCAAACATGTGGCGACCATGTGGCGACTGCAGATTCTCCTGCAGTCTCCTAAAAAGTCGCCTAAGTGGGACAGGTCCATGAAGTTGACCACCAATAATGCAGTGATCTCCATCGCAGCATGAAAACAAAAAGCTCCAACTAAGATCTGTCCCATTCTCTGTGATAATTGACAAGATACTATTGAGGATGCAGATCTCATTTAAGGCTGTTTATAATTGATTACAGGAGTAAATGAAGGAAAAGTTGTCCTTCTGATAAGAGTAATCCGGACGGAACAAGATTAAACACATTCAGTCACAGGAGACTGTTGAGATTGTTGCATTGCTTTTAAGAGTGAAGCTAAGTGCCTTGTAAATTGAGTGGTTTACAAAAAAATGTTGGACTAATTGGAAGCAGAGTTGGGGCTGCAGCTAAACCGTTATGGGTTGAGGGTAGTCTAAAGAGCTTTATCGTGGCAGCAAACTAATATTTTACAAAGACATTGGTCCACCACCCTCCTGCCCAACATTCAGCCGTAGAGAGTACCACATTTTGCTCTAATTGGATTGCAGTGCGCTAAGAGATTCCTGGTAACTGAAAGGAAGAGCAGCTCCAGAAGACTAATCGGCTGTTCCAGGAGAAGCAGAATCTGGTTTTGATCAATTCAAAACAACTGTCAACAGATTGGCATGAGTAATATTAATGACGGAGAACATGGGGTTTAAATGTTGAATACATTTTATTCGGACCCTTTTATTTTCCGATTCCAAAAGTTTGCTATTTTGTGAAGTCCAGGGTTGTTTTTGCCCCTTTCTGGTACCTCATGACATGCGAGAACAGCTGTGGCACCTCTGCGGCTCTTAAATCAATAATTGGGCATTAGCTGCCAATGAACTTGCATGGTCTTTTTCTCTCCTTATGAAGTTTTTTTTTAATGGGGCTTTAGTCCATTTTGAACTTCAGTTTACTGAGGTAAATGATTTCTATGCACAAAGGGACTGGGAGAAGGATTATATATTTTTGTTCATCGCCTTTCAGTGCTCTTGGCCATGTTGAGCTCAACTAGGTTTTGGTGTTGTTTGTCTATTTGATCCATTGCTCTAGGATCCTGGACAGTAAAGGAAACAGCCTCCCGGTGACCTTTGGTTTTTTTTCTTGAACCACGTTCCACTACCTCTTTGACTATCTTTAAAATATTTGTTTAAGAAGGAACTGCAGAAGCTGGAAAAATCGAAGGTAGATAAAAATGCTGGAGAAACTCAGCGGTGAGGCAGCATCTATGGAGCGAAGGAATAGGTGACGTTTCGGGTCGAGACCCTTCTTTGGGTCGCTTAAAAATATTTGGGTAGCTTAATAATTTCTACCTCTTTTCCAACTTTCTCCTTTTCTTGACTTTACAGATTTCCCCTGTCCCTGTCTCTGTCTTCCTCCCCAGAGGCATTGAACTCACCCCTGCCCGGCCCTCAACCCATTCCTGATCAACCAGCAATGATCAAGACTCCTAATGCAAGACTCCTTCCAAGAAGAGAAATGCCAGCCATGGTGTAATTGACTCTGTCTGACATCCATTTAAGGCTGGGTTCATGTGCCCCGGTCTCAACCAGAACCAGACTGATGCCACCTTGACTGAAATGTTAACCCTATAATCATAACTTTTTTTTCCAAATCCAAAGCATTACCCACATTATCCCAACTTCAGCAAAAATTTTATGAAGTCCTTTATCAACCTTCAGTCAAATGCGTTTCTGCCCAGAATCTCATCGTTATCTCTTGATAAATGCCACCCCTTACACCTTGATGCAGATTTCCAGAAGTACAACTGGCTTCCATGCACCTTCCCCAGATGCTGATAAGAGAACTATGGTAAAACTTCCTAGAGCTCCCCACTTTGCAGGAGAAGACCTGTTTGCTTCAAATTCCAGCACCTGCAGTGTCTTGTGTTTACAAGTTTGTGTTGCTGGCTGAGCACAGGTTTAGACCCTTGATCTCATCGCCTGTCTGCGTTGCCTCTCTGGACACGGGCGCACCACTGCAGGATCTCAATTGGAAAAACGGTTGCATATAAATAACGCATCTAAAGCCATTAACATTTGCTTTTTTTAAGAACCAAACCATCTAAAACAGTAACATCGGCGCTCTGAATATTACATTTATTTTCCCCCCATAAAAGCTGAGAATCAGTCAGTCTAGCCCAGCAGGCAGGAACAAGGGATTAGTTTAGTTTAATTGTTTAGTTTAGGGCGGCACAGTGGTGCAGCGGTAGAGTTGCTGCCTAAAGGGCCTGTCCCACGAGCATGCGATTGCATGCGGCTAGCGCGACCTAACGTGGTCGCGCTAGCCGTGCGGCCTCGCGGGGCCGGTCCCACTTCGATCGCCGGAGCTGCATGGAGTTGTGCGGAGCTGGTCCCGACATCGCGCGGGGCTCCGAAAAACTGACACTGTTCAAAAATTCCGCGCGGCAAAGGCCTGCTGGCCCGCTGCCGCATGGAGGCCGCACGCACCGCCTCGACGCCGTACGCAGCGTCTCAACGGCATACGCCTAGCGCGTGGCGTTGCACGATGACGTCACCGCCCAGCGTGCCGTTGCGTGATGACGTAACCGCCCGACGCCGTGCGACGTCCAAATTCAGTCGGCCCGCTTCCTGCCCAGCTGATTGGTGAGTTTGATGTTGGGACCAGCTCCGCACAACTCCAGACAGCTCTGCGGTTGGAAGTGGGACCGGCCCCGCGAGGCCGTACGCCTCAAGCCACCACGTTTGGTCGTGCTAGACGCATGCAGTCGCATGCTGGTGGGACAGGCCCTTTATAGCACTTGCAGTTACAGAGACCCGGGTTCGATGGCTGCTGGTGCTGTCTGTACGGAGTTTGTACGTTCTCCCTGTGATCCGAGAACTTCGGCTTCCTCCCACACTCCAAAGACGATAGGTTTGTCGGTTAATTGGCTTGGTATTAAAAAATTGTTTAAAAATTGTCCCTAGTGTAGGATGTTGTTAATGCGCGGGTATTGCTGGTCTGGACAGACTCGGTGGGCCGAAGGGCCTGTTTCCATGCTGTATCTCTAGACTAAACTAACGGGTGATGAGAGGGGGGAGAGCCTAGTCAGCTGGGGTGCTGAGGCTGTCGGGGTGGGGTCACAGTCAGTCGCGGGCCCATGAGTTTGCACAATGATACAGAGGATGGTACTTTTAGAAAGGAGATCTATGTTTTACAACCTCTTTTTGTGTTTTACCAAAGTTTCCTGAATTTATGCAGAATTCAACAGAAAAACAACCACTGCTACTTACAGCAGGGGAGAGATGAAAATAAAAACAGATTACATGCTGAAATGTTACCAATAAAATTACTTTTGGAATGAGTAAGCACACCCTAAAAATACACCCCCTGAATAAACTGTTGAATGGTTTGATATATCGAAGGGGTGGAGGCTGGCCAGCTTTGTTCCGAACCAACTTCTGAGTCAGTACTTAACTCTACAAACATGAAGAATATTTTTAGAATTATTGTACTTTGTGCTTCTAACAAAAAAAGATGAACACTTAGAGAGAAATGCAAAATTAATATCAACTACAAGGTGATATTACAACTACATCCAATTTAAAGGTAATAAAACGGAACTGCAAATGCTCGTTTATACCAAAGATAGACGCTATATGCAGCATCTCTGGAGAAAATGGGTAGTTGATGTTTTGGGTCAAGACCCTTCTTAATATTGATTTAAAGGATTAACTTTAAAGGATTTAAATAATTTACAGTAAATTGAAAGGATTCTTTAGGTTGGTGTTTTGATACTTTCTATGTCTGGTAGAACGGAACAGGTGAGAGACGGATGATGACAGCTTGAGATTCCTCGGCAACCACTCCACCAGCATCCTAACCTGGTCTCTTCACATCAAGAAAGCACATAAGTATATTACTTCCTAAGGCATCTGAGAAGATTCAGCATGTCCATGAGGATTCTGTTGAACTTCTGCAGATGTGCTATAGAAAGAATGCAACTAGCCTAGTATGACAACTGCTCACAGCTCTTGACTGCCTGACTCTGCAGAGAATGGTGAATATTGCCCAGTCTGTCACAGGCTTGCCACTGCCATCCAATCCATCATCACGGTGGTTGCATCAGGTTGGCTGGAAGTACCATCAAGGATTCCTGCATCCGTGGCATCTTCTCCACCTATACTCTCTTCTACCTTCCGAAGAAAGCCGCAGGAGCTTGAAAGCATGGACTTCCAGCCTTAAGAACAGCTTCTTCCCCACTGCTATCCGACTCTTGAATCAATCATCTCTTTCACATCCCATGCCTGGAGTTGCTGCCACATACTCTTACTCTTAACTCTACCTCATTGATTATTCTGTTATTATATTTTAATATTCTTTTGCACTCCTCAACTTTTGCACCATCCTGCTGTTCTGCACTTGTATTTATTGTAGTATTTATCACCAATGTATGGATATCATTTACTGTGTGAGTATCATGTGAGTAAGGAATTTCATTGGAGTCTGGTGTATATGAAAATAAGCTAATCTATCTATCTAGTAATATACTAAAACTCTTCCCTTTGTTCTCGTGTCTGTGTGAGCCAGGGTTGTGTTGGCTCTTTAATCTCCTTAATTTGTATCTTCTTCCAAACGCTAGGCCACGGCCTTCCCATTTTCACACATGCTACTCACATTATTTCCGCCGACAGGATAAATATCTTCCCGTCGCATTTCAACCTATATTTCACGTTACTAACCTTTTAAAAACAGCTTCAAAATATTAGTTTTCAATGTTCTCATTTTGAAGAAAAAAATTCCGGCTGACATCACAATCAACTCGCAAGGCACAACGGGACACTCCGCGCGGGAGGGGCACTCAAGCGCTCCAAACACAAAAAATCAATCCACTCGCAAGTCGGGTCCTAGGGTTGACGCCCGCCCGCGGCCTCGCTCGGGCTCCTCAGGTCCACGCCCGTCCGCGGCCCGGTGCCTGGTGAGGAGGCTGCTGCCGCGGGCCGAGCCCGGCGACTGGGCGTGGGCCTGGGCTGGAGTAGAGCCTGGAGCTGGAGTGAAGGCCGAGCTCGGGGCTTGGGATGAGGCCTTGTCCGGCGCCGAAAAAGAAGCCGCCGGTGGAACCAAGGATGAGCAGGGGTCAGGGACCAGCCCGGTGATGAAGTCAGGGCCTGGACTGGAGACCATGCTGCGGCAGAGCTGACGGCTGCAGTCTACAGCCAGGGCCGGGCTGAGTACAAGAACCAGGCCGAGTTCCAGGCCCTAGCACTGCTCTACGACCTGGGTAGGTGCTGGGGCAGGGAATGCGAGTGAGGGGAGGAGGATGAGGGAAATGAGGAGGAGGGAGATGGGGCAGGGTCTCTACCCCCTCCCTCGCTGTCCCTCTCCCTCTCCCTCTACTCTCCCTCGCTACTCGCCTCCCCCTCCCTCTCTAACCCCACCCACTCCCTCTCTAGCCGCGCCTGCGCAGTTGGGGGCTATGTGTGAGTGGATAGGGCGGGGGTTGGTGGAAAAGGAGCAAATGAATAATATTAATATAATATCAAGGGGGGTGGTTAGTGTGTGTGACGCCGCAGCCGCCACCACCCCTCAAACGCGTGTTGAGGGGACGGGACCCAATGGGTCCCACTTGGTCCAGTATATATTTATACTAAAACTCTTCCCTTTGTTCTTGTGGCTGTGTGGGCCAGGGTTGTGTCAGCTTTCTGTCAATTTCCTTAGGCCACAGCCTTCCCATTTTCACACATGCTACTCACATTTTTTCCACGGACGGGATAAATATCTTCCCGTCGCATTTCAACCTATATTTCACAAGTTACTAACCTTTTAAAAACAGCTTCAAAAGTCCAAGCTCTCATTTTGAAGACATCACAATCAACTCGCAAGGCAGGACGGGACACTCCTCGCGGGAGGGGGACTCAAGCACTCCAACCCGCTTGACCCAGCTGGGATCCCTCGCCCTCTCCATCTTTACCCTCCCTTCCCCCTTCTACCCCCCTCCCTCTAACCCCCTCCCTCTGCCCCTCTCCCTCTCTACCCCCATACGAGGGGAACTACAGCGCTCCAACCCACTCAGCCCCCCTGGGACCCGTTCGGCCCTGCATGCTCGGCTCCGCTCTGCCCACTCGGCTCGGACGCGCTAAGCCCAGCTCCATCGGCTCCGCTCAAAGAGGTGAGGGAGGGATTGGGGGAGTGGAGGAGAGGAAAAAATTCCTGGGGCGTTGAGTTGGGAGAGTGGGGGGATTGAGGGAGAGGAAGAGGGTAGGAAGAGTTGTTCAAACACCAACACTCCCTCTCAAGCCCCCTCCCTCTCTACCTTCCATCCCCCTGTCTACCCCCTCCCTCCCTCCCCTCCCCCCCCTCTCTACCCTCCTCTCTCTAACCCCCCTCCCTCTCTGCCACTCTCCCTCTCTACCTCTACCCTCCCTCTCTCCCCCCACCCCCCCTCCCTCTCTACCCCCTCACCATCTCTACCCCCTCCCCCTCCCTCTCTGCCCCTCTCCATCTCTATCCCCCTCCCTCTCTGCCCCTCTCCCTCTCTATCCCTCTCCCCTCCCCCTCTACCCCCTCACTCTCCCGCTCTACCCGCTACACCTCACTCTCTACCCCTCTCCTTCTCTACCCCCTCCACCTCCCTCTCTACACTCTCCCCCCTCCCTTTCTAGCCGCGCTTGCACAGCTGGGGGCTATGCGTGAGTTGATATGGCGGGGGATGGGGGAAACGGAGCGAATGAAAGCGTTATTTGAAATTAAAGAAATCAGCGTTCAATTCCTGGGTTGTAAGCTGCCCAAGAGAAATCAAAGATGCTGTTCCTCCAATTTGCGTTTGCCCTCATACTGACAGTGGAGCAGGCCAGGGACAAAAAGGTCAGTTTTGGAATGGGACGGGGAGTTAATTCATTGACCTGCTCCATTATAATACATCTGACATCAACACTACATTTGTAAAGGTCCCAGAACCTGACTGCTGTTAGACAAGGCTCACAGGTGAAGATGAACCCATTTAGGGGAACAGTCTGCAGACTTCAATTTGGATTTGTGTCTTGATTATAAAACAAACAATGGAAAATCAGTTTGAAGAGAACCGTAGACCAGGTTCCAGAATGTGAATGGAAGCAAGCAGATGGGGAATGGATCTCTTATACAACAAACCTTGCAGCACCATCCACCTTTGACACTCAGGATTCCAAGTGCTCCATCGTCACTTTGTGCCAAAGCCACTAATTTACCACAACATTTCAACATTGGATATTTTCCAAATTGGAATTGTCAGATTTACTCCATAGGTCAATGTTCCTGATCAATAAACTATATGCTTGATAGTGCAGGGAACCAGAGAGAGGTGTTCAAATCCCTCTAAGGCATCTGTGGCATTTACATCTAACTAACTAAATAAATCTGAAGGGTCTTGATCCAAAATGTTACATCCATGTCTTCTAGAGATGCTGTCTGACCCACTGAGTTGCAACACCTTGTGTCTTTTTAGTAAACCAGCATTCTGTCTCTCTCAATTAAATATTAATTAATATGAATTTTAATATTAATATAAAATCGGGGGGGGGGGGGGGGGGGGTTAGTGTGTGTGTGTGACCATGCGTTGGGGGGGATGGGATCCAACAGGTCCCACTTGGTCTAGTAACCTGTAAAATGTTATTTTATATTCAAAGAAAGTCATCTTGTCAAACGTTTGGCGAAACCTAAAATGAGTTGAGGAAGGAAGGAGTCAGTACAAGTGAATGTCTCTTTAAGCAAAGGCTGACCTCATTCCTGAAGAATGCAAGGAACTCAAACCATAGGCGGTGCTGAGCTGAAGATCAGACCACGTCCTGAGTTATAAATGGATCATTTGTTGCTATTTTTAGCCATAGACTGTAAATACAAGTTGAATAAAGTGGGAAAACTTAGCAACGGCAGCATTCGTTTGTGATGGGAGCAGTGGGAGGAATTTTCAGTTTGTAGAAGTGGTTTATCTGAAGGCATTTACTAACACAAGACTCATGTTTTCACCAGTTTTCACATTGACTGGCAGTTGTTGTTTTTTGTAAAGAATTTCCAAGCGGGGAAGGAAGACATTTTAAGTTTATCGTAAACTCAGCAACATTGCTTCCCTCGTGCTCTGTGAACTTATCAAATAAAATCTATGAGAAGTTTTTGATGAAAACAAGTGTGCCATTTTTGTCCGATTTCAACTTAATTTTATTTATTGATTTGCATTTGAAACTTTATATCCCGAACCAAAAATAACATCGAACTGGATATTAAACAAAATAAATTCCCTTAAAAAAAATCAAAATGGCTTTTGTTTTTAATTCTAAAGCGAATTGTTGGAAGGTGATTGAAATTACACAGCCACATGAACATATTTTAAGAGATTTTTTTAATAAGCAATTTGCTGGGTGGAACAGAAATGTTTAAGGAAAGAAAAGTAAAACTTTGCGTTTGGAACTGAGAGAGATAATTGCTTCTGTTGATTTGCATCTTAGAACAGTTAAAATGAGTTATAATGCACAGTGATTTGCACAGGTAAAGTAAGAAAATACATGACTTAACCATGTAGTAAGAATTAGGATACAATATTTCTTGCTAAGTTATTAACTCCCTCATATTGCCAGACTAATCTACGCAGAGGCAAGTCAGCATGTAATTATACAGATGACTCAAGAGGGTCTGGACGATAAACTAAACTAAATTTATTCTGTCATTCATTTACAAGACATGTTTAGACCGTGACAAGCATTTGGGGCTCACGTTGGTTCTAAATTTGTATTTTGTAAATGTGGTGTTAAAACCTGATCGACACACCTATTGAGAGGAAGGCAGAGTGCGTGGCGGATCCTAACTTTAGTTTCAAGCTACACATGCATAATATCTGTAGATTCTTTGTTGTGAAACTTCTACACGTGTATCAATGCATCCTTATGTAGCTAACAATAATGGGGATTATGATACTGTACTTTTGAAATATAAAGAAACCAATTTTTAAATGTTCTTTCAATCTTCAAGATGCTACTGAGATGTTATGGGATAGTATTACGCTTTCCTGTTTAAAACCATTTATACAATATTATGATCAATTCAATAAAGTCAGCTTTGTCAGGTAACTCGTTACTGGAAAGTTACCTTTGCAAATCCCTCAATAGCTTCTGTGGAGCGAGTTAGATGTTTTGAAAACCAATAAATTGGGAACTGAGATTGGTCTGGAAATGGCAGTGAAATGTGGCAGCAACTGCTTTCCGTCATTTTTCAAGTTTGTTTCAACCTGTGGATTGTGTTCGTGGTCAGTATAAATTTAAATGTTACACATATGTGTTTTTTTTAATCCAGGTACAAGTCAAAATTCTTTAATATTGTGTTGAAGAGGTTATGAAAAGTTATCTATTACCTAACACTTAGAAGTCAATTCAGATTTGCCTGCTTCCCGTCTATTAATTGGGAAATTATGATTTTTCTACGGCCGATGGACTAATTCAACTTTGCTTATATTAAAAGGCAGCCACGTATTAGGGAGGATTTGGTGTGTTTTTGAGTGTTGAGTAAATATCATGCAGTGTAATTTCTAGAGTGTAATTCCAGCTTGAAGTTGTTCAATTCTATCCCTAACTTCCCTCGCCCCCTCTCTCGCCTCACCTGTCTGTTTTAGTTTGGATTTTTTTTTTGATTTGTGGTTTTGTGAACAGGACATTTTACTACATTAAGAAAATAACTTAACTGATGCAAGTTGTTGTCTGTATCCCCTGCTTAATTTATATTCCAACGTCTCCCTGGTGTGAGGTGCAGCCTTTTGAGATTTATTCCAAAATCTACCCCGTGCTTATAATCTTTGGCGTGGACAGGGAACTAAATGCTCCATCTGCGTCAGGGTTAGGATAGGTATGTGGGAATGCTCCCTGCTAATCACTTTGACTTAATTTGAGTAATGTGAATCTTCAAGCAGCTTTCATTTTACAATTCCTTGTTGTTAAGGAAAATTAATTTTTTGTCGTCTTTCTTGAACTTGAGGAAAATTGACATTTCTATATTTGGATGTAGGCTATTTTATTTTCCAGCTTGTCCTGAATAGTTATTGTGCACTACAATTTTTATTTTGTAACAGTGGTGAGTGAGATGATGCATCATGTTTGTAATTTGGAGACTGTCCCCAGTTGAGTTTGTAAAATAGCATATTTCTGTGAAAGAAATATTGGGTTTTAATGGAATGATTCACAGTTTATCACAGATTCTTGAATAGGTTTGTTTTAACTTTTAATTTCTTCTCTAATTATTGCACCAATTTCTGTATCAGTGTTTATATAAAGTAAAAGTATTGACAAAGTAGAGATTCAGAAGCTTTATTTAGTATTGCTTGACTTTCAATTCTGAAACTATCTAATCAAAATAAATCTATTTTGGAGTCTTTCCTTATATGTCTTTAAATATGTTCTAAAATATAATGCTGTATACCTAATTCTGACTTTTCTGAAATAGTTATCACCTTTCTTATATTTCTAAAACAATCTAAATAAAAATATTGAGACTATGATCTGAGTCAGTTTACACAGTAAATGCACCAAGGAATAAACGGCTTTCCCTGCTGGCCTGCGTACTATTGAAGTCTTGCAATATTATCTGCTAATGTGCTCTATGCTGTGCACAATATTAGATGGATTAAAGGAAAGGATCCCCACAGAATTTGACCTTTTGTTCTAAATAAGGAAAACCATCAGATGGCATTTTGCATCAATTCCACAGATAACAGATTAAGTTTCTATTTTTGTCGAAAAATGTTCGAGTGGTTTTAATTTTATTCTGGCCATGCTGGGACAACTTGAATTTCAAAAACTTGACTATCACCTTTATATGGAACCAATAACCTATTCAGGGAATAATGATTGGGGGACGGGGTACCCACTTGGAAGCAGATGACTCACTGATACGTATTTAATGACATTCTACATATTGGAGAAAGCATATGTAGTCTGAGCTGACCGCGGAGTATAGGAAATCTGTCTTTCGTTGGCTGTCTAAAAGATACTACTAATCAAGAAGAGACTTTCTGAAGTTCACTCATAGTTGACTTGTAAGAATCGTTACTTATGAACCAGGAGCAGGAATAGCGAACTCACTCCTCGAGTGTTCTCTGCTGGTCACTAACATCATGGCTGAGCTGATCTTGACCTCAGTGCCACCTTCCCCCTCTCTCCTCAAAACCTTGACACCTTGGTTCAATATCTACCCATTTACCATCTGTATAATGACAGCTTCCAGACCTCTTTGGGACAGCGATTTCCACAAATTTACAATGTTCATGTACATCATCCGTTCAAAACATTAGCGACGCAGTGGTGCTGGTTTCCGACGGGAACGGTGACAGATGCACCACACATCTCTGTTCTCCAGTTCCTACAGACATCTGCAGCTGGAAGTCTAGGATTTTGGTGTGTGTGCTTTATCATCATTCCTTACAATGCCATGTACGACAGTGATCGCAACTTCTACTGAAGTGTGGATGGCCGTTGCTCACTAGAACTCATCCACCCCTTTGACAGGTCTTGTTTTGGTCCTGCTGGGGTTCACAGCCCCCTCCTCACCTGGCAAACCAGGTAGGGTAGATGGTTTAGTCGCCGACTATCCGACCCCCGGGAGCAGGTAGCCGGGATTACATGGTACCCGTGGCAGGAGGAACTCCCCCCGACCTGACCTGAAATGTTTAGAGAGAAGAAATTTCTCCTCTTCTCCATCTTAAATGTGTTCTCGTGTGGCCCCCTTATCAAATATCTTCTGGAAATCTACATACACTACATATTCTGATTCCCCTTTATCCTCATTGGTTGTTACAATCTCAAAGATCTTCAGCAAGTTGTGGGTTTTATAAAACCACAGAGTCTGTGCCCGATAGTGTCCTTGCTAGTGAATTGTAGCATTTCCCCAATGTTGGGCTAATTGGCCCAAACTCTCCAGAATAGTGGGTTGAACTGCTACACGTGCTGGCCTTCCAGTGGTATCTCGAGAATGAAATTTGCAACCCGTGGACTGATCCATTTGATGCTTATCTGACAACCTGAGTAGCCAGGTTATGCTGTTGATCATTGGAGTACTGATTTTACATCAGCGCTGTTACTTTTGACTACCATGCTCCTGCATTTTTGCCTGACACAGCTAAATAAAGGAAACACCCTCCCTCTCCACCCACTAGAATTACTTAATGGGATCATGAACTACTTGGGTTTAGTTTCAGAATTATTTTTCAGCTTGCTAGTTGGATACATCCCTTTGAGTCTTTCCATACTTGTCTAATACTCCAGTGGTGTATTGGTTTAATTAGGGCTGAATAATCTGCTGATTTTATAGCTACACTGAATCAAGTTGCTCCCACCCAGGAGTGACTTTTCCTTCTGATTTGAGAAGGAATGTGAGAATGAATGAGCTGAGCAAACAAGACAGTGGAGGGGAGAGAGGTAAGCAGAGTTTGGACAGGAGCCATTACACACAGAGTTTCTGAGGTTAACAATTCTCATGTCTGCATTATGGTGAGGGCAATGTCTGGCACTGTAGTTTACTGCAAAGGACAAGTAAGAATAGGGAACGTAAACCTAAAATCAAAAAAACAATAGTGGATAAAACTGTTGACAGGTCATCCAGCTGATATGTTAACTGCTTTCCTCGCCCACAGATGCCGCCTGGCCTGCTGAGGATTTCCATTATTTTCTATTTTATTTCGGAGTGAACACAAGACTTTGCAAGGATCGCAGGTGTCCCTGTGACCAGGATGCTATTGCCTGAGTATGAGCGATGTGAACTGATGCAGATGATGTTTGGCTCATCACTGCAGAGGAACAATCGTTATTCTACAAGTAGTCATAACTCCATTCTGCCGCCATCCCTCTGTGTGACGTGAATTTGAACCACAAGAAGCCAACTGGGCGATTCTGGTTTGAAACCCATCACGGTGGAATTCAGTGAGAGCCACGCTGCCAAAAATAATGGCATTGCGTTGCCTTTTGTGCTCTGTAATCGTCAACAGAGTTGGCATTCAATTCCGGGAGGATGTTGTGTACTGACTGCACTATTTTGCCCTGAGGAGGAGGTGCAACAGGAAGAGAGGCTGCAAGGTAGACCACTGCCCTAAGCTGGAGATAATAATGTAATTTAATGACCAGTACCAGTAACTTCTCGTTTTGCCCTTCGGTCAAGTTACTGTCCCTCTGCGAATGCTTACTGCCAATGGTTAGCTTGGCAGCTGCACATAGATAAAATGGGCTGCAAAATGTATTCTGCTGCCCTCATTGCAGTGCTTGGGTGTGGCTTAATTGTGCAATGCGATCCCTGCCCTTGTTTTGTGATTCCCTTCCAATTTAATCCCATAAGTGTAAACTATTCTAAATTCTCCTTTCAGGAAACTTTAAAAGTTGTTTAAAAAGATATATATATATCTCTTCTTGTCTTAGTTTAGTTAGAGATACAGCATAGAAACAGACACTTCGGCCTGCCGAGTCCACACTGCCCAGTGATCCCCGCACATTAACACTATTCTACACACACTTTAGGGACAATTTTTAAACATACCAAACCAATTAACGTACATACCTGTACATCTTTTGGAGTGTGGAGAAAAACCAAAGATCTCGGAGAAAACTCACGTGGTCATGGCAAGAACGTCCAAACTCCATACAGACGGCACCCCTAGTCGGGATCGAACCCGGGTCACTGGTGCTGGAAGGCAGTAGCTCTATCGCTGCGCCACTGCTCCGCCCTGACGATGCCATTAAGACCTACTGAAGCTGGACTCATTCCAACATTAAACCATATTTTAAAAAAACCTTTTCTCTGCCCAAATGTTTCAGTGTGATTTTCAAATGTTAGACTGATTGTTATCATGGAAAATCAAAGCAGAGTCTTGGGCCTGTCCCACTTTCACGACCTCTGCCGAGTTTGCCCTTGACTCATACTCGCAGCATGGTCATCACGAGGTCGTAGGAGGTCGTAGGTAGGTTGTAACAGGCCGTGATGCTAGTCGTAGGTACTCGTGCATCAAGTAGGTCGGGGCATTTTTCTAGCATGATGAAAAATGTCCACGAGTAAAAAAGGTCGTGAATTAGGTCGTGAAAGTGGGACAGGCCCTTTATCAAAGTGTGTGAAAAATGTTATTTACAACAATCTTAGAAACCTTGTACAGAGTGTGAAGAAACACTGCCATCTCATAAAGAGCTAAGAATCAAAATTTGCCAATAGGTATTTCTTATGCTTCTATTTGATTTGGATCACTCTCTGCTATCTCGTCAAATGGACAATTTTCACATGTGAAGATAGACACAAAGTGCTGAAGTGACTTAGGCAGCATCTCTGGAGAGAGGAATGGGTGATGTTTCAGTTCGACACACTTTTAGTGTCTATCTTCGGTGTAATCTGCAGTTCCTTCCAACATATTTCTGCATGTGAGCCTGGGAAAAACGGTGGAAAAATCTACCGTGGAAGTATGCAAGTAAGATCTCCCCGTCCTCCACCATCATATCCATGCCCAGTCTATACAATTGGTTCAACCCTCATGCCATTTTTTTCCCTTAGCATGCCACCAATTTCTGTTGAAAGTTACTGATGAATTTTCTCCAACTACTTTTCAGAACTTGTGTTCCAGTTTGCTGCTTGCTGTGTAAATACAATATACCCTTGTTTTCCCCTCTGGCTCATTTTGCAATTAACTTCAAACACTGTTCTCTGGTTACTGTTCCCTACTGCCAGTGGAAAGGGTTCATTTCATAGCAGAGTTAACAGCAGCAACAGGGAATGCAGGTTAACTCGTAATCTTTGCTTCACCTCCATCTCAATACCCCACCCCCTCCCACACCCCCCACCCCCCCCTCCACACACCCCCCTCCCACCCACTCCTTAATTCCCTGATGAGGATATCATGGGCGGCTTTGCTCTACTTTATGAGATTGATGTAGTTACAATACAACAAAATATAACTTTATTAGTGGGAAATTGATCTGCCAACAGTCATAAAAACACAAATACATGAAACATGAAATAAAAGTGATGGGTGGAAAGGATTGGGGATGTGCAAAGATTGGGGAGACGGGGAGAGTCCGTCTCAGTCTACCCCACGACAGAATGGGGGAGGAGTTGTACATTTTGATAGCTTTTGACAGTTAGCATCTACTTGGAGATGAATCATAGACAGTGTGACTGAGTGTCGAACTAAACATATCCAACTAGTAATCTAGGGTATAAAAAAGCTGAGAGAAGCACTGCACAAGTCATGCAGCAACAATGGAAAGTAAAATAGAGTTCATATTTTGAGTCTAGGACGTTTCATCAGAAGTGGGAAAGAGAGAAAGCAAGTTAATTTTGAAGAGAGGGAGGGCATGGGATGGATAGATGGGACAAGGAATAACATAGGATGCATTGTAGATAAATTCTAGAGTTAGTTGATTCTAGTTGATGGAGCCATTAGAAAGAGAAAATAATAAAAGCTATGAAATGAGGGCAATTAAAGTTTGAACACAAAATAATGTAATAGTTGCAAAATTCAGGGCTGCAAGATGTGCCAAATAGGTTGGGTAGTACTAATGGGGAGAGAAAAGCTGAGAAGATAACACAGCTGGATGAATTCTAGCAGAAATGGTCAGTTCTGATACGGATAGCGTGAGTAACTTGAGGTTGTAAGATTCACTTCCAAGTTCGGAAGACTCCAAACATGCTCAGGTTGAAGATGAATTGCTGTTCGTCAAGCTTATGTTGGCCTCATTATCGTCATGCTGGAACCCACTGATAGACAGTGTCTGTTGGAATGGGAGTGGGATGGAGAATGGGAGTGGGATGGAGAACAGGAGTGGGATGGAGAATTGAGTGACAAACATCTGGGAACTCCGTCGTTCTTTGGCATTCCCTTTGATGATGACTGATTTACACCCAGGAGATCTCACGGTTGATGATCTTGGTCCAGTAGCAACATTTCTAGACGGATGGGTGGGAATTAGGTGAGATATGAGTGAAAACATGAGAACTTACAGTTGATTAAGTGCTTTGTTTTCTATACTGTTGCATATTTGTGCATTTTATTAACTCAAGACACACGTTGCTTTAGATCCAATGATTGAGCCGGGCTGGATGGGGTGATGTAATATTGTCAGATTTGTAAGTCGGTAGGAACTTCAGTGATGGGTAAGATGAAAATGATTTGCAGTTTGGGTAACAGACACTCCAATGAACTGAAGTTAATTGAATTAATTGGATTGTGCACTGTCCAGAAATACTATAGTCATTGATACAAAGGCATGGATGAAATGAAGACAAAAACAGAGGCAAGTCATACACAGCTCATTCAAAATGTGAGGAGGTAAATAGTCCCAAGTTCCAAGGTGTGTGATCATCCTCATTCAGAAATAGTCTGGCTTGCTTGGTATTTACAGCACATTTTGTTTTATGTTTAATGTTTTCACAGTTTCAACCTTTAAGCTTGTTGAAGCAGTTTCAATAAACTCCACTTTTCTTGCCCGTTGAAGCATCTCCAATGCATAGAATGTAACTACAGTTCGTGTATGTTGAACCTTGTTGGAAACTGCACTAATTACGTATATTGTCATTATTTTTCATTTTAGGTATAATCTAAAACTTTCAATTTAGTTTACATTATAAAGGTGTTTCCTGGTGTTATAGGAATACAAGTTGAAAAATCCCCGGTGCAATTGGCTGGGCTCTACCATGCGTTGGAACAGCTGGTTCAATGTCAAGGATGCTGCACCTGGTTCAGTGGCTCTGTGCTGGGGAGTAGGGAAATATTAATCATGACCCTGGGGCCCGATCATTGGGTGCGATGAACGAGGACAGGTTCTACATAAAGTCCTGGTTCCCTTTTGCCTTCGCTTGTGATTCCTTTCCAATTTGACCTCCTAAGTGTATAAAATATTCTGCATTCTGTCCAATCACCTGGAAACTTTTAAAATTCAATCTGGAGTTTAAGAAATATAAAGAAATAGCTCATTATTGTATGAGCTAATGATATCTGGTTCTTTTCCAAATTGCAAGTTTAACCATTATTCAGAGGCCAGATATAGAGCAGAGCACATGAAAGCTGGCATGTGTAGGACTTTGTTGCCCGTGGGGAAAGAGTATGGTGGGTTTTTATCAAATGACTAAAAATATTTGGATGCGATGGACGAGGACAAATTGAATTTAACGCCGTTACTCCTCACAGCTTTTAAATGATGACTACGTTTTAAAAATACCACTAATAATTCACATCTGTGTTAAAGAAAGCATGTTATATCCTAAGATTCTCCCAGCATGCTGCAACATTTGTATATTCTGTTTTTAAAGTATAGATGAGGCCAAACTGGCCATATCAAGGTTGCGCAAACTGCAATGGAGGTAAACAATCATTGAATCTGTTAGATTTGGTTCAAGAAATGTGTTGGCCTGGATGGCGGAAGATTTTCCTGCTCTTTTAATTATAAACACAGAAGCTCTGGAGCCTGCAGTTTAACATTTGATCCAAAAACAGCACCGCAGACATCTTAATTAGTCTTTGAGTTTTGGAGTGAGAACAGAGCCTCCAGTCTCACAATATTGAACAATTGTGGTCTATGTTGCGAGGACACAACTAGAGTTAACAACTTAAAAGCCACCTCTTTGTTTGACAGGTACTCTTTTTTTGGTCCATATGACATTGGAAGCCTTTTCGCCTGTTGGATGTCAGAGCAAACCCACCAGGCTCTTTCCCTCTTATATTAGACTGTAACCCATGACATCCACTGCTGGATATCCATATGTTTACATTAGTTTGCGTATCTAACCATGAACGGCATTCAGACTACTTGTTGTATTTGAGAATGATGGACCAAGACAGAGAGCCCAAATATTTAGGCGTGGAAAGCTCCTTTTAGGTCAGAATAGAAAACTGCAGGCTAAGGTTGCCACCAGCACCTCTGTTATATGCATGATGTACTGCACAGAGTGTCCACTCTGCACGCCTGGTGATGTCAAACAGCATTCAAAGTTCAATATAAAAATATCTACCATGCACATGAAGACAGTGAACTGATTGAAACATCCTAACTGGGTGTTGATGGTAACTTTGGTGTGGGCTAAAGGTCTTGATTCTCTCAGGGCCTCTGCCATAGATTTGTTGCCTATACGGTCTGAAGAAGGGTTTCGGCCCGAAACGTTGCCCATTTCCTTAGCTCCATAGATGCTGCCGCACCCGCTGAGTTTCTCCAGCACTTTTGTCTACCTCCACCTTCCTCCAGGTCACTTCCCCTGAAATCTCGGTTAGTGTCTGTTTTCGGGGTTATTTTTGAGAATGTTGTCATAGCAACTGCATGCTATGGTAGATATTTGATCTGAACATTCATTTAGCATTTGGGTACCTCTGGCACAATACTAAACGTGATCTGCGGTCTTGTTTTGAACTTGTTTGTGTCGATGAAGATGTCTCCGCAAGCTTGTCTCATTTGCCTGTATTTTGCTCATATCTCTCTAAACCTTTCCTATCCATGTACCTATCCACATGCCTTTTAAACATTGTAATTGTACCCACCTCTGCAGCTTCCTCCGAGGACTCATTCCACACACCCGCCACCCTCTGTGAAAAACCGTTTCCCCTCAGGCCCCTTCTAAATTTTTTCCCTCTCACCTTAAAATTATGCCCTCTAATTTTGGACTCCCCTACCCTTGGAAAAAGAGTATGACTATTCACCTTATCTATGCCCCTCCTAATAACTCGAGCCCCCCTGTAACATCTTACAGAATCTTTTCTGTAACCTTTCCAGTATCTGTACCATAGCTGAACAATGAGAACTGCACCTGGTGTGGTCTCACCAATGACCTGTACAATTGTAACATGATGTCGTATTCAATTCCCTGAGTGAAGAAGCGTGCCAGACGACTTCTTCACCGTCTGTTTGGGTGGCGAATACAAGAATACACTGATATGGTTAAGTCGGAGAATCTAGGGTTGGCTCCTGAGGCCACAAAAATATGAAGATATTTGATGAAAGTTGTTAAAATGACGTAGGTGCTTGTCATAGTACATAAAGACAACATTTGCAATGACAGGGTGATTGTACATTTGTTTTGTAAAAGCACTGAGTTGACACGGGGGGGAACTGTTTTTTGAATTTAAGATTTTGAATATACTACCTGAAGGGATGCCTGATGGATTCAACAACTGAGTTCAAAATAAAATTAATAAATCTCTCGCAAAATACATGTGGAGATATGGGGAAAGTGTTAGGTAGGGTGTTTGGAGTATTTAACATAGATCAGCCACCATTTGTGTGAAAAAATTCTTCCTCAGATCACATCTCAATCTAGACACAAAATGCTGGAGTAACTCAGCGGGTGAGGCAGCATCTCTGGTGAGAAGGAATGGACGACGTGGATTCCAGATCGTGGATTCCAGCTCCGGTTCCAGACCTCCCAGTTCGGACCCAACCCGGACTAAACAAAAACTCCACTGCAAAACATCTCAACCGAGTTGTAATGTGTCGAGTCGTACACATGTCAAGATACAACACATATTTATTAGTCGAATTGCAGCATTGGTTTGCAGGACATTACAGTAACTAGCAGCAACTCAGACTGAATTATGTAAGCGATCTCTTGGTAATATAAATCACATATTAGATGGAGCAACTACTAACAAGAACTACAATTGGTTAGTAGGAAATAACCAATTACATCTTTCCTTGTAGAAACAAAATTAAGCGTAGATACGTGGAAACATGGTGGCTAAACAATACAATAGCCGAAATGTTAATAACGCACATGGGGAAGTATAAATGGTCACAGAAAGTTGCCGTATCTAATGGGTGGCCTGCTGACGTGTCCGGCACATGTGCCGTACGAATTCGCATCTCCTCCTTCCACCGGTGAAGTGACTGGGGAGGGGACCGGGGATGTGACCGGGGACGGCACCGGAGACCCGCTGGGTAGAGGTGGTGAAGTAGGCGAGCTGGGCACTGACCGCCGTGGAGAGGCCGTGGTTACACAGTCTCTGGTAGTGGAGCAGCCGGCCCGGTGTACAAAATATGAGACCTCTGGATACGGAGTCGCAGGACGCGGTTCCTTCACGGGAAGGAGATGTTGACGGTTGTGTCTGTAAATGGCCCCGTCCGCGCTGACCAGGTAGGAGCCCGGTTCTTTGGCAGAGCTGTGGATGTGACCCAGATGGCCATAGCCCTTGTTGGTCTGGAGGCGAACAACCTGTCCACTGGAGAGAGGTTTAAGTGGCTTACTGGACTTGTCGAAAAACGTTTTTGTGCATCGTGCTTGAATTGTAGTTGTTTCTGGACTGCGGACGGAGAACAGACCCGTGGCTGCAGAAGCTGCTGGGGTAAAGACAGGGCAGCACTGGTTTGACGAGACATCAGTCGTTGGGCTGGGGAACCCAGTATGGGATCCCTGGCAATGTTCCTTAAATTGATCAGGTCCAAGTAGACGTCAGATTTAGCAAGGTAAGAACGCTCCATTAGTTGTTTTGTGCTTCGGACAGCCCGTTCGACGAGTCCGTTGGACTGCGGAAACTCAGGGCTGCTGGTGATACGTCGAAAGTCCCATCGTTGTGCAAAGTTTTTGAAAGACTGGCTGGTGAACTGACTGCCGTTGTCGGATAGAAGGCGTGCAGGGGAACCGTGCATGAAGAAATGGCGTTGCAACTTCTGGATAACTGCTTCAGATGTGATAGTTTGGAGTAGATCAATGTCAAACCAGCCCGAATAAGAGTCGACAAGAACCAGATATTGTTTCCCATGTCATTCGAATATGTCGGTGGCTACCGTGGACCAAGGTAGAGGAGCAACAGTAAGGGCTGGCGTCAGGCTTTTGCAGATGGCGCAGACTTCAGTTTTGTCACGTATGTACTTGGTCATACCAGACCAGTAAAACATGCTCTGAGCCCGTTGTAAGGTTGCCTCCACGCCGGGGTGGCCCCTGTGGACAGCGTCGAAGTACTTGTCCCAGAGGACGGCTGGGACAACTGCCTTGTGGCCCTTGACTATAATCCCGTCCTGTAACACCAGTTCGTCGCGAACCAGGAAGTATGTGCGGATTGCGAGCGGGATGCTGTGTTGTTTATCCGGCCAGCCACCCCGGATGACTGCAGACAGCAATTGTAAAGTCTCGTCAGCAGCCGTGTGCTCTGCCAGGCTGCTTAAGCACTCAGTAGGAACATACGATACATTCGTTACTGAGAACTGGTCCTGTTCAGAGGGCTGTTGTTCGCTGGTTTAGCGTGCGGCCCTTGATAGCGTGTCAGCTGTGTGCATGTACTTGCCCTTTTTGTAGACAATGTTGAAATCTAAACGCTGCAACTGCATCATCATCCGTTGCAGGCGAGCCGGAGCAACGTGAATGGGTTTATTCAAGACGGTGACCAGCGGCTGGTGGTCTGTATCTATAGTCACAGACTTCCCAAAAATAAAGTCTTTGAATTTCGTGCAGGCGAAAACCACTGCAAGCAATTCTTTTTCAATCTGGGCGTAACGTTGTCCAGTATTGGTTAGTGTGCGAGAGGCATATGAAACAGGCTTGCAGTCGCCATCACTAGTGGTCTGCAGGCAAGCAGCACCAAGTCCGTACTGGGACGCATCACATGTGAGTGTTACGGGTAACTCCAAAGCGAAATAGGCGAGGGTAGGTGCACTGGCCAGCTGCAACTTGAGGATATCAAAAGCTCTTTGGTGCTGCGGACACCAGGACCATGCAGTGTCTTTGTGTGTCAGTTCCCGCAGGGGGGCAATTATGACGCTGAGGTTGGGAATACATTTCCCCAGGTAGTTGACCATTCCAAGGAACCTTTGTAGACTTGTAACATCAGTAGGAACTGGCATCTCGTTGATAGCAGCAGATTTTGATGGGTCTGGTCTGAGACCATCACTTGTGAAAACATGTCCGACGTAGGTAACTTCCGGGGCTTGAAACTTGCACTTCAGGGGATACGGATTTCTTCCTTGTTTTTCTTTGTTGCAACCACCATGGTGGAAACCCAGTCAGATAGGTCAGTAACTTCAGCAATGACACCCAGGGAGACCATCCGCTTGAGCTCATTGTGTACTCTGTCGCGCATGGCATGTGGAACACGATGTGGTGCTCGAACCACAGGAGTGACTTTAGGATCAGCGGCGATGTTGTACTTGAGGGGCAACTTGTCAAATTCCCCTTGACGATATAAAACTTCAGGCTGTGAGACTGAGTCTATGATGCAGTTTAAGTCAGTTTCTCCAAGCGGGTATAGAACATCACCCCCGTAGTCCCTTAGCGTGGCCGAGGCCTTTTCAATATGTTCAGCATTAGGTGTTTTTTAAACTCAGATAAAGAGATTACATTATATTTCGCTCCAGTATCAATCTTAGCGATCACAGGCTTGTTATTCACAAACATGGTTACCTCAGGGTCAAGTTGCTCGTTAGAGGAAGGGAGGAGGGAGTGGATGGCTGAACTGTTATCTTCAGTTGCAGAGAGCTGAGCGGGGGATGGCTCCTCAAGCTCTTGGCTTTCGTTATCAGCAAGCTCATGTTGTAACAGGTGCAAACTCGTCCTTGGGACGGATTGAGTGACACGGGAACGGCAACTTTTTGCAAAGTGATTGAATCTCTTGCAGAAATTGCAAATGTTACCATAAGCAATACAGAACTCCCGACCCGGAGCATGAGAATAGTTACAATTAGGACATCGAGCAGCAGACCTTCTCTGCTGCCAGGCAGGGGAGGGCTGCGGACGCTTGTTATGACAGGAGGTGTCTGTAAGGTTAACACTATACTGGGAGTGCTGCCCAGAGATCACAGGCTTAGTGTGAGAAGCCGTTATCTCAGCAATCCATCAGGCGTGTTCGGCTTGATTTAGAGTCAGTTCAGTGTTACGAAGTAATTCGTCTCTCACCTTGTAACTGAGCATACCTCCAACGCGTTTGTCGCGGATCAGTTCATCGCATAATCTCGAAAATTACAACGCGCAGCCATGTGTTTCAAGTCGCTGATAAAGCACTCTACTGGCTCGCCAACCTGTTGCTTACGAGCAAAAAACTTGTTATGTTCGATAATAGAGTTCGAGGGGAGGTCAAACAAGTGTCTAAACTTTGCAAGTAGGACAGCAGGGTCATCAATCGTTTCTGCAGGCACTCAGAACTGACCGTTTGCGTCTAAAGCAGCAGGCGCAAAAGTAAAACGGTCCGCACGTTTCATTGCCTCAGGACCAGCCAGGTTTAGTAACACAGAAGCGTGTACATCTGAAGGATCGTTGCGATGAACGATGCGAATGTAGTGAATGTAGTCGTGCTCGAAAAGTCGCCAGCGTTTGGCAATGTCAGAGTCAAAGATCAGAGGACTAGGACAGCGAGACGAGTTTGCCATGATAGAGATAACAGGCACATAAAACTAATATAAAAAACAAAACCCGATAAACGTGAACGGAGCAGGTAAGACTCACTTCTTGACACCATGTAATGTGTCGAGTCGTACACATGCAAAATACAACACATATTTATTAATGTCCACTTACAGCATTGGTCTGCAGGACATTACAGTAACTAGCAGCTACTCAGACTGAATTACGTAAGCAAGCTCTTGGTAATATAAATCACATATTAGGCGGAGCAACTTAACAAGCACTACAATTGGTTAGTAGGAAATAACCAATCTGCACTAGTTTTTTAAACCGTGAAAGCTATAGACATAATAGATAAAGAGCAACTGTTCCCCTTGGTGGAGAGGTCAAAATAAGAAGGTGATGGGCAAAAGAATTGGAGGTACGAATAATCTTCTTAGATAATGGGGTTTTAGGATCTGGGGTAGTTATGGAGGCAGATTCTCTTATAGCATTCAAATGGGAGGTGGATAAGTATCTAACGTGAAATAATTTCCAGGCATGTAGGAAGATGGTGGGCATGTGGGGCTGTCTGGATTATTTTTATATTGAACTTGTGCAGGCTTGACAACCCAATTAATAAATTTCCCGCTTTCCATGCCCTCCCCCTTCCCAGTTCTCCCACCAGTCTCACTGTCTCTGATTACATTCCATCTCTGTCCTGCCCACTCCCCTGACATCAGTCTGAAGAAGGGTCTCGACCCGAAACGTCACCCATTCCTCCTCTCCAGAGATGCTGCCTGTCCCGCTGAGTTACTCCAGCATTTTGTGTCTACCATTTAATATATTTCCATGTTGTAATAATTCAATGATTCTACTTTATTTTTGTAATGGAGTTCAAATTTACATCAATAAAGCATTGTTCATATCCTTCAAACTCTCCACGGTGCTTTACAACAGTGAAGTAGTTTGGAAATGTGCTCAGTACTGCAATATAGAAAATGCCACCTCCAAAATTACATAAAACCCTAGCAACTGAGATAAAGATTGGATAACCATTCTTTACTAAAGTTGATCGAGGAATAAATACCAGCCAGGACACAAGCGAGATCAGCCCCATTCCTGATGAATGTGCAGGCTTTCCCATGACCTGACATTTCTGCTTGGAGTGAGAAATGTTATGAAACCCAAGACTTCATTTGTGCCAGAGGTAATGGAACTGATTTTTGTGCAAGTTGATAGGTTAAATTTAAAGTAAGCACAAAGGGCTGAAAACTAAACTTAGGATAACTAAATGTAGGATAACTATAGAAAAGTAGGACAATGAATATTTAAGATTCATACTTAAATTAGAGGCTTTATAAACATAATGAGAGGACGGAACCATCAAGGAGTTGGAATACCAGCCTAGATTTAGTGAAGAGAAGCAACAAAACTTTCACTCTAAACCAAGGCCAAAGTGGAGAACAACTAATGTCTACTTAAGCTGTTCAGAGAACTTGTTTCAGCTCATGATTTTGTACACAAAGCAGATGACCGAAGTGAATTCTACAGGATTTTTAATTGTTTATGATTTATGGGAGGCGCTTCAATTGTAGTTATGGTGTTGTCATTTCATGGTGAAGCATGCCCTTCATTCTCATTAGTGTGATCATTGGGTAGATAGACAATGGTGGTCATAGTTCATAAATGATAGGAGCAGAATTAGGCCATTCAGCCCATCAGGTTTACTCCCGCCATTCAGTCTTGGTGAGACCACACCTGGAGTATTGCGTACAGTTTTGGTCTCCAAATCTGAGGAAGGACATTATAGCCATGGAGGGAGTGCAAAGAAGGTTCACCAGACTGATTCCTGGGATGTCAGGACTTTCATATGAAGAAAGACTGGATAGACTTGGCTTATACTCGCTAGAATTTAGGAGATTGAGAGGGGATCTTATAGAAACGTACAAAATTCTTATGGGGTTGGACAGGCTAGATGCAGGAAGATTGTTCCCGATGTTGGGGAAGTCCAGGACAAGGGGTCACAGCTTAAGGATAAGGGGGAAATCCTTTAAGACCGAGATGAGGAAAAACTTTTTCACACAGAGAGTGGTGAATCTCTGGAACTCTCTGCCACAGAGGGTAGTTGAGGCCAGTTCATTGGCTATATTTAAGAGGGAGTTAGATGTGGCCCTTGTGGCTAAAGGGATCATGGGGTATGGAGAGAAGGCAGGTACGGGATACTGAGTTGGATGATCAGCCATGATCATATTGAATGGCGGTGCAGGCTCGAAGGGCCGAATGGCCTACTCCTGCACCTATTTTCTATGTATCTATGTATCTAATCATGGCTGATCTATCTCCCCCTTTCAACCCCATTCTCCTGCCTTCTCCCCATAACCCCTGACACCCATACCAATCAGGAATCTATCTATCTCTACCTTAAAAATATCCATTGACGGCCTCCACAGCCTTCTGTGACAATGAATTCCACAGATTCATTACCCTCTGACTAAAGAAATTCCTCCTCGTCTCCTTCCTAATGGAACGTCCTTTTATTCTGAGGTTATGACCTCTGGTCCTAGACTCTCCCACTAGTGGAAACATCCTTTCCACATCCACGCTATCCAGGCCTTTCAATATTTGGTAAGTTTCAATGAGGTCCCCCTCATCCTTCTAAACTCGAGCGAGTAGTGGCCCAGTGCCGTCAAACACTCATCATCTTTCTGCTTGGCAGCTTGAAGCAGACTAAAAAACTCCAAAAGTTGCAGAAGGAACAGCGTGTATCGGAAATTAGTCAGAGGAAATGTGGAAATTGTGGTTCTCTGCACTGAGTGAAATTGATTATGGGGAAGTAAGTCAACAAATATTAAAGGACCATTTTCTGGAAGCATTTCCAATAATTGTACAATATGATTCTTGATTTATGTCTGCAATATCATGAGCCAATTAGGCAGACAACCTAATGAACTTTAGGAATCCTATTGACTGAATTCATGGAATCTCTTCTGCTTAGTTGGGAGAAGAAATTACATAATTACGTATTCTGGTATAACCTTGAGAACCTTGAGGCGTGACACCATAACAAAGTTCAAGCACAGGGATTGACCACGTTGAAAAGATCTGTTTCAGTTACAGTATGTGGAATGAAAATCCCCATTGTGTAGTGAATTTACTTTGCAATAATTTTACTAATCTCCAGCCAACGCTCAGACTAGTCAATGTAAGATGTACTATTGATCCTTGTCAAACTGTATCTGGGTGTTGAACAAATGTACACGATGGATACGCTAGCCTGTATCCTTGATTATTTTTGCAAACACAAGTGAAAATATTGTGCATGTTTAGACTTGCAAGGTTTTAAATTGTTGGACAAGGGTTTGGAATGATTGGCATGTTGTGGCCAAAGTACTACAGGGGAAAATAGTGTGACTACTGGGAGTTGACAGAGTCTGTGGGCTTAGAGCGAGACTGGACTTGGGGCTATTCTGCCCACAGTGAACCCTGGACACACAGCACTTGTAGAAATCGCCACGTTGTACTTGGTAGCTCTGTCGCATATTTCCTTGCCACGCGAGAGGAGGCCAGACGGCCCAACAAGTTTATGCCAGCACACCGAACAATCCCATAATCCCACACATTTCCCTTTAACCTATTCTCTCCACATCCTGTTTAAGAAAGAATTGCAGATGCTGGAAATATCGAAGGTAGACAAAAATGCAGGAGGAACTCAGAGGGTGAGGCAGCATCAATGGAGCGAAGGAAGAGGTGATCATTCGGGTCAAGACCCTTCTTCAGACTGATGTGGGGGTGGGGGGGACAGGAAGAAGAAACGAAGAGGCGGAGACAGTGGGCTGTGGGAGAGCTGGGAAGGGGAGGGGAAGAAGGGAGAAAGCAAGGACTACCCGGAACTGGAGAAGTCAATGTTCATACCGCTGGGGTGTGAACTACCCAAGCAAAATATGAGGTGCTGCTCCTCCAATTTGCGGTGGCACTCACTCTGGCCATGGAGGAGCCCAGGACAGAAAGGTCGGATTCGGAATGGGAGGGGGGAGTTGAAGTGCTGAGCCACCAGGAGATCATGTTGGTTAATGCGAACTGTGCGGAGGTGTTGGGCGAAGCGATCGCCAAGCCTGCGCTTGGTCTCACCGATGTAGAGCAGTTGACAGCTAGAGCAGCGGATGCAATAGATGAGGTTGGAGGAGGTGCAGGTGAACCTGCTTCACCTGAAAAGACTGCTTGGGTCCTTGGATGAAGTCAGGGGGAGGTAAAATGACAAGTGTAGCATTTCCTGCGGTTGCAAGGGAAAGTACCAGGGGTGAGGGTGGTTTGGGTGGGAAGGGACGAATTGAGCAGGGAGTTGCAAAGGGATCGATCTCTGCGGAAAGCCGAAAGGGGAGGAGATGGGAAGATGTGGCCAGTGGTGGGATCCCGTTGGAGGTGGCAAAAATGTTGGAGGATTATCTGTTGTATGTGACGGCTGGTAGGGTGGAAGGCGAGGACAAGGGGGACACTGCCCTTGTTATGAGAGGGGGGATGGGGAGTGAGAGCGGAACTACGGGATATAGAAGAGACCCTGGTGAGAGCCTCATCTATAGTCGAAGAGGGGAACCCCCGTTCCCTAAAGAATGAGGACATCTCCGATGCCCTGGTTTGGAACACCTCATCCTGGGTGCAGATGCAGCGTAGAGGAATTGGGATTAGGTGATAGAGTCCTTACAGGAAGCAGGGTGGGAAGAAGTGTAGTCCAGATAGCCATGGAAGTCAGTGGGTCTCCACATCCTCATCAATTTACCCCACATTCTACCACCCACACACACACTAGGAACAAATTACTGCAGTCAATTTACCTACCAACGTGTGTGACTTTGGAAAAGTAGAACTCTATCCAGGCCTTTCATTATCCAGTCGGTTTCAATGAGACACCCGCTTATCCTTGTGAACTCCAGCAAATACAGGCCCAGAGGCTTCAAATAGCCCTCGTACGTTAATGGAATCATTCTCGTAAACCTCCTCTGGAACCTCTCCAACACCAGCACATCCTTCCTCAGATATGGAGCCCAAAATTGTTCACAGTATTCCAAATGTGTCCTCACCCACCTTACAAAGTCTTAGCATTACATCCTTGCTTTTATATTCTAGTCCCCTCGAAATGAATGCTAGCATTGCATTTACCTTTCTTACCACTGACTCAACCTTCAAATTAACCGTTTGGGAATCCCGCACCAGCACTCCCAAGTCCCTTTGCAGCTCCGATTTCTGAATCATCTCCCCATTTAGATAGTCTGTGCCTAACAAACTACATGACCGTCCACTTTGCTACGCTGCGTTCCATTTTCCCATTCTCCCAACTCATCCAAGTCCTTCTGCAGACTCCCTGCTTCCTGAACACTACCAACCCCTCCACTTACACTCATATTATCTGCAAACATGGCCACAAAGACCTCAATTCCATCATCCACATCATTAATATATATTGTGAGAAGTAGCAGACCCAACACCGTCACCTGGCAGCCTACCAGAAAAGGCCCCCTTTATTCCCACACTGCCTTCTGCCAATCTTCTATCCATGCTCGTACCTTGCCTCTAATACCATGGGCTCCTACCTTGTTTAGCAGCCTCACAAGTTGCACCTCATCAAAGGCCTTCTGAAAATCCAAGTAAACAACATCCACTGGCACTCCTTTTGTCTATCCTGTTTGTCACCTCCTCAACAAACTCCAACAGACTTGTCAGGCAAGATCTTCCCTTAACAAAACCATGCTGACTTCAGCCTATTTTATCATGTGCTTCCAAATACCCTGAAACCTCATCCTTAATAATGGACTCTAAAATGTTACCAACCACAAAAGTCCGACTAACTGGTTTATAATTTCCTGCCTTGCTCCCTTCTTAAGCCCTTCTTAAGCAGTGGAGTTACATCGGCAATTGTTAAAAAATCACTATCATGCGTCCACAATCTCTAAAGCTACCTCTTCCAGTACTCTGGGGTGTAGTACGGGTGACTTATCCATCTTCAGACCTTTCAGTTTCCCAAGCACCTTCTCAGTAATAACGACTGCACTCAATTCTGCCCAATAACTCTCTTGAATTTCTGGCACATTGAGCATTACTGATACCCTATGCATCTGTACTAAAGGGCCTGTCCCACTTTCACGAGGTAATTCACGAATTCTCCCGAGTTTTCCCCTGATTCAAACTCGCAGAATGTTCGTAACGAGTCTGTAGGAGGTCGTAGGAGTTCGTAGATATATCGTAGCAGCTCATTATGCTAGCCATAGGTACTCGTGGCATCGGGTAAGTCGGGACGTTCTTTCCAGCTCGATAAAGAATGTCCACGAGTAAAAAAAATGGTCGGGATGAAAGAATTAAGTCGTGAAAGTGGGACAGGCCCTTAAGGTTCCTTCTGACTGTTGTGCAATCTTTGATGCCAAGGACAACACCATCTTTCTCGAACATCTCCACTGTTATCTACCTGATTTGAACTAGTGATACTCACTTCCATTTTCATATTTCCTGCTGTACCCACTGAACCACAAAAAATCCTTTTCATACTATCTTCTGTTGAAAACTTACTAGCAACTTCCGTGTGCCAGCTTTGATGTCCAATTCTATCACACCAAACCCTTTTCACTCTCCCATTGTATCTAAATTGTGAGACCGATTGTCTGGTCGTGCATGAGCAGAAATTTAGTTGACTTTAGAAATATAGCATGGATGCAAGCCCTTCAGCCCATCGATTCCAGCCAACCATCGATCACCAATTCACACTGGTACCATGTTATCCAACTTTCTCATCCATTCTCTAGACAGTAAGGGGCAATTTACAGAAGCCAAATAGCCAACAAACCTACACGTCTTAGGTATATGAGAGGAAACCGGAGCATCTGGAGGAAACCCACGTGGTCACAGGGAGATCATGCTAACTCCACACAGACTGTACCTGAGGTTGGGATCTAACCCAGGTCTCTAGCATTGTGAGGCAGTAGCTCTACCAGCTGCGCCACTGTGCCACCCATAAAATTATTAATATTTAGTAATATTTTTAAAATATTTATTCCAGTTTAAGACCAAAACTATTGTCACAGTGTCGTTTCTCTTGCTAATGGTTTCAGCTATCTCCCTGCCAGAGGTCTGAAATTGAAACAGACTGTTCACAATATTTTCGCTCCAGAAATATTTTTTGGAAACCTTTTTTAGTCATTGACCTGCCTCTTCACTTTTCTTGGAGGCACAAGAGATCACAGATGTTGGAATTTGTAACAAAAATAGGAGAGCTCAGTGGGTCAGACAGCATCTGTTGCCAGCCATGGACAGTTGATGGTTTTGTGAGGACCTTCTATTTAGACTGGATGACTCTTCATCTAGATGAATGGTCTCAACCAGAAATATCTAATGTCCATTTACCTCTGCAGCTGTTGCTTGACCCACTCTGTTCCTCCTGTAACTAGACTTTTTAAAATCTTCATTCTTTATAATTTTAAAAGATCTGCCCGAAACGTTGCCTATTTCCTTCGCTCCATAGATGCTGCTGCACCCGCTGAGTTTCTCCAGCACTTTTGTCTACCTTCGATTTTCCAGCATCTGCAGTTCCTTCTTAAACACTTATGCACAAAACTTCATCTACCTCCAATGCCTCCCCATTGTTATGTACCAGCTAACACATGGTCCAATTTCTATTTCAGAAGTTGATAAGTTGGTACCCTCGCTAGGTTGAGAATGCTAACCAAAGCAGTGGCATGGAACGTGACATCCAGAGCCTGGAAGTTTGTAATCAAATTGATGCAATTGTTCATCTTTCAGAGTGTTCATTTTGGGGATGCCCACATTTTTTTGTCTAAGATAAGTGAAGACTAAGCTCTGCTGAGCAGACTTGGCATGCTCTGCATGTCACACAGACACAGATTCAAACACTCACACACAAACACAAACAGACACACACACATACTTGCGTAGATACAAAAAAAAATGCTCTTGTTCACCCCCTCCTCTACGCACCCTCAATGGCCTTAGTGACTCCATTTTCAAATTCCAGTCCCATAATTTCCTTGACCATAACTCCCCCATAAGTCAGTTCCCTCATCACTCATCATCTCTCCTCCTCACTTTCCCATCCATTCCCTCAAAACCAGTGTCAGTGCCATATCTAGTACTGAGAATAATCTTAATAGAATTCAGACACATATAAGGAGCAGATAATTAGGTGAGATAGCTGTACCGGCAGGGCCATTTGGTGCTACCTTACCAAACACCAGTGAAGGGAGGTGCCCACTAGATAACCCCAATGATATACTTGCATCTACATGATTAGTTTTTATGTGCTTGTTAACATGTAAATAGCTTATGATTGCACACGGAGTTGGTTATTGTCATTTGCATAAGTGTGTATAAGCAGATCAAATAATACGTTGGCTTTGGGCCGGGTTTTCTTGGTTGAGCACTTATCCTGTTGTTATAGCACAAGTACTTTGTGTTTTAATAGTAACTTGTCTCACATGAAAATTGCTCTAAAATTATTCACAGCAGAGTACAGAGCTTGTGTTGGTGTCTGTATAGCGTAGCCTCCAAGGTATGCAGTCAACTCATCATTGGATGTGGCTGGACTGTAGACATTTAATCTGATCCATTGTTGTGGGATCACTCAGCTATTGCAGACAGCAGGTGCTGAGCATCGATTCTAATCCTGGTGTCACTCTGCTCTTTTTACATGTCTGCATACCCAGACTATGCTCTGTTGTCCCTATTTAATGCATGATCCTTCCAATTCATCCCTGGCAAGCATGAGGACAATGATAGCATGATTTCTTAAAACTAGATACATCTTACAATGATGCAGTCCCTTGTTTTTTTTAAGCACTATTACAACAGCAACAAAAATTCCCCATTACTTCACAACCAGATTAACAAAATCTAATATAGACACAAAAAGCTGAAGTAACTCAACGGGTCAGACAGCATTTCTTGAGCAAAGGAATAGGTGATAGATACATAGATACATAGAAAATAGGTGCAGGAGTAGGCCATTCGGCCCTTCGAGCCTGCACCGCCATTCAATATGATCATGGCTGATCATCCAACTCAGTATCCCGTACCTGCCTTCTCTCCATACCCCCTGATCCCCTTAGCCACAAGGGCCGCATCTAACTCCCTCTTAAATATAGCCAATGAACTGGCCTCAACTACCCTCTGTGGCAGAGAGTTCCAGAGATTCACCACTCTCTGTGTGAAAAAGTTTTTCCTCATCTCGGTCTTAAAGGATTTCCCCCTTATCCTTAAGCTGTGACCCCTTGTCTTGGACTTCCCCAACATCAGGAACAATCTTCCTGCATCTAGCCTGTCCAACCCCATAAGAATTTTGTACGTTTCTATAAGATCCCCTCTCAATCTCCTAAATTCTAGCGAGTATAAGCCAAGTCTATCCAGTCTTTCTTCATATGAAAGTCCTGACATCCCTGGATGTTTCGGGTCGAGACCCTTCTTCAGACTGAGAGTCAGGGGAAAGGGAAATTAGAGATATAGACAATGATGTAGAGAGGTAAAGAACAAATGAATGAAAGATATGCGAAAAACTAACTATGATAAAGGAAACAGGCCATTGTTAGCTGTTTATTGGGTGAGAACAAATATAGACAATGAGCCTCAACAAGACGACTGAATCTGGACGACTTGGGTGGGGGAGGGATGGATGGAGAGGGAAAGCAGGGGTTGCTTGAAATTAGAGTAATCAATAGTCATACCACTGGGTTGTAAGCTGCCTGAGCGAAATATGAGATGCTCTATGAGATGAAATATGAGAAGACAAAATCGAATATTGTCTTGTCATAAGTAGATATTAGGGAAAGGCAAAGCGTGGACGAGGAGCTACATTTTAAAGAACATGTTAAAAGAAAACAAAAAGAGAAGCAGAGAACTGGAAAGAGATAGAGTGGTAATAACAAGGTTTTGAGTAGTGGGAGCAGTGAGAAGGGGCAGCCACCAACAATTACGTTCACAAATGTCTTGTGAGGCCATAATTGGAAATGTCAAGAGGTTTTTGGACTGGAAGGAGAGATAGAGTGTGACAAGGCCAAAGATTGACAGAGGATGAGCTGAAGGTGGCCAGGGAGGAATGTATTGGAACTGATAAGACTCATCTCATATTAACGCCTTGGGTGAGAATTTCAACTATGACCGGAGACATGGGCTGAACTGGGAAATATTAGAGAGATGGAAACACATGGTCTTGTGCATCCTGGCTCTCCTCACATTAGGTGCTTGCTAACAACATTTTAGTTTAAGTCAACTTGTCGGTAACACACTTTCCACCTCACCTTCGGGTGGAACATAAACGCTGATGCTAAAGTCACTGGGACAGCGAATGACAAGGAATCCAGCATTGGTGGACTTCGGGTACAGTACCCGAAAAGTATGTGACTTACTCCACCATCGAGTACGCAATGTCGTTTATCTGCGCATGACCGTATATTTATTTGAATATATTTTGGTTAATGGTGAGACAGAAGTAGAATGTCAAGTGTTTATTGAACATCTGCTTCCTTGGTTACTGAATGGCAGGAGATGTTTGGTAAGTAAATATACACACCTGAATTACAATTCATTGGTTTGTTTGAATGCACGTAACATGCTACTCTACTAAAATCAATGCACGTGGTTAAAACTGTGTTGCCATAGCCACATGTGGTTAGTTTGCCATTTAAACTGGAGAACCATACATTGGAGGGTTAATCTTTTAACCCAGAAGACAAAATATATGATAACACTTTAAAGCTGTGGAGAGGCAGTGCTGCAAGCAATATTGGAGATGTTACCTGCCAGAGGAGACATTGAACTGCAACACTTTTTTTATGTTCTGGCCAGTAGATTTCCTTTGATCAATATCAAGAAAAACAGTCTGTAATCAGACTACTGTTAGGGGGAGTTTGACTGTGCAAATTGATTGCTGGAGTACCCATATTACAATGGTCACTGAGGAGTAAAGTCCTTTAAGATCACAATTCACATCCTCCAGCTTCACAATTCGAAACTCTTCAATCCTCTTGTCTCACCTTCTGTCTTTTCATCTCTGGCCTTTGTCCAACCATCTGCCCACCCCCCCCCCCCCCCCCACCTGGATCCATCTATTACTTGCGAGTCTTTGTCCTGCCCCTCCTCCCTTCCGGCTTTCTTCCACCCCTCCCCCAGCACAATCAGTCTGAAGATGGGATGCAAACTCCTTCCCAACCTGATTCTCCTTCACATCATTAGCCTTCCATCTTAAGTGGGATTTCTGTTCCTGGTTCTTCTAACTTTTGAACAACAATGAGTTTCCCTCTCCCATCGCTCACTGTAATTTTCTTCTTTTAACTTTACAATATTTTGTTCTCTGCATTCCAGGCATTAGCTATGCTCACAAGGCTACAATAACACAATTTAAAGAGGCTGAAAGTGAATCCTCTGAAAATTCCCTCACCAAGGCTGACCACAACCACCACGTCTTGTTGCCAGACCCCTCCTGACTTCATCACTCTTTAGCCAACAGACAGGGTTTAAATAGAACGGCAGCGGGACACAATCCAATGCAGGAGTGAGGTCGATGACAAAAGTGATACGGTGATGAAAGCAAGTTTAGTCAATAGGATAGACGGGAGCATGGCAGGGAGCGAGGAAGGACTATTGGACTAAATTGTATTCATTTCGGTATGAGAATCCTGATGGTAAGGCAGATAAACTCTATGCATGGAATAGGTACATGCGCCTAGGACGTTAAAGCTGCTACAAAAACCTGGCTGAGAGAGACAGGACTGGCAGATGGGTGTTCCAGGATACAGGTGCTACAGCGGTTAAAAAAAGAAGGGAAGTAACTTTACTGATTAATTACTGATGGTTTGTCCAGTATATAGATGGAGATTAGAAATAAAAAGGGGATGATCCCTTGTTGGGAGTGTACTATAGCACCCCCCCCCCCCCCCCCCACAAAAAAAGTCAATGGGAATTGGAAGAACAAATATGCCAGGCAGCTGCAAGATTAATAGGGTTGGCATGGTAGGGAATTTTAACCGTCCCCATATAGACTGGGACTGCCATAGTGCCAATGGCACTGAAAATGTGTTCAGGAACATATCCTTAGGCAATATGTAGAGGGCCCTACAAAGGAGTGGGTAAAGCTTCACCTACTTTTAGGAAATTGGGAAGGGCAAGTGACTGAAGTGTCGGTGGGCAAGTCTTGTGGGACCAGTGCTCACAGTTCTATTAATTTAAAAATAGCTGAAGATAAGGGCAGGGTGAGCCCACATGTTAAAGTTCTGATTTGGGGCAAGGCCAACTTTGATGGTATTAGACATGAAAATGGAGCACGTTGTTTGCGGGCAAGGCAGGTGAGAATAAGGAAGCCTGGATGATGATAGAAATTGAGGTTCTGATTAGGAAAAAGGAGGAGGCATGGGCCAGGTGGAGACAGCTGAAATCGTGTCAAGTCTTTTGTGTCTTGTGTTTTGTTTGTTGTATCTCCTATGTGCATCACCTCACACTTTTGTGGATTAAATTTTTATTGTCATTTCTCTGTCAACTGACCTACCATTTATATTGTCCTGTAGTCTAAAGCTTTCCTCCTCACCGTTGACCACATGCACCTGTTGTCTATTGTCAAACTCTTCACCATGCCCTCTACATGATTCTAAATCATGAATGCCTCTAACAGAGAGCAAGGGACCGAACACCAATCCCACCAGTTACAAAAACACCATAAACATGTACCTTTGTTTCATGTCGCTGAGCTGATTCTGGATCCAATTTACCACTTCCCCTCAGATTTGATGGAGTTTTATATATTTTTTAATCAGCTTGCCATGTAGGACCTTGTCGAAGGCCTTAGTAAAGTCCACATAGACTTTGGCAATCCCACTGCCTTCATTGACCCTCCTTGGCATTTTCTTTGAGAATTCAATCAATTTGGTCAAACATAAACTTTCCTCCACAAATCAATGCTGACTACCTTTGGTTCATCTTCGCTTCTCTTATTCAAGGTTTATGGTCTCCAATAGAACTGATTTCAATAATTTGTCCACGATCAAAACTGAACTCACTGTCCTGTAATAATTTAGTTTATCTTTTCCACCCTTTGTACAACATTTTAATGTTAGCAGTCATCCAGTCTTCCAACAGTTGGAGCATCTGCAAAATTCTTCTGTGCTTTTGTTTAAACAGCCCAAGATATACTTCACCTGGGCCAGTGAGTCATTTACCCACTTCCAGGCACACTAAATTTTTCAGTACAGTAAACCCTCGTTATTATGCACCTTTTTATAACAAATATTGGTTATAGCGGATGGACCTGCTAACCTTCGGCTGCAGGCCAGGAGACTGCTGATGCCACCCCTGGCCCGCACCGCCTTCCCAGCTGCTTCTAGGCTGCGTCTGCTGCCACCACCACCGATCCTCACCTGCACTACGGCTGCAACCAATTACTCCACCGATCCTCGCCTCTCTCCAGGCAGCCAGCAGGCCGGGGCCATCAACTCACCTATATTCCAGGCAGATTCCAGACCGAGTATGAAGAAGGGTCTCAACCCAAAACGTCACCTATCCATGCTCTCCAAAGATGCTACCTGATCTGCTGAGTAACTCCAACACTTTAACCAACATCTGCAGTTATTTATTTCTACTATTTATATAATGATACTCTAGTCCTTGGTAATCCCTTACTCTATTATAGTGGACAGGCGGTAATAACGGACACCATTCATCCCCTATAGTCTGTTATAATGAGGGTTCACTGTGCTTCATCTCTTCCTATATTTGTCCCATCTAAAACATCATGCACTATAATGTTGACCACTATCTGTTAAATAAATGTAATAAATGCATTTGACACTTCCATCCTAGGAAAAAGATTCTGACTGTTTACCCTACCTGTGTCGCTCAAGATTGTGTAAACTTCTACCAGGTCTCCCTTCGGCCTTCGACACTCCAGAAAAAAAAATCCAAGTTTGTCCAACCTCTCCTGAAAGCTAATTCCTTCTAATCCAGGCAGCACTCTGTAAAACCTCTTCTATACTTTCTCCAAAGCCATATATTTCCTCTAATGGGGTGACCAGAACCCCACACAAAACTCCCAGTGCAGCCTAACCAACTCCCAAAGCTGCAACATGCCATCTGTCTCTTATATTCAATGCCCCAACTAATGAAGGAAAGCATACCACAAATGTTCTTTACCACTATCTACCCAACTTGTCTACTTCTGTCTATCTACTGGTGTCACCATTTATGGGGAATTATGGACGGGGACAGGGACATCAATGCTGTTGAGGGTCCTGATATTAACTGTATACTTCTAACATTCAACCTCCCAAAGTGCAACACCTCACACTTCTCTGGATTAAATTCCATCTTCCATTACTCCACCCACATGGGTAACTAATCTATATTGTGTTTATCCTTTGAAGGACTCCTTCACTGTCTGTAACTCTACCAACTTGTGTGTCCTCTGTAAACTTACTAACCAATGTATCTACATTTTAGCCCAAATCACACATATTCATGAGATTCCAGCACTGATCCCCATGGAACACCACTCATCACAGACCTCCAGGTGAAATAATACTTTTCTACCACTATCCTCTGTCCCATTCTAAATCCACACAACCAGGTCGCAGTGGATGCCATGCATCATAAACTTCAGCCGACAAGTAGGTACATTGTCAAATGCATTACTAAGGTTCATGTGGACATCACACGGACAACACGTACACAACATCCCTACCTTCATCAATCACCTTCATCACCTCCTCAAAAAAACTCTATCATGTTTGTAAGACATGACCTACCCAGGACAAAGTCATGACAACTGTACCAAATTAGCCTATTCTCTTCCAAATGCGGGGTAACTCCTATCCCTAAGAATCTTGTCCTAGTACTGATGTGAGGTTCGCCGACTTGTAACTTCCTGGATTATCCTCGTTTCCCTTCTTAATCAAATAAACAACATTGACTACATTCCAGTTCTCTGGGACCTCGCCTGGGACTGGAAATATTCTTAAGAACCCAACCGACAGCCCAACACGTTATCTATAAGGCCCTGCTCTTTCTTAAGATACTGTCTTACTTTTTACAAAAAATAAAATTGAGAACTTTACATAGAAACAGAATAAGCCATTCAATTATTTGATACTGCCTGCCATAAAATAAGAGTTTGCAAACCCCACTCCAGTAGATAATATAAAATTAAAAGGGAGGCTGCGTTGATAAAAAATGGTTCATTTTTATTCAAGATTTATAACAAATGGAAAATCTAGGGGAAGAGAAAAAATGTTTGGAAACCTCTGTACTAGCAGATCATGTGATGTACGTTTAACTTCATTTATTCTCATCTCTCATTACCCTTATATAGCTTTGTGCAATGAAAATCATTTGATTGAACTAGCTTTATAACTATTCTTGGACATAATTAACTTGCAACAGATTTAAAGGGTTCTTGCAGTAGGGATGGGTTTACAAAGTGCTCGTAAATTGAGAATATATTCTCTTGTATTTAGAATAGTGTACTGATTAAGGTGATCTTGACAGAGTAGATGCTATGAGAATGTTTCCCTGATGTGGGAAATCTAAAATTATCTTGGAATAAGGGGTTGCCCATTTATTTATCTCTTCTGAGAGTTGTCATTCCATGAATTTCAGAAGTAAGTTTTAGACTGTAAGGGAATTAAAGGATACATTAAGTGTATGGAAATGTGGCATGAAGGCCAAATCTTGAGGAGATCTGAGCCTATTCATTACCTTTAAAATATTTCAACGTTTGATGTATGGAACATCGTATCTTGGTGAAAAGCACACAGATTATGCACATAATTCAACTTGAAATCATACTGGTTTTGGATAAAACTTTTATTCTTTTTCTGAATTAATAATGCCCAGATTGGTTTGGATCAACATGGGCCTGCAGTTCATCCAATGTGTCTAATGGCTTGTGTTGCCCAGGTGTAATCAAACATGCTTAAAATGTGGCATTTTTGCAAAAAACAGAATTATCAGTTTTCACGTTGATGTAAATCCATTTCTAAATGTGATAATAGCAAATGTCTATCCAATTTCCATACGTATAAAGGAGCAGAAGTAGAAATAAAATATCAACAATGTAAGAAACCTTCAGCAGGTCAAATAGCATCGGTACAAAGAAAAACATAGTTAAAATTTCAGGTCTGCGACCTATATCAGAGTCGAGTAAAAAACCTGCTGAATTCTTGTAAACAGCACAGGAGTAAAAAACATTAGAAAAATTATCTTGTTCATAATTACAGTGATTTGAAAATTTGTCCAGTGTTACAAACGCAAATTTTCACTTCAGTGTTATATTTAAAAATTGTAAATTGCAATTGCACGCACCACTTGAAACCTTCTGTGCTTTGATATTTCTGAAGAAAGGTCATATGTAATTTCTGCTCAACATCACCTTAATATTATGGTAATGTATTAAAATGTCTAAACCAAGTCACCCTGAACTCAGGATTGATTGGCCAAGTGGAAATTGGTCCCGAACCACATTTGAGTCAAATCCCTAAGCAGTGGATTTCAAACAACAATGAGAACTAATAAAATTAGACGGATCAGCCTTGACCTAAGCACCCTTGATTCAGCGTGGAGAAAGCATGGTAAAATTAGAAATGCTGTTCCTCAGGCCAGGTCCCTTAGATAATCTCAATATTGTCATACTCAGGGAATCATTCCTTTTAAGTTGGAATCTTCTTTCTGAATGGACCCTGTGTCTGGACATGACAGGATCATCAATATTAATACTGCTGTGGTGTACAGTCAGAAGGGGCCAGCCATGGGAATCCTTGATGTTGATATGAGACACAAGTAGTCTTGACATCGGGTCAAAGGCAGACAAGGAAACCTGCTGATTCATCAGTAACAGATGGTATCATTACTACTCCATGTTGAAATTAAAGTGGAAGGAAAATTAGGGATGGTTAGGACAGGGAATTTATTCTGAGTTTGGGTCTTCACTGTCCATCAAAATTAGATTGATAGTAACTGACTGAGTTTCAAAGGAGAGGTGAGGAATTCTCTGGTCAGTGTTCCAGACACAACTATCTTTATTAAGTGCTGTATCTCCATTAGATAGTCCAAAGTCTACACTGGCATTTACAACTCATCCGCAAGCAACATGTATGTCACGGAAATGCTCAGCAACAGCTAGAGAGTTTAATTGCTTCCATATGATCCACCAGAACCAAATCCTCTGCCATCAATATTTCTTGAGGTTATTGCCAATTAGAAACTTAATCGTTCCTGTTACATAAATACTGTAGCTACAAAAAAAATAGTGAGTGACTCATCTGCTGATTCCCCAAAATAATTCTTCCACCTACAAGACACAAATCAAGATTGTGATGGAATATTCTGCACTTGGGCAGTTCTAATGACATAGAAGAGTGTCATCAAGGCTGCTTTAGAGGCATCCAATCCACCACTTTGAATATTTGTTTTCTCTACCACTGGTCATTGTGATTGCGGAGTGCACCATTTCCCATATAGATTCACTGTAACAGCTTAACCAAGGATTCCACAACAATTCTTACAAACTGATGATCTCCCACTGCTCAGAAGGATAAAGTCAGTAGTTACTTGGGAGCACCACCATCCTCACTAGAAGATATATTGATCTTCTATCATCTATGCTGCATTCAAATCCTGGAACTCCCTGCCCAACTGGACTCTGGGATTTCCTTCACCTGTTACACTTCGTTGGTTCAAGGTGATGGCTCACCACACATAAGCAATTAAGGCTGGTCAACAAAATTAATCTTTAGAAAGGAGAGAGAAAATGGAAAAGGAGGGTGTGGTGGTGATAATAAAGGATGACATAAGGGAGCTGTGAGGAATGATCTTAGGCTTGAAGAGCAGGATGCGGAATCATTATGGGTGAGGTGAGATAACAAGGGTCAAAAATCACGGAGTGTTTGGAAATCCCTGTATCAGCCATGAAATGATAGGAGTGAGAATCAATCAAGAAATACGAGTAAAAAACAAAGTGCCGGAGGAACTCGGTGATTCAGGCAGCATCCGTAGAGAGAATGGACAACAACGTGCAATGACGGAGCTGCAGATACTGGTCCCGAAACGTCAACCATTCCTTCTCTCCAGAGATGCTGCCTGTCTCGCTGAGCTTTTCCAGCATTTTGTGTCTATCTATGGAGAAGGACATGATGGGTTGGGACCCTTCTTCAAGCTGATGGATACAGGAAACGGCAGATGCTGAAAGCAAAAAAACAAAGTTGTGGAATATCTGAGCAGGGTCAGGCAGCATCAAGCAGAAAACAGTCTGTCCATTCTCTCCACGCTGCTGCCTGACTCGCTAAGTCCCTCCAGCTCTTTGTTTTTTGCTCAGGGTTCCAGCATCTGCAGTTTCTTGCATCTCCAATAAATGTGCGTCTGTAGCAAAGGTAATAATGAAAAAAGGTAGACATAAAATGCTGGAGTAACTCAGCGGGGCAGGCAGCATCACTGGAGAGAAGGCATGGGTGATGTTTCGGGCAAAGATTTGGGGCGGGGTGGGGGGGGGATCATGGAGGGGGTGAGCATCATGGACAATACAGCTCACCCCCTCCATGACCCTCCCCCCCAAATCTTTGCACATCCCCACATCTCCTTTCCACTCGTCATTTTAATTTAATGTTTCATGTATTTTGTGCCTTATGACAGATCAATTTCCCTCCTGGGATAAATAAAGTTCTATCGTATCATATTGTGTCGTAGTTATTAACAGTACGTATCGTTAGCGAAACCTGATCAAATTATAATTGACTTTTGTATGTAGTTCAAAAGGGATGTAATTCTGGGGAAGAATTGACAAAGGTAGATTAAAGGGTTGGTCAGTAGGCGGACAATGACAAGTAAATTCAAAATATTTATTTAAATATCACTGAATATACATTCCATCGAGAAGTATAAATTCCATCCAATAGGTTTAAGGGTCAAAGCATATTTCTGTTGAATAAATAGTAAGCCATCAGATTTATAGAAAGCAACAATGATTAAATTAAAAAAAGTTAAATTATGAGAATAAATTAGAGAAATATTTTAATACTTTCCACAGCTTTGCAAATAGGAAAAATAGCGTTAATTGTTGCTATACCCTTGGGGATAAATGCAAGTGGAGATCCTGGATGGGAGAATAAAGAAATGGTGTGCCTATTATGTCAATATTAGCAACTGCCATGACGGACAATAGACAATAGGTGCAGGAGTAGTTCATTCGGCCCTTCGAGCCAGCACAGCCATTCAATGTGATCATGGCTGATCATCCCCAGTCAGTACCCCGTTCCTGCCTTCTCCCCATATCCCCTGACTCCGCTATCTTTAAGAGCCCTATCTGTCTCTCTCTTGAAAGTATCCAGAGAACCGGCCTCCACCGCCCTCTGAGGCAGAGAATTCCACAGACTCACAACTCTCTGTGAGAAAAGGTTCCTTGTCTCTGTTCTAAATGGCTTAAAGCCCTGTCCCACGGTACGAGTTCATTCCAAGAGCTCTCCCGAGTTTGCCCTGATTCGAACTCGGAGATTTACGGTAATGGCCACTCGTCGGTACTCGGGGCTCTCGTGGACATTTTTCAACATGTTGAAAAATCTTCACGAGTCTTCCCGTGCTTACCTGCCATTAGCGAGTCTTCCCGAGTACCTGCCGTTAACGTGGCAAGCCGCTAAGAGACGTCCCCGAGCTCCGACGTACCTGCTACGTCCATTCTCTGTGCTTACCACGAGTTTGATTTTTTTTAAATTCGGGAGAGCTCTTGGAATGAACTCGTACCGTGGGACAGGGCTATTACCCCTTATTCTTAAACTGTGGCCCCTGGTTCTGTAGACAACATAATTCATGCAACATATTTGGACAGGATGCTTGGGTCTAAAATCAGTGAGGAACAAGGTAATCAATGGCTATAAAGATTCACTAATGGAGAAATTGGTGGGAATGAAAACTCTACAGATCCTCTAAATCTGAGAGCCTGCAGATGTGCATTAGTGTTAATCTTGCAAAATTCTTTAGTTTTCGAATAATCTCAGTGGCTTTAGAAAGTTTCTGGTGTAACTGCTATTTAGGAAAGGCAGAAGAAACTAATTAGCTTGACCTAAATTGTGAGAAAAATGCTGGAATTTATTATTATCACTAAGGACTTAGTACAGGATAACTATAAACTAATAATACTGTATGACTAGACAGGGTCCATATTGTCTTAAGAATGGACACATGGTTTTTGAAGCTATAACTAAAGAGGTAGATAAAGGGAACTAGTGGAGATGTAAAAAGCTGGATTTCCAACAGGCATTTGGTCCTCCATCTCAAAAGAAGATTACAGTAAATAAGGGGTCATAGGAGGAGGATAAACACAAAATGCTGGAGTAACTCAGCAGGGCAGGCAGCATCTCTGGGAGAGAAGGAATGGGTGACGTTTCAGGAGGAAGTTTCATATCATGGATCTATAGAAGGCGCTGACTCAAAGCGTCAGCCAATATCATCAAAGATCCTGGTCATGCTTTCAGTTTGCTAATAGAAGGTACAAGAGATTTGAAGATTGATTAAAGGTGAGAAAACAAAGCAGGAAACAAAAGCTTTTCCCGGTTAGCCAGTGATCATTAGAGGAAGACATGTCAATTTGCAATGAGCCTCAACTAATCTTAATTTGTTTGACAGGTGGAAATATAGAATGTGACATCTCCAGCTTTGTTAAAGATGCCATGAGGTGGGAAATGGTGAACTGTAAGGGGGGTGCAGAATTTGAAAAGGAATAGAGGTTACTTGATAGGAAAAGATAGCAGATGGAATATACTGTGGGAAAATGGGAGCATGAGAGAAATAATAGAAAAGAATATTGTTCAAATGGTAAAACATCTGGGTGTAATTGTTCATGAGATGTGGAAAGTAAAATGTGGTTATAGTTAAGAATTAGAAAGCCAATTGGTAATGCTGGGCATTATTGCAATTCTTACTAAGAATAAGTTGGCTTCAGGTAAAACAATATTTGGAGTACTGTGCTATTTTGATAAATTTGAGAAAAGATATACTGGCCAATGCAGTTCTGATTTCAAGAATAATAGTTGGGATAAGGAAGTTGTTCTTAAAAGAGTGGTTGAAGGATCTTGGTAAACACTAACTGCAGCAGAATCAGAGGGAACTTCATTAGGCTCACAAGATAAATAAAGCAGATGCCAGGAACACCAGAGTATGGGCATGGCGCAAGGAATAAACTATTCAGGGCTGAGACGAGGAGAAGCTATTTTATACATAGAAATATAATTCTTTGGAATTCTTCTTGGAACGGCTAACATTGAGTATACTGGAGACAGGGATCAATAGATTTTGGGACATATGGGCATTAATAAACAGTCAATAGTGTTTAATTGTCGTATATACCGGCAACGGAGCAATGAAAATCTTACTTGCTGCAGATTAACAGGTCTATTAACACAATAATGTAAATATATATATATATATATATATATATATATATATATATATATATATATATATATATATATATATATATATATATATATATATATATATATAATATTCAATAATACAGTAAGTTAATAACAGTAATACTAAGTAACCATAAGAGTGCAAAACTGAAGTCTGTAGTGCAATTAATATCACAGTTCATAATTGCTGAGATAATTGTTAGTGTTGTGCAGTTTTCAAGAACCTGCTGATTGCTGGGAATAAGCTGTTCTTGATGTTTTGTGCCGCGATTCTAATAATTCTATCTTGGCCCTATTTTTCATGGGTTTTGGAATAGACATTCTGATGTTTAAGTATAAGACTTAAATCAAGAGCGTGAATATTCACCTTTTGTTTGCATGTGTGTAGACACAGGAACACTGAAGAAACTTCACATCATCCACAATAACACGATTTCCTTTTCAAGGTCCCAGCTCGTGCACTCTATCCCTCATTCATTCACTGTGGCTGCAGTATTTACAATTGTTAGACCTTTTTAAGGAGGTAACCAACAGAATACGCAAGGGAAAATAATGGATGATGATCAGTTCTGATGAAAGACAATTGGCATGTAACATTGACTTTGTTTCAATCGCCATGGATGCTACCTGACTTGTTAAGTGCTTTAGCTCTTTCTGTTTTTGATTCAGTGGAAATGATGTATTTGGACTTTGCCAAAGGCTTTCAGTAAAATATCATACAATAAATTATTAATTAAACAAAATGAGAGTCCTTGGTACTAGGTTTAATAAACTGGTGTGGATTGAAGATTTGTTAACAAATGGAGAACAGAAATTAGGAATAAGCAGCCCCAAATTGGGAGGCTGTGACTGATTGTGTGCCACAGGGATCGGTACTGACTAATGATGTTCAAAATCATGTCAAAGAAGTGGACGAGGTTTATTAATCTAATATGGAAAATGTTAAAAATGGAGATAGAAATAATAAGGAGCAAAGCATGTTTTGATATGGTGAGAGATTGTAATGTAATGTTGATGCTGAGAGGGGCCTGGATTCTCTATATAAATCATTGAAAATGCCCTTTTATGCAAGAAGATTTTCTTTCTTAAATCCAAGAGCAAGGATGTCTTGGCCAATTATATTGGGCTTTTGTTAGACTGCATCTTAAAGTTTTGTGCAGGTCTGGTCTCCCCATCCAAGGAAGGACAGTCTTGCAATGGAGCAAGTGCAGGTTATGTCAGGTGGTGAGATTTTTGTATGAGTAGAGATGAAACAGGCAGCATCTCTGGAGAGAAGGAATGGGTGATGTTTTGGGTCAAGACCCTTCTTCAGACTGTCAGGGGAGGGGGCAGGACAAAGATAGAATGTAGTTGGAGACAGTAAGACTAGTGGGAGAACTGGAAAGGGGATGGAGAGAGAAAGCAAGGGCTATCTGAAGTTAGGGAAGTCAATGTTTATATCGCTGGGGTGTTAACTACCCAAGCAAAATATGAGGTGCTGTTCTTCCAATTTGCACTGGGCCCCAATGGAGGAGGCCCAGGTCAGAAAGGTCAGATTGGGAATGGGAGGGAGAGTTGAAGTGCTGAGCCACCGGGAGATCTGGTAGGTTAAGACCGGCTGAGCGGAGATGTTCAGTGAAACGATCGCCGAGCCTGCGCTTGGTCTCGCCGATGTAGAGAAGTTACAGAATTGGCCTGTACTATATAACGATTATAAGAAAGGGAGGCGTGACTCATTGAAATTCACAAAATCTTACAATTGAGGTTTATGGGGATAGTGCAACAATGAAGAACTGAAGTAAGAGATCAACCACACGCTTATTGCTTGGCAGTGCAGACATATGGGGCTGAATGGCATACTTCCTGTTCTAATTCTCAGGTGCTATGCAATCCACAGGATTAAACATCTACTTTTGCTTCAACATCACTTCCATCTTTGTGGACACAAAAAGTTGGAGTAACTCAGCGGGACAGGCAGCATCTCTGGAGAGAAGGAATGGATGACGTTTCGGGTCAAGACCCTTCATCAGACCCGAAACATCACACATTCCTTCTCTCCAGAGATGCTGCCTGTCCCGCTGAGTTACTCCAGCTTTCTGTGTCTATCTTTGGTTTAAACCAGCATCTGCAGTTCCTTCTTACACACTTCCATCTGTGTAGTCTATTTGAGGGCAGCATTGCTTTGGATACACTGTCTTTGAAATCACCTCCTGGGTTGCACATGCTGACTTAATTTGGACATAGATCTCTGGTTCTCCATTATTCTGGGATAGTATGCTGTTTGCTGTACAATTATGGAAGAACCAATGCCACATAAGGAAGCCTCAACAGGACTGTAGTGGCAGGTAATTCATTGAAAATTGCTGGAATTTCTCACAAGCACACACAAATTATTTCAAAAAGTGTGGTAAAATACCAAAGCTACTCAATGATATAGTCTTTATTCCAAATTCCTGGAATATTACTTGTAACTGGAAATATTTTTGTTTTTTCTCAATATGGTAATTGAAGTGCACATTGCATAATGCAAATGATAATGCAATTACCATTATCATGCAGGCTATGAAAACTGTTGGCTTCATGAAGGCGGTTTGTTTCTGATTCGGACATCTCCAAGGTTAATATTTAATGGATGAATGTTTCCAGAATTGGTTTCAGATAATGATGTTAATATTGCATCATTCTACTCGATTAACAATTACTTCTCATGAAGATCAATTGAGAAACAATCTAAACGACTGCTGCCTGCTCGAACCAAGCAATATAACTCTTAATTATCAGGTTAAAATATTTGATAAGGTCCCACATAGGAGATTAGTGGGCAAAATTAGGGCACATGGTATTGGGGGTAGAGTGCTGACATGGATAGAAAATTGGTTGGCAGACAGGAAACAAAGAGTAGGGATTAACGGGTCCCTTTCAGAATGGCAGGCAGTGACTAGTGGGGTACCGCAAGGCTTGGTGCTGGGACCACAGCTATTTACAATATACATCAATGATTTGGATGAAGGGATTCAAAGTAACATTAGCAAATTTGCAGATGACACAAAGCTGGGTGGCAGTGTGAACTGTGAGGAGGATGCTATGAGAATGCAGGGTGACTTGGACAGGTTGGGGGAGAGGGCAGATGCATGGCAGATGAAGTTTACTGTGGATAAATGTGAGGTTATCCACTTTGGTAGCAAAAACAGGAAGGCAGATTACTATCTAAATGGCGCCAAGTTGGGAAAAGGGGAAGTACAACGGGATCTATGAAAGTAAGCATGCAGGTACAGCAGGCAGTGAAGAAATCGAATATCATGTTGGCCTTCATAACAAGAGGAGTTGAGTATAGGAGCAAATAGGTCCATCTGTAGTTCTACAGAGCCCTAGAGAGACCACACCTGGAGTATTGTGTGCGGTGTTGGTCCCCTAATTTGAAGAAGGACATTCTTGCTATTGAGGGAGTGCAGCGTAGGTTTACAAGGTTAATTCCCGGGATGGCGGGACTGTCATATGCTGAGAGAATGGAGTGGCTGGGCTTGTACACTCTGGAGTTTAGTAGGATGAGAGGGAATCTCATTGAAACATACATAATTGTTAAGGGTTTGGACATGCTAGAGGCAGGAAACATGTTCCCGATGTTGGGGGAGTCCAGAACCAGGGGCCACAGTTTAAGAATAAGGAGTAAGCCATTTAGAACGGAGACGAGGAAACACTTTTTCTCACAGGGAGTTGTGAGTGTGTGGAATTCTCTGCCTCAGAGGGCGGTGGAGGCAGGTTCTCTGGATGCTTTCAAGAGAGAGCTAGATAGGGCTCTTAAAAATAGCGGAGTCAGGGGATATGGGGAGAAGGCAGGAACGGGGTACTGATTGGGGATGATCAGCCATGATCACATTAAATGGCGGTGCTGGCTCGAAGGGCTGAATGGCCTACTCCTGCACCTATTGTTTATTGTCTATTAATTTTGCCATATCTGTTTGTTGCCATCAAGTTTAAAACACCCTTCAACTGATATTCACTTGGCAGCTCCTGTCAGTGAACCACTTCTCAAGTCCTCGATCTAGAAAACCACTGCTATAGTCTGCTGACTATAGATCAGCGGCATTATAGGTTGTGGACTTGGGAAGAGGTTCACCGACAGGTGTTGCCAAGTGACTATTAGGTGAAGGTTTGTTAAAACTTGTGACTTGCAGGCTATTCATCTCATCATTCTATTCTCTTTATCAAAGCTCTCATTTTACTTGCCTTTGTGCTCAAATTTTCAGTTACTTAGTTAGTTTTCTATCAAGATATCTGTTTAGAAAGAGACGAGGCAGTTGAAGGTAAGGGCTGAGAGGTTAAGAGTCAAGGGTCAAGTCAAGAGTGTTTTATTGTCATATGTCCCGGACGGGACAATGAAATTCTTACTTGATTGAGCACAACAGAATATGTGAATATGTAAACATTGTATATAACGGGGAAAAAATAAAAAGTTCAATAAATAACAAATATAGTGCAAATAACAAATAATAATAATAGTCTTTTGCAGTTCAGAGCTCATAGCTTATTTGTTGTGTTTAATAGCCTGATGGCTGTGGGGAAGGAGCTGTTCCTGAACCTGGACGTTACAGTTTTCAGGCTCCTGTACCTTCTTCCTGATGGCAGTGGTGAGATAAGTGTGTGGCCAGCATGGTGTGGGTCCTTGATGATTTTGGCTGCCTTTTTGAGGCAGCGACTACGATAGATCCCTTCGACGGTGGGGAGGTCAAAGCCGGTGATGGACTGGGCAGTGATCACAACTTTTTGTAATCTTTTTCGCTCCTGGACGTTCAAGTTGCCGAACCAGGCCACAATGCAACCAGTCAGAATGCTCTCTACCGTGCACCTGTAGAAGTTTAGGAGAATCCTCTTCGACATGCCGAATCTCCGTAATCTTCTCAGGAAGTAGAGTCACTGATGTGCCTTCTTTATAATTGCATCGGTGTGCTGGGTCCAGGAAAGATCTTCTGATATATGCACGCCCAGGAATTTGAAGTTATTGACCCTCTCCACCATCGTCCCGTTGATATAAACAGGATTGTGGGTCCTCATCCTTCCCCTACTAAAGTCCACAATCAGTTCCTTGGTCTTACTGATGTTGAGAGCCAGGTTGTTGTGCTGGCACCATTTGGTCAGTCGGTCGATCTCACTTCTATACTCTGACTCGTTCCCATCCGTGATTCGTCCAACCACAGTGGTGTTATCGGCGAACTTGATGATTGAGTTCGCACTATGACCGGCTACGCAATCATGGGTATAGAGTGAGTAAAGCAGGGGGCTGAGCACGCACCCTTGAGGTGCTCCCGCACTAGAATATTTTCACTTTGGCATGATTTTAATCTGGAACTCACTATCTGAAGTACTTGAATAGCCAAGGCATAAAAGACTGGGTTCTGTGCTGATAAATCAGATTAGTATATGTGGATAATCAATCGATGTGGTGGGCCGAAGCACTGATTCTATGAGTGAACGTCTCACAGCCTCTTTTTATACGTAGCCGTTTTTTTTGTAGTTCATTTACAGAGAGAAGATGAGAAATCAATAGCTGAAATGTTTACTGCCGTCTTCAATATTCATTGGGATATATGGCACAGCAACTGTTAGGCAGAGTGAACAGTGATACGGATATGGGTTCCTAGCAGATAGAGGCTATGCTATGAGTGCTGTACGCTATCTTACAGAGGTGGAAGAAATGTGCTGTTGTTTCTATGGGTTATTGATTGGGGACGATCAGCCGTGATCACAATGAATGGCTGTGCTGGCTCGAAGGGCCGAATGGCCTCCTCCTGCATCTATTTTCTATGTTTTCTATGTTTCTATGTTAAGGAATGAAACTGTGATTTGATTCTTGCTTTACATCTGACACTGGTGCTTGCATTGGTAAAAGAAAATAAATAATGCAGGAAAACAGGCTGAAACTGTAGCTTAGTGGTTAAGGTATTGAACGTATCCAGCAGCCTTGGCCATTCATCTGGAGATAGGAGAACATCTGGTTCAATTGGGAAATAAATTCAACTACTAAACTACGGTGATTGATAAACAGTCAAATTTTCAACATTTAGTGCATTGTACTTCTGTAATTCAACAGGTGAGCTAATTCTTTACAAAGTTATAGGACTGAAGCATATAAGAGGATGCACCTTACATTCAACATATGCAAGACTAAGGTATTCTACCAACTGGCTCCTTATTGCTATACTTCTTCCGACAAAAGTTCACACATGCACAACCACCCAAATCTTGGAAGCCACTTCTCGGTGAAGATAGATATCGATAATGAAATTCATTGCACTCTTCAGTGTGATAGCTCTGTCTGAGCAGATTACCAGTTGACAGAGGAAAAGATTCAAGTATATGTTTAAAACTGCAACATTCCCACTGACTCTTGAAAATCTCTGGCCCATGACTGCTTGAAGTGGAGAGGGAACATGGTGGAAAGAGCTGAGAAACCAAAGTCCATGCGGTTACAGAGAGCATACAGTAGCAAAAGGAGTATATCAATATCACCTTACAAACTACCCAACCATCCACCCCATTGTGGAGGGGTCTGGGATCCAATACTCACTTCATCAGTCATTGCAGAACCCACAACATCAAGGTAGAAGCAATTCATCCTCAATACCAAAGGACTGTCTAAATTTATGAATGTACCAATGCCCACTGAGAAATGTTGAGGTTGTGACTTCAAGCCTCACCTGCAGCTGTCACTGTGTTTGCCAGGTTCTCCTGATGTCAGTGGGTGATGTGGAGATCACCGAAGTAAATAATGAACTGCTCCAATGTAAACTATTCTGCAGGCTGGCCTTTTAGGTGCAAGGGCAGGCAAGTGTTGCAAAGCATTACCAGAGTATCAAATGTCATTCTTCCTCAAAGGGTGGTGGAAGCAGTCTTTGAATATTGTAAGGGCAATGGTAGGCAAAATTCTAATAAACAAGAGGGTGAAAAGTTGCCTGAGTAGACGGAAACTTAGATTGACTTTACCATCAAATCAGCCTTGATTTTATTAAATTATGTCGCATGTTTGAAGGAATATGTGGTACATTCTTGCTCCAAACTATATGTTAGTTTTAAGGGCACCATAGTGTATTGGAAACACAAGAAACTAATGTTGGAATCCTGAGCAAAACACAAGGTATAGGAGGAACTCAGCGGGCCAGGCAGCATCTGTGGAGGGAATGGAAGACAACATTTCAGGTCGGGACCATTCATCAGATTGATTGGAATAGGTTGATTGGAATAGGTTGGAGAAAGCAAGAAAAGAGAGGTGGAGGTGGGACAAAGCTTTCATAAGTGATAGGAGCAGAATTAGGTCATTCAGCTCATCAAGTCTACTCTGCCATTCAATCATGGCTGATCTATCTCTCCCTCCTAACCCCATTCTCCTGCTTACTCCCCATAACCCCAGAGAGGTTTTGTTGGCTATGCATGGGTCAGAACATGTTTGATCAGCAGGAGAGCAGTACTGCAACATTGAAATGATCTAACTCACAGTGGTCAGCAATTGAACTGGATCTGTATTATCCTGAGGCTTGGGTCATTGATCTGAGCTCACTGATGTGAGGAGGCACTGAGCAGAAACAAACAGAGAGACGATTCCCCTCTGTCCTTGGCCATCAGATGATGATTTCAGTAGAATGACTAAGACTATTGTCTAGTTCAAGAAGATGAGGAATCGTATACATAAGGTAGCACAATAGTCCAAAATGGGGATGCGTATGCTCAAAAGATTCTCATTTGACAACAGGTGTATTTTGTAGCTCTGCATGAACTTACAATCATTATTCTAATTAAGCATAATGTTAAGATAGCGTACAAGGAAACTAAATATTCTAGGCCATAGCTCCTGTATAATGAATACCAACATAGAATTAATATTTATATAACAATGACATGTGCTTGTATGTTTACTGTATGTTTTATGTAACCAACCGAATACAAATGCAGCAAACCGCAAATGCATCTTCACTCAAGACATTTCCAGAAACTTGATCCTCGCTGTTTGAAATTGTCAAATTTCCCTTTTAATGCATCTCAACCCTCTTGCGTAATTCCTTGAAGTTCTTAAGTGAGAAATTACAGTGAATTCATTGTTCCAAAATGTTTTCACATATTGAATTGAGGCCTTGCAGCAGTTATAATGACTGTGAAACATATAGCCTCCAGTTCTAAAGCCAATAGTTGTGCCATAGACAAAGAAGAAAATGAGGAAAAAGTAGAAATTTTGGAATGAAAGCAGAATGTTTTATTCCATACTGATAACGTCCAAATCCTGTAGAGTGTTTTCATAAAATAGTAGAATCCTTCCCAGGCTCTTTTCATCTGACAATGAGAATTGGCAAATACCAGATGCCAGCTGATGGAGGGTGTGGGAAATAGGGCGGGGTGTACCTATCCTTACATATGGCTTCAGTGTGGGTTTGTCGGACGATTATTTGCACTCGAGTCCTTAAGTTCAAGGGTGGTATGGAAGAGTAGTGTGATTGGTAGGGTCGTGAGAGGAACTAGAATTACATTTAGTAGTGTTTACCCCAACCAGCACAGAAGGATATGGCAAATATGTTGATTGTGTTTATGGAAGCAATTCAAAGGCAGATATCAAAAATACTTAAACATCAACACAAACATTATCAACTTTTTTGCCTTGTGCAGAAGGGCACAGAGCCGAATATAGGATAGAAACCAAATGTGCAGGAATGAGTTTGTGTGCAAGCATTGGGCAGCTCATCAACTCTTGTCCTCAATGCTCGAGAAAGTGTTGGGTTGTTACTCTCTGTCATTTTACTGCACCAGTCCCAGAATATGGACATTTTACTAGAACTGTAAAAAGTGAACTTAGGTTTCATGTTCCAGCTGATTGTTACTCAATACATATGCTGCTGTAGTGGCTGGCACTGTCCTTGCAGCATGTTACACAGTTTACATTCTGTTTCACTGGCCCTGACAGTCTTGGAAACCACCTCTGCTTCTCATCCTTACTTTCAAATCCCATCGCTCTGGACTGGCCTCCATTTTTCTCAGAGCAACCTATAACCTTTCTAGAACTTTGTGGCCTTCCATTTCTCAACTCCATCTTCACTCCTTCATTGTCAGCTGTGCTTCGGTTGTCTAGGATTTTTTAACCCCTAATTTTTGCCTGAAAAATCCTCTGCTTTTAAAGTGTCCCTCAATATTTAACTTTTTGATCAAACTTCTGGACATCTGTCAAATTATCTCATACTTTTGCTAAATTACATTTTGCAAAGCATGTCGAAATTATCTTCAAGATGCTACATAATTGCAGGATGCTCTCTTTGTTTTATATAAGGATACTAAGTTACGTTTTGTTTTAACAGTTCTGTCATTGACAGGTAAGTATGCTGGCAAAAATGTTTGACCTCAGACTCCAAACTATTCTTACCATTAAATCCTTTACGTATTTAATGATTGTAAAAAGGTTAGTAACATACATTGGCCATTCTGCTTCATGGTCTGATATAACTTTATTAGATCATGGCTCATCTATTCCTTTGCTGCGTTCTCTCACCTAGGCTGCAATTTGTATATCATTATCTTAACTTCGAATCAACATAATTTTCCTGGAAATTAAAGTTGATAATTCCAAATTTCTACTTGGCTTTTGTGAAGGAAAATCTTTCTAATTAGCTTCAGTAGAATTTTAAGATCATCTGTGCGTTGTTGATTTCCCTCTCTCAAGAAATGTGCTTACTTATCTTGATGATTTACTGAATTACTTGATCAGCTTTGAATGAGGCCAGTTGTCCCTTTGTGGGACTGCCCGTTCTTTGAAAGCTATTTGTCTATATCTCTGCTCTATCCAAACATTCATGCAACTTTTATTCCCTCAAAGTATTTATCCAATTTCCTTTCAAATGTTTCCACCCCTCTTTCAGGCAGTGCATTCCAGATGGACTAGCTGCTTTCTTTCTAAAAATATGTTCCTGGTGTCATCTGGTTTCTATTGCTAATAATCTTAAACTCGTCTCCTCTGGCTACTGGCCCTTCTGCCGCTGAACAGAACTGCTTCTTATATATTCTCACAAAGTCCTTCATGATATTGAGGACCGCTATTAAATCTCTCCTTAAGCTTCTTGTCTTTCTCCCCACTATTATCTGAAGCAAAAGATTTACTAAGCTGAGGTTCCTCGAATTGAATTCAGTTTTCCAGTAGTGACCTAATTAGCCTTTTGTAAATGTTAAGCATAACTTCCTTGCTTTGTTGCTCGAAGGATTGTCTCTACATATTTGTAGCCTGCAGAGCTTGTCCTACCACCTTGAAACATTTGTATACGTGTAGCCAGGCCTACATTAAAACTGCTCCATTTTATGACATGGTTTTCCTTATTTTTCTTGCATAATAAATGGCTTTGCACTACTGTGTTAAATTTTATTTACCACACATTTACCTATTTTGCTGGTCCATCTGTATCCCCCAAAATCCGTTACTATCAGCCACGCTTTTGAGCACATTTTTGAGTTTATGTCTTCTGCAGATTTTGTATATTCCAGCGCAGATCATCAAAATATCAAACTATATATTTATGCTAATTAGCTTCCACTGAAGAGGAGTTTCATCTGTACAAATTATGTGTCAGACCAGGGTACTTTCGCAATCCAAGTGTAGGATAAAGAGACATAAGGAACTGCAGTTGGAGGTATACAAAAAAAATAGTATTGGATACTATAGTAAAAATATACTCAGCGGCTCAGGCCCTTCCCCTAAGTGTAGGATACTTGGGCAAAGAGCAGCTGACAACCACTAGGTACTCCTTTACTTATAAACATTTTGGGGTAGTCCAAAAGGGGCAATGCATTGGTTTATCAGCATTATAACATTAATAAACTGAAACAAAATATCTTAAAAGGTAAAAGGTGCTGCAAATAAATGTTGATTAAATATTTGAAGTTCACATCTTAATCCTTCCAGTATTGCAAAATTTTGGAATTCAGGGTGCTTATATGTTCCTCAGCGTGATCTATCTTTAGTGTTAACGCTCTGCATATCAGAATTGTGGGAAATGGTGCACATTTAAAGTGTGATTTGACAGAATGCTAAATCTGTGTGTTTGAGGTACCACTAAATCAAGAAACAAATTGAGTGGAATGCCAACTGGCTAGGAAAAATCCCCATTTCCCACTTCAGAACCTGGACGCAAAGCCCAGAGGATCAGGGTTCAGTGTTGGTGTTTGGCCATTCAGTTGCTCAGGCTTATTCTGCCATTGCGTGAGATCTGTTACCAAACTGCATATTTGCCCCATATCCCAAAATAAATGTGATTATCTAAAATCTTTCAATCTCAGATCAAGAATCAACTGCCATTTTCAGAAGACAGTTACAAGTTTGTAGCATAAAGTGCATTTCTCAACTGAATGCACTATAATCCCCTACTGCTAGGTTAGCCAATCAGCATAAACAGTTCTCTTCATTCTTTTTGTTTAATTTAGAGATACAGTGCGGAAACAGGTACTTTGGCCCACCGAGTCGGTGCCAACCAGCGATCCACGCACATTAACACCATCCTACACATACTCGGGACAATTTACAATTATACCAAGTATACAAACCCGAGCCAATTAACCTACAAACCTGTATGTCTTTGGAGTGTGGGAGGAAACTGAAGATCTCAGAGAAAACTCACGTGGTCACGGAGAGAACGTACAAACAGTACCCGAAGTCGGGATCGAACCCCTGTCTCTGGCGCTGTAAGGCAGCAACTCTCCCCCTGCGCCACCATGCCGCCCCCTTGAAAACCAGTCAAATGATCCAGTAGCCTAAATTCCAAAAACAATCAACCACAATTTTTGTAATTTCCTTGTGGTTTAGGCCTTAGAGCCACAGTATTCCCATAAATCTGTGCTGCCATTGCTTCAAGGCCAATATATTCTCACTAATTTCTGGTGTATAAAACTGCACACAATTCCTCAGTATTTCAAGTTTGGCCTCATCAGAGATTTGTTTGGTTGTACTGTAATTGGCATTAGGATTCCTTGTCAGGAAGGCCCGGATCCAAAAGAAAGAATAATTTAAAATAAAATGATGAGTGCTGAAGGGCATAGTGACAAATAGGTGCTGACCCAGTGAGGTCAATGAGCTACATATCAAGACACATCTATGACAAAATGCAGGAGAAGGAGCAAAGTGATCCCAGTCTCATAATCCATAATGGTGGTGGGAAATTAAACAATTAACAGGAGGAGATTTCAAGAAATTGCCCAACCCTAGAGATGATGAAGATAAAAAACAAGGCTGAAGCATTCACAAATATGTTCAGACAGAACTGCCAACTGAATAATCTCTCAGCTTCGTACTGAGATCCCCGCTCTTCAGCCAATTGAATAAATTCTATGATATCAAAAAATGGTTGCAGCAAAGGCGACAGGACTAGACAGCATGCTGGCTAATCATAACTATGATGCATTCCTTCAACAATGTGGAAAATTGTCCAGTTACATATGACCTGTTCACCAAGGCAGGACAAATCTAATGCAGCCAATTACTGTCAATTCAGTGTGCTCTTAGCCATCGGCACAGTGGGAGGTATTAATACCAATTCTAGTAAGCAACAATTACTCAACAATAACTTACTCACTGATATACAGATTGAGTTTTGTTAGGGCCATTGGCTCCAGACCTTATCACAGGGACTAAAGAGCTGAATTTCAGAGGTGAAGTGAGAGTGACTACCCTTGACATGAAGTAAAAATTTGACAATGTAGCATCAAGCATCAGGTAAAATGAGGTCAATATCCACGAACAGGAAAGCACTCATATAGATGGAGTTATGCTTTGCACTCGGAGAGATTGTCATGATAGTTCGAGATTAATCTTCCCCGCCTCAGGACATTACTAGACTTCATTGGCACAGTATCCTAGGTTCAATCATCTTTACCCGTTATATATCGATGTTCACCGGTGATCACAATGTTCAATTTCATCACAACTCCCCAGCACATGACGTCACCAAATCCTGCAATCTATAATAATTCTCAACCTTGAGTTGAGGGGCTGATCAGCCGATCATATTGAATAGTCATGCAGACTTGAGGGAGGGAGGGGGTGGTGTGAGGAGAATGAAAATCAAAACAACTGCAGATGTTGTCAATCTGAAATAAAAACATAAATGCTGGAAATACTCGACAGACAGGCAGTTTCTGTGGAAAGAGAAACAATTAAGATTTTCCAAAGGGTCCTGGACCTGAAATATTAGCTGTCTCTCTTTCCATGAATGCTACTTGACCTGATGCATGTTTCCAGCTTGCTTGCTTTCCCTCTTCCTCCCCACCCCCCCCCCCCCACCACCCACTTTTACTCTCACCTTCTCCCCTGTGGCAGGGATGCCTTGGTTTTATAAGGAGTAGGCTGACGAGGTTCAGGTGGGCAATCCAATATCAGCCAGCTGTTACCATTGATGCCGAGGATGGGCCTCTCCTGGCCAGTCAGACAGTGATAGGGATCAGAACAGCATCCAAGGGACGGGGCCCGGTCAAATATATACCAATCTGTGCTGACATACTATTTTGTTCCCTGTCAAACTTATTTTGATTATTCTCTTGTGAACCCCCATGGGACATTTTATTTTGTGGTAGGTGATTCTCTAAATGCAATCTGTTTTCCTATATTGCATGTGTCCATTTATCTCTTATCTCACAATTTGCAAGTCCAGAGGTCAGACTGCTTATCTTAAATTATCACTTATCTGTTAAATTATCAAAAATACAAGTGATAACATGAACAAATCAAAAGCAGTGAGCAGAAAACTGAGCACTGACATATTTAAACAACAAACGAGGAGCAATTATATTGCTGGGAGTGCACTGTAGATCTCCAAACAGTTTGAGAGACAATAAGAGTAATTTATAAAGTTAATTTCTGATAAATGTCAGAACAATAGTGGCAAGAACAAATAGTAGTGGGATTTTTTTTACAGGTAGTTGTTATCAGTGAGTTTACACACATCTCAGTATTCAGAATTCATATTTAAATGTAGAGAGCTAGAAAAAGACAACATGAAAAATAAGTAATGTTAATTATCCCAATGTTAAGGGTACAGTCAGTAAGGAAGCTGTACAGGTTACACAAGTTTTGAAGGATGTTTGTGTTTTAGCCAGTACATAGCAAACTCAACAGGAGAGTGAGGAGTAATTCTAAATTTAGTTGTGGGGAATAAATCTGAGTATTTCCGGGTAGTGACTATAAAAATAAAACAGGAGTAGAATTAGGCCATTCGGCCTGCACCGCCATTCGATCATGGCTGATGTATTTTCCCTCTTAGCCCCATTCTCCTGCCTTCTCCCTGTAACCCCTATTAATCAAGAACTTTAAAAATACCCAATGACTTTGCCTCCATAGCTGTCCGTGGCAATGAATTCCACATATTCACAACCCTCTAGCTAAAGAAATTCCACCTCTTCTCCCTTCGAAAGGTACATCTTTTATTCTATGGCTGTGCACACTGTTCCTAGACACATCCTAAACATCCTCTCCATAACCGTTCTATCTAGAGCTTTCATTATTTGGTAGGTTTCATTGAAATTCCTGCTCATCCTTCTCAACTGTAGCGATTAGTCCGGAGCCTTCAAACGCTCCTCATCCATTTGCCCAATCATTCTCAGGATCATTCCCGTAAACCTCCTCTGAACATTCTCCAACACCAGCACATTCTTCCTCAGATATGGGGCCCAAATCTGCTCGCAATATTCCAAATGTGGCCTGACCAGCGCCTTATAAAGCCTCAGCATTACAGCATTGCTTTTATATTCTAGCCCTCTCGAAATGAAATGAATGAATTTCATTTGCTTTCCTGACAACCTGCAAATTAACCTTTTGGGAATCCTGCACCAGCACTCCCAAGTCCCTTCGCACCTCTGATTTTGGAATCCTCTCCCCATTTAGAAAATAGTCTATGTAACATAGGCAAAAGGACAAAGATGAAATAGGAGCTGAGGTTCTAAATTGAGGGAAGTATTTTACCAAGGAATGACTTGGCATAGGTGGGCTGTAAATAGCTACTTGTCGCTAGATCAGTATTCCAGGAGGCAGTGCTCAAGGTAAACATATTACCATAAAGAACAAGGATGGAGCTAGCAAACATAGATGCAAGATGCATAAAAGACAAGAAAGGGAAGGTTCTATCATAAACTGAGTTTCATCTTGCTAAAAAAAGTAGAGATTGTAGGGGTGAAATTGAAAAACTTATTAGGAAAAGAAAGGGAGGGCATGACAAATATTGGCAAGAAATTTCCAGATCGACTTCCTCTCACAGAACACAATCGATACAAATTGGCAACAACACTTCCTCCTTGATAACCATCAGCACAGGGGTACCTCAAGGCTGTGTACTCAGACCCTAATGGCCCTGTCCCACGGGCAGGCGGTTACTGGCAGTGAAGCGCGGCGTCCCCGGAAGCGGGAACCGAGCGGCTACCGCTGGAGCGCCGCTTGGATGCGCCCCACGAGCGTGCGGTAAGTTAAACCTTACCGGAAGCTGTTGCCGCGCGTATGCCGGGTGGTCACCGCACGGCCTGTCCCACGGGCCGACTGTAATGGACGTCGCGTGGCGTCAGGTGATGACGTCATCGCGCAACGCGCTACGCGATGACGTCAAGATGGCTCGCGGCGTACAGGCGGTGCTCGTGGCGCACTGGCGGCGCACTGCCGATGCTCGCGGCGAAGAGGCGGCGGCTGGGCGGTAGGCCGAGATTTTTGAACAGTGTCAGCTTTTCTGAGCACTGCACGGTGTCGGGACCAACTCCATACGGTCCCGGCGGTCTGCGTGGGACCGACCCCGCGGGCCATGCGCGGTCTCTGGCGGTCCACACGCGGTCCCAACTTCCTGCTACACCGCCAGTAACCGCCAGTAACCGCCTGCCCGTGGGACAGACCTGTTACTCGACTCAGTCACAGTTACAACTCTGTCTTTAAATTCACTGATGACACCACTGTTATTGGATGAATTACAGATAATGATGAGTGAGTAGAGAGATCAATCATCTGATTGAATGGTGCCAGAACAATAACCTTGCTCTCAACGACTTTAGAAGAGGAAGCCCAGGGATCCATAAACCAGTATTCATCGACGAGTCGTTGGTGGAGAGAGTCATCAACTTCATGTTCCTGGGTGTGCATATTATCTGAAGATCTGTCCTGGACCCAGGACACTGATGCAATCATAAAGAAAGTCCACCAACGCCTTTAATTCCTCAGAAGATTTAGGAGATTCAGTAGAAATTACTTAAAATTAGAGAATTCAATGTTCATACCGCTGGGTTGTAGGTTCTTCAGGCGAAATATGTGCTGTTCCTCCAATTTTCATGTGGCCTCTCTATGCAGTTCTTTGTTTCCACATGTTGATGTCATGTACTAGTTATCTCTTCCAAAATTCCATATATTCTAGAGAAGTTTCCACAGATTGGAAAGGTAGCAAATGTAATCCCACCATTTAAGAAAGAAGGGAGAAAGAATACAGGGAATTGCAAACTAGTTAGTATGAAGTCAAGAATAAGACAAAGTGCTAACATGTATTTTTAGGGAAATACTAGAAAGCATGATGACCATGATGCTTTTACTTTAGTTTAGAGATACAAAATGAACACAGGCTCTTCGGCCTACTAAGCCTATGCAGACCGTTGATTGCCCATTTACACCAGTTATCTGTTATCCCACTTTCAAATCCACTCCCTAAACTACAGGGGCAGTTTACAGAGGCCATTTAACCTACAAATCAGCATGTTTTAACGATGTGGGAGGAAAATGGAGCACCTGGAGGAAGCCCACTTGGTCACAGGATCGAACCCAGGTTTCTGGCACTGTAAGACAGCAGCTCTACCAGCTGCACCTCTGTGCCACCTTTTAATGATGAGATTAAATTGAAACATAGTTCAAGTGGAACTATCTTCCACAGCTTGCATTTCTGGTTAAAATATCATGTTAATCATGAGAACAGTTGCTGTAGTTTCTTTTATGTGTTTTTCCTCTTCAATTTTTAAATAGATTGCATAGATTGATTTGTTAGCTGTACAATCAACTGTTTACAGTAATGCCATGGTTGTCGCCAGCTGAGTGGCAGGCAGTGATTGAGACTTAAATTTATAAAATCACATACTATTGGATGTTACTTGTTACATACAATTTTGCGTTATGACCAATCTCTATGTAGATACTTAAAAAAATGTATATAACTCTTCCATTTAAATTGGTTTTGAAATTTTGTCTTCCTCGTTGATTATGAGACAGTTCAATTACGTCTTTGATAAAAAGGTGTCCTATTTCAGAATTCCTGCATCTTGTTTTCTCTCGTTCCTCTAATATGTAAACAAAATCTATCTTAATTCTCTTTCAGAATAAAAAGTCAATAAAGTGCTGAGGAATAAAATTGTAGTTGGTAATCATAAATGCAGAGGCACAAATATTGTATGAAGTAGTGCAATTCGTATCAATGGAGAGCAAGGATAATTTATCAGTCAAATGGATCTACTGTGGTCGCTTAAAGTAAATTTGAATATTAGGTTAAAATTATAGACTTTTCCTCTTTTATGTTCGGTTAGGATCAGGTTAAGTTGCATGTTTGGTTCTTCAGTGTAGTTACCTTTAGCGAGAAGCCAATTAAATTGGGGAATTTATACATAGTGGAGGACATCCAAGAGTGTTAGCAGCTTCAAATTCCTGTGTGTTTGCATCTTGGATGACCTGTCCTGAGCCCAGCACATACATGTAATCACAAAGAAGGTGAGCTAGTGCCTCTTTTTAGAAAGAGATTTGGCATGTCATTGAGTACTCCAATAAACTACTACAGATGTAGTGTAAAAAAGTATCCCACCTGGTTGCATCATGACCTGGTATGGCAATCCCAATGCACTAGAATGGAGACTGCAGAGAGTGGTTGTTTCAGCCTAGTTTACCACAGGTAGACAAAAGTGCTGGAGAAACTCAGCGGGTGCAGCAGCATCTATGGAGCGAAGGAAATAGTCAACGGTTCGGGCCGAAACCCTTCTTTGATCTGGAAAAATCGTTTACCACAGGCTTTGGCCTCCCCGCTATCAAATCATTTACATGAGCCGCTGCTTCATGAGGTGACATCTATCTCCAAAGATTACACCACTCGGTCCACGCCATCTTCTTGCTGCTACCCTTCATTGAGAAGGTGCAGAGGCCTGAAATCATACACCACTTTCAGGAACAGCTCGATTATTGCAACTAATAGATTCTTGAACCAGCTCATACAAGCTTAATCCTACCTTGGAAACAGAGCACTTTGCATGAACTTGTTTTTTGCTCTACTTGTGTTTTGTTTTTTGCACATTATTTTTAATGTCTTGCAGTATTTAAGTTTAATTTTGAGCATGTTATGCATATTTTACGTTTAGTCTGAGGCGACGTGCCTGTATTGATGTTGCAATCAAGGATGATTGTACCTTTATCTAACAGTACTTATGCATAATACAATAAACTTGACTTGACTTTAATTAATGTAATGGACTTTTACACAAGGCATTCTCATATTTTGAGTTTAGTCATTTTAAGATGATTAGTTCAAAATACATTTTAGTTCTCCTCTACAATCATTATGCTTTAAGAGGGTCAAGACTATTATATTGTTATATGGAACAATGAAAATCTTTCTTGCAGCAGCACAACAAGTTTATAAACACAGTACTATAGATAATATAATAAACATTTAAAAAGTTCAATAAATAACAACAATATTGTGTAAAAAAATAAAACCAAGCCCGAAGTTCCTATTGCAATTAAGGCAGTTTGTAGTTTATTTGGAATTATCTGCTCCCTACTCTGGGTAAAATACTCTGTACATTTACACTATCTATTCCCCTTCTGATCTTATACACTTCTGTAAGACGACCCCTCATTCTCCTGTGCTCCAAGGAATATAGTATAGCCTGCCCAACATCTCCGTATTAGCTCAGGTCCTCAAGTCCTGGCAGCATCCTTCTCCGCACTCTTTCCAGCTTAACAATATTTCCTTCATATAGCAGAGTGGCCAGGGTGAAGGCAATACTCTAAATGTGGCCTCACCAATGTCTTGCACAACTGTAACTTAGCATCCCAACTTTTATAATAAAAAGTAACTGCAGATGTTGGTTTATGCAAAGATAGACACAAAATGCTGTAGTAACTCATCGGGTCAAGCAGCATCTCTGGGGAAAATGAATCGGTGATGTTTCTGATTGAGACTTATCTTCATTCTGAAGCCAATTCTTTATCCAGTTTGCTAGCCCTCCCCATGCGATCTACCTTCTAGAGCAGTCTACCATAGCAAGCTTATCAAATACATTGCTGAATTCCACAGTGACAATGTCTAAGGCTTTGCCCTCGTGAACCTTTTTGATTACTTATTCAAAAGAGTAAATCAGATTTGTAAGGAACAATCTCCCATGTACAAAACCACGCTGACTATCCCAAATCAGCCCCTGTATATCCAAATGCATCATATCCCTCAGAATACTCTCCATTAACTAGCATAAATGTCCTTAAGAAGCTAGAATATTATATCGTTAAGAAAAGAATGTATGTTTTTTCTGGTATGGTGAAGGGGAAGGAAGCTTGTGTAAAGTATGAACACTGACAGGTACTGATTGAGCCAATTGGCTTGAATCTGTGTGGAGAAACTCAGGAAATCTTAAATGATCCTGAATTCTGATTTATATGATTATAGAAAATCTTTTAAAAACTGCATGAACTAGTTTGCTGCGACATTCCCCCAATTATTTTTTTATTAAATTCTCAAATACATTACACTCCTTTATTATTATCTACATCATGTTTGCTTTCTGTTTCAGTTCATAATAGGACAAAGCATTTTACCACATATACATAATCAATTAGGTAAATGCAGACACGTGTTTAGCTCTTGCATGAGATGTATTCTATTTGTGGGCAATGTCATTCGAAAATAATAATATACCTGGAGTTTCAAAAGATGAAAATGGGTCCAAAATGTGATCTATAATAATACCATTTGGAATGCTACTCATGGTGATATTTGCTAATTGAACAGAGCACAAGCTCTTATCCTGGTGTCTTCAGTATTCCAATACAACTGCTATGTTTCAGTTTTAATACTATGGGGCTTATGAAATGCTATATATTTCTGACAGCCATTTGCCTGCAGCCACATTTGTGAAAACTGCACATTTCACACAATCTTTTTCATCAATTTAACCCAGATTTTAATAAGTTGAGTTGTATTATACCTTTAATTTACTCTCCAAATTATTTAGTTATGATAACATTGTGATTCAGATGCTTTAAAAAAAAAGATCTTTGGACATATTTCCTGAGCAAATGCTTCAAAAGGAAAGTTGATGTTGTAATTTGGTGCTGGAACTCCTGAATTTTTTTTTGTTGGGGGGGGTGGGGGAATAGTTATATATTAAAAGGAAATAACTTAATAAATAAGTTTCAATCACAACAGAATTTAACTTAATTAATACTTGAGTATGTGTTCGTTCCAGTTAGGTGTTGCATTTCTCATATTGAATATTGAGAGCGGTCAATGTTGATCCTCTAATTTTACCATTGAGCTGTCAGAGATTATTTTTTCTGTGGCTTCATGTCACATGCAAAAGTAGTTGTACACATGTTCCAAGACATTATTTTGTCCTAGTATGTGGGAAGAAACTGCAGATGCTGGTTTAAACCGAAGATAGACACAAAATGCTGGAGTAACTCAGCAGGGCTGCCAGCATCACTGGAGAGAAGGAATGGGTGACATTTCGGGTCAAGACTTTGTCATAGTATATACATACACAGCATATTTTTGAGATACTCTGTTATTTGTAGTTTGATAAGTTATATATTAAAAATAAATGGTGGGATAGTCCCGAGACAACTGCAGGTTGATCAATACATGTGCCCCAAAATACAATATTGGCAGGGAATTTGATCAGCTTTCTCAAAAGATGTTTGATGCAATGCATCCTGGCGATCTTAAACATTTCAAACGTATGAGCTGATGGCAGTGGGTCATTTGAGAATTAGTGAAAGACACAAACAACTGGGTATATCCTTAACCAAACAGAGTACATCCTCAATACTTAAATGAAGGATTGAGAACAGAGGAACAACCAAGAAGGACGGTAAATCAAATACTAAGAGAGAAATAGGTGGAAATTATATGAAATTAATGGGACAAAAAAAACCCAATGAAGTAGGAAAAACGTTAATACCTTGCAACATGTAGGAATTAGACAAATTAAATTGTACCCTTTCAGGGCTGGTTTTGTTACAATATGAGATAGTCAAAAGAATACCTTGTATAATTATAAATACTGGATTTTTGCATCAAACAGCATTTAAAATAACTTGCCACTGTTGAGCTTCACAAATCATGACCACATTCCCGTCATCCCCTAAACATGCTGGATGATGTGGGATTTAAAAATGTGTTCTTTTTCTTCTTAGGTGGTCCCTTGGGATTAAGAATGACTTACTTTCACCCTGCTTTTCCATGTGCTGAAGTGACTAATGAGCCGTTAGGAACCATAGATTCTTCCAGTGGAGACCTAAGCGTTCTATTGTATATTTATATTTATTTTCTTTATATATAGAGATACAACTTGGAAACAGGCCCTTCAGCCCACTGAATCAACACCACCATCAACCATCTGTTCACACTGGTTCTATGTTATCCACCTTTCGCATCTACCTCATACACACTAGGAGCAATTTATAGAGGCCAATTAACCCACAAATCCATACATCCTTGCAATTTGGGTGGAAACTGGAGTACCTGGAGGAAACCCTTGTGATCACAGGGAGAACCTGCAAACTTCAGAGATAGTACCATGTTCAGGATCGAACCTGGGTGTCTAATGCCTTGAGGCAGCAGCTCCCCTATCTAAGCCATTGTTCCGACCTTACTTGATGAGTTCTTACTGCAATCAATTTTTGTTAATTAGTTGTACAGTTTATGTGACGCCCCACTCTATCAGTTCTTTACACAGGGCTTTGCAATGCTTCCAATCCTTAACCATCTCGAGTGCTCCCTCTTCTTTGAGCAGTCACAAGCTAGAAATTCTCAGGAGTCAGTGGAGATATTGCATTACTTCAAGATGGTTTCAAGCACTCCATTGAAACTATTCCTCAGTCTTTCTGGTAACCTCTTCCCAGGGTAGAGCTGTATATCTGGTGTCAGGCATATGAGCATGGATTGCCCAACCTAGTTGACTGACTGTAACTAGGGGTTCAATACTGGGGGTATTGGCTTGAGCAAGGACACTGACTTTCTTATGTTTGACCTTCCAGTGAATTTGGAAAACTTGAGATAACCACATTTATGATATTTTTCCTATGCCTTGAGGTGTCTATCTGATAAACCACGCATTTTCTGCCATTGATCTTCTTTTTTTAATTTTTTTTTTTTTTTTAATTATTTTTTTATTTTTTATTTTTATTTATTAGAAGTACATTACATTACAACCACATACATTAGTACTCGTCATTTATATCTTCTTACAATTAATGTACTCCATTTATTTTTTACACTAGAAAAGGAAAAGATTGAAAGAAAGAAGAAAGTGAAGGAAAAAGTGAAAGTGTAGAAAATGTTGATCTTCAAATACCCTTTTTCTTATTTGAATAAAGGCTGTACGAGGTGGTGGTGAATTATAATATTGCACATTTGAAATGTGTGCTATTTTCCACAAGAAGATTTATCCCAATGTGTAGAACCACATTTATGTTTGTTGATGGTACAATTCAATCCCCTCCTCCTAAGTTTATGATTGTCAGGTTAAAAACAACATTCCTACAATTCATTACACATTGGACTGAGCTGCGGTGGCTTTCATATTCCAATAGCCTTTATAGTCCTTTAAATAAAGAAAAGTTAATTGAAATGCATCTGGAGGCATTTGGAATAATATATCAAGACATAAAACCCCCCACAATTTTCTTTAAAAAATACTGTATTCATTTCTCTCATTCATTTGCTAAAGAAATTTTATAGCATGAAAGAACTAAATGATGCTCCTGATTTATGGCATATTTCAGTACTTTTTAGTTTTATCTTTGAACATTTAGTACTGTGTTCATCTTAAGTAGTACTTTAAGACTTTTGCCTCCATCACAGTGAGGAGGTGCCTGGTGAACTCACTGTGGTGGATGTTAATTTGTGTTTATTGTGTGTTTTGTTATTTATTATTATATGTATGACTGCAGGCAACGAAATTTCGTTCAGACCGAAAGGTCTGAATGACAAATAAAGGAATCTCTAATCTCTAATCTCTCTCTACAGTGATGAAAATCCTAGGTTCATACTCTGAATTTGCTAACCAATTCTTCTTCCTCGTGTCCGGCCATCTTCCATATCACGTCTTTCCGGTCGGTCAGTGACGGTTGGTGGTTGCAGAATTGGCTACTTCAGTCAGTCACTGTGGTACAGTTTCTGACGTCAGCAATGCCCGCGATGCGTCACGTGGAGGCTTCTGCTTGCATCCCGCTAACCTATTTAAAGATAGCTTAATTTTTCTTGTATTAAGATTGGAAGAAAATGATAGATCTTAATTTTTGTTGTCACTTTCGACCCTGTTTCCTAAAGAAATAGTATTTTGATGATATGTTCTGATAAAATATCATACAGGAATGTCCTCTCTGATGAAATAACAGAATTGCTGACGGTCCTAAAGTCATACTTCTGGTTTGTACTATGGATATAGAAATATACATATGAATATGCAAATTAAGACAAGATCATGGTTGATTTATTTAAACAAGATCATGGTTGATCTGATTGTAATCTCTTTGACATTTTCTCTGTCTACCCTTAGTAACCCTTTTACCCCACGTACATCAAGACTCTAGAACATCTGACTGAAAAATATTCAAAGATTCTGCTTCCTGCCCCTTGAGGAAGTGCCCAAAGCCCTCTAAAATAAAGTTTCACACTTAATCTGTCTTAAATGGGTGACCCCTTAGTTTTAATCACTGGTCCTTTGCTCTGGATAGATACCCTCAGAAGAGGGAACATATTTTCTATGTCCAGCCTGTCAAAACCCATCAATTGCACATATTTCAATCTATTCACTCCTTTTTCTAGTCCAGCAGATCCAACCTTTCCTCTTAACAACCTGGGCATTGCAGGTTTTGGTCTAGTAATCTTTCTCTGAAAGAGCTTCCAGTACCTTGACATTCTTCCTTAAATAAAGAGACCAATGCTATAACCAATATCCTACATATGGTCTTGCCAATGTGCTATATAACTGAAGCAAAAATGTCACTACTTTTGTATTCAATTCCCCTTGCAATAGGCCATAACATTCTATTAGCTTTCCTAATAACTTGCAGTATCCACATGACAGCCTTTTTCAAATTGTTTACTAGGAGAGCCAAATGCTTATATCTCAGAACCCAGCAATCTCTCATCGTTTAGATATCATGCTAAAACTAGGAGGGATGGTTTAAAATTAAAAGTGATGTTGCAAATTATTTCGAGGGTTGAGAGTTTCGGAACTCTGCTTTCACCACCTTTTGAGGAAGAGTCTCATCCGTCAGAGGAAGAGAGTCTATTTGAATATTTTCCGACAGAACTAGATTGATTCTTGATAGGCAAGGGGGAGCAAGTTTATAAGGTGGCAGTATGCAAGAATGTGGAAGCCTTTCAGTTACTGTCAGATCAGTCACGATGTTACGGGCTGAGTGGGCTAATCTTGATCCTAGTTTGTGTGTCCTTGTCTTTTGGAGTTTCCTTGCAAACTTCTGCTTGGAAATCGAATAAAACAAAATCCCTTGGCTAAATAAAATAAATCATTTTTAATGAAGTACGAATGAGTCCGAAAGTATTGCAACAGAAAAAAAATGCTTTATTATGTTTAGATTTCCCCTCAGTTTATATAGTGCTGCGCTGCTGCCTTGGTTTGAATATTTAAAGAGGGCGCCTTTGGCTTGCAGTGTTGTGACGCTATGTTATCATGTGAGTGTGGAGGTACCCATAGTACAGCTTGCTGTTTGCCCCGCCCGTTTGTGTGTCTCTCTCTCTTTGCTTCTTCACATATCCAGCAGCGGGAAGGGCTGCTCGGTGTAAAAATATATTATATATAGAAATCTTTAGCAACCAATTGATTTATATACCTGCGGACAAATAGAAGAGACAGACACCTATTTTAAAACATCCAGAAGATTTGAGCTCGTGTTCAAAGTAAAAGGGGAAGGATTTACACCTGAAGGAGAAAAGAAAGAAAACGCAATTCACCCAGGGAACGAAAAGGGAGAAGAAACACCACCGGTGGGGGAATTAAACGCTGGAGCTTCGTACACGGGGAAATCAAACCGAAAGGAAATCCGGTTTACCCTGGAGAAAAACAGACTTCGTCCCGCGGGAGGGAAAAGAGAAAAAAAATCCATAATCTAACCAAGGGAGGAAAATAAGCGAGAAATCGAGCAAGAGGAAATTTACACCGTGGCACTGAGGGGAGGACATCAGCCGGAGGAAAAAAGAGCGAGCAGGAACTAGAGAACGAAAGGAGGGAGAGACTGAAGCAGCCGCCGTCTTACCTCACCTCCATTTGTTACCTTCGCAATACTGTTTTCACTTTGATTTCCTGGGAGAGGGAGAAAGGATCAGCATCCAGTGAGAGGAAGGCCGAAGAGTATACTCGGTGTCGAGGGATCTATCTCATTGACGGCGGCTGCCTGGTCGGGGCGGGGAACGGGCCCGCTCGCTCTATGCCCCCATTGATCAATTGACCGGCTACCGGGGCCCGAGAGCAGCTAGGCCGGCCACCGGAGAGCCGAGGCAAGCCAGCTCGGGTGGGGCGAGGGCAGCGGAGCCGGATCGGATCTGGCGGAGGCCGAACGGGATTATTACTTAATTGACATCTAATTTGCCCGGGGTATTTTTTTTTCGCCCTCCATCTTATTCTTTGGGCTGACCCAGGGGCTTAGAGGCCCAGCGCTCGCTGCTGGTGTCTGGGCGACTGGAGGGTGGCCGGGGGGGCCCAGTACTCGCTGCTCGCCGCTCTCCCGCATCCACGCAGCCGCCCACGCCTCCCTCGGGGCTGGAGTGAGGCCCGGCGGTGACGGTCGGTCGGTCGGTCGGGGCCTGGCGGTAGAGAGGGGCCCGACATCGTCGCTCGCTGTCTGTCCGCCCGCCCGCCTGTAGAGCCGGCGCTGAAGGGTGGCTTTGCCGCGGGGGCCCGGCGGTTGCTGCTGGCCGCTCATCTCGCGGTTGACCATGGGCTGTTTGGGGAACAGTAAGACTGAGGACCAGAGGAACGAAGAGAAGGCGCAACGCGAAGCCAACAAGAAGATCGAGAAGCAGCTGCAGAAAGACAAGCAGATCTACCGGGCCACGCACCGTCTGCTGTTGCTGGGTATGTGGCTGGGCCGGCGGAGCCGAACCCCGGCGCCTGGAAACATCCAGAAGCCGCATCGGTGGTGGTGGTGGGGAAATGGCTTCGGGAGGATGGGATTGAGGGGTGGTGGCAAGGGCCTGCCGTTGTTGTACTAACGAGATTATATTATTTCTCCTTGTTATATTGCCGTTCACTAATTTAGTGAGGGAAATGACCAGTAGGCCGAATAGCCGGAGCGATTATAATGCAGCCGGCGCTGGGTTTAGTTTGAGGCCTTGGGGGAAGGGGACGGGTATCGGGGGAGAAATAACACAACATGGAGGCTAGCGATTGAGATGGACTTTTTCCTCTGTTAGTAGCTGTACAGCCTTCTATGTCCTTTCTCAGCCTCCACACACCCCTCCCTAAGCACCAGATTGATCATTGCGTGATTTGTGACATTTCAGAGAGGCTTTTGTTGAATGAAGAACGAACATGGGGGAAGGGCCGTGGTTGACAGGCTGAACATGGAGGCAACTTGCTACTCAATGAATTTTAAAGTTTTGCTTTAAATGAATAAAATGGGTCGACGTATTAACAATGAATATAACAGGAGAGAGCATGCAATCGACCGGAAATGTTCGGCTTGTTGACACAGTATACATATTTTTGAAGCTTGATGTATTTTTCAATCTATATAAAATGACAAACCGAGGGAGTCGGTCCTTGATTTTATTAAGTACATAAATTATATGGGTTGGCAGGAAATAAAGACCTGTTTTCAGAAGCTATTTGTGTATTATCGAGGCATGATGGCGGATTAAGTTGTGTATGCTTAGGCTTTTAAAAATATTGGTGAGGGGGAAGTCACGAATACATTCGCCACGGTTTCGAGTAAAAAAGTTGATTTTTCAAAATTGCGTTTCTTTAAATGCAGGAGCTGGTGAATCCGGTAAAAGCACCATCGTCAAGCAGATGCGAATTTTACACGTCAATGGATTTCATGCCGAGTAAGTGGCAATATTTTTCAGCTTTCTCTTAAGCCAACACAGCTTCTATAAACTTGGTGGAAGGGTGGGGTGCCTTTAATGTGTGTTTTTCCCCTCCCCCCACAGTCCCCCTTTTCTCCCAACAGACAGGTAGAAAAGTAGTTGTATTTACTTGTATAGTTGTATTTTTTGACATAAACACAAGATACATTGTCCCCTCCCCACTTCTGTTAACTGCAATACTTTTATATTTATTTAACTGCTGAAGCTTTACAGTGTTATGCAGAGGAAGCTTCCATATGAATTCATTTCCAAAACCTGACATTGGAAGTCAGCAGTTTGCACAAAATGCTGTCCAATTGAAGCCTTGCATTTAATTGGGAAGAGATTTGGAATATGCGTGTTTGCTTAATATAGCTACTTGATTTAAAATTGAAAACTTAGTGGATATAATAGTGACTGGAGCAAAACTATAATTGATGCATAGTAGAAATTTTAGTGGCACAGTGGTATACACAGTTGGCAAACAAGGAACCAATGCCTATGAATAAGGGGGCAGAGCGAAATAGATGTTTTTCTTCTTTTCTCCTGAGATTTTGACCCGCTGAGTTACTCTGGTTTTTGTGTCTATTTTAGGTTCTTTCATGTGTTTCAGAAGTGTTGTACTGTCTACCCTAATTTTTTTTTGTTTTACATCTGATCTGTTTTGTGTACTGAGGATCATTTCTTTCTGGTTTAAACTTACTATTTTGTATACTATTGTTGATTATTTATTTTGTTGGTAGAAACTGAAACAGTGGCAAAGTCCAGTAGTGCTTTGTTTTTACTGATCCTTAAGTGAGAAATGTTTATAGTAGTGGTGGTTTTTATGGCAAAAACAGACGACGATGATCCAGTAAAAGCAAGCGGTGAAAAATGTGAATTTTTAAATTTAATTGTGTTGATTTAATGCTATACCAACAGAATAGCGATTGAACTGAAATTAGTAGCCATTGTGTCAGTTCCAACAGATGGTACCTGCTTCGTTGTTTCAGCTTGAACTTGTGTTTTCTTCTCGGGAGAGAACTAATATGCTCTAACAATGTCCCATGGGCCAGGATGCCTTCTCCCAGCAGTTACTTTTAAATACTTACCAAGTGCAATTAAACTTAATTTGATACAACAGTGAGATTACAGTGTTAACCCAATGTTTGAAATCACTCCATTTTTAAAATGTAAGACTTGAATCTTGATATATATTTCATTTAATGTAGATGTATTGTGTAAACTGTAAGATATTTCATGTGATTTACTGGCTTTTAAGAGCTTTAAATATTTGAAAGGATTTGGGAATGTTAGTTCACAGCATTTAAATAGCATTTTTACTTGTTACTGTTATCTTAATCAGTTGTATTAAAATCCAATATTTGTTTTAGTGAGAAAAAACGGAAAATTCAAGATATAAAAAATAATATTAAAGAAGCTATAGAGGTAAGTGCTGAACTTTTTGCCTAGCCTTTGTACATGTCTTACATTGGATATTGCTAGTTTAAAGTTTGAGTAAAATAGTTGGTATAAAATGTAATAATTTCAAAAATTCTATTGGTAATTATCCCTTCCTGCCCTCCTTGAACATATGTATGGACCTTGACACAATAATCATGCCATCCTAGTACAATCCTGCTCCAGTGACACATATTTAAGACTGCCTTTAAATTGTTTATGTGGATGTTACTCCACTTGCGCAGTTCCATTTTATTTATTAATTTACAGCCAGAGAATCTAGCTAACAATTGAATGTCTATTCATTTATTACCTTTGGTGTCCCTCGTGGATCAGACCATTCCCACTGCACTCCCTGCCTTTTGCATTTCTGTGCTGCTCTTTGGCAATGTTTGAACACATGTCCTTGCTTTAAACACATCAGCCAATGTCGTCCTGCCAGCCTTATCTCACCATCACCTGTTTTAACCCTTGCATTGTTTCAAAACTGTCAGATTGTTTGTTAAACATCCAGTACTGGATAGGGAGGAAGGTCTCACTCCAAACTCGAGTCCAATAACTCTTAAGTAAGTTTTAATTGAAAGAATGCTCTTCTCAAGGATTCCCACATCTAATTGCTGCAGCAATGGCAGTAATAAACCACTCTGTCTTTTTTCCTGTTAAGATATTCCTTAAAATACCTAAAAGGACACAAATTGCTGGAGTAACTCAGCGGGTCAGACAGCATCCCTGGAGAGCAGAGGTAGAGGATGTTTCGGGTTGAGTCCCTTCTTCAGGCTTTAGAATTTAGACTTGCAGGGTGGAAACAGACTCTTCGGCCCACTGAGTCCGCACCGACCAGTGATCACCCTGTACACTAGTACTAATAAAATAAACTAGTAGTAATAAAATAAAACAATTCCTCCACTTTGATGACCTCGAAAAGATCATCTACACATTTATCTCCTCCCGCCTAGATTACTGCAACTCCCTTTACATTGGCATCAGCCAATCTTCCCTGTCCCGCCTGCAACTGGTCCAAAACGCCGCAGCGAGACTCCCGACGGGCACCCGAAAAAGGGACCACATCACCCCGATCCTGGCCTCTCCACTGGCTCCCTGTGCGGTTCCGTATACATTTCAAGATCCTCCTCTATGTCTACAAAGCCCTCAATGGGCTTGCCCCCGCCTACATTAAAAGTCTTCTCACGCACCACTCCACCTCCAGGTCCCTCAGATCGGCCGACTTGGGGTTGCTGAATATCCCGCAGTCTAGGCATAAGCTCAGGGGCGACCGCGCCTTTGCGGTTGCAGCTCCTAGACTGTGGAACAGCATCCCCCTTCCCATCAGAACTGTCCCCTCCATCGACTCCTTTAAGTCAAGACTAAAAACTTATCTATACTCCCAAGCCTTTCTTGACATCCTCTGAGCGAGGGCTATATGTATATATGTATGTAGATTGTTTGTTTATACTATTCTTATAACAAATGTAAAGCACTTTGGCCAACGAGAGTTGTTTTTTAAATGTGCTATATAAATAAATGTGACTTGACTTAACTATCCTACACACTGGGGACAATTTACAGAAGCCAATTAACCTGCATGCCTTTGGAGTGTGGGAAGAAACCGGAGTATTTTCATGAATACTAAGTTGACCAATGTAAACCAAAGTTGGTGGACTGTTGGGATCAATGCCCCAGAGTAAGGAAATGAAAATAATGAATCTAATTTTTCACAATTAATTGCTGTGTAGAACTCTGTTTTTGAAAAGGAATGTTATACTGGACTTCAAAAATCATTCCTGACAGTGAGACCTCCAGTGTTTCTCCCCCTCTTAAATAATTATATTTACTGGCCTACTAGTGGAAGGGTATTAGCAGTGCATCTGTATGTCTGAAGGTGTTACTATTTTGGATAATTGATCCTGGTACTGGAATGCAGTGACGGTTAATCCCAATTTCATTGCTGAAAATTTTAACAAAATAGAAAATACTGGAAATGTTCAGCTGGTTGCCTCTATGGAGAGAGAAATGTGAGAATATTTCATCGGCTCGTGCATCAATCTATTGCATCTGTTTTCACACGTGCTGCTTTCTGCATATTTCCTGCCTTTCGACTATTTTATTCATGTGTTCCAGCACAAAACAGAATTAATATTATGCTATCAGTCATAGTCATACAACCAGAAGCAGGTCCTTGGTGCTGACCATCAAACACCCGTTTACACTGATGTACACTAATCTTATTATTCTTCCCATGTTCCCCCTCAACCTCCAATGATTCTACTGCTCACCAACACACTAGGACCAGTTAACTAGAAATCCATGTTTTTGGGCACCTGGAGGAAACGCAGGCAAACGCGTGAACTTTACAAAGATGGCACTGGAGGTTAGGATTGAAACCAGCTCGGTGAAGCTGCGAGGCAGCAGCATCCACGAGATGTGCAGCTGTATCACCCTTCATCTGCCAGTTGAAGTTGGGAATTGTGTTTGATCAGTTTTCCAGAATGGGGGATGATTCTGTTTTTGCTCCTGAATACTTTACAGTTATGGAGTGGTGTCTATGAGCTTTGAGAACAATTTGAGATGTGATACCAAGTATGAAATCCATAGAGAAGTTTGTGGTTGGAGAAATATGAAGGAGGAAATGGGGTTATGTGCTTGACCAAAATTATTCTTATTTTTCTTGCAGACAATAGTGGGCGCAATGAATACGTTGGTTCCACCAGTCCCATTAGCCAATCCTGAGAACCAATTTCGATTGGAGTACCTTCTAAACTTAACAAATCAGAAAAACTTTGAATTTACGCCGGTAAGTGATGTCAAGCTCTTGTGGAAGTGGGCAGAAATATGTGAAGATTATTCTGTTAAAATGAGTTGCATTGAGCAATTTGAATTTTATGGTTTTAACAAAGTGAATCTCGTTTTTGATTTTCTGACTGAGTTTTGTTTCGGTGTGGGGCTCCCCATATTGCCCTGACCTGGGCTCCAACACCTTGTTGAAACGAGTGGAAAAAAGCATTATTGTTAAGATTGATAGGAGCGTTAGAACTGAATGGGGGAATTGCTTCATGCTAAATTAGACATTCTTATTTTTGTAGAATGATTATTGTTTATAGTGTAGCAGTGGATTGCTGACTTTGAAGTAGATTTCTAAAATATGCCAGATGCTAGTTGGTTTATGTTAGCTCTTAATGCACTGAGGATGTATTTGCCCATTCGACTGTTAATTATGCTGCAGCTTAAGGTCTTGGTGGGTGTTTTAAGATTGCCCATCTTGAAGCAGAAAAATGGCCTTTTTAAATGCCAGGTTTCAAAATGTTCTGTGATGTTTTCTAGTTCCTGTGTTCTGCTTACTATTTTGGGGGGACATACTTTGGAAAAAGAATGCAAACTGTTCTTAGCAGTTACCTTGGTGTACTTTGCATTTTGTTTGTGAAAGGCTATAGATTCAAAAATGTGGAAGGAGTATTAGAATTTCCTTGGATCTTTTGGATAAAGCTAACTGAAATTTTGTCTGGAATTTCCAAATGCTAAATTTGTGGCAAGAATGCAAAGCTGTATACTTTTAGCAGTGGAGTTTAATCCTTTTTCATATTAGCAAAATTGTGTAACTATTTTGATAAGTTTGATTGTACTTGCATTTGGTAGCTGCAATGTTTTTGATATTAAAATGTGATTAGAAAACTGTTGATTCTAACCAGTTGGAGTGAACTACAAATTACATTCACTGACACTAATTAAAAATGTAAGAAATAGGAACAGGCCATATAACCACTAAGCTTGTTCTGCCGTTTGATAAGATCATGGTAGACCTGATCTTGGCATCAACTCTACTTCCCCCTCTATACCAACTCTTCTCTATTGCAAATTTGTCTATATTAGCTTTAAATATAGTCAATGATTCAATCTTCATAGTTATTTGGGGTTAAAAAAAATCCTAAGATTCACAACCCTCGAAATGAATTCTTACTTATCTCAGTCTTAAATGGCTAATCATTTATTCTGAAGCTATCCCTTTTGCTTCTGATATACCTAAAGAAGGGAAATATCTGCTGTTTGACTCCAATGTCAAATCCCTTTAGAATTATATTTGTCATTTTTCTAAACTCCATTGAGTCCTCTTCAATTTTACCTTGTAATTCAACCCGCTTGATCCTACGGATCAACCTAGTGAATGAATATTTACTACTTGAATTAGATCATACCTGCATTGCAACTCTTTGTAGATTTGTCTTCATCTTGCATTTTTCTGAAGGTTGATTATTTGGAAATGCAGAATCATCAAAACTGCACTGATAATATTTAAAAAGCCGGTGAGGGTGGAATGCTCCATGGTGTGGACAGTTCTGTTGGAATGTATGGCAGCAACGATATATTTGTGTGGGAAGTTTAACAATTTGGGTTGGAAAGGGATGTTTGTATTGGTCTGGTATGCCTTATTTTCATTTGACTTTGTATCCTGATAAACTCGCAGTGGAAGATGGGGGTAATCTTTAATACTTTATTGTATGGATTAATTTTGTCGCATCTATTGTGCAGCAATGTGGAAAATAGTACTTGGAAAGTCATTTTAAAAGATCAAACATTTTGTTATTTCAGCTCCATTTTTTCTGTTTTATAATAGAAAATTAACACATTTGTATTTATTACTGTTTTAGGGATGATTGTGGGGAAACTTTCTGTCAATATTTTCATTTGTCTTTTTTTAATTTGTTGATATTCTGTAAAATTCGGAATGGGCTGTGCCAAATATTTTTCCTGAAGCACAGTCTCCATACATATTTCTGTACAGTGAGGCTTTGAATTATTTTGCCACTCAACAGAGCTGCCAAATAGTACGGATTTTCCGTATTTTGTACGGAAATGCAATCAGAATACGGATGTATGGATTTGCTTTGTAAAATACGGATTTTTTAAAAATCAGCCTGACTTCCTGTTTCATCTTGCTGCTTAAAAAATGCAAGGATATAGAAAGTCATACTGTACCTTTAAAAATTATAGCAGATTAAATCTATTAGTATATTAAATTTCAAGATCTGGACGCTTCGATCTGCCTGTCTCGCTCCAGGTTTAAACAGCGCTGTCAGCTGGAGCGCTATTGCCTTTACACATAGCGCGATTGCCTTTACACATGGCGCTATGGCCACAGCGCTATGGGTCACAGACTGTTAGGGGAGGGAGAGAGGTAGTGGGAGGGAATAAGAGAGGGAGGGTGGGAGTGGGAGGGAAAAAGAGGAAGGAGGGAGAGAGCGAGGGAGGGAGAGGGAGGCTTCCAAAATGGCTTTTACATCATCTGGTGCTGGAAGCAGCCGTTCAAACAGCAGTATACAAAGAGATGGCAATGAATGCACTGTCAAGAAACGTGCATAGAAGACATGTCAATTGGTAGCAAAGTTATGCATTCTTGTACTCTTACATGGGTATGACTGCACATTTAAAAAAAATAACGCTTTCAGCAAAATGGCACCGCATAAAAATACTGATTTCCTCAGCAAAATACTGATTTTCAGGTACTAGAATACTGAAATGCTCTGACAAAACTTGGCAGCTCTGACTCAAGGATTTGATCACAAATCTCATAATGCCAATGTGTATTTCTGCAACGAGTGCTCTGTACTGATCAACTTACTCTTAACTTGGGCAGAGGATTTTATTGCTAAACAAGAATTACGCTGGACAGTGACAAGCTCTTGGTATTTTAACATTTACACTTTTCCCGAGTTGGGATATGTAACTTGCTTTTGAGTCAATGGCACAAAGCCATTTGGGGGCATAGAAATCATTTTTTCCACTAGTTACCAATACTGAACATGAAATTTGTGAACCATTAACCAAGTGTATATGGAATATCTTGCTTAAATTCAGATAAACAAATGGCAGATGTCAAAGTTGGAAATGGTGTGGTGCAGTGGAAAATATATTAAAAATGATGGTTGAGGTATAATATATCACAAGAACAAGTAGGTCATATGACTTGGACGTGTTCCACCTTTCAGTAAGATCATGACTGATCTGAACTTTGCTTCAGTTTCACTTTCCTGCCTGTTTCCCTTATCCTTGATTTTCTTGGTAATTTCAGCACCTGTCGTGGGCTTGTATATGTTTTAATGATTTAGCCTTCACAGCTCCAGGGTTCAGAATTCAAAAAATATATGACACTCTGAAAATAGATTTCTCTGTCTCATATTGGCAGCCCTAATTCTTAATCTATGCTCCCTCAGTTCTTCACGAGGGAAAACATAATCTCAGCATCTACCTTGTGTCCTAAAGTCTTTCATGTATCAAAAATATATTTCTTCTAAACGGAAGTGAATACAAGTTCAACACTTCCTCCTGAAACAGCTTCATCAAAGCAATTAATCGAGCAAACCTTTTAGAAATTGTCCTCCAATGCAGGTACCCCAGATGTGTATTTACTAATGCCTGTAAAGTTGGAACAAGAATTGCCTTTGTCAGCATTTTATTTTCCTGTCTAATTCTTGCTATATCTGCATCTAACCTTGTTTTGTGAACAAGAACACCCAGGCTCCTCTGTAGGCATTCTGTGGTCTTCATTTTTAACAAATTCTATTTTTAGTTTAGAAATACAGCATGAAAATAAAATTGGTAACCTCACAATTCCCTTTCTCATACTCATTTGTAAGTTTTTGTCTGGTTGATGTTTGCCTTTTTTGTAAACAGTGTACATCCTAACAAGTTACTTTTCCTCTTTGTATCATCAGCAAATAGTTTCTTCATCCAATTCACTAATATAGATTGTAAGCTCTGTGCCCGAAATACTCCTGTAGTTACAACTTGCAAACCTGCAGTTCGTTCATTTAAACTGAGTATTTTGTAGTTGTTAGTCAATCCTTTATCCATATTATCCCCAATGCCACAAGCTCTTGCTGCATAATCTTTTATAGCCCCGCTTTGAAAATCCGGATGATTCCTCTTCATCCATCCAGTTCATTACATCTTTAAACAAGGTTGCATCTGTTAAACAGAATGTGTCTGATGTTATTAATGTTTTCCAAATGTTTTATTACTACTTCCTTAATAATAGATTTCAGCATTTTACCCTATGACAGATGTTTAGTCAACTGGCATACAATTTCCTGCTTTCTCCCTCTTCTTGAATCTGGGCATTATAGATGTAATTTACCATTCTGCTATGAACATTTAAGTATCCAGGGAATTTTAGAAGTTCATACTGTAACCATTTACTTTTAAGATCTTGGGAGATAAGCTGTGAGGTATGAGACGTGTCGATCTTTAGTTTCATAATTTGCCCCGTATCTTTCCCTGGTGATTATTTGGATTTTATGTTCTTCCCATTTGCCCCAATATTTTCCACTCTTATTAGAATCACTAAATGTTTTGTACCATGAAAACGAATGCAAAATATTCATTCAATTTCTGAACATTTTCCTTTATTAATCCCCCAATATCCTTGTCTAAGGGACTAATATTTATCATAGTTATTCTTTTCCATTTTATACATGGGAAGCTGCAACAACAGTTGCGTTAACTGGACTATGCCGCAGGTGGTGAAGAAGAACTCACTGGTGCAGAGTAACATAATTGGCGCCTAGTTTTAAGGTGAAACCCCACAGTGCTGGAGTAAATGAACACCCCCACCCCCTCACCTTGAGGGTTTACTGTGTTATTTTGTATTTCTATCACTGCTGATCAATTATCTTACTGTACTGATCTACTTTCCTAAACTGTAGCCAACTTATTTTGCCTTTATTTAAGTTTAATGCACAAGTTTCACACCTACATTTCTTACTTTCAATCTGAATATGAAATTTGAACATGATTACCTTTCCCCAGAGACTCCCTTATCACTTCCATGTTCTCTACTGAAATCTAAGAAGGCCATTTTATCCTTTGAGTCTATGTCAGCTCACAGAGCAATACCATGTCCCTGCTAATTATTCCTGTGGCCCATAATCTGCAATTCCCTCATTCTACCAAACCTTACATTAGACAACATTTGCAGAAGCAATTTACTCTGCCAACTTGCACATCTTTGGAATGTGGGAGAAAACTAAAGCTCCAGGAGCAAAGCCATGCAAACTCCCCACAGCCAATATTGGGAATTGAAAATGTGTCAGTGGAGCTGGAGCTAGCAGTTCTAGAGACTCTGCGGCTACGCTGCCCCTCATTAATTAATCGTGCCTCTTTACACGAGATAAAATCAAAAATAATCTGTTCCTTAGTTCGTACCACAGTGTATTGAGGCCTGTCCTTTATGATTGACCTGTGTGGCTGGCACGGAATCACAACACATAAATCAGCACTGCACATGACCTCTCCACTGAGTACAGAGCTCATAAAGCAGTTGAGCAAAAGGCCCAATTAAATTAAAACTATACTATGAAATATAATGTCAGTTTGTTTTTATTCAAATGATCTGAAGCTCTCTAAGCATTACATGTTCCATCACAAGCCCATCAGGGCATGGCCAAAATTATGGAAGAGTGGCACCCAACAAAATCATCTGTCTTCATGGGTTTGTTTATTTCACGACCTGTGATTCTTGTCAAACTGGTTTGAAACTTACAAAAGGCAATAAATAATTGGCCAATCTTCATATAAAGTTCTTTCAGTTCAATAGGTTTATATCTTCACTCACATTTACCAGTTTAAATTGAGGCATATTTAAATATCTTTAAGGACATGACAAGGTAGAGTTGATGATAGTCAATGCCTAAGATGTAAAAGATATTAATCAAAAGATATTTTCTGCCCTCAAGTTATTGAGATCAAGAAATATGGCTTCCTATTAAGCTCTAGATTTTCTCCACTTTGACTGAAATCAGCTGCAGCAACATATAAATTCTAATATTGTACTACTGTAGTTTTACAAGGTACAGTAGTTATACATTGTAGTTCACTTCAAAAGCCTCTATTGCAAGATTCAATCTTGGGTTTGTTTTTATTTGTATGTATTGTTATGCTTCAATACCTCTGGAAGTCATAAATCTTATAATTGATTTGGTGTTTTACTTTATTTTGATGGGCAGGACTTTTCAACACTTGTTTTATCTTCCAATTTAGTTGGAAAAACATCAGTTGTTCAATGGGAATATTGTGTAGGAGTGTAATTCTCGTTCTTAGTACTAATACATTTGACATTTTCAGTGAAGTATGGTGGATGTGTCATCCTGGGGAAAAAATTATGTTAATGCAGATTTGTTGTATATTGTTTAAGGTGCCAAGTATAGTTGTATTCACACTTGTCTAATTAAACACAACTTTTTAATCTGCCTACTTGAAGATCAAGTGAAATTGCTTGTGACCTGGAGATTTTTGAAACTCTTAATTGTGCCTAACGAGTGCATTAAAATTGCATAAATTTGTAAGTGGCTCGCATCTTCGGATCACCTAGATGATTTACTGGATAAAAGATTGAATACTTTTTTTAACTATAGCATTGAAATAGTTAAATTAATCATAATTGGCATGTGAAGGTGAATGCCAAATGTTTGAGAATTGGCTAGTAGAGATAGTTGTGTCAAAGATACAAGTGGTGCATGCAAACAACTCGAGCCATTAACAAAAATGAAACTACCCGAGCAATGTGGTCGGGTTTTAAATGGAATCATCTGAAGTGAAAGTGGAGTCAAAGTTAGCTATGTACAGAATTAATGCAAAACGCAAGAAAATCTTCTAAAGATGTGAAAACTTAATGGAAAATAATCATTAAGTCGATTTGCGAACGGTGACTTTAGCAGTCAATAGACATTCACTCAAATCTTGCATTTTTGTGTGGAACGATGGGATGTGCAGCTGGAGTTTAGCAAGAGTTGAATTAATGTTGGATTTGTGGGTTATTTTTGTAGCTAATATATGGTCCTATACTAATAATAGTAAATGGATTTTGGCTGATGACAATTCTCCATTTGCATTGAGCTCATAGAATGTAATTGGAGCACAGTAGTCTGAGTTAACACTTGCTGGTAATCGCCAGATGCAAAGTATTACTTCAAGTCAAATTTATTAGTTGATGCAAGCAACTGCTTTGTGTTGTAAATCTGCAGAAAAGATGGTAGTCTTGCTATGTTTCTGTGTAATCGTTCCAAAAACAAATGAGCAGCCGGGAATTGTTATTTAATTTTAAAATGACAATAACCAACTTCTCTATTTTATGGCCTTTGTTGTTCCACTTCCCTCTACATACCTATTTTATGAAATTTGTGTTGAAATGCAAATGTGAAGGTTTTCAGACCATTCCTTCAGGTTGCAAGAAAAGAGACTGTTAAATTCACTAGATCTTGCTCATCTTCTTGGGGAAGCATTTGCTAATATCGGCTACAATTTTTTAACCTTGATGTATGTGTACATTTACTAAAATAATGAGGAATGCAAATACTCGCTTATCAAATTTTGATCTTCATATATCAAAATAAAAATTATAAGAAGGAATGATGTTACCTAATTGGTTGGTATTGTGTTAGCCTTGTTTGGTGTGTGAAATGTAATGTTTGCAGTTACACTAAATCGCTTTAACTACCCTGTGGCACATACCAAAATGATTAAATGGGAAATGGTCACAAAAACCATGATCACAAAACAATCCACATCTCTCTTTGTTCATTATATCACAAAATAAGTGAAGCTACTAAGACCACTGTGTTCCACAATGTTCCAGATTTGTTCTCTTTCACATCGGAAGGATTGCAATAAGCGAGTTTGGTATTCCGACTGCGCATGCCCAGGTCATAAATAATTTGTGATAAACAGCTGAGCTGCTGCGTGTATACAGACCTGCGTTTCATCTGTAGTCAGGATTGAACCTGGGTTTCCGGTGCTGCAAGCGCTGTTGAATTGCTACTGGAGTTAAATAATGTAGAACAAGTGCAAACGGGTGATCTCACTCCCGTTCCCTCCCGAATGTCCCATCCATGTCCGGGGGTGGCCGGAGATGTCCGGGGTGACGGGACACGGACTTACAGCCAGCGCTAACTCCAGCTCAACTCTGCTCCAACTCCCGAGGAACCCGTTCCCCGACGGGCCGGGGACCGTCAGCGGCACCTCTCGCCTTATCCAGTGGCTGTCGGTTAACCCCCTGTCATCAACGGGGATACACACAAAATGCTGCAGTAACTCAGTGGGTCAGGCAACATCTCTGGAGAAGGGTCCTGATCTGAAAAGTCACCTATTCCTTTTCTCCAAAGATGTTGCCTGTCCTGCTGAGTTACTCCAGCACGTTGTTTCTCCTTTCGGTGTAAACCAGCATCTGCAGTTCCTTCCTATAGAGTGATGCTTGTCTGCGGGTAAAGGTGAGGCTGGGTCTGGGGCGGCGGCATTGCTGTTCCGGGCCTGGGTGGAGGGGGAGTAGCGGGACCCGGGGCAAGGACTCTGCCTCGGCCTCTCCCTCCCACTCCCCCGGCTCCAGGCTGCTCGGCACATCCCCCCCCCCCCCCCCCCCCCCCGACAGCCCCCGTCTGAAGTACAACTTCATCGCCGACGTGGTGGAGAAGGGGGCGCTGGTGGTTTACATCGAGATCCTCGGGAGGTGAGGAGGGAGAGTGGGGGAGGAGGGGAGATAGAGGGATAGGAGTGGGGGAGATACGGACTGGGGGATAGGGGGAGAGGCGACGTGGAGAGAGGAACTCGCTATTGCGGCTTCACTGCAGGTCCCGGACACCCCGTCTCCGCAAGAACTCCCCGGTGCTAGGACAATCCCTCCGCCCCCATCCCCCGGCCCAAACTGGAGGGAGGGACTGGGGGACATTGCCCGCCTCTGCAACCAACGTGCAAACTCCGGCACTCCCCGCGGAATGTTGAACTAAACACATCTGTGAGCAAAACACAAAGCCCCCTTCTCTCTCCCCCACCTCTCACCGTCTCTCCGCTGGGCCAGTCTCTCCCCCTGCCTCCCACTCGCATTTGCGCCCTCTCGCTGTTACACCCTGCTCTCCTACTACTTGGCACCCCGTTCGCTTTTTTTCGCGAATGACCTTTGACAAATCCCATGATTCCTTACGTTTTTTGGAATACCAAACACACTTATTAAGTCTGAACTTTATAGAGTTAAGAGAACTATTAATTGGTACATGTGACAATTAAATTGAATCCTGAATTTTGAACTAGTACAAAATAAAAAAATGTCAAATCTCAAAGTTTACCAATGCTTATCCATGGTATAAATGATTTTTTTCAGCACTGTCGTTCCCGAGCCTTTCTGGATTATCCATTTTTCTGGGCCAGCAGGTCACGTGATGATGAAACAATAATATACTATTGGCCTGCTAATGACACTCGTCCCATGTCTCTAAAGCACCATGGAGTGTCAGAAACTAATATAAAACGAACTGAATGTGAATGAAATGACCTGCCAACCCATCCCTGGCTTCCAACCCCACTCCCGACTTACAGAGTACACTAGCGAGCCCTTCTTTGCCCACCGCTTGTTTAGATGACATGGCTGTTGGTGGGGCTCATGTTTTAGCCCCTGGAGACAGCTCTTTCTCCGGGACGCCGCTCCCTTCTACCCCACCACCCCCAGACCCTCCTTCACTTTATCAAAGGTCTTCTGAAATGAACAAGAACTGCACGCGATACTCAATATGGCCTAAAAATGCAATGTGACTTACTGACAGTCATACCTGCTGCCCGACTGATGAAGGCAAGCTTACTGTGCACCTTCTGTACCACCTACTTGTTGCCACTTTCAGGGAGCACTGATTTATCAGCCATTTTACTTTGATAACATTGCTTTCACACTCATTTTACTGTTGAGATGTTTTCTCAAAGCTATCTTGGATGTTTGGTGATTAGAGAACAGAGTTGCGATGGTCTGAAGAAGGGTTTCGGCCCAAAACGTTGCCTATTTCCTTCACTCTATAGATGCTGCCTCACCCGCTGAGTTTCTCCAGCATTTTTGTCCACCTGTAGCTTTATAAATCTTTCGTTAAACTGCATTTAAAATATAGTGTGCAGTTCTGGTCGCCCCATTACAGCAAGGATGTGAAGTCTTTGGATAGGATACAGAAGGTTTATCAGAATGCTACCAGCATTAGAGGGTACGAGCTATGTGGAAGGGAAAGTCAAACTTGAATTGTGTAAGAAGGAACTGCAGATGCTGGTTTAAACCGAAAATAGACACAAAAAGCTGGAGTAACTCAGCGGGTCAGGCAGCATATCTTTCATTTGTTGATCGTTAGCTCTCCACATCACTGTCTATATCTCTCGTTTCCCTTATCCCTAACCAGAAGAAGGGTCTCAACCCGAAACGTCACCCATTCCTTCTCTCCAGAGATGCTGTCTGTCCTGCTGAGTTACTCCAGCTTTTTGTGTCTTATCTTCAGTCAAACTTGAATTGTTTTCTGTAGAGTGCCAGATGTTGAGGGGAGATGTGGTATAAGTTTATAACATGAGAGGCATGGGCAGGGTGAGAAAATCAGAATCTTTTTACAATGGTGGAAATGCCAAATACTAGATGACATAGCTTTAAGGTGTGAGGGGGAAAGTTGAAAGGAGTCGGGAGTTTTTAATTGTCATACGTACCGACAACAGAACAATGAAATTCTTACTTGCAACAGCATAACAAGCTTGAAAACATAATACTCATAGATAACATAAAAAAACAAAGAAAAAATCAATAAATTAAAACTATGGATCAAACTCACTTTTAAATACATTACTAACTACTGTATAGTTTGATGGTGGCCACAGTATTTTTGAGGAGCTATATTTCCCTGATTAAAACTCCAGTAGTTCGGAACCAAAATCAGGAATAGCAAAGAAAGACTATTTTGAGAAACATTTCTTATGTTGCAATAGATATTTTATGTATCTTAAATTCAAATGATGAAGAATTTCTCCACAGTTGAATTGCTGCCTGCTGTGGTCAAAATCCTCAAATTGGATTAGACAATACCAACCTGTCGTGTACTTGGAGCACTGTGAAACTGAAGCTTACTTGTTTGCACATTTTTTTTCTGCTGTCAAATTTCCTGTTGTCATTTTTGGCATGTGGATATACTTTCCTTATTGATCATAGTTGTTTGATCATTTAGGAGTTAGTCATAAATGCTTGGATTTGATTTTTTTCATGTGTTAACAAAGATGCCCCACTTCTCAACCCATGGTCATATGTACAGGGGTCGAAATTAGAGGTTGCCCGGGTGCCACTGACCACTCAAAGCGCCGCCGGGCAACCTAAACACCGAGTCATTTTGCCCGGCTTGGCAACCAAATACTGGTTTGTACCGAAGAGAGACACAAAAAACTGGAGTAACTCTGTGGGTCAGGCAGCATCTCTGGAGAAAAGGAACGCGATGTTTTGTGTCGGCAGTGATGGCTGTATTGCGGGGCAAAGATACTAGGTGCGGGGTGAGGAAGGGTCGGAGCGAATGATGGGCTTCGCACAGCGGCAGCAGTGGCCGCGACAGCGGCTCCATCTCCTCCTCCTCCCGCACCCCGCCTGCCCTGATAAGGGCCTCTGCTTGCAAACCCGGTAACGGCGATAACCGCTTTCGAAACAAACCCTCCCGCACTCTGAGGGATGGAGGGGGAGGCCTCGGCGTGCGGGAGGATTTGTTTTGAAAGCGGTTATCGCTGTTAGCGGGTTTGCAAGCAGAGGCCCTTATCAGGGCGGGAGGAAGAGATGGAGCTGCTGTTCGCTGCCGCTGTGCGGGGCCCGTCATTCGCTCCGACTCGTCTGAAGCAGCTGCACCAAAGATCTTATAGCTATAGGATCTCTGAGCTGCACTGCCGGCCCCGCACCTTGCTGTTGGCTGGCGGAGGAGGGAGGCGGTGGCGAGGAGTTCCCAACGGCCAAGGCAGCGGGGCGATGTTGTCCGAGGAGCGCTGACCTTCCTTCCTCCCCACCCCCCCTCTCCCTCTCTCTCTCCCTCTTGTACGCCCCCTCCACCCCCTTATCCTGGGACCCCTCCACTCCATCCCGCACTGATCCCCATTCCCGCCTCTATTCAGTCCTCACTGACATCCCCTGTGCTCCCCTCCCCATCTACCCCCCCCCCATCTATTCATCCTGCGCTGATCACCCTATCCACCTCGCACTGATTCTCCAGCCACCCCCCCCCCCCCCATCATCCATCCTACACTGGTTCCCCAATTCACCCTGTACTTACCCCTTTCCCATCCATCCTCCACTTCTCCTCCATCCATGCTGTACTGATCCCCCATCCATCCTGTACTAATCCACGCATTCATCCCATACTGACCCACCCTCCATTTACCCTGCACCTTCCCCCCTTCCCCTCATTCTTCCTGTAGTGATCCCCCATTCATCCTGCACAGACCCTCCGATCCACACTGTACTGACCCCCCCCCCATTCATCCTGCGCTGATCTCCCGCTCCATCCATCCTGTACTGATCCTCCCATTCAAGAAGAATGGGGGGAACAGTCTGAAGAAGGGTCTCGACCCGAAACGTTGCCTATTTCCTTCGCTCCATAAATGCTGCCTCACCCGCTGAGTTTCTCCAGCACTTTTGTTTACCCCCATCCATCCCGTACTGAATCCCCCCCCCCCCCCCATTTAACACCACTGACATCCCCGGTGCTCTCCCCTCACAATTTTACCTACTCCAACCAACACGTACTAATTCACCTGCCTCAATCCATCCATTCTGCACCGACTGCCTTCTAACCCCCCCCCCCCCCCCCAACCCCCGCCATCTATCCACCCCGCACTAATTCACACACACCTCCCTCCCTGACCCTATTGTGCTGGAAATGTCTTCAGAGCGAACTTTGACTATGTTTGATAACGGAATGCAATCAAATGTGTTTTGATTCCCAATGTTACTTATTTTAATACATAAAGATGGATTAATTAAATTGTGAACACGTGAAACATTAAAACCGCAGTGTTCGATTGTCACTGCTGCCGTTGACACGTTATTACAGAATTCATTTTAACGGCAAATCAATGCTCTTAATATGGAGTATCAGTACTGTAGTTCGTTAATGAGCAACAATCACAACTATACGTACGCATATATTTTACCATGGTCCAGGATTTATTGACACAGGTTGATCATACGCTGAATAATCCAACCACATTGTTGTTTGGAAGAGGAAAGAACTAGTAGAAATTGCATTAATTGCAACGTGTAAAAAGAGTTGAGATACTGTCTTATAATTTTGCTGCATGTCATTGTGGGATATATCATGTCTTCATTGGTGAATATGTTTAGTTTGTGACTTTATTTGAAGCAGAAATAATATGTGAATGCTTCATTGAGTATAATTCCGACTGGTAACTACGCACTTCGTCCGAGCACATTATTGCATGCGTCATGCAAGCCATCTTAAATGACCACCTAAACTGTAATTTGGCAACCTAAAAAGCTGCCATGGTTGCCCGGCTGGCAACAGGGAAAAAAAGTTAAGGGAGAGCCCTGATGTATGAAATTAATATATTCCAATGTGTAGTTTGGGCATCTTTTATAACTTTACCATTTCTTTGTTCTAGATCTGTTATTTATACACATTTTTTGGATGTTACGAAGTTTTATTTGTAAATCAATATCCCACATAAGAGATTAGTATGCAAACTTAAAGCACACAGTATTGGGGGTTCAGTATTGATGTGGATAGAAAACTGGCTGGCAGACAGGAAGCAAAGAGTAGGAGTAAACGGGTCCTTTTCAGAATGGCAGGCAGTGACTAGTGGGGTACCGCAAGGCTCAGTGCTGGGACCCCAGCTATTTACAATATATATTAATGATCTGGATGAGGGAATTGAATGCAACAACTCCAAGTTTGCGGATAACACGAAGCTAGGGGGCATTGTTAGCTGTGAGGAGGATTGCTAGGAGGCTGCAAGGTGACTTGGATAGGTTGGGTGAGTGGGCAAATGCATGGCAGATGCAGTATAATGTGGATAAATGTGAGGTTATCCACTTTAGTGGCAAAAACAGGAAAGTAGACTATTATCTGAATGGTGGCCGATTAGGAAAAGGGGAGATTTGATTTGATTTGATTTGATTTTTACTTTATTAATCCCCTTATTCAGGGGAAATTCTGATGTCCTTGCAGCACACTAATAAAAATACAACATAGCATTAAGAAGTTTAACATTAAACATAAAAACATCCCCCCACAATGGCTCCCACTGTGGGGGAAGGCACAAAGTCCAGTCCCCATCCCCATGTCCACCCATGGAACGAGATCTGGGTGTCATGGTACACCAGTCATTGAAAGTAGGCATGCAGGTGCAGCAGGCAGTGAAGAAAGCGAATGGTATGTTAGCATTCATAGCAAAAGGATTTGAGTATAAGAGCAGGGAGGTTCTACTGCAGTTGTACAGAGTCTTGGTGAGACCACACCTGGAGTATTGCATACAGGTTTGGTCTCCTAATCTGAGGAAAGACATTCTTGCCATAGAGGGAGTACAGAGAAGGTTCACCAGACTGATTCCTTGGATGGCAGGACTTTCATATGAAGAATGACTGGATAGACTCGGCTTGTACTCGCTAGAATTTAGAAGATTGAGGGGGGATCTTATAGAAACGTACAAAATTCTTAAGGGGTTGGACAGGCTAGATGCAGGAAGATTATTCCCGATGTTGGGAAGTCCAGAACAAGGGGGTCACAGTTCAAGGATAAGGGGGAAGTCTTTTAGGACCGAGATGAGAAAATCATTTTTTACACAGAGTGGTGAATCTGTGGAATTCTCTGCCACAGAAGGTAGTTGAGGCCAGTTCATTGGCTATATTTAAGAGGGAATTAGATGTGGCCCTTGTGGCTAAAGGGATCAGGGGGTATGGAGAGAAGGCAGGTACAGGATACTGAGTTGGATGATCAGCCATGATCATATTGAATGGTGGTGCAGGCTCGAAGGGCCGAATGGCCTACTCCTGTACCTATTTTCTATGTTTCTATGATTGGGGCTATAATTAGACACATTTGTTATAATATGTTTATTTTTTGCTATTTTATTTCTCTTGATTACAGAGATTCTTTTCAGTTTAATTCTGCTGTTACTTGTATTTAGATCTTATCAATTATTTTAAAATATATATTTTTCATGAGTAAGGACGAGTTATGCATTCATTTCATGAGGTTACATTTTAGATTGTGGTTTTGGTGCAAAATAAATGTTCCTGTATTCAACTACTTTTTCTGTACAAGGTAGCAATCTAATTTGATTTTTTTAAATTGCTTTGGGATATGAGACCTGAGATGCCCTCGTTCGTGCTTTCCTCAATAAGGTCTGGAACAAGTTGGTCAGGATGAGGAAGAGCGGTTTTAAAAAAAAATAGTTGAATCGGGCAATTTCGCTATAGTGCAATTTGTGATGAATAGACCAAGAGTGGTAAGAACACAGGAGTCCATCTGGAAAAGGAATTCTGAAGGTAGGTGGAAGGATCCACTATTTGGTGTGATGACTTCTGACCAAAGAAATGGAAGCTGAGGTGAAGATAGTAGATCGTTCAGCACCGTGTCAGGCTTGTAATTGAAATAGGAATAAAACAGAAGCTCCTCTGGAAGGACAGATTGTTTGGGATTGGAGAGGGGAAGATTGGAAGAAGGGATAGTGAAAACATGAGAAAAGACATAGTCATAGAGTTATATTGCACAGCAACAGGCCCTTTGACTCGCCTTCATGTCATCCAAGTTGGCATAAAGTCCCATTTCCCTGTTATTGTCCCATAGCCCTCTAAACACTTCCTCTTCATGTATCTGAACAAATGACTTTTAACTGTTATAATTGTAACCACTTCATAGCTGCGTCTGGCATCTCACTCCAGATATGGACTATCCTCCGAGTGAAAATGTTACCGCTGAGGTTTCTTTTAAATCTCTCCTTTCTCACCTTGAGCCAATGCCTCTTGTTTTAGAATCCTCTACTTTGGGGGGAAAACACCGTGAGCATTCATGACCTTTCATGACCGTGTACACCTCAATAGGGTCATCCTTCAGCCTCCTGCGCTCCAAGGAAAAAAAAAATCCCAGTTTATCCAACCTCTCCCTACACTCAAGCCCTAGAAACATTCTGCTGAATCTCTTCAGCACTCTTCCTAACTTTCCAAACTTGCCACGCTAATTTGCAACCTTCCAAAAGCCGATGACCAGAACTGCACAGAGTATTCCAAGCGTGGTCTCACCAAAGACTTAGACAACTGCATCATGATGTTCCAAGTTTTGTGCTTAATACCCTTCCCACTGAAAGCGAGTGTGCCAAAGGCTTCTTCACCAAACCGTCCATCTGACTCGCCACTTTCGGATAACCATGCACCTGTGCTCCCATATTTCTCTGTTCTGCGATATTCTCCATAACTCTACCATTTACTGTGTAGAGCCTGCTCTGGTGATAATTCAATACCTCATACTTTACAGAATTAAATTCCATTTGCCATTCCTTGACCCACCTTCTCAACTAATCTAGACTCTGTTGTAGACCTGGGTATCCTTCCTCACTGTCCACTTTACCATCAATTTTGGTGTAATCTACAAATTTATTAGATAAACTGTACTGACCCTGCGGCACTCCTGTTTACAACCCGCCAATCAGAAAAAATGTCCTGACTCCTTCCGCTAAACCAATTTGAATTAATTTGTCTAGCTCACCTTTGATTCCCTGTGGTCTAACCTTCCAAACTAGAATCCCATTAGAGACTTTGTCAAAGACCTTGCTAAAGTCTACATAGACGAACTCCACTGCCCTGCCCTAATCAATCCTCTTGGTGACCTCTTTTAAAAAAAAAAAAAAAAAAAAAGATCAGATTTGTGAGGTACTATTTTCCTTGCACAAGGCCATACTCGCTATCCCTAATCAGCCTGTGCCTATCCACATGCTGCTAGATCCTGTCCACAGAGATCATTCCAACAACTTTCCCACCACTGATGTCAGGCCTGCTGGCCCATAGTTCCCTAATATGACATGGGCAAGACGGAGTCAGAGAAAAGTGATGGCTGATCAGGACTTAGAACTTGTCCTTTTGAAGTTTCTAATCTTTGCCTGAAAAAATGTAAAATCTGCAAAATGGAAAGATTAATAAATGCTTAGCCAGTCAGGCTGCGCTAAGGAGAATTTGTCTTCCCTGGGTTATGAATGCACAATGTATAGACAGAAACCCATATATATATACGAACAATCTACAATAATTGAGGGCTGCATCAAGCTGAGCAAAGCCAGAATGAATGAGCAGACTCCCTTGCTCACTGATTTAGTGAGGCTGGCTGGAGCTCCTCCCGTGTCTGTCTGCTCTCCTGTCTTGGGGGTGTCTGTCATGCTCTACTGCATGCTGATCTTGTCCACTTCTGATTTATGAAAAATAAAGGTTATGAATAGTTTTCTGGAACCTGTGGACTGCCTCTAACTGGCTTCTACTAATGCGCTAGATACAACACTTATATTGAAGTTACTCTGTGAAATAAATGCTCTTTGCTTTTGTGACTACATTGCTGAAATGAAGGCTTGACTTATGGAAAAAGTTGCTTCATATACACTTTGAAGTGTTAAAAAATCATTCCCAAATGCAGAATACATTGTGAATTACCTATATGAGTTTATTGTGCACAACTATTATGCAGTCGTGTTGAGATTAATTCCAGAATCCTAAATTCAATTCAGTGTGTTATACTACAACAGTACTATCTATATTTGCTAATTGCCTTTTGACAAGGTTGTGGTGAGCTTGCCACAACTGGCTTTGCATCACCATTCCTGATCTACATGACAAAGGTTTAGATTGCACATAAACCAGGCTGGATAATGATGGGAGGTTTTCTTGTGTAAACATCAGATGGGTTTTTGCAACACAATTTTTGTGGTGACAATTATTAAGACTTGTTATTTTTGATGCAAACTGTAGATTATAATTATATTAAAATTCCATAACTGCCATGGTGGAGGATTTGAATTCTAGTTGATGGATTATAGTCAAGATCTCTGGGTTACCAATCTGCCACATACTCCAGGGACATCATTTTTGTATACTCAATGCAATTTAAATAAATGATGCAGTATTTGCATAGTTTTGTATACATGAAATAGATTAAAGGGACTGTCCCGCATGCCGATTTTTTTCAGCGACTGCCGGCATCATTGACTGACGTATCAGGTCACCGAAAAATTTGCGGCGTGATGACGTATTGACGCGTGGTGTTTTTTCAAGTGTCGCGACTTTTTTGTCGCCGCTGGATTTTGAAATGTTCAAAATCAGTTGGTAACCCTGACATTGCTGGGATTAGGCGTTTTTGTGATTCTGATTCTGTTTATGGAATTGTCAGTATTGGTGATGGAGACTCTTAATTTTTTATTTTGAAAAACTACAGTTCCAGCCCACGTTCAAAATTTATGAACATCCATGTTTTATGTATTTTAACACAAGCCAGTTTTACCAAATTTGACTTACGAGCTTTGTGTTGCCTTTCTTATCCCGTGTACGCAAGCGATAAATGATTACTTTAAAAGAATGGTCATTCATTATAATATAGCAAATACAGAAATGATTTGGAAGTTACCTAAAATGGGAGAATTCAATGTTCATACTATTTGGTTGTAAATTACCCAAACAGAATGTGGGGCATTGTTCCTCTGGTTTGCATGTGGCCCCACTCGGGCAATGGAGGAGGCCCTGGACAGAAAGGTCAGTATAGGAAGAGGAGTTAAAATGGTTAGTAACTGGGAGATCCAGTAGGCCTTGGCGGGGACTGATCCCGTGATCAGCGAAACTGTTGGCGAGTCTATGCTTGGCCTTGCCGATGTAAAGGAGGCCACATTGTGAATATCTGAAGCAGTAAATGAGGTTAGACTAGGTGCAAGTAAATCTCTGCTTCACTTGGAAGGACTGCTGGGGTCCCTAGGTGGAGGTGTGGGCCAGGTATTACATTTCTTGGTGAGGGGGTAGTTTTTGGTGGGAAGGGATGAGTGATCCAAGGAATTGCAGAGGTACTGTTCTCTGTGGAAGGTGGAAAGGATGGGGGACTGGTGGTGGGATCATGTCGGAGGTGATGGAAATGTTAGAGAATGATATGTTTGTCCTTTGGAAACCTTATCTTGGGAGCAGATGCAGCCGAGATGGAGAAATTGAGAGTAGAGGATAACGTCTTTGTAATAGCCCTGTCCCACAGTACGAGTTAATTCCAAGAGTTCTCCCGAGTTAAAAAAAAATCAGACTCGTAAGCACGGAGAATGAACGTAGCGGGTACGTCGGAGCTCGGGGACCTCTTAGCGCTAACGGCAGGTACTCGGGAAGACTCGCTAACGGCAGGTAAGCACGGGAAGATTCGTGAAGATTTTTCAACATGGTGAAAAATGTCCACGAGAGCCCGAGTGCCGACGAGTGGCCATTACCGTAAATCTCCGAGTTCAAACTCGGGAGAACTCTTGGAATGAACTCGTACCGTGGGTCAGGGGTTTAAGTTAGTGATAAAGTTAATGAAATCAAAAAGTTCTGCACGGTTGCAGGAGGCACCCCAATGCAGTTGCAGATTTGGTGGAGGAAGAGTTGGGTGGTTGTACCAGTGTACGTCTGAAACAAGGACTGTTTGATGCAACCACCAAAAAGGCGTAGCTGGGGCCATTGTGAATGCCCATGGCTACACTTTTAAATTGATGAAAGAGAGACGAGTCAAGAGTTGGTTTTGTGGGTGGGGACAACTTCCATCAGGCAAATGTACAGATAAATTGATTGGGTCTCTGTTCAATGAAGAACCGGAGAGCCTTGATACTTTCCTGGTGGGGAATGGAGATATAAAGAGAATGGACATCCATAGTAATGATGAGCCAATGATGGATAGGACACAACGTTATTCAAGAGTTGAAGGATGTTTGAGGTGTCTCGGAAGGGACTGGACGAGGGGAGAATAGGATGGAATCAAAATATGTGAAAATGAGTTCAGTGGTGCAGGACCATGCAGAAACAAGGGTCCACCATGGCAGTCCTCTTTGTGGATTTTGGGAGAGATGGAAGCGGGTAGTGCATGGCTGGGGAATAATAAGGTTGGAGGCTGTGAAGGAGAGGTGATGAGATTGGAAACAGTGTGGGTTGATGGCATGGTGATCATCTGTGGCTTCATGGTCAAGTGGTAGGTGTGAGGAGGTGTCCAAGAGCTGGCGATTGCCCTCAGCATGGTAGAGGTCAGCTTGCCAGACAATAATGGCATCTCCCTTTTTGGTGGGTTTAAAAACAGATTTTGGACAACGGAAGAAGAGCTCAATGTCACGGCAGGATTTTCCCTGCTCTTGAAAGTAATGGTATATCTTTTATCTTTTACAACTATCCAACAGAGGAAATGGTGTCAGTGTTAATGTCTCAAATGAAATGCAACACCTGCCCATCGACCTCCTCCCTTTATCTTCCAGGCACTCAAATTTTCAGGTGATGCAGCGTTTTTTGCATGTACTTGTTCTAGTTTAATTTACTGCATTCAGTGCATATGATAATGGTTTTTACATCATGGAAACCAAACAGATGGGGTGACACTTTGAAGTGTCTTTCTTTAGATCATGAATGTGTCCCTGGGCTTTCAATTACTTGCTATTCTTACCCTGACTTGCTCATTCTTGTATCTCTGTTTAACATCCTGCACTTTTTCGATGAAGCTCATGGTAAGCTTGAGGAACAGTACCTCACATTCCTCAGTAGCATGCATGTCACAAATTTCAGGATACATTGCAGAGCTGCCAAGTAGTACGGATTTTCCGTATTTTGTACGGAAATGCGATCAGAATACGGATGTACGGAATTGCTTTGTAAAATATGGATAAAAAAAAAAATCAGCCTGACTTCCTGTTTCATCTTGCTGCTTAAAAAATGCAAGGATATAAAAAGTCATACTGTACCTCTAAAAATTATAACATTATATCTATTAGTATTTTAAATTTCAAGATCTGAATGATTATTTTTGTAAGCTTTGATCTGCCTGTCCCGCTCCAGGTTTAAACAGCGCTGTCAGTTTAACGTGTGGGAATTTAAACGAACAGCGCTATGGGTTCTAAAAATAGCGCTCCCAGCTGGAGGGCTTTACACATAGTGCTATGGCCACAGCGCTATGGGTCACAGACTTGGGGGAGGGAGAGAGGGAGTGGGAGGAAGGGAGGGAATAAGAGAGGGGGGAGGGGGGAGGGATAAAGGGGGGGGGGGGTAGAGGGACGGAGGGAGGGAAAGAGAGGAAGGAGGGAGAGCGAGGGAAAGGGAGGCTTCCAAAATGGCTTCATCATCATCTGGTGCTAAAAGCAGGAAGCAGCTGTTCAAACAGCAGTATACAAAGAGATGGCAATGAATGCACTGTCACGTAAGGTGCATGGAAGACATGTCAATTGGTAGCAAAGTTATGCATTCTTGTACTCTTTAAAAAATATATATATATTTTTATTAGAAGCAAAGACATATTATGGTAAAAACATTTCATGTTTATCAATCATACCTTATTAATATTATCAATTGTGGATTGATTCTGTTTCTAGTTTTTTTTTATAGATAGAAAGTGAGAAAGAAAGAGAAAAAAAAGAAAAAAACACAAATGTCAAGATAAAAAAGAAAAGAGTGGAATAATTTAATAATAATACATCATTGGAGATAGGTTCGTAGGTTATAAAGTTGTACTCTTACCGCACACAAAAAAAACACTTTTTTCAGCAAATTGGCACCGCATAAAAATACTGATTTCCCCAGCAAAATACAGATTTTCAGGTACTAGAATACTGAAATGCTCTGACAAAACTTGGTAGCTCTGACATTGTAGAATTCAACAGTTTCGGATAACAACCTATTCCAGTTTTCACTTTCCACTTCATTTAGACATGCCTTCATTTTTTTTTTAAGGTAGTTATGACATTGAGTGAGTGACTTGTAATATTAGCATTATGCATCTCTGACGGCATGCTATGAAAGTTAATCTTGGATAAGATGGCTGATGGTTAGTTCAGATAAATGAAATGGTTTCAAATTCTAGCATTATTTTTCTTAAGTAAATTCCAAACTTTAAAAAAAAGTATAAAGGAAGTAAACTTGCATCATACAAAGCTATCTATGATCATTACTTGTAAGAATGTTGAAGAACTACAGTGTCTCCTAAGTTAGCGAGGTTAAAGAAACCTGTTTTTCCACAGATGTATTCCTTTTATAAGAACAATTGTCTGTGGCACGAAGACCAACTAAATGCACTTCATCTGTAGCTGGTACTTAATGATTGTACGTGTGTACTGTGCATTAATGAATGCATGCTCTTTAAGGCACCTTTATATCCGATAAGGAGTTAAACAGTTTTTGGGTATGAATTAAAGGGCCTGTTGCTTTTTTTAAACAAAGAGCAGAGTGCTTCTCTGGTCAAAATGTATTTATCGACAAACATCGCACAAATTATCTGGCCATTATGTCATTACCATTTGTGAGTTTTTTGCAAAATGGCTGTTTCCTAAACATTTCAAAAGCAGTGCTGTATTAATGAAAGGCACTATAAAAACCAGTTTCACCAAGGGAACCATTTTATGAGATAAATGGCCAATGGCTATGTGCTTGTATATTTGACAAAGCTGGGAGTCACAATGGCTAATTAGAATTACAGAGCTGTACAGCATGGAATCGGGTCATTTAGCCCAAACCATCCATGCCAGCTAGTAGGCACTGTTCTGTATTACTTTCATCATTCAGCACTTGGTACGTAGCCCTCTATGACCTGGCGATTCCTGTGCTCACCTAGACACTGTCAGCGACCCAACTTCAACTACTTACTCTCTCGGGAACATTCCAGAAACTTGCCCCTCGGTGTGAACAAGGTCCCCTTGACCCCTTGTTCTAAGCCAATATACTCTAGTTTTATCTAGATCCGTCTGAAGAAGTCTCGACCCGAAACGTCACCCATTTCTTCTCTCCAGAGGTGCTGGGTGGGTGAGGGCACTTCCTGCAGATTACCCTTATAACCCTATATCCCTCATAACTTTATGTACCTCAATCATGTACCTGCTTAAACGCTTGTGCTCCTGGGAGAACAGACATAGCTTCTGCAGTCTCTGGTCATAACTGGACTGCTCTATTCCAGAATACATCCTGTTGAATCTCCTCTGTCCAGGATGATTGCATCTTTCTAGTTCTTGGTGACCAGAACTGCTTGCAGTCCTCGAGATGAATTCTGACCAAGATTGGCTGGAGATGTTCAAGATTTAGACTTTAGAGATAGAGCATGGAAACAGGCCCTTCAGTCCACGCCAACCAATGATCACACTGTACACTTGCATAATCCTACACTCTTGGGAAAATTTACAATTTTTACTGTATTCAATTAACCTACAAACTTGTTTAAGAGGGATCTGCAGTTGCTGGAAAATCGAAGGTAGACAAAAATGCTGGAGAAACTCAGCGGGTGAAGCAGCATCTATGGAGCGAAGGAAATAGGCAGCGTTTCAAGTCGAGACCCTTCTTCAGACTGATGTGAGGGGGGGGGGCGGGAAGAAGAAAAAAAGGAAGAGGCTGAGAGTGGGCCGAGTGAGAGCTGAGAAGGGGAGGAGAAAGCAGGGACTCCCTGAAATTAGAGGTCAATGTTCATACCGCTGGGGTGTAAACTACAAACTTGTATGTCTTTGTAGTGTGGGCAGTAACCGGAGCTCCCGAGGAAAACCCAGAGGGAGAATGTACAAACTTCATTAAGACAGCATCCATAGTCAGGATCAAACCTGGGTCTCTGGCTCTGTAAGGTAGCAACTCTACTGTTGCACCATTGTGCTGCCCTAATGATGACTTTATGTATGGTATTAAAAAAGTACTGTATAGGTACTACATATAGTACCTTAATACCATACACATAGAAGTCATATACTGAAAAAAAATACGCAAACACATGTACGTGTGTGTGTGTGTGTGTATAAATGCATGTGAGTATATGGGAAATTAATATGTATGCAGGGCAAAATTTTGAAGTTTGCATATTACAGAACATGGGGGGGGGGGGGGGGGGAAATAGCAGCAGAGTGTAGTCAAATCATCCATATGGGTAGGCATATGGCAGAATAAAGTTATTTTGTGTAAATCATTTTAGTAAAATTAATAAAGAGGCATATGCAATCCATAGGTTTGCAAATGGAGATCTTTAGCACAAAAACAAAAGACGTACATAATCTTCATAAAGCAGAGATCAGGTCCTAGCTTGTGGACCTATGCATGTGTACTGTGCTTGTATTCTGAGGAGATGGTACAGGTGAGATTTTGATAGCCTTGAGCACCATGGGAAGATTAGTGAATCTGAGGTGAATTATATTTAAGAGCTGAAAAGGTTAAGAGATAATTGATTACAGTGGCAGAGGTGGATAACCCAAGACCATCTATTAAAGAACAAAAAAACTGCAGATGACATGGATTTAATTTTTTTTCTACGATGTTGATATATAACAGCACAAGAACAGGCCTTTCGGTCCACAATGTCAACAATCAGTTTTATTCGTCACATTGCACATAAAGTGCAAGTGAAATGAATTTGCCAGCAGCGGTACAATGAAAAATAACACACAAAAACACATCAAAAAATTAACACAAACATCCCCCACCGCATTCATCACTGTGGTGGAAGGCACAAAAATTTGGCCAGTTCTCCTCCATTTTCCCCCATGGTCGGGACCTCAACCCTCCGCAGCCGTCGCTGTGGGCATCCAGATGTGCAGACAAGGTAAAAAGTCCAGGTAAGTCCAGAATCGGCTCTTCCCCACCGGAGACCGCAGCTTCAAGTTGGTGCAGGCCGGCGGTTGGAGATTTAAAGTTCGTGCCGCAGCCAGAAGCACCGTAGACTGCAGGGCCGGCAGTCGGAGCTCCCCTCCAGAGATCCCCAGCGAGGGACCCCGCTCCTGATGGTAAGTCGCCGCCGCGCCCGCGGTAGAAGTTGGCCGAGGGCCGGCGGTGGTGGCTTCTTCTTCTCCCCGGGTCCCCAACGTGAGATCCCGGGCTGCAGACGCCGCGCTAGCTGCAGCTCTGCAGACCGCGGCTTCAGGCTGCCGCGGGCCAGCGAACGGAGCGCTCCCCTCCGGCGAGCCCCAGCGAGGGCTCGCCCGCTCCACGCCGAGTGTCCACGCTGCACCCGCAGCTGAAGCCCCAGGCGCGTCTCCGGGAACAGCCGCGCCGATCCTTGTTGTTAGGCCACGGGGGAGGCGACATGGAAAAAGTCGCCTCTCCATGGAGGTTTCCCCCTTACCCCCCCACACCACCCCCCACACAAGACACACCAAGAAACATTAAAACCATACACTAAAACATACTAAAAAAAACAAAATGTCTGTGCCACACATGATGCCAAGACCAAATCCTATTTGTCTGCACACAATCCATATCCTTCCATTCCATATCCACGTTTCTATCCAAAGTTGTTTTTAAATGTCACTGTCATATCTGTCTCAATCACTGCCCCCGGCAGCACGTTCTTGGCACTCACCACTGTGTGTAAAAAAAAAACACTTGCCCCACACATCTCCTTTAAATGTTGTACTTCTCTCTAGTATTTGATTTTTCCATCAGGGTGAAGAAAGGGTCTGTCTATTTACCTTATCTATGCCTCTCATCATTTTATATACTGCTATCAGGTCTCCCTGCAACCTCCGGTGTGGCAGAGAAACAATCCAAGTATGGCCAACCTTTCCCTGCAGCTAATATCCCCTCATCCAGGCATTAGTCTGGTAAATCACCTCTACACTTTTTCCAAAGCCTCCACATCCTTCTTGTAACCAGATCTGCACACAATATTCCAACTCATTGCATAATATGACTTCCTGACTATTGTACTCAATGCTCCTATCAAGCATACCATAAGCCTTCTTTACTACTCTATCTACTTATGTTGCCACTTTTAGGGAATTGGTACAGGGTTATGCCATTAATTGTATATTTTCCTCTTACATTTGGCCTCCCAAAATGCAACACTTTGCACTTGCTTGGAGTAAACTCCATTTGCCATTTCTGCAGCTAAACTATATCCGCTGTATACTTTGACGGCCTGCCTCTCATTTAAGTGACCCCAGCAGCAATCTTGGTGTAATCTGTAAATTTACTAAGCAACCCGTCTACCTTTACATTTGAGTCATTAATATATTTCACGAACACCAGCGGTCCGAACAGAGATCCCAGTGGAACTCCTCTAGTCACAGACCTCCAGCTGAATATTGTCCTTCCACCACAACTTTCTATCTTCTAAGACATTTCCGAATTCACATAAGGAAGTCATTAATTCCCTGCATCTTAATCTTCTGGACTAGCCTACGAAGGGCGACGTTATCAAATGCCTTATTAAATCCATGTGGACAACATTCACCGCTGTATCCTCATCAATAACCTTCATTACACCCTCAGAAAACTTGATCAATTTAGTAAGACCCACTTGTGAACAAAATCATGCTGACTGTTGCTGATTAACCTACTATCTGTCAAAAGGGAGTAAATACTATACTGAAGAATCTTCTCCAATAGCTTCACTACCATTGATGTTACACTCACCGGCCCATAATTCCCTGGATTCTCTCTACTTCCCTTCTTAAACAAAGGAACAACATTAGCCACTTTCCAGTCCTCCGAGATCTTGCCTGTGGCCAGATAAGACACAAACAGGAGGAGACAGGAGATCTTCAAAACTCCTACAATCTCCCTTCTTGCCTCTCTCAATAACCCTGGATAGATCCCATCAGGTCCTGGGGATATATCCACCTTATGCTCTTCAAGAGCCCCCAACACCACCCCGTCCTTAACATGAAACTGCCCTTGCATATTGGTATTCTCCACACTGACCTCGCTGTCTTCCTTGATGAAGACAGGCACAAAGTACTCAATTAGTACCCTGTCTATAATCCCCTGACTTCAAGAACGAATTCCTGCCTTTATCTTGAACGGTCTTACATTCTTCCTGGTTACCCTCTTGTTTAAAAAGCTTTGGGATTTGGGAATTCAACTTGCTAAAGCCAACTTGTGGACCCTTTTGGCCCTTCTAAACTCTCGCTTGAGCTCTTTCCTTTTTTCTTTATATTCATCAAAGGCTCTGGCTGATTCTATCCTCTTAAACCTTGCATGTACTTTTTTCTGTTTGACCAAATTTATAACCTCTTTGGTCATCCAAAGTTCTCTTACTTTGCCTTTCTCTTTACTGGAACACGCCAGTCTTGAATTTTGATCAACTTGCCTTTAAACGACTCCCAAATGTCAGGTGTGTACTTGCCGAATAACAACTGATCTCACTGTACTCTCCCGAGCTCCTGTCAAATAACGTTATAATTTGCCTTACTCCAATTTAGTAACTTCCCTCATGGTCCACCCTTCTCCCTATTGAAAACAATTAAAAAACTTATGAAAGATAGACACAATGCTGAAGTAACACAGCGGGACAGGCAACATCTCTGAATAGAAGGAATGGGTGACATTTCGAGTCGAGATAGGGTCTGAAGAAGGGTCTCCACCTGAAATATGAGATCTGAGGGCCTTGTTCATCAGTCACTGAAAGTAAGCATGCAGGTATAACAGGCAGTGAAGAAAGCTAATGGCATGTTGGCCTTCATAATAAGAGGAGTTGAATATAGGAGCAAAGAAGTCCTTCTGTAGTTGCACAGGGCCCTAGTGACACCACACCTGGAGTATTGTGTGCAGTTTTGGTCTCCAAATTTGAGGAAGGACATTCTTGCTATTGAGGGAGTGCAGCGTAGGTTCACGAGGTTAATTCCCGGGATGGCGGGACTGTCGTATGTTGATAGAATGGAGCGACTGGGCTTGAATATACTGGAATTTAGAAGGATGAGAGGGAATCTTATTGAAACATTTTCAGATTATTATGGGATTGGACACTCTAGAGCGGGAAACATATTCCCAATATTGGGCGAGTCTAGAACCAGGGGCCACAGTTTAAGAATAAGAGGTAGGCCATTTAGAATGGAGATGAGAAAAAACTTTTTCACCCAGGGAGTTGTGAATCTGTGGAATTCTCTGCCTCAGAAGGCAGTGGAGGCTGATTCTCTTGATGCTTTTAAGAGAGATTTAAAGCTCTTAAAGATAGCAGAGTCAAGGGATATGGGGAGAAGGCAGGAACGGGGTACTGTTTGTGGATGATCAGCCATGACCACAGTGAATGGCGGTGCTGGCTCGAAGGGCCAAATGGCCTACTCCTGCACCTAATGTCTATTGTCACCCATTCCTTCCCTCCAGAGATGCTGCCTGTCTAGCTGAGTTACTCCAGCATTTTATGTTTATCTTCAGTTTAAACTAGCATCTGCAGTTCCATCTTACACATTAAAACTTAGAGTTGTGATCACTACCCCAAAATGCTCTTCCACTGTAACAGCAGTCACTGAGCTAGGCACATATTCCGACACAAGATCCTGTATGTTCCCTTCTTGGGTTGGACTATTCACATACTGTTGCAAGAAATCCTCTTGGATGCTCCTAACAAATTCTAAGCTTTTGGTACTGAGTAGGAGGTCCCAGTCAATATTGGGGAAGTTAATGTCAACCGTATTGTTTGGCATCTTTATGTAATCTGTCTACATATCTGTTCCTCTATCTCCCGTTTGCTATTTGAGGACTATAGTATAATCCCTTTGCACCTTTCTTATTTTAAAGATTTACCCGTATTACCTCAACAGACGAACCTTTCAGTATGTCCTCTTTGAGTGCCTCCGTTACAGTCTCTCTGATTAGTAACGCAATTCCTCCACCTCTTTTCCCTCCATCTCCATCACGTTTGAAACATCGAAATCCCGGAACATTGAGCTGCTAGTCATGTTCCTCTCGCAACCATTTTCAAGAAAAGATGGTAGAATCTGTTTCTACAGTAACTTTGTAAAGGAAATTTAAAAATAAAAATGTTGTCAACGTATAAGAAAGAAATTAAGGAGTGGGACTAATTTGAAAGCATTCAGAGACGTGCCACGGTGGGAGATGAATGGCGTCTCCTTTTGGTATATTGTGGTAAGGTAAACTGCAACAGCCAGGAACTTGTAAGATTTTTAATGCTTGTCTATGGTGACAGAATTTTTCTTAGCCAAGTAAACCCTCTCTGCATAAAAGGGGAAAATTCAACTTTTGTTATCCCTGCTCCAAAGATCCTGCTGAATAACAAATGGTGGTTTAACAGCAATTAAAATGTACATGTTTCTTTCTGTAGTCATTTAGAATGTGCACTTTAACCACATTTTTTTCTATTACAAATCTCAAATTGTGGAGTACAGAGGCAAATAAATAAATGATGGGTCTTTGTCCCAAACATTATGGAGGGCACTGTTATTTTTCTCCAGAGATGCTGCCTGACCCGCTGAGTTACTCCAGCATTTGAGTTACTCCATCTGCAACTATTTATTGACTAGTTTTCTTTGAAACCTCTGGATGGGAACCAATAAGCATATCTGCCATTTGGTACATCTAACTTTTCGATCCATTATCGATTTTTGAATAAATAATTTCACAGGATGAACAGCAGTTGAACAAAAATTGATTTTCTTTGAAAATTAGAGTTTGAGATTTTGCTATTTCTCCAATATGCACAGCCAACTGTTTGTCAGTGGGCATCTTTAATTTACCCAAACTCTTTTGCATACATTAGCATTTAAATCTAGAAACAAAGAACTGCAGATGCAGGTTTATACCAAAGATAGACACAGTGCTGGAGTAACTCAGCGGGTCAGGCAGTAACTCTGGAGAAGACTAGGAATTAGGGAGGAGGAGAGGGGGTAGGTGAGGGGAATATTTCACTTGGGTAGCATATAACCCAGTGGTATGAACATTGAATTATCTAATTTTCAGTAACTGCGTCTCATACATCCCTCCGATACCCCATCCCACCTTTTTCCCATGTCATTTAAAAAGATCCCCAGGTCTCCACTGTTTCTCTTAAGATCAGTTTCCCTAGGCAGCAATGAACCTACCAGTCAATGCCCTGCCTGAGATCATTTGTGGCTGGCCCTGATCGGTCCTGGTCTTTTATCACCTGCAGCTCTTCACCTCCCCCACCCCACCCCAACCCCCTTTCAGTCTTAAGGGCCTGACCTGTATCGCCATTCATCTTTTTTCTCTCCAGACATGCTGTCTGACCCATTGAGTTATTCCAGCACTTTGTGTCTATCTTATGAGCATTTTAATATTTGTTTTGCTATATTTAAACCAGAGCTCTCTTACTTAAATATATTGAAATTCTAATCTGCACTTTTCTCTTGTTTTAACTCTATCTAATTTCTACATGGTGAAACCAAAATGTATAAAAATAGCCTTTAACGAAATCTGACAATGTGCACTTTAACCACATGTGATTTTTTTTCCTTTTCTTTTCTATTACAAATCTCAAATTGTGGAGTACAGAGGCAAATAAATAAATGACGGGTCTTTGTCCCAAACATTATGGAGGGCGCTGTATAAACATTAGTGATGGTGTAGCTGTTCATGTGGGACTGCAGAGAAATTCCTTTCCTGTAATTAGTTCTCTTTAATTCTCAGATTCTAATTTTATTAATTATGGAGAAATTGAAAATGTTTTAAGGTATATTACTTCACAGAAAAAACATAATAACAGCAGAAGTAAGCCATCCAACCCTTCACCTGCCGCATCATTCAGTGTGATCGTGATCTACCCCAGTCTCAACTGCTTCTCTATGCCAGACTCCTGCAGATCTCAATCCCTAATCTTTTAAAATATTTAGCAATTTCCACTTTATAATACTATAATAATTTGGCCTTCATAATTCTCGGGTAGAGATTTCTGATGATTCTGGGTTCAATAAATTTCTCTAATAGCTTTAAATAACTACTCTTCACCCTGGAACTGTTCCCTTGAATGAGACTCCCCCACGAGTGAAAACATCTCGGCATAAAACCCCAGTTGCACTTTTAGAATTTTGTATGCTTCATTACGATATCCCTTCTCAACTAAACTCGAAAGAATACAGGCTCAACATGTTTAATGTCTCTTGATAGGATTATCCCCTTATCACAGAAATTAGCCTGATGAATCTCCTTTGGACTGCTTATAATGCTACTATATCCTTTCTTGGGTAAAGGAAAGATAAACGTGCATATTACTCTAGATGTGGCCACACCTACACCCTGTGCAATTGTAACAATTTCTAAAACCTATTTCTAAACTCCAGTCCGTTTGTAATAAAGACCAATATGTCATTTACTTAATTTGAAGATTACACTTGGATCTCTACTCTTAAACAGTAGTGGGCGGCACTATGGCGCAGCAATAGAGTTGCTTCCTTACAGTGACAGAGATCCGGGTTCGATCCTGGCTACGGGTCTGTATGGAGTTTGTATGTTCTCCCTGTGACCGCATGGGTTTTCTCCAGGTGCTCTAGTTTCCCAGTGGCGTGCAACTTGTAGGTTAATTGGCTTCTGTAAATTGTCTCTGGTCTGTTGGATAGAACTAGTGTATAGGGATTGCTGGTCAGCGTGGACTCAGTTGGCCGAAGGGCATGTTTCCATGCTGTATCTCCAAACTAAACTAAAACTAAAGTCCCTATTTTATGATTTTTTTCTCAGGGTGATCTTGTATCCTGTGCCTCGTTTTGACTTACCAGTGCCAGAGGAGATGAGCTTGCATCTAAAAATATTTCTGTATTATAATTGCACTGGGGGTGGTGGGATTTTACCAAATCTAATGTAATACTTATTTGACAAACTGTGGAAAAATAGTCAACTTTACAGCTTGGGTTATAGATGGCTGGATTTTCAAGTTGAGCTATATGAGGGAGCAATGTCAGTCACTTCTAGTTGTGAAGTACTCATGGTTGATTATCTGGTAAATGAAGAATTAGGATCAATCCAAAAGGATAATGGCTTTATATTAAAAAATATATTAAAATGATGAAAGATCTTTGAGCTGAAATGTTAACTCTGTTTTTCTTCCAGCAGATACAGTCTGACCTGCAGAGTATTCCCAGCATTTTCTGTTTTTATTTTAGATTCCAGCATCTATAGTTCTTATCTTTACTTAATATTAAAACAGTTTTTGAAATAAATTGATAACCAACCTGGGAGTTGGTGATACAATAAGGCATTTATACACCAGTTTCATTTGATCTTTAATGGAAGGTCACTGATAGAGTAAACTTTGGAACTAAGAGTTTGCATAGAACATTTAGTGTTGTTATTAATTGAGCCAGCAAGATTTAATACCCTTGAGATGTATTGGATTACATTTGTTGCTGATTTGAGCTTCAGTGTGAATGAAAGTGCAATGCAAGTATGCTCCTTGTTGACAAATTCTTCAGCCGTGGAGACTAATTGTATCTAACTAAACTACTGGAAAAGTTGTGCAATAGATTTAGTACAAATATAGTATGTTGAGTCATGTATTTTGCTCCACAAGTGAAGGTGGAGCACAGATAAATGTTGTACAACTACTGTAGGTTGCACAAAACAAAGTCCTGGAGGAGCTCAGCGGGTTGGGCAGCATCTGTGGAGGGAATGGACAGGCAATGTTTCAGGTCTGGACTCAATAGACACTAGACAATAGGTGCAGGAGTAGGCCATTCGGCCCTTCGAGCCAGCACCGCCATTCAATGTGATCATGGCTGATCATCCCCAATCAGTACCCTGTTCCTGCTTTCTCCCCATATCCCCTGACTCCGCTATTTTAAGAGCCCTATCTAGCTCTCTCTTGAAAGCATCCAGAGAACCTGCCTCCACCACCCTCTGAGGCAGAGAATTTTGCATTTGCTTCTCTTAACTTTGATTCAACTTGGTTTATACATCTAACCTCTACTTAGTTTATCACTTTCTCAACTATGATACCTAATAATAAAATTTAACAAATACATTTCTTTCCCTCTCATTTCCCCACAAAGGTTGGGAATCCTATGGCAATATCATCACTTACAAATAGAAATTAGGAGTGCACTGGAATATTTTCCAACTGCTTAAAACAAATGCAGTCCCTCTCCGCACTCCGCAGGTTGTGTTATGACCAGAACACTGTCCGATTTACAATAATATTGCCACTTCATTTGTTGGATCTAAATCCTTGAACTTTGTGTTCAATAGCACTGCAGCGATACATTCACCAGGAAGACTGCAGCATAAAGACCACCATCTTCTTGAGGACATTAAAGAATGGGGAATAAATCCTGGTGTAACCAGAGAAGCTCGCGTCCCAAAACCTGAGGTGAACCTGTGGGCATGAATGTGAAGTGTGTTAATTTTATCTCACAAAGTAGGCCTTCTTTTGAATTAGGTTTTTTTAGTCCTTAAATTGCTTGTGGAATAGATGAATTAAAGCTCGATACTATTTCAGTTTATTGTTGAAGGGCATAATACAGAGATACTAAGAACATCAATTATATGTACATTAAAACCAGATCATTCAACAACACATTGCTCCCAGTATTCAGAGTTGATTTCAGAATTAACATAACAATCGATTCAGTGTTTGGATTGTGTCATCCGCGTTCTCATAAATTTAACTTTTCACTTTGAATTTCACAGGTTCAGAAACATTGCAGAGCAAATGTATATTACTTGATTAAGCATCAAAAAATGGTGAATTAATAAATACAATTTGTGAAAATAAAAAATAGACTGCTGGAGTAACTCAGTGGGTCAGGCGGCATCTCGGAAGGGAAATGGACAAATAATGCTGTGTGTTGGTACCTTTCAAGACTGAAGTATAGGGGGGGGGGGGATAGCTGGCACATGATGGATCCAGGTAAGGTGAGGTTGATTGGCAGATGAATCCAGTTGGAGAGCGAAGGATGAATATATGGTGATACCTAGAGCCAGAGGGCGGGATGTAGGTAGATGGGAGGGGGAGAATAGGGGACCCCGGAGGAGGTAGGGATGGGAGTTGAGTAGGAGGAGGGGAAAGGAGGAGGAAAAAGGAACTTGGCGACGGAAATGGAAAGAAAGGTGTGTGTAAGAGGACCTGAATGGATTAGGGGAGAAGTGGGGGATGAGGAGTGTATTTACCTGAAATTGAACAATTCAATGCTTATGTTGTTGGTTATAAGCTACTCAAAAGGAATTCAAGTTGCTGTTCTTCCAGTTTGCAGATAGCTTTACTCTCACAATGGAGGTGCAACGTCTGTCTGACTCTACCCTTCCTCACTTCCATTTGAGGATCTAAACAGCCCTTTAGGTGAGACAAGTTTACATGCACCACCTCCATCCTCGTCTGTTGCATTACGTGCTTTCAGTGAGATCAAATGTAGACCAGGAAACTCTTTTGCTGGTGTATGCCAGGGCTTGTGTATGTTGCTCTAGGTGGCAATCCACTTCTATTCCCCTTCCTATTCGCAATCCAAATTAACGTGGGGTCTTCCCTTGTCAGAGTGATGCCATACACATTATTGAAGTACTGCACCTCTTGAATAAACCTACAACCCAACGGCACGGCCAGTGAATTCTCCAATTTCAGTGACCCTTCCCCATCTCTTTTGCACCTCTATCTTGCCTCTTTCTACAGGTGATCTCCCCGCTAATCCAGTCTTGAAGAAGAGTCCTGTCCTGAAATGTCATCTGTTTATTTCCCTCTACAGGTGCTGCCTAACCCGCTGAGCTCCTCCAACATTATTTCCTTCAACATTATTTTTAGCTCTTGCACCTGCAGTTCCTTGAGTCACTAAATTGTGAAAATAGCTGGAGTGATCATTTGCATGATTCACGTGCTGAGGTTTGGCATTAATCAAAGATCATGTGGAATTGGTTGACGTTGCTGTAATTCTGAATCGTTAAATTTTTATTGGCTTTTCGATGCATGCTAACCAATGTATATAACCAATGTATCAACTTGGACTGAAGGAACGAAAGGCTTGGGTCATTAAATAGCACATGTTCTGGCTGCTGGGCAACCATCTGTTTCCTATGATAGTGGTTGTCATATTGTTGGTATGCAAAACATGGACACACATTATATGTAAAATAAAATCATAAAATATAATATAAAATCTCCTCTTTCCCTTTTCCACACTGGTGCGTATTTTCTTGTGTTTCTTCACAGCTATATTGGTATTTACCCAACGTACTGAAGTGCTCATGAGCAAAATAATCTAAAGTGTAGTGTGCAAGGTGGAATTACCAATGAGAAAATAACGATGAGAATTTACCAAAAGTACTATTGTCCCACAAAAACCAAATATGCAGAAACAGTAAGATCAATGAAGCTAGACATAAAATTAAATAAGCAAAAGTACATGGAAACCATTTCTCGTTGTGTTTATAGAATACTGTATGAGCTGTAATTTAACATCTGAGAAATCTACGGCTGTCTATAATAATGAGCACCAAGGCTAATTTCAATTAAGCTATTTTTATTGATTATATCTGGTTGTACTATGTTCTACATAGTTTTAACAGCATGACTTTTTTTAAACCAGTGTTTCACTTGTTGTGCTGATGCAGTTTTCAGTTCCAGCAGTGACCTTGTACATTACTGGATTGGATTTTTTGGCAGAAAGACACCAGTTTGCATAAATACTTGATTTGGGCATTTTAACTATGGACTGTCTCTTGTGCAAACCAACATTTCAGGCTTACATAATGAAACTTGAAAATGAGGTAGCACTTTGAATTGATTATATTTTAAAAAAACAAGGTGGCATTTACAGATTTTATATGCACGATGCAAATCTGACAGGACTAGAGTTGGTTAACTGATGTTGCATGCACTAAAGATTAGTGTACTAAAATATTCAGAGGCTGCATTTTTCGACATGGCTATCATTTAAGGAAAACATCCCAATGTTCCCAAGCAGTGTGTTCCTGAATGATGTTGGTTGTCAAAATCCTTCATTTTTATAAGAATGATATTTGGGACCTGTGAACCAGCTCTGTCATTTCATGTGGTGGCTGAATTTCTCTGAATTTCATGCGATGGAATGAAATCTCTTAATACCCTGTATCAAAACACTCAGCCTTGAATAAACTCTGTCACTGAGTATTGCTTTGGGATACAGAATTCCAAAGATTCAGGAACTTTGAATTTTCTCTTCATTGCAGTTCTAATTTGTTGACATAATTTGTGGTTCTCAAATATTAATTCATTGAACACCGACATTCTCAAATTTTATGTTTCATTAAGTCATCTGTTCTTCTAAACTGTAGAGAACATAGCTTCATTCCACTTGATTTCTGCACAAAATACAGTCCTCTTATCTGATGAAATATATCCCTCCTTGAAAAATGCAAACTATGCAGTGCTTGTAGATTCAAAAGCCTTATATTATCCTACCAAAGCATTCCTTTTAATAATCCTTGCATAAAGAACACAAAATGCCAGAATACCATTACAAAAAACACTTAAATACCGAAGTAGATAATTTCATATTTTCATTACCATTGTATCTTCCCTATCATTGTGTCCCATCTGCTGTGATCTTACTTTCCACTTAATCAGGTCAGTATCCACTTGAAAGCCTTTATCATCTCGTAACAGGCTTTTCCTAAACAAAATGCAAGTACTGACGTAACTCAGTGGGTTAGGTAGCATCTGTGGAAGGAATGGATGTGACTTTTCTGGTTGGGACCCTTCTTCAGACTGATTGTGCTATGGAGGAAAAGATTCCAGCACTTGCAGTGCCAGGTGTCTCCTGACCTACTTTCCTACTGACCTTGAGGCAGACTAGACATTGAATTCTGTAGTGTTAGAGTTTCTTGTTCCAATTAATTTCAAAACCAACAGGCAGATGTTTTGATTGTTGTTTACCTGTTCTCTGTGCCAATTATTAATATTTAGATGACTATTTGGGGCTTTTAGTTTGATTTAACTTTTTGACAAAAATATTGGGATTGTGAAGATAACGATCTTAAAAACTAATTTAAATTTATGGAAATATATGTAATTCATTCATGGTTTATCAAATACTTTTGAGTAGTTGATTACAAGGGAAATGAAAGGGAGCTTGACATTGAAGGGAGCCTAAACTTGAACGCTATATGTCGTGCCATCATGGTCTGCTGGCTTCATCTGTGTGTGGCAAGCATGATAAATGTATGGATAAAGTAATATTTTGATCTAAGATAGCCCAATCTTTGCAAAGCTGATACATGTAACACTGAAGATTCATTAGGACTGATAGATTAATCTGGAATGACACGTTAAATCATTGAATCCTTGACAGGTGAGATGTTGTTTGTGTTGCCTAGCTCTTGCTAATTATTAGACTAGCTAATATTGTATTTCTCCTGACTGGTTAAGGGCTCTGTGCTTAATTCTGGCAATGCCAAGTTTGTTTCCTACGAATTAGAGTAAAAGTAGCCAAACAATTAAATTAATTCCAAATATGTATAATAAGATCTGCAAAATCTATGAGCTAATTTAAATGTTTGATGGTCAAACCGAGTGCACAAACATTGGGAAATTCAGGCTATAACACGGTTGTGTACAATATTTTCCTTATTGTGAGCAGAGGTGCTATTGTAGAAATAATAAAGTTATCTAAATGCATAGTATGACATGTACTTGAATGTGGATTTAAGGATGCAGAAACAAGGAACTGCAGATGCTGATTAATAATCAAAGGGACATAAAGTACTGGAGTAACTCAGCAGGTCAGGCAGCATTTCTGGAGAACATGGATTGGTAACATTTTGGGTCAAGCCACTTCAGACTGATTATTTTTGGGGGCGGGGAGAAGAAAGGTGGACAAGGGGAGAGGCAGGAGAAAGGGTGGCAAGTAACAGGTGGACATGGGCAGGTTTTCTTTTTGATAGGCAGATGGTTGGAACAAAGGCTAGCAATAAAAGCAGGTGTGAGAGAAGACTTTTCTTTGGTAAACGTGGTTTGTCCCTTTTGTTATGGATGGATTCCCCCACCTGCATCTCTTCTGTCTCGTAGTTCTGCTTTCGCTCACTCTCCTCCCCAGATGCAACAGGGATAGAGTTCCCCTGGTCCTAGACTGACACCCCACCAGCCTCCCAATCCAACATATCATCTTCCGTTATTTCCATCACCTCAAATGTGATCCCACCACCAGTCACATCTTCCCATCTCCACCCCTTTCACAGAGACTGCTCCCTCCACCACTTCTTGGATCACTCATCCATTCCCACCCAAATCGCCCCCTCCCCAGGTACTTTGCCCTACAATTGCAGATGTAACACCTGTCCCTTTATCGCCTCTCTCGCCTCTATTCAGGGACCCCAGCATTTCTTCCAGGTGAGACAGAGGTCCACGTACACCTTCTCTAACCTCGTCTACTGCATCCGATGTTCCCGAAGTGACCTCCTGTACTTCGGCAAGACCAAGTATGGATTCGGCGACCCGCAACATCGCCTATCCATATTCACCACAGATGTTGCCTGATATGCTGAGTTACTGCAGCACTCTGTGTCCCTTTGCAGATTTAAGGATCTCAGTTTTACATGTTGATAGAGTTTAGCTGTCTGTATACTTTGCATAAACACAACAGTAAACCTGCCATTGCTTGAGCATCTAATTGCATCTCATTTGGGCCATTTGTCTGCAAGGTGCAGTGCCCAACTCCTGACACATCTATCATTCCAAATCAGAATATCGGGACAGGCAAACAGTTAATTCATTCAGCTACAAATTTATTGCTTACCCGTGTAGGGTTATTTCAGAATCAATATTAGTTTGAAAAGGGACAAATTGTCATCGATATTTGTCTTCATTTCTGTAGCTATGCACCTATGTTTGATTTTTGTTGTTGATCTCCTTTATTATATTTGGGGGTTTTCCAACCCTAAATGCCATTACTTGCATTTACTGCATTCAGTGAAGTCAATAATATTTTCTGCAACTCATTGCAAAGATAAATCTAATGAAAGTAGCACAATCTCCTTCCAGCTGACGATTAGTTGAGATGGAATGATGGTCAGGCAAACTCTTTGTTCTTCAAAAGAATATTGTGATTTGTCTGCTATTCTTATCTTTGATTAAAAATGCATTCAGAGGAAACACTGCTGGAGACTGCAGCAGTCCTTTAATTTTGCATAGGCGGTTGCCCAGATTTCTTTACTATTGTTGCCAAACGAGACTTGACTGTCACAAGTTTGTTTTAATATTTTGCCTTCAGCTGAGGTTTCAAGTCACAGTATCCTTATCAATTTGTATGATTTGACATCACTTAACCTATGATTTACATCTGTATCTTTGGGTATTCCAATTTAACTCTGCAGTCTGTGTCTCAGGCAAGATACATTCCTCTTACTCTAGATGACCAGGGTAATTTGGTTCTGTTAAATATTGTTTTCTTCATCCTTTAGATATATAAGATATCCCGCAGCTCAGCTCTTGCTCCCCCTCCCCCCCCCCCCCCCCCGTTCACAACAAGGACAGAGTCCTCACCTTCCACCTCATCAGCCGTCGCATACAGCATATAATCCTCCAACACTTTTGCCACCTCCAACGGGATCCCACTACTGGCCACATCTTCCCATCTCCACCCCTTTCTGCTTTCCGCAGAGACTGTTTCCCTCTGCAACTTCCTGGTCAATTCGTCCCTTCCCACCCAAACCACCCCCTCCCCAGGTACTTTCCCCTGCAACCTCAGGAGATGCAGCACCTGTCCCTTTACCTCCCCCTCGACTCATTCCAAGGACCCCGACAGTCTTTTCAGGTGAGGCAGAGTTTCACCTCTGCTCGTTCTGCCTTAACCTACCCGATCTCTTGGTTGCTCAGCACTTTAATCCCCCTCCCATTCCCAATCTGACCTTTCTTTCCTGGGCCTCCTCCATTGTCAGAGTGAGGCCCAGCACAAATTGGAGGAACAGCACCTCATATTTTGCTTGGGTAGCTTCCACCCCAGCAGTATGAACATTGACTTCTCTAACTTCAAATAGCCCTTGCTTTCCCTCTCTCTCCATCCCCTCCCCCTGCCCAGTTCTCCCACCAGTCTTACTGTCTCCAACTGCATTCTATCATTGTCCCGCCCACTCCCATGACATCAGTCTGAAGAAGTGTCTCGACCCGAAACGTCACCCATTCCTTCTCTCCAGAGATGCTGCCTGTCCCGCTGAGTTACTCCAGCATTTTGTGTCCACCTAAGATCATCCCTATATTTTTATTAATGTGTTTCCAAATAATAGCAACATCTAAATCAAAACCCCACATGAGAATCTGAGTGCTGCATTATTTGATGCACTGCATTGCTCCTCTTAAGATTACAACTGGTTAATCTTGTGCTTGCCTGATGAGTAATACTTAGTCCACTTAAATTAACTATTTAATTTGTTCCTGCTGTCTCAGCGGTGTTCCTCTACATATTTCCCTATTTAAATGCTGCCACTTATTACCTGGTGATCCCCAGCTCATGTTCACAGATTAATTAATCAGCACTCGGTTGAGAAAGTGCGCCCAAACAGAACCACAGCAAGTGCAGAACTCATTTGTGATGCAGTTTATAGTTGCATTATAAATCTCATAGGATTTTTTTGTATCTGGTAATTAAATCTGCATCAGGGATTATGAGGGCACTTAATCCCATCAGTGTTCATTACAAAATCCCTTGACAACCTGTAGATAGCATTCTTCTTATTTGCATTGCTTTTATGAATAGTTTAAAAACCTGCTGCTTGAATGGAATTATGGTATCAATTATCCTATCGCTTTTTAAACAAATTGATAATTGTACAATGGACTGTTCTGCGTTATCAATTTTGTAATGTTTAAAATTTGAAGGAGGGATTCCTAAGGTTAAAGTAGTTGCCGTTCTTTTTTCATATTCTCCAGGTATTATTCCCACTTTATCTAAGGCTATATAGGGGCGGCATGGTGGTGCAGCAGTAGAGTTGCTGCCTTGCAACACCAGAGTTCGGTTCTGAGTACGGGTGCTGTCTGTACAGAGTTCGTAAGTTCTCCCCGTGACCGCCTAGTTTTTCTCGGAAATTGTCGTTTTCCTCCCACGCTCCAAAGACATACAGGTTTGTAGGTTAATTGGCTTGGTATAAATGTAAATTGTCTCTAGTGTGTGTAGGATAGTGTTAATGTGCGGGGATTGCTGGCTCGGCAAAGACTGGGAGAATTAGGGAGGTTGGCCTAGACTTTTTTTACTTAACTTTTGGCAGTGAATAAAAGAAAAATAAGATTGCTGAAACGGATCTAAAATCAGTTGTTTAATTAATGCAAGTGTTAGGAACTAGTTCTAACCTATGAGAGCATATCCATAGCTATATCTCTTAATTCTCAAAGCATCTTTATTTCTATTGCAGTGGCGCAGTGGGAAGCACTTATTATAAGTGAATTGGGTAACCTCATTTAAGATTTGGTGATTAAATATTTAGATTTGTTTATAGATACAGAGTGGAAATATGCCCTTTTTTGGCCCACCAACTCCACGCCGACCAACAATCACCCATTACATTAATTATAACCTATACACTAGCGACCAATTAACTGACAAACCTACACATCTTTGAAATGTGGTGGAAACCGGAGCAGTCAAGGTGGCACACCAATACCTCTATTTCCTTTGGAAACTAAGGAAATTTAACATATCAATTTGCAATTCATTTTGCTTTCTTTCATGTGCACATTTTAATCATTTTCCACCATCCCTCGTGAGTATCCTGATGCCCCTTTCTACTCTCAACTTATCCTAATGACGTGTAAAGGTGTAATAACTATTAAGCAATTTTATCAGTTAGTTATAATTTGATTTTCAACTACTTACTATTGGGGTCATATAGCAAACTTTTGTTTAGATATCAAAGACAATGCCTTAAAGCGAGATTCTGTATCTCACTTTGTTTCCTTGCCTTTATTATCCAGTGCTGAACAGATACTGCATAGATTTTCATAGAATTCTGGATTTATAGTTGTCCATTGAGATTTGCGGTTACCTGCTCTGCTACATTTAAAATCTGAATATAAGATTCATAAGTAATGCTGGCATTTCTTTCACCTATTTTTTGTTGTCCTTGGAGACGACGGTGACCCAGCTTAAGCTGCTATTGTTGGTGTGGTGAGGGCATTTCTGCTGGATTGTCTTTCAGAAATGCTAGAATTTTGATGCAGCAGTCTGGAGATAGTGGTGATGTCTAAGTCGGGACACTGTGTAATTTAAAATATTTTTATGCTTTTGCATTTTCATCTGAATGATGGGGTATGGATTTGGGACAAAGTAAAAAAGAAACAAGCAGAATAGTCTCCCAGGTCATGGCTTTTAAAAAAAATCTTAAATTGAATGCGACTTCATGGATTTTGTTTCCTCTGACAGCTAACTATTTCTTGCTATCTGTTCTTATTCACTAGAACTTGTGGGAAAACTTCTCTCTTTTTCAAATGAACTGACTTCATATTTGGGATTCTGAAGGTAATTGTGGAAAGAAGTGATTTTAATAAAACGAGGTGAACATGGCAACTGTTGAAATACTGACATTTGTTAAGAGGTAGATGCTGGTCCTTTACACCTAATGAGTTGCCTGTGTTTCAGAGCAAAAATATTAATGGCTGGTATACATTTTTCTTCGTAGCAGCACAATAATCCAGGCTGAAAATTTTATTATTGTTATGTGCTTTAGTACAAAACCAGGTTTTGCATGTCATCCAAGCACATCATACCATACATTAGGCAGAGCAAAAGAGAAAATAAAGTGCAGAAGGTAGTGTTGCAGCTACAGAGAAAGTACAGATGTTTTTTAAAGTGCAAGGGCTGCAATGAGAGATCAGGAATACACCCGTGGCATATGAGAAGTCCGTTCAAGTCTAATAACAACAGGGAAGAAGCTATTCCTGAATCTGGAGGTATGTGCTTTCAAGCTTTTGTAGCTTCTGCACAATGGGAGAAAGAATGACCAGTGTTTTTGTGGTTCTTGGTTATGTTAGCTGCTTTCCCAAGGAACTTGAAGTGTAGATGGAATCAACTTTGGAGGAGGTGCGAAGAGTGGCTGGTCTGTGTGTTGAACTGGGCTGCGCTCAGAACTATGCAATTTATTGTGGTCTTGTGCAGAGCAGTTGCCATACCATGCTGTGATGCATCTGGATAGGATACTTACTCCGGTGCATCAGTAGAAATCCGTGGGTGTCATTGGAGACCTGCTGGATTTTCTTGGTCTTCTGAGCAAGTTGAAGCATCGATGGGCCTGATTGACTACAGCGTCAACGTGGTTGAACCAGAACAAATTGGTGATATTTACAACTCTGAACTTAAAGTTCTGGACCATTTACACTTCAGTCAAATTTATACAGACTGTATGCCCCACACTTCCTGAAGTCGATGACAAGCTCCTTTGGCTAGGAAATGGACCATTGTGAACACACAAAGGAAAAGAACTCGCAAAGAAAGTCGTAAGATTTATTCTTGTGGCATTTTGTAATCCGACTTTCAGTTTCACCATTTAAACTGTCCCCCTATTGTTTCTGTCTTTTGTGGGACCCAAATTTAAGGTTGATTTTTGGATGCTTATAACTGTTATCATCTTCAAGTGACCATGCAGAAGGGATATTGCAGGTACTAAATTCAGATGTGGAAAATATTATGTTTTTATATACTTACTGGCTTCTGGGACATAGGCATTGTTGGCCAAGTATATTGTCCATCCCAGGCCATTTCTAAAGCCATGAGAGAATCAATCTGGAGTAAATAATGAACAGGTTGGCAGATTTCCTTTCCTGATGGGCAGCATTGAGCAAGATAGATGATAAACCCGTGGTTTTATGGTTGTCATTTTTATTGACTACATATTTTAAAATCTACTTTATCAACTCAACTGCCTTGCCCCCTCTGAACGTTCCAAAACAACATGTTCAGAATTTAGTCCTGGTGTCATTTGTGCAGTAAGAGGATATGACATTTGAGAAACGGGCACTATATAAATAGGCACTATATAAATATTTTAACTAATTTAAATTTATTTTATTGATGGGCAATCAATTATTTAGGATTGATCAATATCATTGAGTTTAATTTTAATAAATGAATCGTTCACAATTTAAGTAGTAAATAGAATTAAACTTGTGGAGATCATTTTGAAACCATTTAAAATCCTGGATGGTACCATAGTGGTGCCAAAGTCAAGGGTACATCTGCTGTCTTAAAGTGAGAAGATAAGTGGAGAGATAAGGATGAGGAAATCTTCAAAATAGACATGCCTTGAGGATGGAGATCGAATAACATCTTAAAACATCGGAATTCCAGTGGTCTTCCTTGCAAGTCTTTCTTGCATCTACCAGCATGCAACCCTTCTTACAATTGTTTTTAATTTCAGTTTCATAATATTCTACAACACCTTATCAGTTGTTTATCAGTTAAGTATGAAGTATATTCTCCCTGCAATTCAATGAATTGGAGTATTGCATGCATTTCTGGTCACCCCTATATATGTAGGATGTGGAGGCTTTGGAAAGGGTGCAGTTTTACTAGAAGGATGCTTGGATTAAGGGCATTAGCTACAAGGTTGGTCAGATTTTTGGGAAGTCAAACAAGGGCATGACACACACACTGAATGTTACGGCTCTGGAGAATATTGTAGCGCAAAGGGATCTAGGAGTCCAGGTACATAGTTCCTTGAAAGTGGCATCATAAGTAGGTAGGGTGGTCAAAGAGGCTTTCGGCACATAGGCCTTCATCAGTCAGATATCTCAGTCAGATATTGTATCAATTTTGAACACTATAGGAAAGATATTGTCAAGAAAGGGTGCAGAGATTATATATGAGGATGTTACCAATACTCGAGGGCCTGAGCTACAGGGAGTGGTTGAGAAGGATAGGACTTTATTCCTTGGAGAGCAGGAGGATTGAAGGATGATCTTATGGAGGTGTACAAAATCATGAGAGGAATAGGTCGGGTAAATGCACATCTACCCAGAGTAGGGGAATCAAGAACCAGAGGACGTAGGTTTAAGATGAGCAGGGGAAGATTTAATAGGAACCTGAGGGGTAACATTTTTACATAAAGGTTGTTGGGTATATGGAACAAACTGCTGGTGGAGGTAGTTGAGACAGGAACTATCATAACATTTAAGAGACATTTGGATAAGTACATATATAGGGATATATTTTGAGGGTTATGGGCCAAGTATAGGCAGGTGGGACTTCCGTTAACCCATCCAAAGTCATGACCAGACAAGTGAAACTTGGAGTCAGCACTCATCTCTGTGACTGGATCCACGACTTCATGACCAAACGACCACGATCAAGATAAAGGACAAATCATCCTCTACAATAATCCCCTAACACTCGAGCTCGCAAGGATGCATTCTCAGCCCCCTTCTTCACTCCCTATACACCCATGACTGTGCAGCCAAGTACAAATCCTATTCAATTTATTAATTTACGAATGACACGTTGTGGGCCGCATATCAAATAATGACGAGACGGGGAACAGGATGGACATTGAGAACCTTATGGCCTCGTGTCAAGACAACATTTTTTCTCATTGTCAGCAAATCAAAGGAGATAGTGATCAACTTCAGGAAACAAAGTGTTACACATACCCGGTATGCATTGAGGCACTGGTCAGGAAAAAGGAAGTATAGGACAGGTATAGGCAGCTGGGATCACGTGTATCCATGCAGGAATTTCTGGAACTGCGGAACATACTTAAGGAGGGCAAAGGGGAGGGCAGGAGATAGGAACTGAAGATTGGAGGGTGGTTAATGTTATGCCTCTACTTAAGAAGGGATGCAACAAAAAGCCTGGGAGCCCTAGACCAGTGTATTCTGAGGGATAAGATATATATATGCTGGTGTAATTCAGCAGGTCAGGCAGCATCTCTGGAGAGAATGGATAGGTGACATTTTGGGTTGGGACCCTTCTTCAGACTAATTAGCTGGAGTGGGAAGGAAAAAACTGGAAGCGAAGGGGGAAAAAAAAGACAAATCAGGGTCGGCAACAGGACCCCGGGCAAGGAGGATCCCTGGTCAGCTGACTTTGGCCAGGGACAGATGTGAGCCCAAGAGGGATACTTAATTGCGAAAGGTGGAACTAGTTAACCACTTGGTTCACTTATGTAGTTTACAACCCAACGGTATTCTCCAATTTTAGGTAACTCTTATGAAAACCTCCCTTGTCTTGGCTCTCCCCCGCTTCCCATCCCCCCACCCTTCCTCCCCCTCTTTCCTCACTAAAGGTTGGTTAACTAGTTCCACAATTCGCAACTAAATTGTGAATTCTCCTATTTTAGATAACTCTTTACAAAAATCTCCCTAGTCCCTGCCCTCGCTCCCCCCTCCACTGTCAGTTAATTAGTTCGCAACCATGTAGCACTCTTGGGCTCATACCTCTCCCTAGCCAACATATTAGGAAACCTCTGCCTGAGGTAATCTGCTGCCAACTACATTTTTGTGTTGCAACATCTTAGATATATGTAGCCCTTGCAGTTATAGGGGGGTTGCACGTAAGGTCACAGGGTCATAGGGCTTGACGCACGGAGCCGCTCAATCCATCTGGAGGACATCGCAGCTTCCGGTATATGTTGTTAATACACGAAACGCGTACTTTCCTACCTGTTAAAAACTGCCAAAATGTTGTTTTTGCGCTGTAAAAAATTGTGGAAGTCGGGGTAAGCGTGAGAGACGTGTACCCAATTTCAGAATTACAAAAGTGAAGCAAAATGAAGGTAAAGAGAAGCGAGAGCTGAAGGGACAACAACAGCTAAAGTGCTTGGCGAACATTGGCCGTGCAGATATAGAAAATTGAAAATATTGGAAATTATCGCATTTGCTCACTGCATTTCATCAACTGTAAGGCATTATTTGTGTTTTTTCTTGATTCCTTTGGTATCTAAAAAGTCTCACAAGTGATAAATCTGGCTAAAACAGAAATTTGTCGTCTTAAAAAAAAAAAATTGTCGTCTTTTTGGAATCATATGGTGCAACACAATTGTAAAAGCTAACTCGTTACTGGGCGATGGATGGTCAAGATTATAAATAAGATCTCCTTTTTTCTCTTTCTTCCCTTTTCTTCTTTTATTCTCTTTTTCCTATTTTCTATTCTTTAACTTTCTTCTTTCACTCTCTATTTTTCTTTTCCAAACACTATATATCTCACATTTTTCTATTTTTCATTATCTAACTTCTTTTTCTTTTTCTTCTTTATTATAAAAATTAAAAAATAAGAAGTTGTACGTAAAATGTGTTATGAAAATATGATTGTATACAATTGTACTTCTAATAAAATTAAAATATTTAAAAAAAACCCTGAAATATCACACTTACATAAGTATTCAGACCCTTTGCTATGACACTCAAAATTGAGCTTGGGTTCATCCTGTTTCCATTGATTACCCTTGATGTTCCTGCAACTTGTTTGGAGTTCACCAGTGGTAAATTAAATTGATTGGACATGATTTGGAAAGGCACACACCTGTCTATATAAGGTCCCACAGTTGACAGTGCATGTCAGAGCAAAAACCAAGCCATGAAGACGAAGTCATTGTCCGTAGACCTCCGAGACAGGATTGTGTCAAGACACAGATCTGGGGAACGGTATAAAACAATTTCTGCAGAATTGCAGGTCCAGAAGAGCACAGTGGCCTCCGCCATTCTTAAATGGAAGAACTTTGGAAACGCCAGGACTTTTCATAGAGCTGGCCGCCCGGCCAAACTGAGTAATCGGGGAAGAAGGGCCTTGGTCAGGGAGGTGACCAAGAACCCGATGGTCACGCTGACAGAGCTCTAGAGTTCCTCTGTGGAGATGGGAGAAACTTCCAGAAGGACAACTATATTTGCAGCACTCCACCAATCAGGCCTTTATGGTAGAGTGGCCGATCGGAAGCCACTCCTCAGTAAAAGGCGCATGACATCCCGCTTGGAGTTTGCTAAAAGGCACCTTAAAGACTCTCAGACCATGAGAAACAAGATTCTCTGGTCTGATGAAACCAAGATTGAACTCTTTGGCCTGAATGCCAAGCATCACGTCTGGAGGAAACCAGACGTGATGAAACATGGTGGTGGCAGCATCATGCTGTGGGGATGTTTTTCAACGGCAGGAACTGGGAGACTAGTCAGGATCGAGAGAAAGATGAACGGAGCAAAGTACAGAGAGAACCTTGATTAAAACCTGCTCCAGAGCGTTCTGGACCTCAGACTGGGGCGGAGGTTCACCTTCCAACAGGACAACAACCCTAAGCACACAGCCAAGACAAAGCAGGAGTGGCTTCGTGACAAGTCTGTGAATGTCCTTGAGTGGCCCAGCCAGAGTCCGGACTTGAAACGATCGAACATCTCTGGAGAGACCTGAAAATAGTGCTGCATCGACGCCCCCCCCCCCCCCAATCCAACCTGACACTTGAGAGGATCTGCAGAGAAGAATGGGTGAAATTACCCAAATACAGGTGTGACAAGCTTGTAGCCTCATACCCAAGAAGACTTGAGGCTGTCTCAACAAAGTACTGAGTAAAGGGTCTGAATACTTATGTAAATGTGATATTTCAGTTATTTCTTTTTTATTACTTTGCAAAAAAATTCTAAACACCTGTTCTCGCTTTTTTATTATGGGGTATTGTGTGTAGATTGATGATTTAAAAAAAATGAATTTAATCCATTTTAGATTAAGGCTGTAACGTAACAAAATGTGGAAAAGGTGAAGGGGTCTGAATACTTTCTGAATGCACTGTAGATGACTGTTTTAAGGCCTTTGCCTGAAGCAGTTCGTAAGAAAAGTACAAAACAGTTTTCCAGTTATTATGATAGAATTTTCTGATGGCATAAAGATTATTAAAAATGCAAATAGTGAAAGTATATAAGGATGACACAAGGCGGCAGATGAATTAAGGAAGGCAACGATCTGAAGAATGAAATATCGTGTCTAGCAGAAGGACATGAGAGAAAGGTGAGAAGAGTGTGGGGAACACAGGCTTGGGGAGTTTGAGTTCAAGAAGGAGGTGGCGTTGGTGATCTTGAAGAGCATTAAGATGGATAAATCCCCAAGACCTGATGGGATCTCTCACAGGTTATTGAGAGAGACAACAATGGAGATTGCTGTGGCCTTAATGAAGATCTTTGTATCTTGCCACAAATGAGCACCCGGAGGACTGGAGAGTAGATTATTTGTTCCTTTATTTAAAAAGGGAAATAAAGATGATAATGGAAATTTTAGGTCAGTGAACCTCACGTCAGTGATAGGGAAGCAATTGGAAAGGTTTCTATGGGGTAGGATTTACACTCAATTAAAAGAGAATGGGCTAATTAGAGACAGTCAGCATGACTTTGTTTGTGGTTGAGTTTGATGAAGGTAATCAATGCGGGTGGGGGAGTGGATATTGTCTACTGATGTCTAGTAAGTTATTTGATAAAGTCCCTCCTGGCAGGCTAATTCAAAAGATGAAGATGAATTGGATCCAAGGAGACTTTAGAATTTGTTTGGATTTAGAACTTGCTTACTCATCAAAGGTGGTTGTGGTGGAAGGATATTATTCTGGCTGGAGGTCACTGACCATTGGAGGTCTGTGGGGATCTGTGCTGGAACCTCTGTGATATATCATTATTATGTATAATTGTGTATAATTATACATAAAGACTTGGACGTAATTGTAGACGGGCTGGTTAGTAAATTTGTAGGCAACATCAGCATTGGTGGGCTTGCTGGCATTGAGAACGGCTGTCAAAATATATAGTGGGATATAAATCAGCTACAGAAAAGGTTAGAAATAGCAGATGGAGTTTAATTGTGTGTTAATTAGGTGTTAAACTTTGGGAGATCAAAGATGTAATGGCAAGTATACGCCCTTAACAGCAATTATGTACAGGGGGATCTTGGGGTCCAAGTCTATAGCTCCCTGAACCTGGTAATCTACAGTAGGTAATTAAAGCACATAGTATGCTTGTCTTCATTGGTTCAACTTTCAGTATAAGAGTCAGGAGGTCATGTTGCGGCTTTAAAGGACTTTGGTTTGGTCGCATTGCTTTGAAGAGGGTACAGAACAGCTTTATCGGAATGCTATTTGGATTATAGGGCTTTAGCTGCAAGGACATAATGGACAAATTGGATTGTTTTCTCTGGAGTGTCGGGAGATCTGATAGATTATATAAAATGATGAGAGGCATAGATGGGGTAGATGGTCAGAACCTTTTCCAAGGGTGGAATTGTCAAAGACTAGAAGGGAAAGTTTAAAGGAGATTTGCACAGCATGTAGTTTTTACACAGCGGTGGGTAATTGTAAGGTGGTGCATGGGTGATTTTTAAGGGGCTTTTCGATAGGCAGATGGATATGCAGGGAATAGAGGGACATGGATCACATGCGGGTAGAGAAGATTAGTTTAACTTGGTATCATGTTTGGCACTGACATTGAGCCAAAGGTCTGTTTCTGTGTTGTACTGTTCTGTGTTCTACGTTGGAAAATGTGAAGTTGCCCATTTTGGCTGGAAAAATAAAGAAGCATATGATCCAAATAGTGAGAGACTGCAGAGCTCCGAGTTGCAGAGGGATCTAGTTAACCTAATGAATGATTCACAGAAGGCCACTATGCAGGTAGATCGAGCAATTAAGAAGGTTAATATTGTTATCATTTATTGCAAGGGAATTGGAATACACAAGTAGGGAGGTTATATTTCAGTTAAATAGGATATTGGTGAGACCACATCTGGACTACTGTGTTCACTTTGTTTCATTTAAGAAAGCAGTTCAGAGAAGGTATACTGGGCTAGGCACAAAATGCTGGAGTAACTGAGCGGGACAGGCAACATCTCTGGAGAGAAGGAATGGGTGACATTTCGGATCGAGACCCTTCAGATTGAAGAAGGGTTCAATCTTCAGGGTCCCTTCCAATTCTTCAGATTGAAGAAGGGTCTTGACCCAAAACATCACCCATTCCTTTTCTCCAGAGAGTTCCTCCAATATTTTGTGTCTACCTTTGATTTAAACCAGCATCTGCAGTTCTTTCGTACACGGGTATACTGGACTAATATCTGTCATTCTAAGGCTGTCTTGTAAAGAAAAGCTTGTGTCTGCTAGCGTTTGGAAGACTCAGAAGGTGAGAAGGGTCATAATTGAAGCCTATAAAAGTCTAAGGATGTCTTCGTAGAATAGACATGGAGAGGGTTTTTCTCGTGTGGGTAGAACCATGGAGTATTTTTATAAATATAAATGGTTGCCCATTTAATGTTGAATATGTAGGGAATTTTGTGTTTTGAAAGTCATAATTCTGGAAATCACATCCTCAAAGGGTGGCAGAAGAATCGTTGAATATTTTTAGGGTAGAAGTAGACTCAATTTAAGCAAGTGGCTGAAAGATTACTTTAATTCTCCTTCCCATTCCTACACAGTCCTTTCTGTCCTCGGTCTCCTCCATTGTTAGAGTGAGGCTAAACGCAAATTGGAGGACGGGTCTCATATTTCTCTCACTTCAGGCACCCCCGGCATTCCATCTCTATCCCTCCCCCACCCATGTCGCACTAGCTTCTCATTTGTACCTTACAAACAGCTTACAATGGCCTGTTTCCTTTATCATCGTTACTTTCTTTGCATATCTTTCATTCATTGTTATTTATCTCTCCACATCACCATCTATATCTCTCGTTTCCCTTATTCCCTAACCAGTCTGAAGAAGGGTCTCGCTCCGAAACGTCACCCATTCCTTCTCTCCAGAGATGCTGCCTGTCCCACTGAGTTATTCCAGCATTACAGTGAGACCATTGTTGGTACGGATGACAATTAAACATTCTTGACACTCTTTTGTACACTGATTAGCATAAGGTTCTGAAGGACAGTGACAAAGTAGATGCTGTGAAGTTATTTACTCTGGTGCGGTAAATCTAGAACCCGTGTCTACAGTCTCGACATAAAGGATTTTCCATTTAGTACACGTTGAGCACCGATTGTCGGGCAACCCTCCCATAATCCAGACAAAATTATGAGAGCTCAGTTGAAATTCCCAGAGCGGCCATAGATGGCAATGTGAGAGGCGAGCTGTCTTCTGGGTGGTGTCCCTCCGTCGAGAGAGAGAGTGATTTGTTTACTTCTAAACATCAAAGTCTGTCCTTGGCCTTGTCTAATTTTATCTGTGTTGGCTGAATGTTTATGTTTTTTGTGTTTCATCTCTGCCTGCCTCCCATGCACCACCGCACAGCCCCTCCTCTCACCATTCTGTTCAATATTCCTCTTGCCCTCTAGAACTGTGAACTTCCTGTTAAGCATTCTCTAATATACTGGTCAACCTTTAAAAGACTGCTTCCCAAAATCCCTTTTCAAATAAACTCTCAATCTTCTGTCCTAACTGTCTTGCTGAAGCAATTCAGTAAACCCACATTTTTAATGGATCCACTTATAACCAATTTCCACTATAGTGGACGGACCTGCTGATCCATCCCCAGCCGCTTACAGCTCCGGCTTCCGACCCCACTCTCGACTCTCAAGGTAGAACCACCGCCCGGTCTGGTAACACGGCTGGGTTGCGGCTCACGTTGTAGCCCTTGGGGACAGTGCTTTCTTTGAGCCGCTGCCATTCGGGCTTGGTCACTGTGGGACTCCCTCTCCTTTCACCTGCTGTCGCTTCGAAGTTGGAGTACGTCAGCGCCTTGAAGGGAGGGGTGAGAAGGAGGGGAGGGAAGGAGGAGGCGGGGAAGATGCCGACTGGACAGAGCGACGGGAGAAGAAGACGGCGGCGGTCGAGTGTAGAGCGGACAAAGCCACTGCCGACAACAAGAAACAGCAGCAGGTTAGAGGGGAGGGACCCCCACAGTGAGAAAGCACTATCCCCAGGGGCTACAACGCGAGCCACAACAATAGCTGTGTCACCGGACTGCGTGGTTGGAAACACCTTGTGGTTGGAAGCTGGGGTTCTAAATGGCCGGGGAGATGGTGTTCGACCATCTTTAGTATATTTAGTTTTATTTAAGTTTCCGGCACTCCAGGATGCTTTGGAGACACCGGAGGGGTGTTTTTTAGCTGGCCAGGGGGGATATTGTTTCATTATCACGTGACCTCTGTCCGGAAAAGCGGGTAATCCAGAAAGGCTCTGGATCCGAGGGTGCCGGTTCAACCTGTACCGAGATGATGAGGAATTTCCTCTTGTGAATTTCTGGAGATCTATTTGCTATTTAAACAAAGCATATGCAGTGCACAACAAAAACAACTGTATGAACAAGTGGTGGTTTCCTGTCTGCAATGTCTGCCCGAAAGAAATTAACAGTTTCTCATTGCTTTGCTGACTGACTGTTGATCACCAAGACTTATTCACTTGCCTGCCTGCCTGCATGCCTGCCTTCTGCTGCAGGTCTTCATTGGTTTTAACATGGGTGTCTGTAGCTGAGTTTATGGTCTTTTTGTCTTTTTGATTACAGTGCAGACCACTGCTTTGGGTTTCCTGATTGATGCGTAATCTTCCCTGATATTGTGCAAATTACAATGTGCAATGATGTTTGTGAAAATTAAATTTGCATGGGCAGTTCAGTGCTGCAGCAGTTAGTGTTAGTCTTACAATTGAAGTGACCCAGGCTCAATACTGACTTTAGATGTTAACCGAGTGTATTTTACACGTTCTCCTTGAGTTTTTTGTTTTCCCCAGTCCCCAATCACAGCTTAAAGATATGTAGAAAAGTTAATTAGTCACTACGTTACCCCTGTGTGTACAGGAGAATCAGGGGTATGGGGCGTTGTGTGGCCATTCAGGCTTGTGAGGGAGAATGTGGTCCAGGAAAATATGGGATAGGACTGATGGATTTCTTGGCCGAAAGCCAGTATTGATTTGATCGACTGAATGGACATCTGTGCTGAAATACCATGATTGAGAATGTAATATGTGGAAACGAATTTTGTTTGAAAATCTGTTGTAACATAAAGATTGTGATGAATCAGTTTTAATCGACATTGAGCCTTAGCAATTGCTGGTTAATGCAAGGTAAGTAGTTGCCTTTCTCTCATATCTTGGTTGACTACTTCTTGTAGGCAATCCTTGACACCAAATAATTTTCAAATGTTCACATTCTTAGATACCTAGCAACTCAATGTGGGTTGACTTGATTCTCGGATTTAATGGTTGTTTTTCAGGCTGGAGGCCTGTGATTAGTGGTGTTCTTCTGGGATTGGTGCTGGGCCCATTGTTGTTTGTGGTTTATATTACAATTTAAGTGAGAATGTAAGTTTGCAGATGGCACAAAATTAGATGGTATATATAGTGAAGATGGTTATCAAGAATTGCAGCAGGATCTTGATCAGTTGGGCAAATGGGCTGAGGAATGGCTAATGGAGTTTAAGGCAGATGAGTGTGAGATGCCAGGTGCATTGCTGCCACAATTAAATGTGTTTAGTTTTTGACTCTAGCTTTATTAATTTTGTCCCCATAGCTGTAAAGTATTGATTTATTAATGTGATACAGGGAATTACAGATGATGCTTACTAAAAAAAAGGCACAAAGTGGAGTAACTCGGGCTTCCTGTCCTACTGAGTTACTCCATCATTTATGTCTTTTATTGGTTTATTAATGTTTGCTGTATAAATGTATTAGTTAGTTGTCTATGTAGATGTGTTTGTAGGAAAGAACTGTAGATGCTGCTTTAAATCGAAGGTAGACACAAAATGCCGGAGTAACTCTGCGGGCCAGGCAGCATCTCTGGAAAGAATGAACAGGTGACGTTTCGGGTCGGGTCTGAAGAAGGGTCTCGACCCGAAACATCACCCATTCGTTCTCTCCAGAGATGCTGAGTTACTCCAGCCTTTTGTGTCTACCTTAGATGTGTTTGTAGTTGTTGTTTTACTGCATGTACTAAGTTTTGATTATTGAGTTTTGTGATTGATTCGTGAGAGAGGTAAATATGTTGTTGTTTTCAACTTCTCCAGTTTATCCTGTTGACTTCACTTTCCATGTTATCATAATAGCTAATGTTGTCCATTATTTTATTATGTAAAAATGTTCAGCACTTCAGGTCTTGACTCTTTATTCCAGATAATAATACAATTTTCATTATTAAAGAGAAAATGCTCTAGATTATCACCAGTTCATAAGATCATAAGGAATAGGAGTAGAATTAGGCCATTCTGCCCATCAAATGTACACCATTCAATCATGGCTGATCTATCTCTCTCTCCTAACCCCATTCTCCTTGGATCAACTGCAATGGATCAAGGCCCACTGGGAGGCTGAAATTAATGTGTGCCATGACCAGTCTCTCGAAGCACTTCATGGTGGTGGATGTCAGAGCCACAGGACGGTAGTTATTAAAGCACGCTACCTTACTATAATTTGGCATCAGAGAACTAAAACAGAGCCAAACAAACATACAGTTAAGTCGATACCTAAACCTCTTACACCTGTCACTGTTAGACGATCAGGCAGGATCCGTAAACCAGTAGTCAGTTTGGTTTGTAAGTTAAGTAACTCACTGTATAAGTAAAACGAAAATGTGTAGATATGTAAAATAAATATTATGTTTATCATTTAAGACTTCATAAATACTGGTTTAAATCAAGTAACACAACAACAAAATTGTAACCGAGTACTTAGATTTAATACTTAAAAGGAGAGCAGTGTAATGTATTCATACATATTCATGTATATGTTAATGAGTTGGTGTTGTATATAAGCAGGGAATGTTGGGTAATAAAACTCTCTCGTGATCCAGGCAACCTGCGTGTAAGTTGTTATTCATTCTGCCGTCCGGAATATAACAGTAATGTGCAGCTTTAAAGGTGCTCATAAAATATATAGTGGTTCAAACCAAGACCCAGAGATTAATCTTTGTGCTTACCTGCTTGCATTTGGCAAAAAAGGAAACTAAAAATGTCCTTTTTGTTAGGCTGCTAAAATATACCATTATTTATTATGCATTAGCATAACATGCTTTCACAATGTGATCCCTGTACAAACTCTTGCAGGAAATGATGTCATTGTTAAAAAACATTCTAAATGCGGCAAATGAGTAATAATGTAAAATACTGTCAGAATTGTTTTGATTTCTTAATTTAATTGTAAAACATTCAAAAAACATTTTTCTAAAATACTACACCCATACTTCATACACAAACATAATATAAGGGGAAACGATTGAGAGCAGATGTGAAACAGGCTTGTTGTAGAAGTATGTCATTTTGGGTGGCAAGGGAACATCTGACAAGTGAGCAAACAAGGTAAATTTGAAATCAAAGTTTTATTTTGCTGTGGCTAAATGAGACTTTGTGAATATGTAAAAAAAAATGATTGTTGTATGTACATATTTCACATGCTTCAGATTGACTTAATAGATTTATTGTTTGTCTTAGTGGAGAAGGTAGCAATTGGTGGATGGTTTGCCATAATGTGGAAGAGTTTATGTGGAATGTGATTATTATTTGATTTCAGCTGATACCCAATGACTTGGGTTTAGGTTTTGAGCAGGATCATGTGTTAAGATTGTTGTTGTCTCATTTTGATGAAAAATGGGGAAATCTCACATTCAAGATTTGCAAGGAGTTGCATACTCTGGATATATTTTTATACTGACGGGAAGCTGATAATTGGAAATAATTATAGAAAAGACAAAGAACTGAAACACAAACTTGAGCCAAACAGTCACATTTTTTTCCTGTGTATTTAACCTCCGTCTTCAGTTTGTTCTTCATGTCTCTTGAATATTTATTAATAGTCTGATGTATGATTTAATTTATTGACATCAAGATGCTTTAGAAACATTCACATTACTTCCTGACCGACAGACCTCATTCAGTTAGAAATGCTCATAACATTGACTCTGACCCTTAAAACGGATGCTCCACCGAGTTGTTTGCTCAGTTTCTTGCTCTAATATATGTACACCCATGACTGTATGGCCAAGTAGAGTGCCACCTTGCCAATAATAACTCTTATCAACCGGATCAGTAATAATGAGACGGAGTACAAGAAAGAGACCTGATACCTTGTAGTATGGTGTTAGAACAATCTAGCCCATAATGTCACCAAGATGAAAGAGTTGGTTGTTGACCCATGGAACTGCAGGAGTAAACACAATCCTGTTCTTAAAGATGGAGCTGGTTTTGTAATGGTTGACAGTTTCAAGTTCCTAGGCAACCATTTCACCAGCAACCCAATCTGGTCCCATTATATTGATGTGGTGATCAAGAAAGTGCATTGGCATATATATTTTCTGAGGTGTCTGAGAATATTCATCATGTGTATGATGTGAAGATGGACTGGATGGAAAGAAGTGATGAACTGAGCTGTGTTCACACTCTGCATGTTCAGACGGTCAAGAGCAGGGCAGTTGCCACACAAGGCTACAATGCACATCTGTGGAAGTTAAGAGAATCCTCTTGGGCATGGCACATCTTCCGAGATGCCTAAGAAAGTAAATAGACTGATGGATAGGCTTTCTTGATCACCACATCAGTGTGATGGGACCAGTTTAGGTTGTCAATGATGATGTGGATGCCTAGAAACTTGTAGCTGTCGACCTTCTCTATTTGTTGATGAGGAAACAGTTGTGTTCACCCCCTTGTTTCCTTGGGTCAACTAACAACTCTTTAGTATTGCTGATGTTAAAGGCTAGATTGTTGTCCTGACACCATGTCAAAAAGTTCATGTTTCTTTCTTGCGCCTTATCTCATCATTGTTGATCTGTTCCACAATAATAGTATAATTGGCAAACTTACAGATCAGTTGCCTTTGCACATTGCCAGACAGTCATAGGTGTACAGGGAGTAGAACACTGGACTGAGCACACCCCCCTGAGGGACAACAGCATTGAGGGTCAGGTTGGAAGAAATGTTATGACCAATAGTTGGCTGTTTTAATAAACAGTGGTGGGCACCTTGCCTTTGGAATAGTGCCAAATCTTTTGTGTCCACCTGACTGGGCATTCGAGGTGTTGCATAACATTTTGACCAGGATGTCAGTGCTCTCACTTGCTTGCTAGTTTTAAATCCACAGCCATACTCGGAATGTTATCAATAAACGACTGGCACTAATCTCGGGACGATGTAAACCGTACTAATAGGTGAAGTAAGCCTGATCTTTGTTTTTGTCTAGTATATCAAAAGTTACATAGACAAGAGTTTTGTCTAGTATATCAGTATATTACTGTTGAGTTCTCAGATACAATTTCCGTTTTCACAGGTGCAGTGACAGTTAATTTTTCCGCTGTGTTCATTTGTGGAGAATGCACAAATTCCACTTGTTTCTTCTTGCTGTCCTGCTGGTTACAACCTAAAAAAAAAAGCAACTGGGATTTTACCAAAGTTTCCCTTTCATAAAATGTTGATTCTTTGCTTCATGATTTACTAAGTGCTGTGTTATATAGGATCTGTTGTTTGCTTTGCTGCCTATGTAAGTTAATTAAAAAAAAATGTGACCATCCTTCAAAGTGCAAGGCAAGACTCACAACTTTGAATATCTTGTTGACATTGTAAATTGAGGGATTTGTAGATCAACTACATCTAATTTAATACTGTGAGGGTGTAAGCCATGCTTGGAGAATTTGATCATCTTTGGACATTTATTTCTCGGTCTATTTCTTTACAGATAATATATTTTACTTTTGCATTGTATTTTTGTAATGTCGTCTTGTACTTTGTGCAAGGGGAGTGCAAGATGTTTAATGCCATTCATTTCCTTATTTCATATTTAAGTTTTTTTCCTGACTCGGCCTCTTATCAACCGTAGCCACTCTCTTTATATACATCTGTAGAAGCATTTTCTTTTCTTACTTATTTACTCTTGTTCTGTTTAGTCTTGGTCATCCTTGCTGAATTTGAAGATCAGCCCAATTGCGTTACTCTTTGGTAACATTCAACTTAAATGGCAATCTCAGGTAACAGCACTTGGGGTTTAAATGTTCCAGCTGTTAAAAGTCAAGTGAAGAGTGTTTAATTGTTATCTGCACAGGACAATCAAAGTCTTACTTGCTACACTTTTACAAGCTTATCATTAAACCCAATAACAAATAAATATACGTTAAATTATCAGTTATTCTAGTAAACTAGACTGATAGTGCAAGTCAAAGTACATTGTACAACCGCAGTTTTGCAAAGTACATGGTAATTTGGTGCCGAGGTAGATTTGTGCAGAGTGGTTCAAGAGTCTGATTGTTGATCGGAAGTAGGTGATCTTGAACCAAAAGATAATGCAATAAAATCCCATTTAGCGCTACAGATATGATCCTAGAGAATGGAGCGCTAAATGACACCATCCTACACTGGGTCATCATAACAGCATATATAGAGATGCGATCCTGGTAAGTTATTTCGAACTCGCTTATTCCATTAGCTGCTCCGGTATAATAAGAGACGTGAACAACCCAATTCCCCGACTAGAGCATTGATGCTCCCGTGAAGAGTTAACTCGCTCACAGCTGGTAAAGTCTTCCTTTACCGGCCGATCTTTTTCCCAGTCTGTTGCAAACTCAAAGTCCTCTGTATGAGTGGAAGAGCAAGAACGCCTGGCAGCTCGAAAGGCAAGAGAAGTCTTCCCAGACATCCAAACAGCTCCCACTGCCAGAACCATGACTGACGTGTGGCTGAAAGGGTACGGGGCATGTAGCTGTAGGCCTGCTATTGCCACAAGTGTTACCTGATTGCCGAGTGCCAGTGCATCATGGCAATGCAGAAAGCGCTTTGTTAAGAGGAACTGGGGGTGTCGGCTGATGGCAGCAGCAGCAGTGCCAGTCCACCCATTACTCTGAAGTATTTTGCAGCCATAACCCAGGGTCCGGCAACTGCGAAATGGGACAGTAAAGGAACAGGCTCTTCAGCCACAATGTCTGTACATTGATGCCAAGTTAAATTCATCTGCTCTTCTTAGGCCCCCCTCGGTCATGGCTGACCATGGGTGTCTCCAGGGTGTTATTCCCTATATGGAGGACGCCAGCGCGTGACTTTGTTTAACGTGGGGAGACTGGAGCACAGACAGCCATCCCACAGCCCTTGACAGATCTGGGTCAAGATCCAGGGGCATGGAGTCCAGACGACCGGCGACCCTTTCTGCTGCAGCCTTCATCTGCCTTCCCAGCCGTTGTGACGCTCTGTCTGCATGTGATCTATATCCCTCCATTCCCTGTATATCCATGTGTTTATCAAAAAACCTCTTGAATGCCTCTATCATATCTGCCTTAACGACCACCCCTGGCAACATGTTCCAGGTATCCACTACTCTGTGTAATAAAAAACAAATATTGCCCCACACATCTCTTTTAACTTTGCCTCGCTCATCATAAAGCTAGGCCATTTAGTCTGACATTCTCACTCTGGGGGGAAAAAGCTTCTGACTGTCTACCTATCTATAACTTTCATAATTTGATATACTTATATTGGGTCTCCCCTCAGCTTCCGACGCTCCAGTGAAAACAATCCAAGTTTGTCGTCTTCTTCTTCTTCTTCTTCTTATAGTTAATACCATGTAATCCTGGGTATAAACATGATCTGCACCTTCTCCAAAGCCTTCACATCCTTCCTGTAATGGAATGATCAGAACGCCGTATAATACTCCAAATGCAACCAAACCAAAGTTGTGTAAAGTTGCAACTTGAGTTTCTGACTCCTATACTCCATTTCCTGACCAATGAAGGCAATCATACTGTGGACTTTCTTTATTTCTCTATCTACTTGTGTTGCCACTTCTTGGGAGCTGTGGACTTAAACCTCAAGATCCCTGTGTACAACAGTGCTGTTAACGGTCTTACCATTCGTTCTCACGTTACAATGAACCTCCTAAAATGAGAAACCTCACACTTGCTTGGTTAAAACTCCATCTGCCATTTCTCTACCCATTTCTGTAGCTGGTCCATCATGTCCATTACCTTGCCCATCTCCTGTGACTCTACACACAGATGATCAGTCCCATTTCTGAGAGGCCCTATTCTCTTTCTAGTTACCCTTTTCCACAATGTACTTACACAATCTCTTTGGATTCTCTTAATCTTATCTATGTTCAAAATCACAAATTTGACCCTGTGACACTATGATAGTCCCAGTTTATATTTGGAAAGTAATCATGCCCCCCCCCCCCCCCCTTTTGCCTTCCTGATTTCCTTGTTTGTTCCTCAATCCCTACATTCCACCTGGGACACACATTATCATCTGTCTATATCTGACATATGCCTGCTTTTTCTTGACCCAATTTCTTCTGTCATCTGGGATTCCCTACGCCCATTTGCCTGGCCCTTCACTCTAACAGGAATATGTGGACCTTGCAACTCTCACTGTCTAACTTTTAAAGGCTTCCCACTTGATGGACATCCTTTTGCCCAACAAGCTACCCCAATCAAATTTAGCAAGTTCCTGTCTAAGACCATCAAAGTTGGCCTTGCCCCAATGCGGAACTTGAACTTGTGTTTCAGCTTTGTCTTTACCCATAACTATTTTAAAGCTAATTGAACTGATCTCAAAACTCTGGTCCACTGACACTTCAGTCACTTACTCTGTCCATTTGCCTAAAAGCAGTTAAGCTTTGTCCTCTCCCATGTAGGGCCCTCTACATATCGCCTGAGAAAACTTTCCTCGAACACATTTGACACTATTGTAGTCCCAGTCTATATTTGGAAAGTAAAAATCCCCGATGCCAATCCTGTTAGCCCTGCAGCTATCTGCAGTCTCGCACAAATCGTTCCTCTAATTACAATTAATAACTTGGGGGCTTCTAGTACAATCCAGACAAAGTGATCATCCTCTTTTTCTTGCCCAGCTTCTCCTATGTGGCCTCTCTGGATGATCCTTCAGTAATGTCATCCCGAACTACTGCTGCGATATTCATCTTAATCAATAAAGCAACTCCACCGCCTCTTACTCCCTCCCCTATTTCGCCTGCAGCACCTGCATCCTGGAACATTAGGCTGCTAGTCCTGTTCCTTCCTCAGCCAGGTTTCTGTAATAGCTATAACATGCCAGTTGCATGTACCTGCCACGCCCTGAGCTCATCTGCCTTGCCTATTAGGCTTCTAGCATTTAAATAAATGCAATTTAATCCAAAATGTTGGAGACAATAATGCTTTAATCATTAAAGTTGAATAATCAATAATAGGATCTATAAGGAAACATGACCTTTTAAAGAAGGTTAAGTGCTTTACCTTTAAAGACAGAAATAAAGAAATGGGAAGGATTTGAAACTGGCAGAAATTGTGTACAAGACTTTTGCATTGGCTGTGAAGTGGCACAATGCTTAAATAAAGAAACTGGGGAAACATAATCTTGGCAGGAAAATATTACTGAGAAACTATTTCATTTTGAAGATTCAAGATTCAATTTAATTGTCACATGTACCAATTAAGGTACAGTGAAATTTGAGTTGCATTTTGAATGTGACATGCCAGAAATTGTATAAATTTCTGCTATTCGGGATGGTGGTTTTTGCACACTACCTTTTGAGTATCAACATGGGGACAAGCCCATGTTATACTTGGTAATGAGCTGGTTAATAATGTGTTAGATTTACTCAGCATCCTAGCACTTCATGAATATTTATCTAACAGCCATCGTAATATTATCGTTTAATTAAGTGTTCAAAATAGATAGAATGGTTATGATGTGTTCTTCAAGGACCACCACTGGAGCTGAAACGAATCCTGGTATTTATAAACTGTTCAGATAGAAAGCCGAGTAATCAAGATTCTTGACCCACAGAAAGGCAGACCTATGTGTGGATTAAAAACCTGAAATTATAATGACATATTATAAGATTAAATCATTCGATAAATCAATGAGAAATGCATTTAAATTGAGACAGTAAGAGCTCATCCTCTTTCGACCTAAAAAGAATGGATGAAAAGTTTGAAGCAGTACAGGAACTATACATCGTTAAAATGATTGGACAGATTCCAAAATGATCAGAAAAGCTATTGGAATGTTGAACTTTTCATCTTAAGGAAGGGACTACATGGAGGGACCTCCAATGATCAATTGGAAAGCCCTAGTTAGACCACACCTCAGCACATAATCTTAGGAAAAGTATATTGACTGAGAAGGGAGTATGCAATTGTCTGCTCTCAAAGGATTGAGGAGAGATTACACAAACTGGGCACAGAGTGCAGGAGTAACTCAGCGGGCCAGTCAGCATTGTTGGAGAACATGGATAGGTTCTCTGTTCCATCTATCCATGGTCTCCATTGGTACAGTGAGATTTGAGTTACCATACAGCCATACAAGTAAAAAGAACACATTACACGATAGAGTTTAACATAAACGTCCACCACAGCGGAATCACCATTCCTAACTGTGATGGAAGGCAATAAAGTTCAGTCATCTTCCTCTTTGTTCCCCCGTGGTCGGGGCCTTTGAACCCTCTGCAGTCGCCGCTATGGACGGTCCGATGTACAGGCCCTCTCGCTGGGATGATCGAAACTCCGGCGTCGGAATGGATCGGAACACACTCGTGGCTTGGAGATTTTGAATCGGCCCCGGCTTCTGAAGTCCACAGGCCGAGCTGGACAGAGCTCCAACACTGGCGATCCCTGGCAAGGGATTGCCTTCCTCTGCGATATTAAAGTCAGCGCTGTCCGCTGCTAGAAGCACCGCAAACCACAGCTCCACGGTGTTAAAGTCAGCAGGCCCAACACTCCGGAGCTCGAACACAGGCGATCCCCGGCAAGGAATTGCTCCGTGAAGATAATTCAGCGCTGCGCAGCTGAAGCTCTGGCTGGAAAGGAAAGGCCGCGCCAATCCAGTTGGTAGGCCGCGAGGGGGGAGGTGGGGGAGATGCGCCATGGGGAAAAGACGCATCTCCGTCCAGGTAAGTGACTGAAAAACGGTTTCGCCCTATTCACCCCCCCCCGAACATAAGACGTACTAAGAAACATTTAAAACATACATTTAGACGCATTAAAAATAACAAAAAGGTTGAAAGGACTAACAGCTGCGGGTTAGGCAGCCACTGCGGTGGCGCCACCCGATGGATTTTGCATAGATTTAAGAAAATCTCATCTATGACCAAATAGGTTTCCCCAAGTTTTCAACCTTGTGACCAATTATGTTTATTTGTTTGCTTCAGAAGCTTCACTGGCCTAATTACCATTGACAATATTAATAATGTGATTAATTAGTTTTTAGCTGCATTCAGCACTTCAATTGTTGAAGTAATTCAGTTGAAGTAATTCAGTTTAATATCCAACTTAGTCTGTAAAAATTCTGTGCGACTGAGAATGTAAAAGTTTGGGTCAGCAGTGGCAAAATGGGGACACCCTGGGCATTTGAAGTCCCGCGTAAACGTCTGGTTGTCACACCAGAGGAAGAGTGTGTTTGTGTCGGAAAGAGTGCGGAGGAGACTTATGATGATGTTTCCTGGATTGGTGGACTTTGGTTATGGAGAAAGAATGGATCGACTCTTCTTTTCCTTGGAGTGAAGGAAGCTAAAGGGTGACCAAATAGAAGTATATAAGATCATTATAGGCATAGATACAATAGTCAATCTTTTTCCCATGGTAGCGGTATCAAAACAAGAGAACACGAGTCTGAGATGAGAGGAAGGAGTTTTAAAGAAGAGAACAGTTTTAAGCAGAAGTGGTAGATACCTGGAGTGAGCTGATGGCCGGGGGGGGGGGGGGGGGGGGGGGGGGGGAGAGAGAAATTGGATACAATTTCTATGTTTAAGAGGTATTTAGACTGAAACTAAAACGAGAAAAGGCTGAGAAGGATAAAGATGTAATGAGGGCAAATAAATTATAGTGGATCAAATAAAGTTTGGTTTAGCTGTGGTGGGTAGAAGGACCCCAAAGGACCCCTTTCTACATATGTTTTAGGACATCCAGCACTTCTTCAACTGTAATACAGACTGTCCTTGGTCTTTCTCAAGTTCCTTAGTCTTCATGTCTTTGTGGTAAAAACAGAGGCAAAATATTAATTGAGGTCCTTGCCGCTCTCATACACAGGTGATCACTTTGGTTTGTAAGGGACCCTATTCTCCCTCTAATACCATTTTTCCCTTAGTATATTTGTTAAATATTTTTGTTCTCTTTAATCTCGTTTGTTAGAGCTATTTTATGCCACCCTTTTGCCCTTCTGATCGCTCTCGATCCCCAATTGTCCAAGGATTTTGCTGATCTCAGCTGTCTATACCTGACCCCTATTTCCTGACATAGTGCTTACATTTCTCTCAAGAGCCAGGGTTTCTTACTACAACTGCCTTGCTCTGCATCAAACATCAAAGTTGTTTTTTGTGCACTGCAAAGCTGGTGGGGCTTTTGAAGTGTGATATAAACAACACTTTATTCTTTTTTAATGTGATATTTCAGTTGAAGTTTGTTTCCTATGTAAAGCACTATTTGGTAAAGTTTTCTGCTTGGTCCTTGAAGAATTGAGGGGTATCCAACATACTATGAATGCTTTGTGGCTAAAAATCCCTTAACATTAATCATTCATTTGAAAGCGCATTGTCTCAAAATATGCATCATGAACCTCGAGGAACCATGCATGAACTAAAAACTGGACATTTGTCATTTGCAAGGATAGAAAACTCATCAATAATGTTCTCAAAGCCTGTTTGTGGTTGATCAAAACAGAAGAGTATGTTCTTGGAAGGTACCAGTCTATGCAGCAAAAGTAGACAGCTGGCAAAAATGGTAGAAAAACATGCCATGTCCCATACCACCTGTGACAGAGTCTGTTGGAGCCTTCATGGGCATCACCAGTCACAGAACTGAAGGGGAGGCAAATTACATGAGACTGCCTAGGAAGAATCACACATATATAGTGGGCATTTGGTCCCATACAGGCCAGATTAGGATTTAAGATTCCATTC
>CM075982.1:36659791-36771828 GCA_038087875.1 Malacoraja senta | reverse complement strand
ACTATAATAATTCTAAGGACAAGGACATTTATTGTCACATACACCCATTGGTGTAGTGAAATTTGAATTGCCATTTTGCAGCACACCAATAAAAATAAGACACAACATTAAAGAAGAATTTAACACCAAACATAAAAACATCCCCCACAATGGTTCCCACTGTGAGGGAAGGCAACAGAGTCCAGTCCTCTTCCTCTTGTTCACCCATGGTCGGGCCTATTGAGGCCTCCGCAGTCGCCGCAACGGTGACCTGATGTTTCAGGCCCTCTCGCCGGATGATGGAGCTCCGGCGTCAGGAGAACACTCTCAGCGGCTTGGAGTGTCTGGAACGGCCGCCTCCTACCCGATACCGCGGCTCCCTTAGTCCACAGGCCGCGCTGGTCGGAGCTCCGACATTGGCGATCTCGATGAGAGATCCCAGGCTCCGCGGAGTTTGAAAGTAAGCGCCGCCGCGGCTGGACGTTCCGCAGACCGCACAGCTCCGCGATGTTGGAGTCGGCGGTCGCAGCACTCCGAAGCTTACCACGCGGCGACCCTCGATAAGGCATTGCCCACTCCGCGATGGTGCTTCAGCGCTGCGCCGAAGCTGAAGTTCTTGCCGGTCCCGGCAGGAAACGCCGCTCCAGTCCCGTTGGTAGGCCGCGAGGAAGGGGCGAAGATGCAGCTCGGAGGAAAACCGCATCTCCGACCAGGTAGGGACTGAGAAAAAAAAGTTTCCCCCCTCAAATAAAAAGACTAGAAAACCTCCAAAAACAACACTTTTAACATACTAAAAAATTTTAGAGGGTGAAAAGGACGGACAGCTGCAGTCTGGGCAGCCATACTCGACGGCGCCCCTCTCTTCCTCGGCATCGTTCCTCATTCTCATCATCAGTGGCCTGCAGGAATGGGTTCTCGGTCCCCTATACATTCACGACTGCAGAAAAGTAAACTAACTCATCCACAAGTTTGCAGATGACACCACTGCGGTGTGCTGGAGCGTGAAAAAATGACGAGAAGGAGTACAGGAATGCGATAGAGAACTTATTAATAACATGGTGTCAGGACAACCTCAATGTCAGCAAAATGAAGCAGCTAATTATCGATCTCGGGAAGCGTGATGGGGTACATGCCTCGATCAGCATCAATGGTACCGAAGTGGAAATGGTTGACAGCTTCGTTCCTTTGTGTAAATATTACCAATGATCTTTCGTGGAGCAATCACATTGAAGCGACAGCAGGAAGACACACCAACACACCTGCTTGCTCAGGAGCTGAGGAAATTTGGCACATCTCCAATGACTAACAGACTTTGACGACTGCATCACAGCTTGGTTTGGGAACAGCTCTGCCCAAAACCGCAAAAAATGACAGAGTTGTGGATTCAGCCTAGTTTATCACACAGGCCAGGGCACCCTACCACCGACTCCATCTACAATTCCTCATTTCTACATGCTGCCTCAGAAAAGCAGCCAACATAATCCCGCCTCAGTCATTTCTCCTTGACCCCACTGCAGTCAGGCAGAAGATTAAGAAGCTTGAAAGAGAGCACCACCAGACGTGGGAACAGCTTCTACTCCTCCGTATCAGGCTTCTGAACTGCCCTTCCATAAGCTAGGGTACAGTGATCAAAGGATTCTACCTTGTTGCGAACATCGTACTTTCTCTGAAATTGTTATGATATACTAAGAACTATATTATGAACTCTATCTTCCACCCTAAAGGGGCTGTCCCACTGCGGCAACCTAATCTGCGAGTTTAGATGAGTTTACCCTCGACTCAAACTCGCAGCATGGTCGACACGTGGCCCTAGGAGGTCCTATGAGGTCACTGGAACTCTCCTTCATGCTCGAGGGAAGTTCCCGCATACTCGCGGCCTCAGCTAGGTTGTGGAAAAATTTTCAGCATGCTGAAAATTTTTCCATGAGTAAAAATTGGTTGGCATGGTTCTTTTGAACTCGTAGTGCAGTGGAGTGGGGTCGCTATGTATTTACAGGCAGTTGGGGGCAGCCGTAGGCAATCTCCTTCGCTGACCGGGCATTTTAATTGGCTCATTGGAGTTTTCAGGACCAAGGAAAACCGACCATTAGGTAAAATGCCCGCTAAACTTTATTAAAGGTACACAAAAATGCTGGAGAAACTCAGCGGGTGCAGCAGCATCTATGGAGCGAAGGAGATAGGCAACGTTTCGGGCCGAAACCCTTCTTCAGACTGGAGAAGGGTTTCGGCCCGAAACGTTGCCTATCTCCTTCGCTCCATAGATGCTGCTGCACCCGCTGAGTTTCTCCAGCATTTTTGTGTACCCTCGATTTTCCAGCATCTGCAGTTCCTTCTTTAAAACTTTATCTGACTTCTTAAAAGTGTCTCCACTCCTTCCCCCCCTCTTCCTCCCCCCCCCCTTCCTCCCCCCCCTTCTTCCCCCCCCTTCCTCCCCCCCCTCCCCCCCTTCCTCCCCCCCTTTCCTCCCCCCCTCCCCCCCTTCACTTCCACCCTCCCTTCCCCCCCTCCCCCCTCCCTTTTTCCCCTTCTCTCTCTCCCCCTCCCCTCCCCCACGCTCTCTAAAGGACTTATACACTGTGCAACCGCCTTTTACCTTCCTCTTCATCGCGGGTGTGAATTTCAGACAGCGCTCCCCCGCTTTCCCTGGCCCCCGCCTTTGCGATGCGTTTGTATATGTGTGTGCGTGCGTGCGGTCGGTCGATCCAGCTCGCGGTTTCGTCGCTGACGGTCGATCCAGTTCGAGGTTTTCCAGGCGAGTGCCCTCGAGCTTGAAGGTTGAAGACACTCTTCTGAACTCGCGGATTAGGTCACCGCAGTGGGACAGCCCTTTAATGTACATTAATTTGGCTTGATTGTATTTATGTATACTATTATCTAATTTGATTGTATAGCATGCAAACCAATCATTTCACTGTACCACTGTCAGTGGTAGGGTGCTCTGGCCAGTAATAAACTGGGCTAAATCCACATGACAAGAATAACCTGGAACCTAAACCTGTTGCAAAGGTATTCCGTATCTCTTGTACATGGCAGTGAGAAGTATTTTTCTTTGGCAAAATGCAAATAGCTGGAGAAACTCAGCAAGTTGAGGAGCATCAATGGGAGATGGGGCAGAGGAGTTGCCAACATTTTGGGTCGAGCTCTGAAACATCGACATTTCTTTCCTTTGCCCTCAATACATGTTGTGCAACCAACCAGTTCCTCCAGTAGTTTACTCTTTGCTCCAGATTCTAGCATTTGCAGTCTTTATTCATGGGGGCTGCTCTGTTTTTGTTGGTAGCATAGTAGCCTCTAATTAGAGGAGTGTCGTACGGAGGGAATGCTGGAGATGTTGTTTTTCAAATGAGATGACAATCAATACTCTTGGCTGGCTGGAAAGGATTCCCTGCCACTGCGTAATGAAACAGAAATATTTTCTTCATGACTTGACCGATGCTTATCTTTGAGCATCACTAAAATCGATTGATTAATCATTATCACATTGTTTGCAGGAGTCTGCTGTGTGTAAATTGTCTTCTGTGTTTCCTTTGACAGTGACTAATAACCTGAGGCTACGTAATGCACTGTTTAAACACAATTCTCACCATGTGTGTTTCTCAATAAAAGCTCTAACTCCGATCATTTGAATAGCTCTGATTTACCTAGTTTTTAGTTTAGTTTAGAGATACAACATGGATCCCCGCATACTAACACTATCCCACACAAACGGGACAATTTACAATTTTACCAAGCCAATTAGTCTACAAACCTGTACGTCTTTGGAGTGTGGGATGAAACCGGAACTCCTGGAGAAAACCCACGCAGGTCACAGGGAGAACGTATATAAACTCCGTGCAGACAGCACCTGTAGTCAGGATTGAACCCGGGTCTCTGACGCTGTAAGGCAGCAACTCTACTGCTGCGCCACTGTGCCGCCCCTCTGAAATGAAAGAAAATATTTAGTTATGAATGACATTTCGATAACCCCATTTATTCTTCAGACATTTGATTCTTTTAAAACTTAAAACAATTCTGAAGGAGCCCATTTGGACTGAGGCAATTGTGAGGTTTTGCACTTTGGGAGGTCAAATGCAAGTCAGAAGATGTATTCCCAAGCCTACAGGCATTATCAGAACTATACAGGAAGGAGACCAAAGATTGATAGGTCCAGGATAGGAATTAAAATAATAACAGGTGACTTAAAGTTCAAAATCACCATTGCAGCTTGAACAGAAGTGTTCTGCAAATTGTTCACCTTGTCTGTAATTTATTCTTATTGCAGAACAAGAGCTTAGTGAGCATCAATTGCATGTGATATATTTAAGATTGTCTTTCAGAATGATTTCAGCACCATTACAAAATGACTTTCTGCTTTTATGTATAAATTTTATTGAAGGAAGTTAGCATTAATGAAAATAATTGATTACGGTAACTTTCGGGTAAGTTAACAATGTGTGGCTGAAAGGCTCGCTTTGGTGCACAACTTGTGAGATTCTTCATTGTGCTCTACCTCTGACATAGCAGTGAGCATCTCGCTAGTTGACTTGGTAGTTAGATGCGTCAAGTTAAGGCAGAGAGTGACATACGTTTAAACTACAAGAGATCTGAGGGGGTAGGTAGGATCAGCTATGATCTCATTCAATGCCAGTGGAGACAAAGCTTGAAAAGCCATTTCAATAATTAAATAGTCCTTTATTGTCATGTGTACCCTAAGGTACAATGAAATTTAATTTATCATATAGTCACACCAAAATAAAGCAACAAGACACAATATTACATAAAAATTAAACATAAACAGCCTTCACAGCGGCGTGTGAGAATCCCCAGGCACACAGCAAAAGCAGAAACCCACAGGCAATGTCTGGGCCACAAACAAGCTCTTCACCGTGATGTGAACAGAGTTGTGCCAACCGCTTGTCACTCTATCTGCAGTCCCTATCTGCCCGAAAAGTCAGAACGCCGTCCGCACTCGCACCAATCTCCAGGACGCTCTCGTGGCGCGACGTCCCCGCAAACACAGAGACCACCGCACTCACAGCAATCCCTCCGGGTCCCACCAGCGCAGCAGCATCCATCTTGCTTTCGGTGACATCGCACTCCTCAATGTGATGAAAGGCGAATAACTTTACCTTCTTCCTCCTTTTATCCTGCGGTCGGGGTGATAAAAACATCTGCAGTCGGGGCGATCGAGGCTCCCTCGATCGGGGCAGTTGAAGCTCCTGCGGTTGTAGTTCCCAAAGTCTATCCCTAGCAAAGGGACCGCCAGCTCCACGATGTTAGGCCGCAGTGCGGACTGAAATACATGGGAAAAAGTCGCATCTCCGTCAGAAGAGATTTTTTAAAGTTTCCCCCGCCTCACCCCCCACATAATACAAAAACTAAAGATCAAGTAAAACATACACATAAAACGGACTAAAATCAACAGAAGAAAGGGACAAAGGCTGTCGGCGAGGCTGCCTCTCACGGCGCCACCAGGTGGTCATTTTGCTGCTTCTGTACCTATTTGTTATACTTTTATGCGTCATCGGGAAATTCCTGGAAGTATCTGCAAAAGATCCGTTTCCAAGAAAAAATGTCCAAGATAAGATATTTAATTTTTCCACAATCGCAGTGCTGTGCTATTTGTAAACCTTTTTAATAATCTCACTGAATTAAATTGAGAAAGCAACTTTGGCAAGTTTAAACAAAGGGAGTGGTGCAGAGTGGGAAAAACCAAGTTCTGTAAGTTCAGACCTTAGTAGTTTGGGGTCTAAAAATGTGCTTGTTTGGTCAAAAAGTAACTATCCCTCATCCGCCAAACTATCCCCATCCCCCCCGACCTCCCACTTTCCGATACAGAATGGTCTGTCCTCAACAGAGGCCTCAATTTGTTCCCTCTCTGCCCCATCTCAGCGAGTTCATGGTCTGCCTCCTTCTGTCGCCTCTGCCTCTGTACTGTTTTTCTATGGGAAAGAGTCCTCACTACCCTTGATGACGACGACTCCTATCCATCGGTCCTCCTCCGCTTAGACACCCCGGATGGACTACTGCCCTCTTTAGACTTCATTTCTAACTGCTTGTGTGACATCAGCCGCCTTAACTTTTCGATTTCCCTTACCTACTCTAACCACACCCCCACTCAATGTACAGACCTCAGCTCGCTCTGCAGCAACCCCGACGTTATCATCAAACCCGTGGACAAGGAAGATGCTGTGGTAGTCTGGCAAGCTGACCACTACCAGGCTGAGGCCAGGCACCACCTCCGACTCGGCCTTGGACCATGACCCCTCAGATGAGCACCAGGCCATTATCCCACAGAACATCTCTGATTTTATTACATCCGGCTGCCTGCTCTCCACAGCCTCCAACCTTATCGTCCCCCAGCCCCGCAAGGTCTGGTTTTATATTTCCCCCAAAATCCATGAACAGACCTGACCCAGCAGACCCATTGTTTCTGCCTGCTCCTGTCCCACCAAAATTATTTCCATGTACCTTGACTCCATCCTATTTCCCCCCCTTCCCCCCCATGTCCAATCCCTCACAACCAGTGTCCAAGACACATCACTTTCCATTCTTCTCTTTAATGACTTTTGTTTTCCCGGTCCCCGTTCCCTCATCTTTTCTATGGATGTCCGGTCACTCTATACCTTCATTTTCCACCAGAAGCCTTCTGTTTCTTCCTCAACAGCAGAACCAGCTAATTTCCCTCTACAAACACTCTCCTCTGCCTAACGGAGCTGGTCCTCATGCTCAGCAACTCTCCCCATCCCTCCCCACTCTAGTCCTCTTGCTATTTCACCGTTTGTATTCCTTCGTTATCACCATCCCCAGCCTACAATGGACCATTGTGGGCTCCACCTTTCCTGAGTCATCGACGAAGGCTCTGTTATTCTGAACCTTCCCATACCTCTAGTTTCCCCCTCCCTGACTCTTGAGTTAGTTGAAGGGCCTCGACCCGAAACGTCACCTATTCCTTTTCTCCAGAGATGGTGCCAGACACACTGAGTTACTCCAGCATTTTGTTTCTATAATTTTAGGTAAGTTGTGCAATCAAAATCAAAAATGTCAATCATAATTAATTGTATTTTGTCAGAGATCATTATTAATTTAATTGGAAATAATGGAATTAACAAATTTAATCGAGGTGATTGGAATTCAATATCTGTTTGCGTGTGCTTATAATGGATATCTGATAGAAGTTGTCCATTGTGATATAGATTGTCAATTTCTGCATTCCCTCACCTTAGTGTAACGTTCGACACAAAGCTGGAATAACTCAGGGGATCAAACAGCGCCTGAAAAAGGAAGGAGAAAAGGAATAGATGACGTTTCGGGTCGAGACCCTTCTTCAGACAGAGTCAGGGAAAGGGAAACTTGAGATATAGATGGTGTTAGAGAGAGATATAAAACAGATAAAGATATGGAAAAAAGGAAAGTTGATAAAGGAAACAGGCTGTTGTTAGTTGTGGGCTAGGTGGAAATGAGTACAGACAATTAAACTCACCAGCACGACATTGACAACGACTAGGGTGGGGGAGGGACGGAGAGAGGGAGGATGCAAGGATTACTTGAAGTTAGAGAAATCAATATTCATATCGCTGGTTTGTAAGTTGCCCAAGTGAAATGAAGTGCTGTTCCTCCAATTTACGTTGGACAGTGGAGTAGGCCCAGGACAGAAAGGTCAGTTTAGGAATGGGTGTGGGTTGTCAGAATGGGAGGGGGAACAGTTCTTTTGTACTCTACACAGAACCTCGCTGATCTGCTCATGATTGTTTTTGTTGATTTTCTGTACTTATTTTGTTGTTTTGACTTTATGTATTCTCAGTACATGGATCCTGACTTGGTCAGTTTTGGTTATATAATATATGAATAGTCAGGAGTCATAGTTGTAGAATAAGAGGGGGCTCTTTTAAAACTGAGATGAGGAAGAACTTCTTCACCCAGAGGGTGGTTAATTTATGGAATTCACTGCCCCAGGGAGCAGTGGAAGCAGAAACATTAAATATATTTAAGTCTAAAATAGATGGTTTTTTAGCTGCCAAGGGGATAAGGGGCTACGGGGAGAGGGCAGGGATATGGACTTAGGTATGGTTAATATAGTAAGACCTGAGTGATCTCCTGGACAAGTGTCGATCGCCTGGATTGGGGTCGGAGAGGAATTTCCCGGATTTTTTTCCCGAATTGGACCTGGGTTTTTATCCGTTTTTTTGCCTCCCCAGGAGATCACGCGGTTCTTGGGGTGGAGAGGGGTGATAGCGATATAAAGGGAGGGTAGTGTCTTGTGTTCTGTGTCTTGTGTCTACTGTTTGTGGGTAAGGGTGTCTGTTTAGTGTTCAGCCATGAGCGAATGGCGGTGCGGGCTCGATGGGCCTGGTGGTCTACTCTCGCACCTACTTTCTATGTTTCTATGTTTCTATGATGTTGACCCTGCTTCGTTTATACCAAGCTCTAAAGAAGTACACGGTATTCCTTCAATTGTGCTTGAAATTTGATTTTTACTCCTCAATTTTAACCAATTTTAAATGTTTTGTTTTAGGAGTTCTATGAACATGCAACCATTCTCTGGCAGGATGAAGGTGTGAAAGCATGCTATGAAAGGTCAAATGAGTATCAACTTATTGACTGTGCACATTAGTAAGTACCTTTTTAGTTTTCTTTTTAGTAAATTAAATGGCTCGGAACAACGATTTCCATTGACATAAACTAGAGTAAGAATATTGTAGATAAGTTCCTTATCAAATTCAGCAGACCCGGTTTTGTATTTTATGCAGAGTTTTTGTTAATGATTGTTGACATTGATTCTAAAGGAAAACTAAAATGTGCTTTTAATGGAAGTTAATTAGTTGAAGATGCCGTGCCGTAGCGTTCTATTGCAAGATGCTAATGACAAGACACAGATATGCTTTCTACTTAAAACTGCACACAAAGTTTGAAGCATTCTAGTAACACTATCTTGCTTTTGAATGACGCTTGTTTAGAATACTGATTGGGGAAAGATTAATCCACAAACTTCACAAAATTAATTTATAAAACCAACTGAGCTGCAAATTTGATTACAACATGAAAACCATCACCTATGTGGCCCAGAGCACAGTAAACTCAAGCTGCATATTGCTAGAAACCTGAAATAAAAGCATAAAATGGTTGGCAGACTTGTGTCAGGTAACATCTTAAAAGGGGAGGAATTCCATTTAATTTTGTTAACTTTTCATCAGAATTCAAAGCCTGCTGCATCACGATATAGAAAGAGTTGGTGTTTCTTGAAATTACAGGAACAGCATGAGGCCAAATGCATAGATGTGGGAGCAGGGAGGGAGAATTGTAATGACCAACAAACTGGATGCTCAGTCCACAACTTCATTCTTGCAGACTGCACAAAGGTGTTCTGCTAAAGTCACTAAATTTGTGAGGTTTCACCAGGTTTGGAGGACACCATGTAATGAGCAACCAATCCTAAATATCCCTATACCCTAGAAGTATAAGTAAATGGTTGCTTTATGTGAAAATAATGTTTTGGAGAATGAATGAATTGGGGAGAAATATATAAAAGGATAGCTATTGCTCTCTTGCAGTTGCACGGGAAAAAGTCATTAGTAGGAAAGCTGTTTAATTATGGCGATGGAAGGATAATGTAAAACACTATAGAGATGACTCTCACTTTGAATACTGGAAGGGAAGGTATGGGTCACATGTGAATGGACATGGCATCACATTGGAAGTGTCCGAAGTTCATAAACAGATGTTGGATGTGGCAAAGGTAAATCAAAAGGAAACCCATCCTTGAACTTGGTGAAGAGCATTTGTGCAAGAACTGGACCAGTCATGTTAATTGAGCTGGAGCAAAAACCGCAGTAAATCAAAAGTAAAACCTATTGTAAAGATAAATAGAATAGAAAGGTGTCCACATGGGAAACTAGGTTGGAGCATGTGCAGTCAAAGTGTCTGTGGGGGAAATTGGGACGGTGGTTGCTAATCTATCCCTGAAAATTGAAGATCGAGGTGGAGGATATGAAAGTTTAGTGTCGATGGGCGCATGACATTGAGTACATTTGCTCTGCTGAAAGGTGTGTTTCTGCGTGTGGGTTCATAGAATTATACTGCACGGAAACAGGCCTTTCGGCTCAACTCATCTGTAGCTTTTTGGGCCCCTCTCAGTTATCATGGCAGCTTGTGCCATTTTGTTACCATTCTATGTGGAAAAACCTGTCCCTTGTCCCTTTTAAATCTTTTCCCTACACCTTAAACTTATGCTCCCTAGTTAGCTCCCACGGGAAAAAGATTATCTATCCTATTCGTACCTTTGACAATTTTATAAACCTCTATCAGGTTCATCCCTTATCCTCCTTCATTCCAGGGAAAACAGTTTCAACCTGTTTTCGGTCCGCAATAACCAACCTGACCTCCCGGTGGCTCAGCACTTCAACTCCCCCTCCCATTCCGTATATGCAACCGCAAGAGATGCAACACTTGTCCCTTCACCTCCCCCCTCTACTCCATTCAACGACCCAAGCAGTCGTTCCAGGTGCGACAGAGGTTCACCTGCATCTCCTCCAACCTCATCTATTGCATCCGCTGCTCTAGATGCCAGCTGATCTACATCGGTGAGACCAAGCGGAGGCTTGGCGATCGTTTCGCCGAACACCTCCGGTTGGTCCGCAATAACCAACCTGACCTCCCGGTGGCTCAGCACTTCAACTCCCCCTCCCATTCCGTATCTGACCTCTCTGTCCTGGGTCTCCTCCATGGCCACAGCGAGCAACACCGTAAATTGGAGGAAATGCACCTCATATTCCGCTTGGGCAGTCTACATCCTGGGGGCTTGAACATTGAATTCTCCCAATTCTGCTAGCCCTTGCTGTCCCCTCCCCTTCATCAGCCATCTGGTTGTCTCCTCCCCTCCCCCAGCCCTCGGGCTCCTCCTCTGCCTTTTTCCTTTTTTCCTTTCTTCTCCCCACCCCCTATCAGTCTGAAGAAGGGTTTCGGCCCGAAACGTTACCTATTTCCTTCGCTCCATAGATGCTGCTGCACCCGCTGAGTTTCTCCAGCATTTTTGTGTACCTTCAACCTATCCAATCTCTTCTTGTATAACAAGTCCTACAATCTATGAATCTTTTCAGCACCCTCTCCAACTTAATTGCAATTTTCCTAAAGCATGGTGATAACTGAGCACAATACCCAACTGTGACCTAACCAATGATCCTAATGAGGGCGAGTTGAGTTCAGTTAAGGGGTATGGAGTCAGGTAGAAGAGGAGAATGACCCACCATCTGGGGTAAAGACTTCTGGCCAATGAAATAGGTGGGAAGACGCCAGAGGAAGAACTCATCATTACGGCGCGCTAGGATTTAATTAAGATGGTGTTGAATCAGAATTAATGTGATGTCTCTGTCAATCGGAGCATCTGACAGAGATATTTTGGGATCAGAGAGGTCTGGAAAGGAAAGTATAAATACAGTAAAATGTATTCCTCATTGTTCTTGGTCTTTAAGACTATTCTGTTGGGCAAAACTATTTTTAAAACCACTCCTGTATAATTTAAAGCAGCAATTATTTTCAGAATATGTTATTTTATCATAGGAATAACTGGAAACATGTATACAACAAATCTGTGCAGATATTTTTTGAAATTGCCAGTAATTTTGGCAGCTGCTGCAATTTTGTCCAGACTTCGGTCTGAATGACAATAAAGGCCTATCTATCTATCTATCTATCTATCTAAAAGCTGATTGACCTTCATCAACATTTCCAGCTCTTGACACAATAATATTTGTCGTCATCTCATGGCATTGACTGGGTTCTTGTGAGCCCAGTCGAATGACCTTGAAGTGGGGATTGATTTAGGGGTGCTGCTAATGACTCCTGCCCAAGGAGCTACAGTTGGAGTGCAGATGATCATTTATTCTAGAAATACGTAATCAAGAGAGCCTTTTACAATTCTGTGAACCAGAAAGGCTGTTAAATATACTCAGCAAATTTTCGGAGTGATCGTGTAGGTGAGTAATTAAGTCATTTTGGTGTTGTAAGCAGAGTTTAACAAATTGCTGGCATGATCAGAAGAGATTTGTCCAAGCATAGGACAGACTTCTGTTGAAGTTAAGTTCGCAGAAGCATTAGAATAAGCTGCCTTTGTTTCAATTTCAAACACCATATAATTTGACCTTTTCAGGAACACATCTCAGAATGAAATTCCTCTGAAGGCATATTGCATTTGTCCAAGTTAATAATTTATATTTATAATTTATAAAGTAGCAGAACAACGATTGAAATCTATTCAGATCATTAAAGTATTCATGTGTATATTTTCCAACTACAAGATTTTCAGTTTTCATTCGTGACATACTTTAATCAACATTATTTATATAGTAGACACAAAAGGCTGGGGTAACTCGGCAGGACAGGCAGCATCTCTGGAGAGAAGGAATGGGTGACGTTTTGGGTCGAGACCCTTCTTCAGACTGATTGTTCTCGACCCGAAACGTCACCCATTCCTTCTCTCCTGAGATGCTGCCTATCCCGCTGAGTTACTCCAGCATTTTGTGTCTACCTTCGATTTAAACCAGCATCTGCAGTTCTTTCTTGCACATTATTTATATAGTCTCCTGTCTGAGTTAATCCCTTGCCCTCTAATTGCATTTGAATCAAATCCTTTGAAAATAATTCCATCATTAATTTGAATAATCTCAGGATCCCTCCTGTCATTTTCACCCAGATTCTTGCATGTTTCAAAAAGGTCACCTCTCATTCTTCAACACTCCACTGAATATTACCCCAGCCTGCTGCCACTTTCTTCATATGTCAATCCTGCCAGCAGTGGTCCCAATCTAGTGAACCTTGTGCGAACTTTAGAGGTCATGTGACATGAAAGGCCAATATTACCCCTGGCCTGCTAAAAACACCCCTCCCATGTCTCTAAAGCACCATGGAGTGCCTGAAACTTAAATAAAACTAATATCAAATGTAAACTGAATGTTCTCTATTAGTCATGCTAATTATTTACTGTATTATTTTATCTTTATTTTGTACGAGTAAAATACTTTATTTTGTACTAGTAATCCATTTCTCAATCCATGCCAATATATCATCACCAACCCCATGTGTTCTTCGTGTTGCTTTTTATCCACCTTGTTTGTTTCATCCTCTGAGAATTTTAGCAGATCTGTTTGATTTTCCATGGCTTAACACTCAAAGGATGTTTATTCAAGATTTTCGGTACGTTCTTAAAAAGCTCTTAAAAAGGGGTCCAGTGGAGGAGAAAGTGGGATAACGTAGAACTAGAGTGAATGTGTGAACGATGGTTGGTGCGGACTCTGTGGGCCGAAAGGCCTGATTCCGTGCTCTATCTCTAACCTAAACTAATCTTTAAAAAATGTAAACCTTTTCTAACTGCATTGATGCCACTTCCTTTATAGGTTCTTGTATTTTTCCTGATTTTGATGTCAAACTAATGGTTTGGTAGTTCTGCCTTTTATCTTTTCCTAAAATAATGATGCTACATTTGATACTTCCTAAGGCAGTAACAGTGCCAAACAGTAGGATACAAGTTTTCAGGTTTTTAGAATTTATTATTTCAGTCACTTTAATTTTTCCAAAAAATTCTTAACAATGCTAATTTTTTTTGAGCTCCTTAAGTATTTTCAGGAGAAATTTTGTGGCATCTGCCACGAAGAAAGGAACGCAGGATTCGGACAGTGAGTCCCTTGAACCTGCTGAGCCATTTTCTCATCTCTTTTTGAAATGGGTGACTTATTTCTGAAACAGTTCCCTAGTTCTCAAAACGCTAGTGGGTGTTGTGTACAGGTCACCTAACAGTAGTAGTGGAGTTGGGGATGGCATCAAACAGGAAATTAGAAATGCGTGCAACAAAGGTAAAACAGTTATAATGGGTGACTTCAATCTACATATAGATTGGGTGAATCAAATTGGCAGGGGTGCTGAGGAAGAGGATTTCTTGGAATGTATGCGGGATAGTTTTCTAAACCAACATGTAGAGGAACCAACGAGAGAGCAGGCTATTCTAGACTGGGTATTGAGTAATGAGGAAGGGTTAGTTAGCAGTCTTGTGCGTGGCCCCTTGGGCAAGAGTGACCATAATATGGTTGAGTTCTTCATTAGGATGGAGAGTGACATTGTTAATTCAGAAACAAGGGTTCTGAACTTAAAGAAAGGTAACTTTGAGGGTATGAGACGTGAATTGGCCAAGATTGACTGGCAATTGATTCTTAAAGGGTTGACGGTGGATATGCAATGGAAGGCATTTAAAGACTGCATGGATGAACTACAACAATTGTTCATCCCAGTTTGGCAAAAGAATAAATCAGGGAAGGTAGTGCATCCGTGGATAACAAGGGAAATCAGGGATAGTATCAAAACAAAAGATGAAGCGTACAAATTAGCCAGAAAAAGCAGCCTACCAGAGGACTGGGAGAAATTCAGAGTCCAGCAAAGGAGGACAAAGGTCTTAATTAGGAAAGAGAAAATAGATTATGAAAGAAAACTGGCAGGGAACATAAAAACTGACGGCAAAAGCTTTTATAGATATGTGAAGAGAAAGAGATTAGTTAAAACAAATGTAGGTCCCTTGCAGTCAGAAACAGGTGAATTGATCATGGGGAACAAGGACATGGCAGACCAATTGAATAACTACTTTGGTTCTGTCTTCACTAAGGAAGACATAAATAATCTGCCGGAAATAGCAGGGGACCGCGGGTCAAATGAGATGGAGGAACTGAGTGAAATCCAGGTTAGCCGGGAAGTGGTGTTAGGTAAATTGAATGGATACATCCCCAGGGCCAGATAGGCTGCATCCCAGAGTACTTAAGGAAGTAGCTCCAGAAATAGTGGATGCATTTGTGATAATTTTTCAAAACTCTTTAGATTCTGGAGTAGTTCCTGAGGATAGGAGGGTAGCTAATGTAACCCCACTTTTTAAAAAGGAAGGGGTGAGAAAACGGGGAATTACAGACCAGTTAGTCTAACATCGGTAGTGGGGAAACTGCTAGAGTCAGTTATTAAAGATGGGATAGCAGCACATTTGGAAAGTGGTGAAATCATTGGACAAAGTCAGCATGGATTTACGAAAGGTAAATCATGTCTGACGAATCTTATAGAATTTTTCGAGGATGTAACTAGTAGAGTGGATAAGGGAGAACCAGTGGATGTGTTATATCTGGACTTTCAGAAGGCTTTCGACAAAGTCCCACATAAGAGATTAGTATACAAACTTAAAGCAAACAGTATTGGGGGTTCAGTATTGATGTGGATAAAGAACTGGCTGGCAAACATGAAGCAAAGAGTAGGAGTAAACGTGTCCTTTTCAGAATGGCAGGCAGTGACTAGTGGGGTACCACAAGGCTCAGTGCTGGGACCCCAGCTATTTACAATATATATTAATGATCTGGATGAGGGAATTGAAGGCAACATCTTCAAGATTGCGGATGACACGAAGCTGGGGGGCAGTGTTAGCTGTGAGGAGGATGCTAGGAGGCTGCAAGGTGACTTGGATAGGCTGGGTGAGTGGGCAAATGCATGGCAGATGCAGTATAATGTGGATAAATGTGAGGTTATCCACTTTGGTGGCAAAAACAGGAAAGTAGACTATTATCTAAATGGTGGCCGATTAGGAAAAGGGGAGATGCAACGAGACCTGGGTGTCATGGTACACCAGTCATTGAAAGTAGGCATGCAGGTGCAGCAGGCAGTGAAGAAAGCGAATGGTATGTTAGCATTCATAGCAAAAGGATTTGAGTATAGGAGCAGGGAGGTTCTAATGCAGTTGTAGAGGGTCTTGGTGAGACCACACCTGGAGTATTGCGTACAGTTTTGGTCTCCAAATCTGAGGAAAGACTTTCTTGCCATAGAGGGAGTACAGAGAAGGTTCACCAGACTGATTCCTGTGATGTCAGGACTTTCATATGAAGAAAGACTGGATAGACTCGGCTTGTACTCGCTAGAATTTAGAAGATTGAGGGGGGATCTTATAGAAACTTACAAAATTCTTAAGGGGTTGGACAGGCTAGATGCAGGAAGATTGTTCCCGATGTTGGGGAAGTCCAGGACAAGGGGTCACAGTTTAAGGATAAAGGGGAAATCCTTTAGGACCCAGATGAGAAAAAAAAAATTCACACAGAGAGTGGTGAATCTCTGGAACTCTCTGCCACAGAAGGTAGTTGAGGCCAGTTCATTGGCTATATTTAAGAGGGAGTTAGATGTGGCCCTTGTGGCTAAAGGGGTCAGGGGGTATGGAGAGAAGGCAGGTGCAGGATACTGAGTTGGATGATCAGCCATGATCATATTGAATGGCGGTGCAGGCTCAAAGGGCCGAATGGCCTACTCCTGCACCTATTTTCTATGTTTCTATGTTTCTTAAATCTCCCACAAGAGGAAACATCATTTCAGCATCCACCCTATTAATCATGCTCAGAATCTTACATGATTCAATAAGTTTATTCTTCCAAGCTGCTGATGAATGAACATGTGGCCATTCTTAAAGTTTCTTCATATATCATCCCTTTCATTCGGGGGAATCAATCTAGTCAACATTCCATGCACTGCTTCCAATGCAAATGTAAGACCAAAATAGTTTGATATAAGCCAGATAAAGTCTGACTATCACCTTACGAACTTTTAGCAAAATGCCCCATCCTTTATACTCTGCAATAAAGGCCAGTATTTCCATCAAGTGGATAACCGGATATTTCTCCAACATTACACTCCATCTGCTGACATCTTGCCCACTCATAACCTGCAAGATACACAAAGGGAATGCTAAATACTGTAGCTTATGTTAATTGTCTTGGGTCTAACTAAATTAAGTTTCCTAATAACCCTCCTTGCGTTGTCATATTTTAAAGGGTAAGTCTTCGAGGGGCATACGCTGAAGCACATAGATGGGATCTGGTCTGATCTTAATCTGCAAGACCTGGATCACCTAATTGCTTTTTCACCTGGTTATAGTTTGAAATTGTTACTGCAGTTAAACTCTGTTGATGGGCTATCCAATTGTTCAGAATCCAAATGCTTTTGTACCTGCCTCGTTCGTTAGTCAGGCGTGCTGGCTTGGTATGTGGTCGAGGTTAGGAATGTAAGTAAGTTTGCCGCTAGAACTGGAGTCTAGAATGCTTGTATGTTTCAGCGTGTTCTGTCCTGACAAGTTGAAATCTAAAGTTGAAACACACCAGACTTTATTTTTGTCTACTCGCATTAAACCCACTGGGGCTCAGTTTCCCACTCCCTTGGGTTCACTATTATTAGATCACAATACAACCTCTAAAAGAAGAGACTCAAAAGTGGGATGCGGTATTAAAAGTCCAGAAAATCAGTTGTTCTAGCATTGCCAGAGTTGAGAGGATACCAGATTATGGAATACTTGTACTTTTCTTGACTCAACATTAATAGATCTGATTTGCCACCAAATTAGTTTGATAATTTCAAGTAATTGTTTTACTGCAATGTTACGACTCCTAGACTTGTTACCTTGTATCATCATTCCTTTTTTGACATTTATGGGCCTGTTCCACTTAGGTGACTTTTTAGGCGGCTGCAGGAGACTATGTGGTCGCCACATGTTTGCGGGTGGTGCCGGGTAGTCGCCTTCATGTCGTGAGGAGCTCCTGCATTCTGGGAACTAGTTGCGGCCTCATTATGGTCGCCAAGAATGAAGCCGACATGAAGAGTAGCAAGAATTCTCGTGTGGTAGGTGGGTCGCCAGGAGGTCCTAGTGGGTTGCCAGGAAGTCAAAGGTTGTCGTAGGTTCTCGTATGTTGTAGCTGGTGCTGACTGGTGAATTTCATTGGCTCATTGGGGAAAAAAACGTAAGCAGTAGTTTTCAGAACCAAGGATAACTGACCGGTAATGTTAATGTCCGCCGAGCTTCACAGCCGTGTATCTCTGGCTTCTTAAAAGCTCCACTCCTTCTCCCCCCCCCCCCTCTTTTAAAGGACTTACATGATCCTTCCAGTACACTGTGCTTTCGCCGTCTTAATTACAGCGCCAACCTTCCTGTTCATCGCGGTGTGTGTCTGTGTCACATTGGCTTTGCATCGTGTGAGTTTCATTCAAACCGCTCCCCCGCTTGCCCAGTCCCCCACCTGCATAACGGGCTGGTGAAGGAAGCGATGTGTGTGTGTGTTGCACTCTGACAGTCGCCATTCCAGTAGCCAGTTTTTCAGGCGATGGCCGGCGACTGTCAAGTCACCTAAGTGGGACAGGCTCATTATGAAATATGAGTTTTTCAGTCAATTTCTGTCTCCACATATGCTGGATATCTTGCTGAATGTTTTCACCATTTTCTGTTTGTTTTTGACTGTTGGAATTTGTTTTTCTTATACGAGTTCAGCTATTTGTGTGTACTTTCAGAGTTAAATTAAATTCAAATTGGTGAATATGTAGAAGGGGTGTCATGTGATTAATCATACTCCTCAAAGATAGTGTCTGTTATTACCATGCATTGGAAATGGTGACTGCTGTTAATGATCTAATGTTTTCAATAAATTCTCTCTTAGCATTCCTGATTGAATGTTGTTCCATAATTTAGGATTTTTACTTCAAGCTTAACAAAATATCTTAATCATTTTTCTAAGTATAATGGAAAAATTCGTTTTTAATTTTCTCCACAAATGAAATTGAATCTGATCATCTTTAAAGAATCCGTTACTTTGTTTGAGACATTCAAAAGGCTAAATGAATAATGGTGCAGGAAACAAATGTAATCTCTTGCTGCAAATGAAAAGGTTGTGCTGTAAAACTAAGTATAGCATTTAGTAACATCTCTTTTGAAATAAACTATTATCTTAGAAATCTACTAAATATTTGTAATACTCAATGAAGGATAGCATTGGGAATTAAGTTTATGAAAGAGATAGAAGGGGCTATAGTGTGAAAATATATTTCTGATAATCACCACGTGGCTGAATAGGTTACCTTTTGGGTTGCAATACTTAAGTCCTTCATGTTCAACCTGTGCATGTGTGTCTGGAGCCGGTCGGCTTCTAAACTCTCCAACAGGGGTCATGGGATCAGATAAAGAAAGGTGAATGTGGTTTCTGGAGTTCAATCTTCTCAGTGCAGGGCACAGCTCAGTAATATAGTTGTTTCAACCATCTTCACCTGCAGTGTCACTTTTACATTACAAGGTCGAACATTATAAAGACTTTGCCGAAATCAAACAAGACCATGTCAGTCAGCATTTGGGCATGGACTGAGATGTGAAAAATAATATTGACTTGCTTGGTATTAGTGAGCATTTCCAGCAAGAGAGTCTGACTACCAGCCCATAACACTTAATTACATGACCACTGGAGTCCTCTAAATATTCTGGAGTTAACCTTTGAACAGAAATGTAACTGGACCAATCATACTGATTATGGTTTCAAGACTAGTCAGAGGCTGATTACCCTACCTCCTGACCGCTCAAAGCTTTTCTGTTATCTCCTAAACCAAGTTGCGAGTGTTCAGGATTATTCTGTATTTGCTGGATAAATGAAGTTCCAACAACACTAAAGTCATAGTTGTACAGCATAGAAACAGGTCCTTGAGGTCAGTCAACTCGTTCATGCCGACAGATGTCTTCCTGGGAGCTGATGCTATTTGCCTACATTTGGCCCATATCCCTCAAAACCTTTCCTATCCTATCTTTACAAATGTCTTTTAAACATTGTAATTGAACCCACCTCTACCACTTTCTCTGGCAGTTCCTTCCATATACCCAGAAGGTGTGGAAAAAGTTGCCTCTCAGGTCCTCTTTAAATCTTTCACCTCTCACCTTAAACGTATGCTTTCTGGTTTCAGACTCCCCAACCCTGGAAAAAGACAGTGACAATCCATTTGACCTCAGCCTCAAATAATTATGTAAATCTCTACAAGGCCACTTCTCAGATTTCTTTGGCAATCCAAGTTTGGGGCAAGGTACCCATATGCATGGTACACTTTCTGTTTTCTAGAGCGTTCAATTCTTCCAGCACTGGATCAGTGGCTGCATTTGTAAAATGCTGAGTAATTGCTCGTCAAGCCTTCTCAAAGCATCTTCTGAACTAGTGCTCTCTGCAATTAAAAAGGGCAAGAGTAGTAGATTTGTGGGAATACAAAGGACAATTTCTCCTCATCAAACACTATCTTGACTTGGAAATACATTTATCATTTATCATCATTGGGACTTGGTTCTGAAACTCAACATTCTGTGTTGATTGTATGCTGGAATGGAAAGATGTCAACTTAATATCATAAATTTGGTGCATTTGTAACTTCATTATGTTTCAAGATGTTCAAACTTTCCTAAATGTGTGCTTTTCAGAAAAAAATGATTTTCATTAAACATCTCTAATTCTTGTCTACTAAATTAAGATTAAGTACACAAATTGCATCCCTCCTGCCATTCCTAATATGAACTGAGGTTGAAAGCATTGATATTCCATTATATGGTATATATCCTCAGTTATATGGTGGAATTACTTTATGTACCTCATAGATGCTGTTTTGAGGGATCTTGCATTGATTAGCACTCGTAATTTAAAAACAGAAATTTACTATTAATATGCTGACAGGCTAAAGTGTGCATCTTTGTTCTCCACATCCTCAAATGTCCAATTGGTGTCCTTAATCAGGGAATATCCCATTGTTCTTAAAATTAAATAAGACTGCTGGTGTGGTTTCCATAGAGAAAAATGAATTAAATTGTATAGTGCAATCCACAAAAACTGGGGAGATATGCTTATCATCCAGTGTAACAGTGAAGCAATATGACTTAGTGATTAAAGTTGACTATAAATTTGTCTCTGTATCAGAACTGGCCAGTTTTGAAGTAGTCCATTCATCTTTAATATAGATGCAGCTTTCTTTACTAACAAGCATGACTTGAACATGTTGTTCAGCTCTGTTTTACTAATCCATTAACGATTGCTTCATCAAAAGCCTATTATCAACACAGCCCGGGCCTTGCCATCTCAACACTATTCCCTTTGTTCTATCCATCCCCTATTCTCTTTGTTCTATCCATCCCCACCCCACCCTCTGCAACTTTAATCTGACTTGTTTTATTCTGAAGAAGGGTCTCGACCTGAAACGTCATCCATTCCTTCTCTCCAGAGATGCTTCCTGACCCGCTGAGTTACTCTGGCATTTTGTGTCTTCCTTTATTTTTTTCTCTCTTCTGATTTTGCTGAAGGGTCCTTAATCTGAAACATTACCTGTTTCTCTTTTCACAGATGCTGCCTTACCTGCTGTATGTTTCCTTCACTTCCTGCTTTCATTTCAGATTTCAAGGATTTGTGGATATTTGTCTTCCTCATGACCATTTAAAATTAAATATTGAGAAAAATCAATTTTTTTACTGCTAGTATGCAACGAGGTAGTGGGAAATCTCAATATTTTGTTCAGATTATTGAATATTTTAATTTGATGCTTTTAAGTTATCACTGTCCTAATTAAACGGGGTTCTCAAAATATGTGCCTATCGAATGTAAGCGGTGGTGGATATTGAAAGTTGTTATAATACATGCTTTTCAATGTCAAGTTTGCAACATTTCATTGGTTTTCTGCATATTTTTTATTTTTGCATATTGTTATCTTGGTTTAATGCTATTGGCAAAATTAAGTTTTGCCCACACATTAGTTATTTTATGTTCTCCCGAACAAACAGAATTTATTTCATTTAAGTTGGCTTCACAGAAATGCTAGTGACATCATACAAGGCAGAATTCTAATGTGAATATGACACATAGACCAAGTTCTCTGCATGATTTTCAGGCAGTGGGAGCTTATCCAAATGTTTTTTGCTTCATGCATGTTAATTTCTTCAAGATCCAGACCTGGAAGTCGTCACTCCCACTTTAGGTAACTACAAACCCCTCCACCACCTTCTCTCCCCTTCTACCGACATTCCTTCCTCCAGCGTCACAATTTGTAACAATCACTCATCACCACATCACTCATCACCACAACACCACTGGTTGCACCAACATCGAGCAAACCTGTGAAGCGGTGGAACTTCCGCAAGGCCGACTGGGAAAAGTTCCAACAACTTACGAATGCAGCCGCCTCGGGCCTTCCTCCACCGGACAGTACCAACCTGGACTCTTCCTACCAAATCTACTGCGACATGCTTATCAGTGCAGGCAAGAAAACCATCCCCCATGGCTACCAGAGGGATTACATTCCATGTTGGGATGATGAGTGTCAACAGCTATATGAAGATCATACTGCTGCTGGCACCAAAGAGGATTCTGAAACCACTGCCACTACACTGCTCACACGCTTGGATGCGAAACAACAAGAACGCTGGATTGAGACGGTTGAATCGATCGACTTCACCCACTCGAGCCATAAAGCATGACACACAGTCAACTGCCTGACCGGCAGACCTACATCCAAACCCGGCAAATGCCCAGTGACCGCCAACGCGATCGCATCTCAACTAGTCAAGAATGGTCGATTCACAAACTCTGACCGTGATTTCTCGCGCGAAGTGAGCAGAGAGGTGTCCGAGTCATGGAAAACTGACAGAGTGGATACGGACCTAAACAATGGCTTTCACCTCCGAGGAAATGGCCACAGCACTCTCAAGATGTTGAAAGCAGGAAAGGCCCCCGGATCTAACGGCATACACCCGGAGTTTCTACGACATTCTGGAGACGCTGCTATCAACTGGATCCGACTGTACCTGTCGACCTCCATGGAGAAATGCAAAATCCCAAAGATCTGGCGTCGTGCAACAGTCATCGCTCTCCCAAAGCCGAACAAGCCAAAGGATGATCCTAAAAGCTACCGGCCCATCTCGCTCCTCTGTATCCCAAACAAACACCTTGAGATGCTGATCCATGGACGTATCAACCCCATCATAGACCCTCAACTACCCCACAAGCAGGCTGGTTTCCGCCAAGGTCGATCTACTGCGGACCAGGTAACCTTCCTTACCCAACACATCGAGGACTGCTTTGAGGCAAATGAGAAGGCAGGAGCTGTTCTTATAGATCTGACAGCTGCCTATGACACCGTGTGGCACCGGGGACTAACTGCAAAGCTACTTCGGGTGCTGCCAGGCGCATGTTACGCTACATCATGGAGCTGATATCAAACCGCAGCTTTGTGCTTAAGACCAGTGATGGACAGCAGAGTGGGCGACGTAGACTGAAGAATGGCATCCCACATGGATCCGTCTTGGCTCTGCTGCTTTTCAACGTGTACATCCATGACCTCCCAGAGACCATCGTTGGAAAATATGAGTATGCTGACGATCTAGCCATCCTGATGAGACACAAAGAGTGGAAGACAATCGATAGCTCCTTGAGTCAAGACATGGGGACTTTGGCAGTATACCTACGGCAGTGGTGTCTAAATCTGAGTGAAGCCAAAACAGTGTCAACAGCATTCCATCTAAACAACAAGGAAACTAAGCGAGAGCTAGCTGTCTTCGTTAACAACAGGCACTTGGATTTTCAACAAACACCCACTTACCTCGACGTAAAGCTGGACAGGTCGTTTACATTCCGTCAACACCTGGCTGGTCCCCGCGACAAGGTCATTGCACGTAGCGGCCTCATCCGACGCCTGGCAGGAACAAGTTGGGGAGCCAGTCCATCAACTCTTCGCACCTCTGCCTTAGCTCTTGTATATGCCCCAGCTGAGTACTGTGCACCCATATGGCGTAGAAGTAGACATACTAGCCTGGTAAACACAAGTCTGAACAGCACCTTGCGAACCATCACCGGGTGCCTTCAACCTACTCCAGTCGAGCAGCTCCCTGTACTTGCAGGCTTTCCGCCTGCAGGGATCCGAAGGCAAGCAGCAACTCTGGCACTATCTCGTCGTGCCATGGACCCAGATCACCTCCTCCATCAGGCTATCAGCAGAGAGCAGAGGCAACCCTGACTGAAGTCCCGTCACCCCTTTGCTCCACATGGAAAACAACTCCTAGCATCCATCCAGCCAACTGAGACAAAAGCACACTGGATAACCACCAAATGGTCACAGGAGTGAAAGGTAACCTCATCTCCATTACACAGCTACATCTCTTCACCAGATAAAAGCTGTCCTGGGTCTGACCTCCCCAGAGGAGCATGGGTGAAGCTCAACAGACTTGGTACTGGAGTTGGGCATTTCAATGCCAGCATGTGGAGATGGGGGCTCCGCCAGAGCCCAGCCTGTGAATGCGGAGCAGAACAACATACAGCCAACCATGTCATCTCTGGGTGCCCGCTCTACCACCCACCAAATGGAGCTCAGGGCCTGGCAGACATTGACGCAGAGACAACAACCTGGCTGCTCAACACCCGGCTTGAGATCTAACTATTCCTTTGGTTTATGTTTCATTCACAAGAAGAAGAAGAAGACAATTTGTAATCCTTCAATCATTTTGTCTCGCTTTGCACATACCGTATTTTCATTTCTTCCCTTTGTCCAACCATCTGCCTATCAACCCCCCCCCCCCCCTCCCTCACCTGTACCTACCTATTATTTTCCAGGCTTTGTCTTTCCCCTCCTCTCTTTCAGCATTCTTCCCTCCTTTCACCCACCAAAATGTGAAGAAAGGTCCCAAACCGAAACCATTTATCCAGAGATGCTGCCGACCCACTAGGTTACTCCAGTACGTTGTGTGTTTTTTTTCAGTGTCACTTTAAAGTGGTTTAACCTATCTAATGGCAAAAGGAATCAAACCGGAGTTGATGGACATGTATGGGAGAGAATTAATTTTAGGGGTACAGAGAAATAATGTGATAATGGGACTAATGTGGTTGCACCCAGATTGACAACTCGCCATGTCAGTATAAGAACAATTCAGAAGCCGGTTAAGCCATCTGTAGATGTTTTGTAAGTAAATAAAGCATTCAGTCACCTTAAACAATCGTCAATAAATTCTATTTATGATGCCATATATACAAATTTGGGATCTTCCTCAACTTCTTAGCAGCCCTTGGATCATTTCATAATTTTTTATCTTGTAGCCCAAGTAATATGAATGTAGGTTTCCCATATTTAGAATGACGAGTGAATCTAGTAAGCTGGCATGCATGACAGTATATTTTCTCAAATGTTGCAACCCTAAATGTGTGAACTGTGGACTTTACCGAGAGAAGTTTTGCAATGCCAATGGGGTGAAAACTATGAAGGCACAAGAAATTACAGATATTGGAATCTTGAGCAAAACACAAAGTTATGGAGAAACTTAGCAGGTCAGGCAACTTCTGGGAAGGGAATGGTAAATCTGAAGAAAAGTCCTAACCCAAAAATTGTCTGTCATTCTTTGCACCGATGCTGCCTGACCCACTAAGTTCCTCCAGCATTTTTTGCAATGTGAAAACTGTTGAGGGTAAATGAAAAGCTGGGTCCAAATGGACTCAAAGTGCCTGCAAGTTAGCATTATAGGCCATTTGTGTTTACAATTGAAAATCTTCATGCAACAATAACACAGCAAGTAGTTAATACTATATAATTTGATAGTTGGTACGATAAAGGATATTAGTTTATAAATATTGATCCTTTGTGAGCTGTCTGCTATTTTCCTTAAAGACACAGTAGATTCTTACAAACTGAATTACAATACTTTGCACGATGAACAGGGTTTATTTGGTATTGTGCAGTTTCATTTTTCCAATGAAAATAATATTTTTCCGTTTGTGTTATTAGATTGTTGAACATTTTCAGTTTTCAATAAAACCAAATAGTTTTACTTCACTGTTAATGGCTTCAATTCAGACAATGTTCTTATAATAAAGTGAAAAATGTGTGTTAGGAAAGGTTTGAAAGTAGAATGTCTGAAGAAATGTTTTTCAGGAGTTGCTAATGTTCATGGTAATAAACCTTATTGGCTTTAATTGGGTGATTGGGAAGTGGCTCCATTGTGGAGGGAGGGGTGCGAAGTCTGTTTGTTATGTTGAGCCGCTTGTGTGAAATACTTGCTTATAGGGCTATTTATTATTTGAATTCAATAAAATAGTAATGTTGTACACCCTTATTTGCTGTATGGTTTAAGCAATGCTTGCAGCACTGTAGCCAAAAAGCTATCTGAGATGGTCTGCGTGTTCAGATGACTGAAAACTCAAATGCACCGGAAATCTCCCTTCCCTGAAGTGCTTATGTAAACTAGAGGCAGAGCCAAAGCCAGTGGACCTATTTTTAGCAGCTCTGCTGCAGAAGTGGGAGGAGAAATCCTAGGGTCAAGTAGGAGGACGAATCAAAGGGAGTATCCCTGCAGTATGCTGTAAACACGCAGAGGTCAGGTGGGCCTGTGGTGCTGCAGTATTTAAACGGAGTAAAGTCACATTTTCCTAAAATAGGGTTTATTATACTGTTTCATCACAGCATTTTGCTCACAGCATTTGAAACTTATTTCATTTTTTGCCTTTTGACAAAAGAAAATACAGCCAGCAATTCTGTTATTGTGGCAAAGATGATTGGCATGATCAAGTTGAGATATTGTTCACAGGCATATAATGGATTTAAATTTAACATTCACAAAGTTCACGGTAAACCTTTAAAACAGTTAATTTAGGAGACGGTCATTGAAATTCTATAATAAATTATCCATGTCTAACTTTCCTTCCCTTTCTATCGCTATTTCCTATTATAACAGGTGACCATTCAACACGAGATTTATGTCCGCTCTCAGCAAAGCAATCCCATCAGTTACATTCCCTTTCCCCTTATTTCCCTCTACTCTTGTAGCAACTTCTCTCATAGTTATTACTTTCTCTCTTTTTTTTGAATTTTTTGCCACTTATCTAAACGAGGAGAAATGTATATTAATTCCTTGAGATGTGTGGGGGAAATGGGAGCCTGGATGAAACCAACATGATCGTTATAAGAGTGTACAAACAATATTCAACGTCAAGATGGAACCTGGGTTGCTGGAATTGATGTAGGAGCAGTAACTGTACCATTATGCTGTCCTCCTTAGTAGTCCACTTCCGCTCAAAGCTGGAGGATGGGGAGGATGTTCGGCAGCTGTGGCAGGGTTTGAATGCCTTCACCTCTAGTAATTTGGATCTGCTCTTTCACTCCCTGCCAAGTCAACAAGGTTGATTTTGCTAACTATTTCTGATGGAAGGTTATTCTCCATTGTTGCCTGGGTGTAATGGATGGTAAAGATGGCGTGAGATCGGCTGCTGGCATCATGGACATGGGTAGCAGCAGTGATTCTGTTTGCAATCCCTTCGTCCAAAAGCTGTACAAGTTGCTTGTAGTCTGAAACCAAGTGCTGAGATAATCCTTGTACATGGGGGCCTTTCTCTGGATGTTCACGCACACGAAGGGTGTACGGCTTGTTTCCATCACATCGTTTCAGAAGATCACGAACACGCTCATTGTAGATTTCCAGAAAGCTAACTTCTATGCTACAAGGCAAAATCAGGAGGCAGCTCAAGCGACAGCGAAACATCGCTCCCTGAAGAGCTCAATGTGTTCTACGTACGCTTTGATAGGGAGAACACTGATGTGCCTTCCAGAGCCCCCATACGCCCTGATGGTATTACAGTCACAGTCACAGAGGCCGAAGTCAGAAGATCCTTCAGGGGGGTGAACCCTCGGAAAGCATCTGGACCTGATGGTATACCCGGTCGAGTTCTCAAAACCTGTGCAGACCAACTGGCTGGAGTGTTTGCAGACATTTTCAACCTCTCACTACTGAGGTCTGAGGTTCCCACCTGCTTTAAGAGGGCATCAATAATACAGGTGCCCAAGAAGAGTATGGTGATGTGCCTCAATGACTATCGACCAGTGGCACTAACATCCGTGGTGATGAAGTGCTTTGAGAGTTTGGTTATGGCGCATATCAATTCCTACCTCAACAAGAACCTCGACCCACTACAGTTTGCCTACCGTCACAACGGGTCAACGGAGGATGCAATCTCACTGGCTCTCCACTCCGCACTGGACCACTTGGACAATAAAAATGCTTACGTCAGGCTGTTGTTTATTGACTACAGCTCGGCGATCAATACCATCATCCCCTCCAAGAGGTTCAGGAACAGCTTCTTCCCTACAACCATCAGGCTATTAAACACGACAAACTCGTATAGGCTCTGAACTACAATAGACTTATTATTGTTGCACTGTTTTGTGTGTGTGTGTATATACACACCACACACACACACACACACACACACACACACACACACAGGTATGTTGTGAGTGTGTATATATACCCACTGAGCTTTTCTTTCTCTCATTTGTCATATACTATGTTTGCATATTCTGTTGTGCTGCAGCAAGTAACAATTTCATTGGTCTATCTGAGACATATGACAATAAAACACTTTTGACCATACCAGTACACCTATTTTAGCTACAACTCTACCTACCCACCTTCCTGAAAGGACTCCATTTGTCTGGTCATGCAATTATAGCTGCTGCGATGATACCTTTTGAAGATGTCTTTCTTTTTCCTTCATCTTGTTTTCTCCTCTACATAGTTGTCAGGATTCTCCATTGCATCTCGTCAACTTCTGCTCTCTCCTTTCCTCCCAATCTGAATGAGGATAGAGTTCTCCCAGTCCTTAGCTTCCATCCTACCGTACCCATTTTCAACACATCATCCACCTTAATATCCAATGTCTTCAATTAAATATATTTTCCACTCGCTGAACTTTCGGCATTCCAAGGAGACCAATCCCTCCACTACTCGGTAGTCTACTCTTAATCTCAACCTCAACTAAACATTTCCATCTCCTGGCATTTTCCCATGCAACCACTTTGGAGAAACCAAATACAGCCTGGTTGATCGCTTTGTGGAGTTGCTTGCCTCTTTAATTTACCATCCCACTACCAGTCCAACCTGTCAATCTGTGGCATCTTGCACTGTTTCAATGAGACCTAATGCAGGCTCAGGGAACAACATTTTCTGTCTGGACATGTGGTCTTCCAGTTTCAATATCACATTTTCTAACTTTAGAAAACTCATAATTTCTTTCTGTTTATATCAGAACACACATTTCGTGCCTGCAATCTATTTGACCCAGTTTTTTTTCATATTCTTACTGTATTGTCTGACTTGTGAGAGGTTTCTGTTTACTTAGATACTGCCTGACTGACCTGAATGTTTCCATCATTTTGCTTTTATTTTGGATTTCCAGCATATGCAGAAAACCATGGGTCCACATGATCGCTAGTTTCTTACTTTTCTACCATGTAAAAAGCTCTTTATCTGGTGAAGAAATTGATGCAGAGCTGTTGCTATTCTGTTATCAATTCCACAAGAGCTTAAAAATGGGAAAGGCACATCTAACAACTGAATGAAGATAGAAGCAAATAAATTAATGCAATGAACATGTGATTCTTTACAACTAATAATATCAAGGGGCTTTGTAAGACAATCGCTTTGCATCATTAACATGTTAGTTCCTGAATCTTAGTACCCATTTTTTCATCAACATTTTCTTTTTTTGTACCTTTTTATCAAAAAAAAAAGAAAAAATGCCGTTTGACTTTCCAGTTTCTTATTCTGGTGATTCTATGGTGATTCCATTGGAACATTAAATTTATTATGCTTTTATTAAATGCTGATGAATTGAGGTATGTAGCTATTTTTTGTAATGAATCTTGATATGTCTTTAAAGATGTATGTTCAATGAATCAATTATACTTTATTGTCACATGTACCTAGGTACAGAGATTTTTTTATTGTTTTCGCATAGAATCCCGTAAAATCATGCAGCAGACCTCATCTAGGCAGTGCACAAAGAGTCGCCACGTTTCTGGCGCTGACAAATTTTCAAAAGTTCTTAGTATAGTCTTCTCGCAGAATGGTATTGCAGGGAACCACATGGAGGGTGGTGAATATGTGGAACAAGCTGCCAGAGGAGGTGGTAGAGGCAGGTACAATCACAGCTTTTAACAAACATTTGGACTGATACGTGGTAGTAAAGGAAGAGAGGAAGATATGGGTCAAATGTAGGAAAATGGGATTAGTGTAAATAGACAACTTGATGTTGGCTTTGAGGGATTGTTCCTATGCTGTAAGACTGACTGTAAATGATGAAACATCCGTATGTACTACCCCTGTGTTCTTTGTTTCAGTTAAATATTAGCAGGCTAGAAGGTCCGGTAGTTAATCATTTTAACTCCTCTTTCCATTCCCAGTCTGACCTTTCTGTCACCTGTCTCTACCTGTTACCTACCAGGCTTTGTCGTGTCCTCTTTTTCAGCTTTCTTCCCCCCTCCCAACAATCAGTTTGAAGAAAGGTCCCAAACCAAAGCTTGTTTTCCAGAGGTACTGCCTGACCCACTGAGTTCCTCCAGCACTTTTGGCTTTTTCTCAATTTTGTGGAGTTGCTTGTGGCATTTATTCAGTTAATGATATTGTCAGAAATGCCGGGTGCTAAACATTTTAATTCTCCTTCCCATTCCCACACTGACATCTCTGTCCTAGGTCTCCTGCATTGTCAGAGTGAGAAACAGCATCTCATATTTCAGCTTGCAGACCAGGGTATGAATGTTGATTTCTTTAACTTCAAGTAACCCCGGCATTCATTCTCTCTCTATTCCTCCCCCACCCAAGTCACGCCATCTTCTTGTTTTCACCCAACAAAGAGCTGACAATGGCCTGTTTCCTTTATCATCGTTACTTTTTTGCATATCTTTCATTCATTGTTCTTTATCTCTCTACATCATCATCTATATCTCTTGTTTCCCTTTTCCCTAACTAGTCTGAAGAAGGGTCTCAACCCGAAACGTCACTGATTCCTTCTCTCCAGAGATCCAGCTTTTTGTGTCTATCTTTTGTCAGAAATGCAAACTGTTTTATGAAGAGAATGTACAGAATTTTATTTGTCTACTTTATGGTTTTCCCCTTATACTTGGAATCCATTTTTTATTATAATAGTATGGCACTACATTGGCAAGTCCAACGACATCACATAGTTTCTCGTGATTAAACATTTTTAAAGGTGATCAGAAAAACTCAATCTTTAGGTATACACCCACCAGGCACGTGCTGTCAGGGTAGGCAAGGTAGGCATTGCCTAGCCTGACTAAAATTATAAAATGATAATTATTAAATATAAATAGTAACGGCATGGGAGAAGTATGCCTACCTAAGAGATCGATCTAATAGGTAGGCATAATTCTCCATGCCTTTCATGCGTAGTACATGTAATACGGGAACGTGTGTGCAGCCCACGTGCGGTGGATGCTGCTTCAAGCCGTCAATTTCAAGCAGAGCTGAAATTCTGTCTTTGCAGCGTGGACTGTGCAGCGCAAGCGGCTGTAAAGTGGGAAGTGCCTGTAAAAGGACAGCGCCGCTGGGGGGAGGGGGGGGAGGGTGGAGAGTTCCTTTCACAACGTGTAGGGAGTCTGGCCAGTGGTAAAGTTGCAGAAGGGCAGAGAGCGTTGAGAAGGAGGGGGTCGGGGAACATGCCAGAGCAACCAGCTCAAGAGCCGGTCAGCGGGCGGCGGATAACAGGACAGCGGGCGGTGGAGCTTACTCAATGTGTCAGTGTGAGTAACCTCAATTGGTCCCTTGTTCACGCTGACACAGGAGTGTGCACTGCCCGCTGACATGTTATCCATCGCCCGCTGACCCGCTCCGCTCTATGATCTTTGCTCTTGAGCTGGTCCCCTGGTCCACTGTTCAGACGGAGAGCACTGCCAGAGGTGAACAGGCCGGCAGAAGGCGCTGAGGTCCGGCGGCCGCTCGCAGCCACCCGAGCTGCTTCCCTCACCGGCCACAATGCTGTGGTTCCGCGCCCGGAGCTCCGTGGCAACGGTAAGTGAGTGAGTTGCTGGCATGATCCCCGACCCCCTCCTTCTCAACGCTCCTGCCCTTCCCGCAACTTTACCCCTGGCCAGACTGACCACACGCTGTGAAAGGCAAACTACCATCCGGGTCTCCCGACTGCGTCCACAGAATCGCCTGTCTGACCCCCTCTATAGTTAGGGGGTCAGACAGGCGATTCTGTGGACGCAGTCGGGAGACCCGGATGGTAGTTTGCCTCCCTGGTGCCAGGGTCTGTGATGTGTCTCAACGTGTCCAAGACATCCTGAAAGGGCAGGGAGAGGAGCCCGAAGTCGTGATACATATAGGTACCAATGACATAGGTAAAAAAAGAGAAGTGGTCCTGAAAGGAGAATTTAGGGAGTTAGGAGGGGAGTTAAAGAGAAGGACAGCAAAAGTAACAATCTCGGGATTACTGCCTGTGCCACGCGACAGTGAGAGTAGGAATGGAGCGAGGTGGAGGATAAATGCGTGGCTGAAGGACTGGTGCAGAAGGCAGGGATTCAAATTTCTGGATCATTGGGACCTCTTTTGTGGAAGGTTCGACCTGTACAAAAAGGATGGGTTGCACTTGAACCTGAGGGGGACCGATATCCTGGCGGGGAGATCTGCAAAGGCTACTGGGGAGACTTTAAACTAGAATGGTTGGGGGGAGGGACTCAAATAGAGAATGCTATTAGACAGTGTGTGAGGCAGGAGGCAGAGAAGGAAAGCACTCAGACCCAACATGTAGGGGGGGAAAGAAGAAAACAATAATAAACAGAGAATAAGAGGTGGTGGGGTTCTTAAATGGGTGAGCAGAGAAACAGAGGGGTGCAAAATGCGGGCGGAAGCAATAGGTAGCAAGGTGAAAAGTAAAAGTGGCAGGCAGACAAATCCAGGGCAAAAATCAAAAAGAGCCACTTTCCAACATAATTGTATAAGGGGTAAGAGCGTTGTAAAAACAAGCCTGAAGGCTTTGTGTCTCAATGCAAGGAGCATTCGTAATAAGGTCGATGAGTTGAACGTGCAGATAGCAATTAATGATTATGATATAGTTGGGATCACGGAGACATGGCTCCAGGGTGACCAAGGCTGGGAGCTGAACATCCAGGGATATTCAATATTCAGGAGGGATAGAGAGAAAGGAAAAGGAGGTGGGGTAGCGTTGCTGGTTAGAGAGGAGATTAACGCAGTGGAAAGGAAGGACATTAGCTTGGAGGATGTGGAATCGGTATGGGTAGAGCTACGAAACACTAAGGGGCAGAAAACGCTGGTGGGTGTTGTGTACAGGCCACCTAGCAGTAGTAGTGAAGTTGGGGATGGCATCAAACAGGAAATTAGAAATGCGTGCAACAAAGGCAAAACAGTTATAATGGGTGACTTCAATCTACATATAGATTGGGTGAATCAAATTGGCAGGGGTGCTGAGGAAGAGGATTTCTTGGAATGTATGAGGGATAGTTATCTAAACCAACATGTAGAGGAACCAACGAGTCTGAAGAAGGGTTTTGGCCCGAAACGTTACTCATTTCCTTCGCTCCATAGATGCTGCTGCACCCGCTGAGTTTCTCCAGCATTTTTGTGTACCAACGAGAGAGCAGGCTATTCTAGACTGGGTATTGAGTAATGAGGAAGGGTTAGTTAGCAGACTTGTTGTGCGTGCCCCCTTGGGCAAGAGTGACCATAATATGGTTGAGTTCTTCATTAGGATGGAGAGTGACATTGTTAATTCAGAAACAACGGTTCTGAACTGAAAGAAGGGTAACTTTGAGGGTATGAGACGTGAATTGGCCAAGATTGACTGGCAATTAGTTCTAAAAGGGTTGACGGTGGATATGCAATGGAAGGCATTTAAAGACTGCATGGATGAACTACAAAAAATGTTCATCCCAGTTTGGCAAAAGAATAAATCAGGGAAGGTAGTGCATCCGTGGATAACAAGGGAAATCACGGATAGTATCAAAGCAAAAGATGATGCATACAAATTAGCCAGAAAAAGCAGCATACCAGAGGACTGGGAGAAATTCAGAGACCAGCAGAGGAGGACAAAGGGCTTAATTAGGAAAGGGAAAATAAATTATGAAAGGAAACTGGCAGGGAACATAAAAACTGACTGCAAAAGTTTTTATAGATATGTGAAGAGAAAGAGATTAGTTAAAACAAATGTAGGTCCCTTGCAGTCAGAAACAGGTGAATTGATCATGGGGAACAAGGATATGGCGGACCAATTGAATAACTACTTTGGTTCCGTCTTCACTAAGGAAGACATAAATAATCTGCCGGAAATAGCAGGGGGCCGCGGGTCAAAGGAGATGGAGGAACTGAGTGAAATCCACGTTAGTCGGGAAGTGGTGTTGGGTAAATTGAATGGATTAAAGGCCGATAAATCACCAGGGCCAGATAGGCTGCATCCCAGAGTACTTAAGGAAGTAGCTCCAGAAATAGTGGACGCATTAGTGATAATTTTTCAAAACTCTTTAGATTCTGGAGTAGTTCCTGAGGATTGGAGGGTAGCAAACGTAACCCCACTTTTTAAGAAGGGAGGGAGAGAGAAAACGGGGAATTACAGACCAGTTAGTCTAACATCGGTAGTGGGGAAACTGCTAGAGTCAGTTATTAAAGATGGGATAGCAGCACATTTGGAAAGTGGTGAAATCATTGGACAAAGTCAGCATGGATTTACGAAAGGTAAATCGTGTCTGACGAATCTTATAGAATTTTTCGAGGATGTAACTAGTAGAGTGGATAGGGGAGAACCAGTGGATGTGTTGTATCTGGACTTTCAGAAGGCTTTCGACAAGGTACCACATAAGAGATTAGGATACAAACTTAAATCACACGGTATTGGGGGTTCAGTATTGATGTGGATAGAGAACTGGCTGGCAAACAGGAAGCAAAGAGTAGGAGTAAACGGGTCCTTTTCACAATGGCAGGCAGTGACTAGTGGGGTACCGCAAGGCTCAGTGCTGGGACCCCAGCTATTTACAATTTATATTAATGATCTGGACGAGGGAATTGAAAGCAACATCTCCAAGTTTGCGGATGACACTAAGCTGGGGGGCAGTGTTAGCTGTGAGGAGGATGCTAGGAGACTGCAAGGTGACTTGGATAGGCTGGGTGAGTGGGCAAATGTTTGGCAGATGCAGTATAATGTGGATAAATGTGAGGTTATCCACTTTGGTGGCAAAAACGGGAAGGCAGACTATTATCTAAATGGTGGCCGATTAGGAAATGGGGAGATGCAGCGAGACCTGGGTGTCATGGTACACCAGTCATTGAAAGTAGGCATGCAGGTGCAGCAGGCAGTGAAGAAAGCGAATGGTATGTTGGCCTTCATAGCAAGAGGATTTGAGTATAGGAGCAGGGAGGTTCTACTGCAGTTGTACAGGGTCTTGGTGAGACCACACCTGGAGTATTGCGTACAGTTTTGGTCTCCAAATCTGAGGAAGGACATTATAGCCATAGATGGAGTGCAGAGAAGGTTCACCAGACTGATTCCTGGGATGTCAGGACTTTCATATGAAGAAAGACTGGATAGACTTGGCTTGTACTCGCTGGAATTTAGGAGATTGAGAGGGGATCTTATAGAAACGTACAAAATTCTTATGGGGTTGGACAGGCTAGATGCAGGAAGATTGTTCCCGATGTTGGGGAAGTCCAGGACAAGGGGTCACAGCTTGAGGATAAGGGGGAAATCCTTTGGGACCGAGATGAGGAAGAACTTTTTCACACAGAGAGTGGTGAATCTCTGGAACTCTCTGCCACAGAGGGTAGTTGAGGCCAGTTCATTGGCTATATTTAAGAGGGAGTTAGATGTGGCCCTTGTGGCTAAAGGGATCAGGGGGTATGGAGAGAAGGCAGGTACGGGATACTGAGTTGGATGATCAGCCATGATCATATTGAATGGCGGTGCAGGCTCTAAGGGCCGAATGGCCTACTCCTGCACCTATTTTCTATGTATCTATGTATCTATGTATCTATGAACTCTCCCCCAAATTGGTCCCTTGAACTAGTATAGTCATTCAATAAGATCTCAACTTGTCCCGGTGTGCTCCCGTTTTTCCCACCATCTCTCCACCTGCCGTCACCCTCCACCCCCCACCCATTCAGTAATTCAGAATGAAGGAGATTTTGAAGCCTTGGGCAAATTGAATTATTACTTTCTTCATTTTTATGCTTTATTTTTACGGAGAAGAGAACAATCTGCGCATGCGCGGTTTAAGATTTTTTTTAAAGCCGACTGACTGCCTACTCTGTGTAATTACTCACGGCACGTGCCTGACACCCACGTTACACGAGTTGAACTTGAAATTATTCTTGGAAAAACAACAAGCACCAGAAGCTGTGAATTGGAACAGGAAATGCTGGGAATATTTAGTAGGATTGGCAGCACCATGCCAATTTGATAAAGCTATCTACAGAAGGTTTGATTGTGGATAGATGATATGTTGATCTGATGGGCAATATGTATGGAATAAAGAAACTGCATCCTTTTTATTTGCTCTTATTCTGTGAAAGTCAAGTGCACACTGTTATGCTACAATGAGGCATATCCAGGTCATTAATGTACATCATTACTCTTTGTTTAAAGGGTTTAATTATGTGGGGAAAGTTGCATATTAATTTCAGACTTCTAATAAAAAAGTGATCTAATTGAGATTTCTAAAGCAATGCAATCGGGTGATCAGACATTTTTCTCATTATCCTAAACAAAGGGCCAGAATACATTTTGAAGCTATGTAGTAAGTAATCAAGAAACACTTCCTCATGCAGAAGAGAGTAAATATGGGACTTGGATATTTGGCCAATTGAAAATTCCAAGCCCAATATATTCCTGTTACTTTAGGTCATCAGAGGGTTTATACCAGCAGTAGTCAAATGGAGTCAAACCCTGGATTGTGTAAAATCTAATTAAATGATGGATTAATATTATAGACAATAGTGGACTCAAGGGGCTGGGAGAGAGAAGGAGGGGGAGCGAGGGAGGGAGGGAAAAAAGGAAGGGGAGAGAGAGGGAGGGAGGAAGGGGAGGGAGGGAGGGAGGGAGGGAGGGAGGGAGGGACAAAGGGGGAGGGAAGGAGGGAGAGCAGAGACTGAGACACAGAGCAGGTTGAAAAAACAAAGACAACGAAAGCTGTTGGAGGCAACGAAAGCTGCCTTGCATAACTCTGTACAACTGAGTAACAGAAGCAGGCAGATACAGTATAGTTATATTGATCTGTTTTGCCTTGTTCTTCTTTGTGTTGTTAACGTATGTTTGCGAAGAAAAACAACAAATACCACGCAGGAAGCATTTTTGAAAACTTCAGGAAATACCATCAAATTCCAGATAATTTGGGATTCTATTTAAGGATTTATTTTTTTTGAGGTGTGGAAGCACTGCTCCAGCACCGATGTCAGGCTAACTGGTCTATAATTCCCTGTTTTCTCTCTCCTGCCTTTCTTAAAAAGTGGGATAACATTAGCTACCCTCCAATCCACAGGAACTGATCCTGAATATTGAAGAAATAAATAGTTTGCCGCCGTTTGATGTTTATCGTGGCAATAAAAATGTAAATGGTTATCAGCATGTAAGTGGTTATTGGTAGGTCCCACCAGAATTTGTAATCTTTGATACCATATGTACTATAAATTCTCTACATAGAATATATTGTCTGGAGCTGTTGGCACAGTTTTGAGGTTTCCCTTGTACTAGTGACTAAGGGTGGAAAGAATGTATTGTTGGGTATTAGTAAACCATGGCAAAGGCATCAGGTTATTGCATATGTAAAGGATCTGTACATTTCAGAAACCAAAATGTATAAAAATGCCCTTTAATAAAATCTGACAATGTGCACTTTAACCACATGTGATTTTTTTTTCTATTACAAATCTCAAATTGTGGAGTACAGAGGCAAATAAATAAATCATGGGTCTTTGTCCCAAACACTATGGATGGCTCTGTATATTCATTATTGCAGTTATATTATTAATGCATTTAATCAGTTGACACTTCAGAGCATCTTTCCTTGAATCCACTATCATTGATTGGCATCAGATGTTCTTTGCAACCAATAGACACGTCTTTGTGATTAATTGCAAAAGTCTCCACAAAGTACATTTTTCTTAACCATTTAAGAGCAGGTATTCTAACCACAGACTAACCTAATGGCTTTGTGGATCATGATTTGAATGGACAACCAGATGTATCAATTATTTGGAGCTGAGCTTCATAAGATTAGTTGTCTGACGCGTGTTGGCTAGTTTAATGTGAGCTAAATAGCTATGAGCAGGAGTTATAGAAACTTCCTGTATTAAAAGAGCAGAAAGATTACACTTGTGTCCTGTGAACACATATTCCTACTAGATTGAATGTATTTGAATTTTGGAGTAATGTTTTTAAATTAATATTGTCCTGACTGGACAAAAGAACAGATGTTTATAGAAGAGAAAAATTATCACGTGGAGATGGCTAAGGATTTGGGAATTAAGAGTGCTCCTACTCATTGTCTAATTATTGAACTCAATTGTTTTGAGATCTTTTCATACCAATAAAATATTAACAAATGTTACATCGTATTTGGACATTCTAGGATTGGACATTGGGCACTAGACAAATTGTGTTCTGCTTAATCCTCCTTTGTCATTTGGAGATTAACGGTGTTTTGGCAATTAAAGGGGTGCTAAAGTTTGACAAGGTTTTAGATCTTGGTTAGTTAAGGATGTTCAGTAATGTGGCTTAATGAGTGAAATCTGTAAAGACTTGCCAAACACGTAGTCTTCACTCTTAGTTTATTGCATACATTGTATTCGTATACACACATATTGCCCTAGCTGTTCGTGGTCCGTTACCGGAGCTAGAGAGCGAGCTAGGGGTGGGAAGGTTACAATTATACTGAAGATAATGGGTAGTGGTGAGGTCATTATGTTAAAGGAACATGCACGGCTCTACATCCTTCCCCTTGAAAAGGGAAACATTACAATGATGACAGTGAGACCACGACTCATACGCTAGACACAAATCCGCGCGTACATCGTCAGGAAAAACTTGAAACATTCAAGCAAACTCCCCGTAACGTTCAGGCGGCTTGACCAAACGCCCGGAGCGGGTACGCAGCCCGCCTTCCCCCCCCTCCGAAGGAAGAGCAGGTACAGGAGTAGGAGGGGCGACAGGGGATCCGAGAGGAGAATGAGCAGGAGAGGGAGGACGAGGAGACCGGGGAGGAGAAATGGGCACGCGAGCGGGAGAGGTTTGATGGGGGGGGGGGGCAGGAGGAGCAGCGGGAGAACGGGGCACCAAGGGTCGTGAGGGCAGAGTCCTGGGCATGGGAGGAGCGGTAGGCAATGAGGTGGCAACCGGGGGAGCAAAAGGGGCTGCGGGAGGCGGAGCGGGCTCGTTGACCGGCAGCAAATGCTGGCGGGACTGGCGGTAGATGGTGCCCTCGTAGTCAACTAGGTAAGAGCGCGGAGAGTCTGCAAAGTCGATGACAACAGCCAAGCGGTGGTGTCCGGAGGGGGACTGCATCCGGACGACCTGGCCCTTGAAGAGGGGCTGAAGGGGACGGCATGATTTGTCGTGGGAGCGCTTCTGGACGACCTGTTTCTGGATAATGCGCTCCTGGACAGCAGCAGGGCTGTGGACTGCGGGCTGTAGGGATCGCTGGGAGACAGGGATAGGAGGGCGAGTGGTGCAGGACATGAGCCGTTGAGCGGGCGAGCCCATGGCATGGTCGCGACAAATATTTCGGAGATTCAGTAGAGCCAGATAAAAATCCGAATGCGATAGTCTGCAATGTTCCAGCAGCTCCTTGGCACTGCGGACGGCGCGCTCAGCAAGGCCGTTGCTCTGCGGGTATTCAGGGCTGCTGGTGATGTGGCGAAAGTTGTAGGCGGCGGCGAAGGCGTGGAACTCAGCACTTGTGAACTGGCCCCCGTTGTCAGACTGCACAGTCACAGGAATGCCAAAGGTCCCAAAGTGGCGTTTCATCTTCCCGATGACCGCAGCAGAAGTGAGGGAGTGCAGACGCTCAATCTCGAACCAGCTGGAGTAGGAGTCGACAAGGACCAGGAAATGTTTGCCACGCCATTCAAATATGTCCGTAGCGACCGCCATCCACGCCAGGGCGGGGGCAGGCTGTTGCAGGAGTGGCTGGCGTTGCTGGTGGGGAGAGAGGGTATTGCAGGTTGAGCAGGCAGAGACCCTCTCCCGGATGTCCTGTGCCATGCCGGGCCAATAAAATTGGCTCTGGACCTGGGACAGGGTGGCATCGGCTCCGGGATGGCTGCTGTGGGCAGTTTGGAAATAGTGGTCCCGCAGTGCGGCAGGCACCACAACCTTGTGGCCCTTCACCACCACGCCATCCTGCAGCACAAGTTCATCCCGGACTAGGAAGTAGGGCGCAGCACCAGCCGGCAAGGGTGAGCGACGGTCAGGCCAGCCACGACGGATGACGTCTATAAGCTGTTGCAGGGCAGGATCATTGGCAGTGTGGTGAATCAGGGACTGCATCTGCTGGGAAGGCATGAAGTTGACGTTTAGCACCATCAGGTCGGATGACTCGTACGGGTGGCGGGCAGTAGAAGCCAGCGGTGCGCGGGACAGCGTGTCGGCCACAAACATGTCCTTGCCCTTTCGGTACACGATTTGAAACGTGAAGCGTTGGAGTTGCAGCATCATATGCTGCAAACGGGAAGAAGCCACGTGGATCGGTTTGTTCAAGATCGTGACCAGCGTGACCAGGTGGTCGGTCTCAATAGTGAAAGTGTTACCCAGAATGTAGTCCTTGAACTTCGAGCAGGCAAACACCACGGCAAGGAGCTCCTTCTCCATCTGAGCGTAGCGTTGCTCGGTAGGAGTCATAGTGCAGGAGGCGTAGGAGACAGGTAGTTGCAGGCGGTCATAGATTTGCAGGCAGGCGGCACCGAGACCGAAACTTAAGGCATCGCAGGTAAGGACGATGGGGCGCTTTAAGTCGAAGAACTTCAGAGTGGGGGTGCGAACCAGCCGGGATTTTAAGTCATCGAAGGCTGCCTGATGCAGCGGGTACCAAACCCAGGCAGTGTCCTTCTTGGTCAGTTCCCTCAGGGGCGCACTCAGCTCGCTGAGGTCGGGAATGAATTTCTCCAGGTAGTTCACCATGCCCAAGAAGCGCTGCAGGCTGGGCACGTTGACCGGAGCTGGCATCCCAGAGACCGCAGCTGTCTTCTGTGGGTCTGGTTTTAGACCCTCAGCCGTAAAAACGTGGCCCACGTAGGTGACCTCCGGGACGCGGAAGCGGCACTTCTTGGGGTTCAGTTTGAGGTTGATCTCACGAGCCCGATCCAGGACTTGGCGGAGGTGGAGGTCGTGCTCAGCGACGTCTCTCCCGTACACCAAGATGTCATCGACGATGATAGCACACGGCAGATGGGCAAATAGCTGCTCCATGGTGCGCTGGAAAACCTCGCTGGCAGAATTGATCCCGAAAGGCATGCGGAGGAAACGGAACCTGCCGAAAGGTGTACCAAACGTGGTCAGGAAAGATGAACGTTCATCCAGCGGAATCTGCCAGAAAGAGCTCTTGGCATCGAGGACAGAGAATACAGTGGCTAGACCAACCTTTGCAGCGACATCCTCCACCGTTCGCATGGGGTAGTGCGGGCGTTTGATGGCAAGGTTTAGGTCCTTGGGGTTTATGCAGATCCGAATCTCACTCTTGTCCTTCTTAGCAGCAACGACCATGGTGGAGACCCACCGGGTGGGATCACTCACCTCCTTGATGATGCCCACGGCCACCATCTGGCGCAGAGTCGACTCCACCCTGTCCTTCATAGCAAAGGAGACGCGGTGAGCCGGGCGGACTACCGGGTGGACCTCCGGGTCCACCTCGATTTCGTACTTGCAGGGTAGTTTGCCCAATACATCGTCAAAACGGTCGGGGTATTCGCACATGGGATCCATGGGGGTCTGCACCAGGTGGATATCGCGGTGGAAGGAAACCAAACCGAGGTCCTGGCACGCACTGGCGCCCAACAGAGTAACATTCTCAGATTCCAGCAGGAGGAAAGAGAGGGGCCGAGAGGCCTTCAGAACTGTGCAGATAAGGGTGGCCTTGCCGACCGGAAATAGCATGCTCCCCCCATATGCGTGTAGGCGGGAGTCGTCAGCAGTAATATTCTCACCAGATCTTATCTGCTGAGGCTTAACGACATAACATTTGCAAACGCCCCCGTGTCTACCTTGGCAGAAAAGGTCTCTCCATTCACAGTAACTCGAACTAATGGATCAGCTATCAAAGCATGTGCACCCAAGACTGAAAAAACAAGCGATTCATCAAGGGAGGAGCTGTTATCAGAATCAGGGAGTTCGACTGAAAGGTATTCGGAGCCATAAACACTATCAGTAGCAGTCAGGTTGTGTAGACTCCTTCTCGGAGCAGGGACAGGCTGGCCCCTGGAATGGCACACTGCGGAGAAGTGATTAAGCTTCTTACAAAAATTACAAGTCTTACCCAGCGCAGGGCAAACATTAAATTGATGACTGACAAAGTTGCAGTTTGGGCATCGACGAGGGTTAGCCCTCGCGGGTGCGGGAGTGCTACGCTGGCGTTGCGGGCCATCGCGCCACGGGCGTTCAGCAGTACCGGCATAGTTAATGTCCTGAGCCTTAGGGGGAGATACGGAGTCGACAGCAGCAGCCATGCGAGAGGCATGCAAAGCTTTGTTTAAAGTGAGGTCCGGCTTTCTCAGAAGCTCTGCCCGTAGCTTCACGTCCTGTAGACCTTGAACTAGGACATCTCTGACCATTTGGTCGGGGGTCAACGTGTCCAGGCGGCAACGCCGAGCCAGGTGATGCAACGATGCAACGAAGGTGTCGATGTGCTCCCCGGGTTTCTGGCGCCTGCTGAAAAACTTGAACCGCTCTATAATGCAATTGGTGGGAATGTCACACAGCGCGGCAAATTTATTCGTTAGACATATCGGGTCCTCTGCATGCTCACCATCGGCGTACTCGAAAGATTCAAAACGTTCCATGGCCTCCGGGCCAGCCAGGTTGAGGAGCAGATGTGCTGTAACCGCAGGGGTAGCATTGGGATGAGCGATGGCGACATAGTGCTGGAAGTTGCGCCGGAAGACAGTCCACCGGTGAACGATGTCGGAGTCAAACACCAGAACGTCAGGCTTACGACACGAGCTGGCCATAGTACATAAAGGGTTTGAAAGGAAAATAAAAACTTGGAGAAAAGAAAACAAACCCGATAGACAGGAGACGCAAGATCCCACTTCTGACACCATGTAAAGACTTGTCAAACACGTAGTCTTCACTCTTAGTTTATTGCATACATTGTATTCGTATACACACATATTGCCCTAGCTGTTCGTGGTCCATTACCGGAGCTAGAGAGCGAGCTAGGGGTGGGAAGGTTACAATTATACTGAAGATAATGGGGAGTGGTTAGTAGTGGTGAGGTCATTATGTTAAAGGAACATGCACGGCTCTACAAAATCCAGCAGCTTTTTACCGCTTAGCTAACTTAATTCTTAAGTATCAATTATTGCAGTTCTTTATACAGTTTGGAAGTTGTGCGTCAAATTACAGTAGAGACCTTAATTTGTTTTCAACATCTGCAGTTCCTTCTTAAACATTAATTTGTTTTATGTTATGTTTATAATATGGGTGCTGAGAGTAGCATTCAAACTGCTTTGATGATTTGATGCTTAAAAATATGTGCTCATTTCAAAGTTGCAGAATGAACAGAAATAGTTTTTAACGGTAAAGTTTTACTTTGCCGATCTAAAAATGTCTGTATTCTTTTTTTCCCCTTGAGCAAATGGTTCCTTGATCTATTCGATAGATTTGTCTCAATTCTTAAATCTGTCAATGCATGCCAAGACATCAGTAAGCAACTCCTCACTATTCACTGTTGACCCACCTGTCTCAACCCGAAACGTCACCTGTGCATACATGTTCTCCAAAGATGCTGCCTGACCTGCTGAGCTACTCCAGTACTTTGTGTCCTTTTGTGTATTCACCAGCATCTGCAGTTCTTTGTTTCTACTCTTGATAAAGGAGTAATCTTTCCATTTCTGTCATCTCTCTCGCAACAAATCTTAGAGTTATTGTCTCATGCACCTGTCTGTTTAACTACAGGTCAGATAGCCTAAAAAAACCTAACCTAATAGGACTAGAGTATTCAATCCTTCAAGTATGCCTTGTCATTCAGTAAGATTATAGCAGGTCATTTTCAGTTCTGCGTGTCTTGTTTTCCCCATGTCCCTTCCAAAATCTCAGGATTGTTGACTCAAATATACCATGACTGAACACCTACCAATACTCCATGATATAGAATTTCACAATCTTATGATTTTTTTTCTCACATCTTGTTCCATGGTAGCTGTCCTTTCCATTCTATGGTGATAACCCTATAGTCCTAGACTGAACAGACTGAGAAAATGTCCTTACTGTAAATTCCCAGTCAAAGCTGTAAAGAACACAATTGATCTTGGATTATACTGACCCCTTACACTAAAGTGTAATCCAAGGTTTGTAAACCAGCATCTGCAGTTCCATGTTTCTCCACTACAATATTCATATTCACTTCATCCATTGGAGCAATCTCCTCCTCCGTGGCTGTATTCGGTCTTTCTTCTCTGATATTAATTTACATAGGTATAGGAAGCATATCTATTGTGCCTTTCAGACAATTGCAATGACTAAAGTTCCTGCATCATGACATCTTGATCCCATAGGCTAAATAGCAGCCATTTCCACTGACAACTGAACAGGTTTAGGCTATGATCTAGCTGTAATAATGTAGTTGCTTCCTGGATCAAGCTATCTCATGCCAAATAATGGTATCCAACAGACTTCGGTTCAAAGAATCTGGATTAATGAATGTTCAAGTCACAGACAACTGTAGGACTGTTGACAATATCTTCATTCTTTTATGTTACAGGTACAGCTGTAATCTGCTCTACTGTTTTCATTGTATATTTTTTCATATAAATTGAATTTTCCATTTACTTAAAATGTAATAATTGTCTCTTTTATAACTTGGAGACAGTATTTATCGTGCTAATTGCCTTGAACTGTAGAAAGCATCATAAAGATTGTGCTGTTTTAAATGTCCTGATCTGTAAAGTTTTTATTGTAATATTCTGTTATTGGGATACCAATCCCAATCTATATATTTATTATCTTAACATTGACAGATGTAGCAGGTGTTCTGTCTGGTACTTCATCCTGAGAATGATTTAATCATTGGATCTGGGCTACATTCTTTTGTACAGGAAAGAACATATTTAATTCTGTAAGAGGGAAATTGATTTCCAAAACTATAAGATGGTCATGAGATTCTATTTTTTAAATAGTCCATTTGGTCTTCAAATAATGCAAAAGAGATTCATTTAAGAGATTGTTCGGATTAATTTTTTTTAAAAAGGGGCTTAAATTAAAGAGCACTCTGATGAAGGGTCTCGACCCAAAACGTCACCTATTCCTTTTCTCCTGAGATGCTGCCTGACCCCCTAAGTTACTCCAGCATTTTGTGTCTATCTTCAAGTTAAAGGCTAGTGTACGGAAGCAACATGATTAAAAAGACTAATGTTAATTTGATGAAGTTAGAATACAAAAAGTGGAATTGTTCCTGTTTCACAAAGCTTTGGTCAATTAGTCATAGTCATACAGCGCGGAAACAGATCCGTTGGCCCAACTTGCCTTTGGCAACCAAGCTGTCCCATCTACACTATTCCCATCTGCCCACGTTTGATCCATATCCCTCTAAACCTTTCCTGTCCATGTACTCATCCAAATGTATTTTCAGTTCTTCCAGTGTTCTCTTGTTCTAGATTCCAGTATCTGCATTCTCTTTTTTCCACAAATGTAATGTCCTCCATTTTGAACATAAAGTTTCTCAGCCTTTGGCAGCGAATGGTCTCAATTACTGTCGCACATTGGATGTAAAAGTGCTCCCTGATTTCCTCCTAATGACCTAAATTTTCTTTTTTTTTCCCATCAGAGATTTTTTCCTCTTTACATTATCAAACATCATTCATATCACCCTTTTCTCTTTTAAAGGTAAAGTAATTCAAAGCAGGTTTATGCAACATGTCCTCATACTTCCAGCTAAGTTTGGCAATCTGTTTTGACAAATATATTAGTTTTAAGTGTGTGCTCATCACTGATTCCAAGGATTAAGTGCTAATTTACAGCAGATTGTACAAGTCTCTGTCCCCTTAGACATTGAAGGATAGTGTCAGTCAGGCATTTGAAAATTCTGCAGGGTTTTGATAAGGTAAAGGAAGATAAACTTATTTTGGGGGAGAATCCAAGCCAAGATGAAAGGACATTAGATAATTTTGGAATTATATCAGGAAGCATGGGATCTTCTTCGGCAGTAGGCTAATTGTTGGGGTACTTGAAAACTTAAGAGCAAGATCTAAATTTTTGTTAATGGAGTTTAACAAAATAAAGCGACAAAAAAGTTATGTTGAAGCTTTAAAGAACTTTGGTTAGGTTGCATATGGAGCATTGTATACATTTCTGGTTGCCCCATTACAGGGAGGAAGTGGAAACTTTGGAGAGGATGCAGGAGTTTAACAGAATGCTGCCTGGAGGACATTAGCTACAGATTGGACAATCTTGGATAGTTTTTTTCTGGAGTTTATGAGGTTGAGGGAGACCTGATAGAAGTATATAACATTGAGAGCTATAGATGGTGTACACAATCAGAACCTTTTTTCCTGAATGGAAATGTCCAGAGCAAATTGTTTAACACAGAGTGGTGGACGCTTGGAACACATTTCCAGGAATGGTGATGGAAGCATATATGCATGGATGGGCATATCGGTAGGTGGGAATGAAGGGATATGGATCACATGCAGGCTGAAGAAATCAGTTTACTGGGTATCATGTTTGGCACAGACATTGTGGGCCGAAAGGCCTGTTCTTGTGCTGTACTGTTCTATGTTGTAAATTGAATTGATCTCAAATAGTTGTGATATAATTGAATGGTGGAGCAATAATGTATAGTAGGATGGCCAATTTGTAGAGCAAATGGATATTCTGTTTCTGAAGATTTGGCAATCCTTTTTGTCAGAATGAGGTAAATGTGAACTGCTCCAGTTCTTTACCATTCTGTGGGACTTGAAGCTGCATTTTGACAAGATATTTGCATTATGATGCTATAATCAAAACCATTGGAAGAATTGTTGGTATTTTGTAATATTTAATCAATGTTTTGGAATTGCCAAATTTGATGTGTGAGAGTAGTTTTTCACCTCTGATCTCAATGTTTTAAATTATTCTAAACCAATTTCATACAAAATCAAATAAAAAATGTCAGTGACAAATAAATCAGTTTTAGACATAACTATGCCAGCTGTTTAAAGGAGCTGCAAATGGCAATAGGAAAAGCTGGAGCCATCAGAAATCCTGGTGGTATTTTCTAGTCTCTCGCTATTTCCACTTTTCCACCCCCACTTTTCTGCATCTACCACTTTTACCCTTTCTTACCTGGATCCACCTATCGTGTACCAACTCTTGCCTCATCCCAACCGTCCACGCCACTTTATACTGGCTGTCTCTCTTTTACTCTTTCAGTCCAAATGATAATATATCAAAATTGCAACTGTCCATTTACTTACATAGATGCTGCCTTACCCGTTGAGTACCCAAAGCTGATTTTGTTAGGTAGACAAAAATGCTGGAGAAACTCAGCGGATGAGGCAGCATCTATGGAGCGAAGGAAATAGGCAACGTTTCGGGTCGAAACCCTTCTTCAGAATTTTGATTTTATTACTAGGTTTCATCATCTGTACTCTCTTGTGGATTCTATGTGGTTTAACCTTCTGGACTAGCCGACCATACAGGACATTATCAAATACCTTTGAAAAGTCCACACAGACAATGTTTATTGTCCTGCCTTCAGTCTCCTCACGAAGTATGCTTTCTTTGAAGATAGCCGTGGATATAATGCAGAAATAATATGAAAACACTGGAGGTGGTAACCTATAACTTAATTCCGCTGGGTGACACGCACTGTGGAGGATAGTAGCTATCTTAGACAGCATAATTAGTTTTAATTAAGCACAAGAGAGAGTCCCAGGTGAATGGAAATAGCAAATAAATCAGCTTGCAGTAATTATCCTTGTTCACCTCGGTTTACAAATTATCCCTTAGATTTGAACCATTAGCACTTAAAAAGATTAGTACAGTTGAGAAAATATTTAACTGAAAATGCTATAGCCTGTCTGTACATATTGTGCATTTTGTGGGAATGGTGTGTTTACGTCGCCGAGAACCAAGGGGTACCAGGCATGGGGGTCCCACCATGGACTAGAAGGGGCCCGGTGGGTGGGACAAAGGGGGCGAGTACTTTTTGTAACAATACTTTGTGGCAATACTTTGTATGCAAAAAAATGAATTTCACAGCTAGGTACCCGTAACAATAAAGTAACATCAACATCATTAAATAGATGGGGAAGTGGAATTACCTTGAGAGCCAACAGCAAGTCAGAAAGTTGAAAGGCTGGATGGCATGCCTCTGTGTTACAAGGTAATATAATACAATAACAATGTGTATTTAATGAAAACTCATGCCTGCTATTAGTTTCATCTTTGTATCGGTATTTCTTAAATATGCTTTTTCTTGATTGCCAGCTGGATGATAAGAATTATAGAAAATTTACGCGTCAATTAAAAAAGGTTACCCAGCAAATGTGCTCATAATGACAGAATGAAGAAACTAAATATTATACTAGTTTTTGAAATGTTATAAACTAGAGGAGATGGGTTTAAGGTCAGTGGAGGAAAATGTAAAGGTGATGTGCAGGGCAAGATGTTGTGTTCAGAGTGGTAGGCGCCTGGTATGCACTGGCAGGGGTGTTTGTGGAAAGGGGTACGATAGTGACATTTAAGAGGCAATTAGATAGTAAATTAAAATTAATATAGAGGGAATGAAGTGCTTCGGCAGATAGAAAGGATCACAGGCAGGTAGAAAGGATTAGTTTTATTTGGCATCATGCTCGGAACAGACATTGTGGGCTGAAGGGCCTGTTACTATATTGTATTGTTCAGTGTGTTAAATACTGAGAATGGGTAGGGAAGATGTACCTAATAGTGGTATCTCGTTGAAGATGGTGAGCATTGTGAAGGTTTATGTATTGAATGCATATGCTAATGGAGTCGAAGATGTGGAGCAGGGTAACTATCCTTTCTACACCCAAGAGGAGAAGGGTAAGTGCGGAAAATAGATGTGATAAGCTCAAGGACTCTCGCAACTGCAGAAGAAGGGAGACATGGTTCAGGTTGCAGAGAGGCATGGTGCAGGTAAAGGAAGACATATTGGCTTTGGTTTATTATCGTCATGTGTACCGAAGTTCAGTGAAAAGCTTTTGTTTACGTGCTATTCAATTAAATCCATGAGTGTACATGAGTAAAATCAAGCTATTAACGAGTATAATAGATAATACAGAGGGAAATACCAGAGTGCAACATATACTTTTGCAGCATTGTAATGATACAGTTAGAGACAAAAGTCCAGTGTCCACAAAGAACATGGGTTGGAAGATAGGGACTACCCCTAACTCATGAGAGGGTCCTTCAGAGTCTAATCAGCAGAGAAGAAGCTGAGTCTGGTGGTACGTGTTTTCAAGCTTTTGTATCTTTTGCCAGATGGGAGAAAGCAGACGAGGGAATGAGGGAGAAATTTATCCTTGGTTATATTTGTTTCAAATTCCCTTAATTCTGTTTACTGTATATCTAACTACCAGAAGCTGTTCTATGTACTCTCAACAACAGAAGCTGTTCTATGTACTCTCAACAATGCACTATTGAGCTTAGTTTATTGCTTTACCTGCACAGTACAATTTATTTTGTTATGCTGCCAATAATGTACATATATTTGCAGCGCTCACCAAATATGTGGGTTATACTGATGGCCAGGATATTGCAACAGCAATTCGGTGTTACGTGAAAAATAATGAAAGTTAAATTATTTTCAAAAATATTTCAAATTCAATCATTGTACTCATTTTATTTGTTTCTACTTCTTTATGATTGTTGTCCATGGAAAAAACTTGTGAATAAAAGCTTGCCAAGGTTTTTCATTAAAAAGGGCCAAAATTTAAGTAAAGGATATTGAAATTATTTTCTGTCAGGATCTTTGTTCTTGATAAGATTTCATGCGCAAGTATTGATTATGTGTTGGATATCCTGCATATTGTCATTATATTGCCATAATTGCTCTGAACTTCATACATTGAGAATAGTTTAAACATCGTAAAATTACTGTTCCATTTTTAATTTGAACAATAATCATTGGCATGTTTCTGATGTTGTCGTTGTGTTATAATATGATCAATCGACATAAAGGAAAATTATCCTTTTTATTTTTTTGCACCATTCGTTAGTACAGTCAACTACACATCCCATCACTTTGATTTTGTCATGTCTTTATACCCAGGATGTACCTGGGCAAGGTTCCACATTCTCAGGTGGAGGTCAGCGTTGTAACAGTACTAGAACAGTTTGGCTTGATTTGCAGCAACTTCTAGCAATTGCATGTTCTATGTGGGTCCCATATATTTGACTGTATCCAGTATCTCAGTCACTTCATGATATTACATAGAGTGAAATACATTGAGTGAAGATTGATTTCTGTGAAAGTGAAGCTTCAGAAAGGAGTCGAGATCAATCATCCAGTTCCAGGTGAGAAGATTATAAACACTCATCTGGTTTTTGGCCCTGTATGTGAGGATAGGGGTGTGCTTGCCTGTCCCTCCACTTGTTAGCTATTTAATTGTCCACCTCCATTCACCACTGAATGTGACAACAGTTCAGACTTATGTCATTTATGAGTAATCTTACATATTTGTACTAGATTGAGGCCTCCATTAACTTGCGCCTAAAGCTGCTGGTATGAGCTTCTGTCTTTCTAACTGAAGTGAGATCAATCCCCTGGTTTGATGAAGGATGTAGAATATAGCCTTTGCCAGGCCTTGAGGATACATGTTCAAATATAATTCTGTTTCTGATGGCATTCAGTGGCTCACAGATGCTCAGTTGTGTGCTATTACGCTTATTTTGGGGAGTGGGTGGGGGAAGAAGGCGCCATACTATAGCAACATTTTGTAAGCAGCAGAATGTCAGGGTCAAATATAGCAGTTTTGAGCATCTCCAGTTGTGAGAAACAACACAAATTAGTGCTGCAACTGACAGGCTGTTAGTCCATTTAAAAGGATTAGTGTTACTGTGATCTAGCAAAGGGAAGAGAATTCCTGACAGCAAAGGATTTCGCAACAGCAAAATGCCCGACCTCCTGGAGGATTACGCTTACAGTGAGTATAGTAGCTGGAGTCGATGGGAAAGTCCCCGTTGTGCCCAGAAACGTGGACGGCGGCCTGAAGTAAGTGTGAAGCGCATGATATTACGATCCACACTCCCTCCCCTGCATCTACTTCTTTTCTAGAGACTGTACATAATCAATGTACAGACTCTAGAAAATAAGGTTGAAGGCAATGGCTGCTTTACCGGAGACATGAGGGAATGCTGTGTGTTCTGTTTCAGAGACATGGGTCTCACCCAACTCCCTAGACTCAGCCCTCCAGCCCAAATCATTTTCCATTCATAATATAATGGGAGCATGTGAAAGGGCATGGCAATGACATCTGCCTCATGGTAAATTTTGTGGTGCTCAGACATAACGGTCTTCTCCAACTCCTCTCTGCACCTGGAACATCTAGCTGTGGAATGCCGTCCCTTTTACCTCCCAATGGAATTCACCGATCATCATGACCATGGTCTACATCCCGCCACAGACAGACGATTGGTTCACACTGGAGAAGCTGCAGAGCATGGTCAATAAATGCCAGAAGGTGTGCTCTGATGCATTTCCCATCATTTCCAGAAACGTCAAGGCTAATTTGAAGAAGTGATTTTGTACCATCATCACGTGTTCTGCAGCACCCAGAGGATCAACACCCTCGACCATTGCTACTTCACCTTCAAAGATGCATATCATTCCATCCATCACCCTCACTTTGGGCAGCCAGACCACTTGGCTGTACTCAACCCTCACCCTCACTTTGGGAAACCAGACCACTTGGCTGAACCAGCATCTGCAGTTTTTTCCTACACTTGGCTGTACTCCTCCTTCCTGGGTGTAAGCACTGAGACCCACTTGCACAAATCTGGAAATCCTGAGAGCTCCTTCCTTTTGTCACTCAATGAACTTCAGCAAATTATTGTTTGTATATTCCACTCGCTTGGGTTGCGGAATTGTTGTGTTTCGTTGTTGTAATTTATATCACACTCGCTTGTTACCCTTTTGCCACTGTCCAAAACTGCAGAATGTCATTGTGCTATATTTCCATGGACACTGGCCACCTGACTTTTCATTTTCCCATGGTAGACAAAAATGCTGGAGAAGCTCACCAGGTGAGGCAGCATCTATGGAGCGAAGGAAATAGGTAATGTTTTGGGTCGAGACCCTTCTTCAGACCCGAAACCTTATTTTCATTTTCTAATGATCAGCTGCTGAGATGCTGCAAACATCTTTTGCCATGAGGGAACTCATTTCACGACAATATCATTGTATCTTTCAGAGGAATCAGAGGGTGTTAAATTGCTTGTTTTAACTACACTTTGCTCTTGAATGGCCTATGTTTTTATTTAAATATATTACAGGGCAGCCGCATTTCCCACTTACGATCTGAGCCAGTCATGAACAGTTCTCAGAAATGAAACTCCGCCATAACCTGGAAAGGACCTGTAATGATTTCTTAAGAAATTCTTGACCCTTGATCAAAAAATGTAAGATACTGATATAAATGTCTTACCCCCTTTTCAATATTTACTCGTCAGATTAATAAGGTTTAAGGTCATGTGATGGAAAGGAAAAAAAAGAAGCTTGTTCGGCTGTGAGGAAGGAGGTTGTCTCAGAGTAAAACAGTTGTAAACATGATAATCAGGTCATTGAGTTGAATAGGAGCAGTTAGAGTGTGAGAACATAGACAAACATTGTAGGTGTTAAGAAATACAAAGCAGGATGACATGCTGGCAGGTCAGGCTGTGCATGCCCTCCACTCCCAGAGGGAACAAAATAAAAGCAGCAGGAAAAAATGCAAATGAACTGGGCAAATATTGCAAATGACAACTGATGCACTAATGTTAAATTACCTGTGGTTGAATTTAATATTGATTTCAGAAGCCTGCAATATTTTTAGGTGGATGATGAGATGCTGTTCCTCAAGTTTGCATTGGACTCCAGTATAACAGTACAAGAGGCACAGACCAATAGCTTAGACTGTTTAAGAAAGAACTGCAGATGCTGGAAAAATGGAAGGTATCTATGGAGCGAAGGAATAGGCGACGTTTCGGGTTGAGACCCTTCTTCTGACATATAGCTTCAAACACATAGCTTAGACTGAATGTGTTTGTTCTGCAAAATGATTGTCAAATCTTAATTTGGAGATCACATCATGAACACTGAACTTAATTTGGAAATCACATCATGAACACTAGAACTGAAGATAGACCCAAAAAGTTGGAGTAACTCAACCGGACAGGCAGCATCTCTAGAGAGATGGAATGGGTGATGTTTCGGGTCGAGACCCTTCTTCAGACTGGTTTGGGATAAGGGAAATGAGAGATATAGATGGGTGAAGAGATAAAGAACAATGAATGAAAGATATGCAAAAAAGTAACGATGATAAAGGAAACAGGCCATTGTTAGCTGTTTGTAGGGTGAAAACGAGAAGCTAGTGCGAATTGGGTGTGAGAGGGATAGAGAGAAAGATAATGCCGGGGCTGCCTGAAGTGAGAGAAACCAATATTCTTACCACTGAACTGTAAGCTGCCCAAGCAAAATATGACATGCTGTTCCTCCAATTTGCGTTTAGCCTCACTTTGACAATGGAGGAGACCTAGGACAGAAAGATCTGTGTAGGAATGGGAAGGAGAATTAAAGTGTCCAGCAACCGGGAGATCAGGTAGGTTCAAGCGGGCTGAATGAAAGTGCTCCGCGAAACGATCGCCCAGTCTGCGTTTGGTCTCGCCGATGCATAAGTGTCCACATCTTGAACAACGGATAATCGATGAGGTTGGAAGAGGTGCAAGTGACCCTCTGCCTAACCCGATAGGACTGTCGGGGTCCCTGGACAGTGTCGAGGGAGAAGGTATAGGGGCAGGTGTTGCATCTTCTGCGGTTGCAGGGGAAGGTACCTGGGGAGGGGGTGGTTTGATTGGGAAGGGATGAGTTAACCAGGGAGTACCAGGGTTTACTAGAACTGCTCGTAGTTTCAGATTCCCAGTTCTGATGAAGGATCTTTGGCTTTAAAATTTAAGTCTGTTTCTCATCCCACAGATGCCGTCTGACATGAGTGTTTCCGGCAATTTCTGTTTTTATTTTTGTCATACCCTCTTCTTTAAAATTCTCATTAAATCTGTCCATTTTAGAGGCATAAATATTTTTTTATTGAAATTACTATAGGTTTTAAAAATATCTGTCAATAGACAATAGACAATAGGTGCAGGAGTAGTCCAATCGGCCCTTCGAGCCAGCACCGCCATTCAATGTGATCATGGCTGATCATCCCCAATCAGTACCCCGTTCCTGCCTTCTCCCCATATCCCCTGCGCTATTTTTAAGAGCCCTATCTAGCTCTCTCTTGAAAGCATCCAGAGAACCTGCCTTCTAAAACGTATTCAAGATTTACAATGCACCTAATTTAAAACAGAAAATTCCTAATTTGAGGATATCACAATAGATTTAAAATATTTTCAGTACAAAGTTGATCCATGAGAGCTATTGGTGATTAGAGGGGATGTTTTTTTTCATTTAACTTATGTCCCTACTTTTGTGGTGTGCAGTGGAAGTGCTAACCTCATTTTGTGAAAGAGGCTAACAGTAAATATTAGCCAAGTATGTTTTGCAACATACGAGGAATTTGATTCACATCGTGTTTCACTACCTTTCAAAATTATCACGAGAATTTTCACTGGCAATATAACAAATGTTTATAGATTTTCAAATGAAATGGTGCATTTAAGGTGGTATCCAAAATCACTGGCTCTGCATTGAACACATAGGACAGTAGTACTATTGAAATATATGAATATATATGCAATTATTCTGATAATAGGGTAAAAGGTGTTGAGCTTCTGTTCTCAGAGTGAATGGAACATGCTCTCCATTGAATGGAAACAAAACCTATGTCTTTGCATCTATAATCGTTGCCTCAAGGTTGGGACAACCCAAAAAAACCTGAAAGACGGCAAAGTTTCAACATGACGTGGAGTTGTAGTTTGGGAGGAGAGAAAAAAGATCATCTGGATGGTTCTTACCAATCCATGGTTATATAAAACTTGTTTAAAATCCTGATGATTATGTAACTTGCAGAACTTTATTTCAATGGTTTCTCAGTATAATCTGCTGTGTCTAACCCTGTGTACTGAACAAAGCTATGGCACACCCGAATATTTTAAACTCTTCAAACGTGGCCTCTTTTCTGTTTGTGAAACTGGGCTGAGTTGGATCTGTTACAGCTGTGTCTCACAAGATTTGGTGCTGATAATCTATTTATAGCTCTGTGGTTCGATCTCCATGGCAATGGAGCCAGACACCAGGGTGGCTGCAAGCTATTTTTGGCATGTGCTGTAATGTTTAACTGATTTGAAAAGTTAGTGTACATTCTGAATTGAGCCAACTTGATAAGGAAAACAGGCTTCGTAGGTCCAAACATGGCAGTTTTAAATGCAGTGTTTTAATGTTTAGTGTGGTAAATATAAAAATTCTGGCTGGGATGGTTCTTGTCCATGAAATATCTGTGAATTAAAAAAAGTAGCCACTGGTTTTGTACAGTGTGCATAACCCATTTTGCCAAATTAAACCTCTGCCTTTTACAAATCTTTAACAATGCTTACTTATATACTGAAGATAGACACAAAAAGCTAGAGTAACTCAGCAGGACAGGCAGCATCTCTGGAGAGAAGGAATGGGTGACGTTTTGGGTCGAGACCCGATCCCTAACCAGTCTGAATAACTGTCTCGACCCGAAACATCACCCATTCCTTCTCTCCAGAGATGCTGCTTGTCCCGCTGAGTTACTCCAGCTTTTTGTGTCTATCTTCGGTTTAAATCGGCACCTGCAGTTCCTTCCCACACATTACTTGCATAAATATTGTTTTTGTATTTTTACATGCTAATTTATGCAAGATTATTTGATACTTGGAGATTTTGAAACAATGGTGATCCCCCAATAAAATACTCAAAGAACATTTTCAGTTGATTGTTCAGATTTTAATGTAATTAATTTAATTTCTTCCAGGGCTGGATAATACAATCCTTGTTTTAAAATAATATAGGTCCACCACTGATTTTTTTCCCTTTAATCCAGACAAAATTACAAGAGCGCACATGAAATCCCCCTGGAAGTCCCCCCCCCCCCCCCCCCCCGAAAATGTGGTGCCTAAAAAATGTGAGGCGGGCGATCTCGATCTTATCGAGACTTACACGCCGATTGGCGGGTCAAATATACTTATCGCGGCCAGAGTTCTGGAACCATGGCCTGGGTAGAGCCGGCAGAGACGACTTTTGCGGTCGATCGGCGGGTTGAATTTGCTACTTGCAGTCGAGGTCTGGAATTCCGGCCCGGCAAGAGCCTGTAGATCCGTTCTCATAGCCAACTTTGCGGGCCGTTATCTCGGCTCCTTGGCTGCTGAGGCAGAGTGTTCCAGTCAGTACCTTTGGACTTCTCTCGGAAGCCTATGTTGGTCCAGCAAAACGGATAATCCAGAAAGGCTTTGGAACCGTCGGTGGTGGACCTGTGTATGAAGAATAGAAGGAGTTTCTTAGTTATCCCCGTAACTGGTCTGGTATTTCAGATTTGATTATGAGTCCATGTATCTATTTGTTTTCAGAAACAATAGTAGGGAAGGTAACTATATATACCTTCAAAAATGTCTCTTTGTTATTTGGTCAATGCAGAAACATAGTTGGATAAACTGATAGATAAAGGTAGTTATTATAGTCATTTGATCTATTATTAAAGTTTTTTTTCTTTTGCCAGTGAACAATGTAGAGGAGATGTGATGAATTGTGTACAATATAACAAGTGTAATTTTCTTTCCTGTTTAGTTCATTTATCCATTATTTTGCAAAATCAATACATAATGTCGTTGTGCCATACTTTGATGAATGTATGAGCACCTTTTGGTATGCTGTGATGTACAGAAACTCATTAAAATGAATCCTTTTAAAATTTTCTAAGTTCCCATCAGTTATCCCCAACCTACACATGAGGCAATTTACAACAGGCAGTCAACTTGCCAACCTGCATGTCTTTGGAGGTGGGAGGAAACAGAGGCACTATGGGGAAACTTGCGCAGACATATTAAGAACATGCAAATTATACACAAACAGCGCCTAAGGTAATAACCGAACAATTTAACAAGTTATCAATATTAAACTAGAATAGTAACGGACGCTAATAAAAATAAAAAATAACGAACTAACAAAACTAATATAAATTTTTACTAAATCAAAACCTTATCTATAACTGGGAGGAGGGGATGAGAAACGAGCACCTGGCTTAGGTCCAGGGGCGCGTTTTGTTAACCCCTTCAGCCAACAGTTGACTATTATTGAAGCTAAAATCATTTGTTTAATAATTAGTAGCTAAAAGTGCGATATATATATGATATGTTATAATGAAATATATAGGGTAAATTTGTATCATATATCTGAATGTGAGGCCCCGTTCTAATATGTTATGATTAACCAAGAGAGCGGTGTTATTTGTTTAACATCAACAATGGAAGTCGAAACAAGGTTTTCTCCCACCTACAGGTGGGCCACTTGTTACAGTGTCGACTATTTTAGACACTGTATTTTCACTTTTTCAATTTTTTAAAAATTATTATTATCACATAAACTCACATGTTTGTGTTTTGTGTTTAATGATAAGCGTAAAAGGGATATGCCAACAAAACCTAGTAATTCAAAGGTTCCCCCAATACCCAAAGACCTGGGATATGGATGCACCACAAGATTTAAAGGTACTATAATTATTCAAAATGCAAGATGCTAAACAAAAGAACCTAGGAGGAGTCTCATTCTGCAGTTGGAATATAAGAGGTATTAACGAACCTATTAAAAGGGGTAAGATACTAGCTCAGCTGAAACTGTACAATTCTGACATCTTCTTACAAGAAACTCATCTAAAATCTCAGGATCAAGCTAGGTTGAGGGCGAAATGGATAGGTCAAATATACCATTCTTCATATACTTCGAAATCTAGAGGTACGTCAATCATTATTAGAAAAGGTATACCATTCAAAGCAAAGAATACCATAACAGACATTGAAGGGAGATATTTGATAGTTAACGGAGAAATTCATGATACTCCAATTACTTTGGTAAATATATACGCGCCTAACTTTGACAACCCTCATTTTTTCAATAAAATTCTGAACATAATCGCAGTGTTTAATTATCAAAATGTTATAATAGGAGGAGACTTTAACTGTGTTTTAGATCCGTATTTAGACAAATCAAGCCAAAAACAGAGAGGGAATACGAAATCTAAAACCGGTGAACTTTTAAATACTTATATAAACAATACTAATATAGCAGATGTTTGGAGAATTGCTAATCCAACTGGCAGGGAATACTCGTTTTATTCAATGGTACATAAAACATACTCACGTATAGATTATTTCCTGGTGGATACAAAATTAATCCCTCACACTTTGAACCCAGCATACCATACAAACTCGATTTCAGACCATTCACCACTAACTTTCTTTTTAAAACTGGAAGGAATGTCTAAGAATAAATCGTTTTGGAGATTTAATTCTCAAATCCTAAAAGACCCGCAAGCGAGTATATATTTAAAAGAACAAATGGACGCCTTTTTTGAAATAAATGATACTCCAGATATATCGCCTACTGTACTATGGGAATCTTTTAAAGCATTCATTAGAGGTATTATAATCTCATATCAAGCTTTTCAAAATAAAAAGAATAAGAATGAACAAAGACAGTTAGAAGAACTTATTAGACAAATGGATATAGATAATGCTAAAGATCCATCAATAGATAAACATAATAAAATAATAATTTTGAAATTTAAATTAAATAAACTATTATCAGCCAAACTTATAAGACTTTTCCAAATTACAAAACAGGAGCACTTTGAATTTGGGGATAAACCGCATAAACTTTTGGCTCGCCAGCTAAAAAAACGAGAAAAAGAACATACGATCCCAAAGATTAAATCAGATAGAGGGGAATTATTAACCATACCGAAGGATATTAATAAAAGATTTGCGCAATTTTATGAGAATTTGTATACATCTAAAACGACAACTGACTCCAATAAAATTACAGAGTTCTTGGACAATTGTAATCTTCCAAAGTTAGAGTTGAAGGAACAAGAGGAATTGGGTGCACAAATCTCAATTAAGGAATTAGAAGATACAATAAACTCATTAAAGAATGGAAAAACACCAGGTCCTGATGGATTTACTAATGAATTTTATAAAAGCTTTTATGACAAAATTATACCACGATTACAAAAAGTGTATCAATATGCTTTTAAAAAACAAGTATTACCTGATACATTAGCTGAATCAACGATCACACTAATACTTAAAAAAGACAAAGATATAGAAGAACCGGGTTCATATAGAGCTGTAGCATTGTTAAATACAGATCAAAAAATATTAGCGAAAACATTAGCTAGAAGATTAAGTAAATATATTAATAAACTAATAAACCCAGATCAAACGGGGTTTATCCCTAAGAGATATTCATCTAATAATATGAGACGTCTACTCAATATAATGCACACACAAAATTGAAGAACAAGAATTATCAATTATTTCGCTGGATGCTGAAAAAGCATTTGACCAAGTAGAATGGAATTATATGGATAAAGTATTACAAAAATTCTAACTGGGAGAGAATTTTATTTTATGGATTAAACTATTATATAATAAACCTACAGCTAGAATATTAACTAATAACATATTATTCTCGAAATTTCAACTATCAAGGGGAAATAGACAAGGATGCTCATTATCACCACAGTTGTTTGCTCTCATAATTGAACCGTTAGCAGAAAAAATTAGAACACATCCAGATATCCATGGGTATAATACTAAATATTCAAATAATAAAATATCTTTATACGCGGATTATATATTATTGTACATTACAAAACCTCAAATTACTATACCAAACATATTAAATCTAATTGAGGACTTTGGATCTTTTTCTGGATACAGAATAAATTGGAATAAAAGTGAAATTATGTCAATAAAACCGAAAGACTCAACACTTCTTTTAAAATTCCCTTTTAAAATAGCTACAGAAAAATTTAAATACTTGGATATTGAAATCACTAGAACATATCAAGGCATGTTTAAAGCAAATTTTGATCCTTTACTTAATAAATTAAATACACTAATTAAATTTTGGAAAACGCTCCCGATGTCTTTAATAGGCCGAATAAATGCAATAAAAATGATCTTACCACAAATTTTATACCTATTTCAATCGATTCCTATATACCTACCAAAGAAGTTAAAAAAAAAACTGGATTCAGACATTACTAATTTTATATGGGACTATAAATCACATAGAATACAAAGAACACACTTGAACAAAGCTAAAGTATTAGGGGGCTTAGCACTCCCTAACTTCATGTATTATTATTGGTCAGTAATTATTAAAAATATGATTCAACTGATGGACAACTCTGCCCAGCAAGTGGACTGGATTGTAATGGAGAGAGAGGACTGCTCCTCTGGAAACATTGGAGCGATCCTCCTCTCACCAATGAAACTGAATAACATAAATTATAACAAAAACCCAATTATACATAGTACAATTAGAACTTGGAAACAAATAAAACAAAATTTAAAATTAAGAAATCTATCGCTGTTATCTCCAATAGTTAATAACCCCTTGTTTAATCCCTCTATTACAGACAAATCTTTTATACAATGGGATAGACTAGGAATTAAAACGTTCAGTGACTTGTATGAAACTGGAAAATTATTATCATTCCAACAATTACAAATAAAATATAAACTGGGAAATAATCAATATTTTAAATATTTTAAAATATGTGACTATTTGAAAAAATATACAAAAGATCATTATAATATCCCAGCAGATGTACTGGATGAAGCAATGCAGATAAAAGCTGAATCAGCAAACTTAATATCATATTTGTATAATATTATCTTAAATGTAGAAATACCATCTACGGAAGGTATTAGAAGAGACTGGGAACAAGAATTAGCTATTAAAATCTCAAAGGAAAGGTGGAATGAACATTTACTAAACTTGCATAAATGTTCGATTAATGTAAGACACACTTTAATACAATTTAAAATTTTACATAGATTAAATTATTCCAAAACTAAAATTAATAAATAAATTCCCAAATGTATCATCCATTTGTGATAAATGTCAATCTCAAGAAGCTATTCATTTGTTTTCTGTACAAAAATTCAAAAATGTTGGATTGAAATTTTTGAAATCTTTACAAAATTATTTAAAATAAAACTGATACCTAAAGCAGAATGGATTATCTTCAGAACAACAGATAGTCCAGAACTAAATGTGTTTCAAAAGAAATTAATAGACTATGGGTTAATAACTGGAAAAAAGTTAATCCTAAAATTCTGGAAAAACGCTCCAATACCAACTATAAACATGTGGATTTCAAATATGTTCAAAACATTACACCTAGAAGAGATAAGACTCCTCCTGGCAGGTAAACCAGATCACTTCCACCTGACGTGGTCTGCATTTATAGAATTATTACAAGTATAGGGTGCAAAAGTACTTAAAAAAAAAAAACTGAGGTCAGGTAAAGGGGGATGAAAGCTGGAGAGTTGGTATATCCCATTTGCGTGATGCTTATAATAAAGTATTTGTTTTTCTCTTTTTTCCTCTTTCTCTTTTCTTTTCTTCTTTAGGGTCTATCTCTTAATCCTTTCTTCTTAATTTCTTCTCTACAGGGTCTCTGTTCTTTCCTGTTGTCACGTTTTTTCACCTTCACTATTTTCCTTCACTTTCTCTTTTTTCTTAATCTCAACCTTTCCTTTTTATTAGTGTAAAAAATGACGGAGTTCATTAATTGTAATAAGATATACGTGATGAGTACTAATGTAATTGGTTGTAATGTAATGTACTTCTAATAAATAAAAATTATTATTATTTTTTTTTTTAAATTTAAAAAAGGATTAAAGGTGGATTGCTGGAGCAATGAGGCAGCAGCTGCACCACCATGCCAAACAGGTTTATATTCAAAATATTCTTTGTGGCCAACAGGCATTGTCACTGCTGCAGTGTGAGTTGAATTAGTTTGTTAATGGCAGTATGAGGATTGGTTAATTGGACTGGCAACATAAAATCAAACCTGTTAGCACTCGCTATCAATCCTCCTATCAACAGTGAGACCAGCAAAGAGCAGCAATAATCAAGTGCTTTAAAAAGGGATTTGGACAATATTGTTGAGTACATCAACAATTCAGGTTGAAGGGAAAATTGCACATTCTCTAAATTGTTTTAAAGATTTCTATTGATCAGATATGGAGGTGTGGCATTGACAAAAATGACCAACTGCTGCTTCTGTACTGTGTTTTTTTTTGTTCCTAATTCTTTGAACCAATTTTGACAGACTCCCAGTCTCCCAAATATTTGTATTTTTGATGTTCTCTAAGAGTGTGACAATATTAGCCCGTCCATGTCCATTGAATTGGGCAGATTTTTTGGCACGCTTCCGCCATCGTTCTTAAGAAACACACATGGCAGCCAAGGAGTACAGAGGCAGATGTCTGAAAGCAGGGAATGTGTCTCTGTTTTTGTGTTTGTCTAAATAAATAATAACATTTGTGAAATTTTGGATATTCCAATCATTGTAGAAACAATTGGATTTTTACAACGGGATGAGCTTGATACTAATCCATTTAACATTCTGTACCTGCACTAATTGTGTTGCATGAAGAAAGAATTGGAATAGGGTATTCAGCAACCAGTTTTACTCTCAAATGAGGGCGACCTGTTCTTCACTGCAGCAACAGCTGACTCGGTCCGTAGCATACTATACATTCTCGTGCAACCACCTGCGGTGAGATACAAAGATTATATTGGATGAGGCTGGGGAGACACCTCCCAGAGCCGTTTCTTGTTTGTTACAGTTTACGTTTGAGCTTGGCAGAAAAGGGAATATTTACGATTTCAAATTCAAATTTGAAACAGTTGATGGTTTCAACCTTTTGGTGTTGAGGTGAGATCATAAATTATATTTATTGGTTCTTTTTGTTGCTTGTTTTGGGGTGAGACTTCCTGACTTTTATCATAGCTATCTTCCACACAACTGCCTTTTACTTTCCATTTTTCTTTATTTTGTGTATTCTTTGGGAAGGCACATTCTTATCCATGTACTAGAACCACTTTATATGTTGCTTTGTACTTGGTTAATTAGATCCACAATGCTAGTTTGACAGTTTTTCTCACATAACCTCTTGTCATTCCCCGTGCTCCCCCTGGGCTTCAAGTTTCAATTGCTGTGCTTTCTTTTGTGTTATGATATTGAAGTCCAGGCATGACACTGGTAACAAAATATTGTAAGGGGAGTTGCTTGTACAAACTGCTGCTTTGTGCTAATGTGTAGGACTGATGACCATTGGCATATTATTAAGCTTGTGTTTGTACAGCTGACCTACTGCTGTCTCCCATCTCTCCTCGGGCTCCTCTCTTCACTTTCCTCTAGCCCCCGCCCCATGTTATAAAGGTATACCCAGCCACATGAAACATATTGTTCTGTGATGGGTCACTGTATAAACTGCTTGATTCTCGCCATATGTTATTTAGGAGAGCCAAAGTTGGTTTATCTTTTTTCACTCCAATCCACAATCCTTGAATATATATTGTACATTTCATTTTGCAAAATGCTAGAGAGAACTCCATCCATTCAGGATATGGGGGTGTTTGGTGGTTGTTTTTTTTTATGGTAGTAGTCTTTTATTGCCATAAGAAGGCGGTGGTCGATCAGCTTCTTGAATTTACAGTCTCAGGATAATATCACAAACTGTATTTTCCCAAAATGAAAGTTATAAGGTCATAAGGGATACGAGTAGAATTGGGCTATTTGGCCCATCAAGTCTACTCCACCATTCTGGAGTCTGCCTTGTTGAAGGTACACAATGACCTACTGCTCACCGTTGACTCCGGCGACTGCTCCTTCTTGACCTCAGCGCAGCATTTGATACTGTCGACCACACCATCCTAATTGATCGTCTCCGGTATGGGGTTGGTATTGATGGCACTGCCCTGAGCTGGTTCATCTCCTACCTCAAAGGTAGGAGTTTCTCGACTAACATAGGCAACTCTTTCTCCTCCCCAGCTAATCTCTGCTGTGGGGTTCCATCCTTGGCCCCATTCTCTTCTCCCTGTATATGCTCCCCTTAGGCCAAGTCATTGAAAGGCACGGCATTTCCTTCCATTGCTACGCAGACGATACACAACTCTATCTCCCCCTGAAGCCCAAAAACCAATCACATCTGCTTAACCTTACCCGCTGCCTCGAGGATATAAAGTGTTGGATGGCCCAGAACGTCCTCCAACTAAACGAGAGTAAGTCTGAGGTCATCCTTCTCGGCCCCTCGGACTCAATCAAAATGATAGCAGGCAGCCTTGGAAGCCTTACCCCACTACTCAACCCTCACGTCAAAAACCTTGGCGTGATATTTGACTCAGCACTGAAATTTGACAAACAAGTCAATGCCGTGGTAAAAGCTAGCTTCTTTCAGCTTCGGACGATAGCTAAAATAAAACAATTCCTCCAGTTTGATGACCTCGAAAAGATCATCCACACATTCATCTCCTCCCGCCTAGATTACTGCAACTCCCTTTACACTGGCATTAGCCAATCTTCCCTGTCCCGCCTGCAACTGGTCCAAAACACCGCAGCGAGACTCCTGACGGGCACCCGAAAAAGGGACCACATCACCCTGATCCTGGCCTCTCTCCACTGGCTCCCTGTGCGGTTCCGTATAAACTTCAAGATCCTCCTCCATGTCTACAAAGCCCTCAATGGGCTTGCCCCCCACCTACATAAAAAGTCTTCTCACCCACCACTCCACCTCCAGGCCCCTCAGATCGGCCGACGGGGTTGCTGAATATCCCACGGTCTAGGCATAAGCTCAGGGGCGACCGCGCCTTTGCGTTTGCAGCCCCTAGACTGTGGAACAGCATCCCCTTTCCCATCAGAACTGCCCCCTCCATCGACTCTTTTAAGTCAAGACTAAAAACGTATCTATACTCCAAAGCTTTTCCTGATGTCCTCTGAGTGAGGGCTACATGTATATATGTATGTAGTTTGTTTTGTTTATGCTATTCTTATAACAAATGTAAAGCACTTTGGCCAACGAGAGTTGTTTTTTAAATGTGCTATATAAATAAATGTGACGACTTGACTTGACCATTCAATCATGGCTGATCTATCTCTCCCTCCTAACCCCATTCTCCTGCCTTCTCCCCATAACCCCTGACACCAGTACTAATCAAAAATGTATCTGCATTAAGAATATTCACTGACTTGGCCTCCACAGCCTTCTGTGGCAAAGAATTTCACAGATTCACCACCCTCTGACTAAAGAAATGTCTCCTCATCTCCTTCCTAAAAGAACATCCTTTAATTCTGAGGCTATGACCTCTGGTTCTAGACTCTCCCACTAGTGGAAACATCTTCTCCACATCCACTGTAAGCAAGCCTTTCACTATTCTGTATGTTTCAATGAGGTCCCCCCCCCCCCCCCCCCCTCATCTGAACTCCAGCGAGTACAAGCCCCGTGCCGACAAATGCTCATCATAGGTTAACCCACTCATTCCTGGGATCATTCTTGTAAACCTCCTCTGGACCCTCTCCAGAGCCAACACATCCTTCCTCGGATATGGTGCCAAATATTGCTCACAATATTCCAAATGCGGCCTCATCAGCACCTTATAGAGCCTCAGCATTGTAAGTAAGTTTATTGGCCAAGTATTCACATACAAGGAATTGCATCCCTGTTTTTGTATGCAAGCCCTCTTGAAATAAATGCTAGCCTCCGTAACGTCATCCTTTTATAATGGACTCTAAAATCTTACCAAGTGGCTAAGTGGAACACTTCACAGACTTTCAGATTCCTTAAAGGATATTTTTTGAGTTATTTCAACTTTAAGTTGAAGTTGAACTTCTAACTTCTCAGGCAACTCTGGTATTTTCTGGTGAAAATTGGCATATTTAATAAATTCAGTGGTGGAGGGAACCAAAAATCTGAAAATTCTCAGCTGACTAGGAATCATCTGCTGAAGATGCAGTTGATCTTTCATTAAAAATGGGAAGATTTAAATGAAACAGGTTTTTACTTGGAGAAGGGAGTAAGGAAAGATGAGATGCTACACCACCAGAGAGTCAACTGACGACCAGAAAAGAGTGAATGTCGCAAGTAGTGGTGCTAGTTAAAAGGTAAGGAGGGAGAGGGGTGGTGTTTGCAGGATAATCTCTGGAGATATCCAAATAGGAAGTTACAAATGTACCTTGAAATACCAGGGAAGAGAGAGGAGAAAAAACTATGGAAATTTGAGATACAAGACAGCATTAGCTGACTATTTGAAACCATTGAATTCAACAGCGAGTTCTGAACTCTGCAATGTACCCAGTCAGAAGATTAGTTCTGTTCCTCGAGTTGACATTATGCTTCATTAAAGTACTGTTGGAGTCTAAATAAAGAGGCCAGGTGTAGTATGGAGAATTAGAATGACAAGCAATGGGAAGTTCAGATTTACTCTTGCAGATTAACTGGAAGGGTTCTGCTAAGCGGATGCCATTATGCATTTTGTTACCTAACTCAATTGAGCGGGAATCACATTGTGAGTACCAAATACTGCATATTAGAAGGATCTAATTTGGAATGGTTCGTGTCCCTGGAAGACGAGATCTGGTGCTTGTGGGACCAGTGATTCAACTAGGTAAAGCACTGCCTGTAATGGTTTCTTATTGTAGACACAAAATTCTCGAGTAACTCAGCGGGTGCGGCAGCATCTCTGGAGAGAAGGAATGGGCGACGTTTCGGGACAAGACCCTTCTTCAGACTGATGTCAGGGGAGGGGGTGGGACAAAGATAGAATGTAGTCGGAGACAGTAAGACTAGTGGGAGAACTGGGAAGGGGGAGGGGATGGAGAGAGAAAGCAAGGGCTATCTGGCTATTTAACTTCTCTAACCAGATAGCCCTTGCTTTCTCTCTCCATCCCCTTTCCCGTCCCAGTTCTCCCACTAGTCTTACTGTCTCTGACTACGTTCTATCTTTGTCCCGCCCCCTCCCCTGACATCAGTCTGAAAAAGGGTCTCGACCCAAAACGTCGCCCGTGTGTGTGTGTGTGTGTGTAAGTAATATATATACCCACACACACACAATTTCCCTCCTGGGATTAATAAAGTTCAATCGTATAGTATCGTGTGTGTAGGAAGGAACTGCAGATGCTGGTGTAAACTGAAGATAGACACAAAAAGCTGGAGTAACTCAACAGGTCAGACAGAATCTCCGAACAAAAGGAAAAGATTACGTTTTGGGTTGGGTCTGAAAAAGGTTCCTGCACACCTTTGGAATGTGGAAGGAAACAAGAGCACCCGGAGAAAACCCATGCGATAAAAGGGAAAAGGAGCAAACTCTATACAGACAGCACCAATATTCAGGATCAATTCCGGGTCTCTGGCACTTTTAGGCAGCAACTTTATGGCCAATGTACTGCCCCATAGTCTTGAACTGAATTAAAACATACAGTAGCTGTAAAGGGGGACATAGCATCACTTAGAGATTTAAGACTGAAAATGGATAGTTTCTTCTTTTTTTTTTATGTGACCAAAGTTATCAACGTATAATTTTTTGTGTTGGAAAAATATAGTGGCACAGCTGGTGGACTTGCTGCCTCACACGCCAGAGATCTGTGTTCGATCCTGTCCTCGGGCACTGTCTGTGTTGAATTTGCACATTCTCCCTGCAAGCATGTGGGTTTCCTCCCACATCCCAAAGACGCATTGACTTTGTAGGTTAACTTGTCTCTGTAAAATTGCCCTTAATGTGTAGGGAGTGGGTGAGGAAAGTGGGATAACAGAACTTGTGTGAATGGGTAGACAAAATGCAGGAGAAACTCAGCGGGTGAGGCAGCATCTATGGAGCGAAGGAAATAGGCAAAGTTTCGGGTCGAGACCTTCAGACTGATGGGGGGTGAAGGGGGGGGGGACGAGAAGAAAGGAAGAGGCAGAGACAATGGGCTGAGGGACAGCTGGGGAGGAGAAAGCAGGGGCTACCTGAAATTGGAGAAGTCATTGTTCATACCGCTGGGGTGTAAACTGACCAAGCGAAATATGAGGTGCTGCTCCTCCAATTTACGGTGGGCCTCACTCTGGCCATGGAGGAGGATTCGGAATGGGAGGAGGGAGTTGAAGTGCTGAGCCACCGGGAGATCAGGTTGGTTATTGCGAACCGAGCGGAGGTGTTGGGCGAAGCGATCGCCAAGCCTACGCTTGGTCTCACCGATGTAGAGCAGCTGACACCTAGAGCAGCGCATGCAATAGATGAGGTTGGAGGAGGTGCAGGTGAACCTCTGCCGTACTTGGAAAGACTGTTTGGGTCCTTGAATGGAGTCAAGGGGGGAGGTGAAGCGACAAGTGTAGCATTTCCTGCGGTTGCAAGGGAAAGTGCTAGGAGAGGGGGTGGTTTGGGTGGGAAAGGGCGAATTGACCAGGGAGGTACGGAGGGAGCGGTCTCTGCGGAAAGCCGACAGGCGAGGAGATGGGAAGATGTGGCCAGTGGTTGGATCCCTTTGGGAGACAAAAAAGTTGGAGAAAATCAGCGGGTGAGGCAGCATCTATGGAGCGACGAAATAGGCGAAGTTTTGGGTCGAGACCCTTCTTCAGACTGATGTCGGGGGGGGGGGGGGAAAGAAAGGAAGAGGCGGATACAGTGGGAAGAAGAAGAAGAAAGGACGAAGCGGATACAGTGGGTGGAGGGAGAGTTGGGAAGGAGAGAGAAAGCAAGAACTACCTGAAATTGGAGGTCAATGTTCATACCGCTGGGGTGTAAACTACCCAAGTGAAATATGAGGTGCTATTCCTCTAATTTGCAGTGGGCCTCACTCTGGCCATGAAGGAGGCCCAGGACAGAAAGGTCGGATTCGGAATGGGAGGGGATGTTGAAGTGCTGAGCCACCAGGAGATCAGGTTGGTTATTACAAACTGAGTGGAGGTGTGTGAAGCGATCGCCAAGCCTAAGCTTGGTCTCACCGAAGTTGATCATACGCTGAATAATCCAACCACATTTTTGTTTGGAAGTGGAAAGAAATAATAAAAATTGCCTTCACTGCAACGTGTAAAAAGAGTTGAGATACTGTATTATAATTTTGCTGCATGTCATTGTGGTATATATCATGCCTTGATTGGTGAATATGTTTAGTTTGTGACTTTATTTGAAGCAGAAATAATATGTGAATGCTTCATTGAGCATAATTCCGACTGGTAACTACGCACATCGTCCGAGCACATTATAGCACGCCGTCTTAAATGACCACCTAAACTGTCATTTGGCAACCTAAAAAGCTGCCTAGGTTGCCCGGCTGGAAACAGAGAAAAAATGTTAAGTGAGAGCCCTGTATTGTGACATTTTAAATGCAATAACTTTCCAATTGTTCATTTAATTATAACAAATGATTACACTTCTGGAAATGTTGTTGTTGCTTAAGTTGTGCCAACAAATGTAAAGGTTCTCTTTAATCATTGGATGTTAAAATATTAAGGAGGTTTATTCTCCCCATGTGGGTAGTCAGTGTACATTTGAAATATCTTGTGTTGCCAAGTCATACTGCTTGGAGGGACAAGGGAGTGGCCGAATTGAATGATTTAGTTGAAAAGCATTTACATCTCGTTGGGCAATCTAAATCTTTTTACTGTGACTCAAGAAATTTGGTGAGATTATAATCTGCTGATTGTGGTATGCTCATTAAGATTGCAAGGTCTGTGTTCTTCTATAAAGTGAACTCACATGGAATGAGTGAGATGCATATGAATCCTTTGAAGGAAAAACTAGGTGAGCGCTTGAGACCACCATAAATGTGTATTTACAGGGACATTAGTTAAAGTGAAATAAAATGGGTGGTGGATAAAATAATCTGTTTATATGCTATGAAAATCTATATACGTAGCTCTCATTATAGGGACATTTCCCAGTTGTAATTGAAATTTTCCTAAAGATCTAGTATTTTTTGTCTTGTTTTTTTGCTGTGATTGGTATAATTGTAGGTATGTTACAAAACTTACCTTCAGTCGCGCTGTAATTCTGCCACTGGCCGTGTGCGCGATTTTGGCGCCTTTAAGGGGGGCGGGGTTAAAACGCGGGTTTCTCCTCCCTTGTCCTGGTTAATATTTTGTTGGAGTACAAGCCTTGGCTGACAAATCGTTCCTACCGGCGTTTTGTGAATCTTTTTTTTTTATTAAATCGTCAATGTCAGCGCTAGAGTAATTTTAAAAGCAGCTCCTGAAGCGTCAACGCCGATAACGGGGACGGATTTCACACACGGGACAGGTAAACGAAAGTGGTTTCTTTAAATGTATAAAAGTGCTTCTTAAGAAGCCTTTAATTCACATTTTTTCATGCGACACAGTGATTTTATTCCCCGAATGAACGGCAGTATTTTTCATGCCAATACGGGGGTTAAATTCACCGCAAATGAACGTTCCAAAAGATCGCGTTCCAGAAATCCTCACTCGCAAGATGAATTAAATCCCCATTAATTTACAGGTATTAAACATTCAATTCCTTCCATTTGGCCTGTAAATTCATGAAAATTAGATTTAAAAATTATGTTATATTGTGAATTATTGTGTGAATGTTATTTGGACACTTAGGCTATTTAAAAATGTTAATCTATTCTTAAGAAATTGATAGATGTTTAGATCTAGTAATTGAATTTTGTAATTAGCTACAATTAGGTAACTAACTAATTATATGCTTTACTTTCATGTCTTCGAAGTAAGATTGTTTCATATTTGTTTCAGAATGCTTCAATCTATAATAACTGAAAATTTCTTTCAGTTATCACAATTTTTAAGAAAGTTATGGGCTTTTAACTGTCCTCGATCACAGCTTTTGTGTTAAGTCAATGGAAAAGCAATAGGGAACTAGATGCTAATTTCTGAGTATGATAATGGCCATAACTTTTTTAATACTGAAGATATGAAAGTGAATTAAGTGTCAAATTAAACTTCTTTTTATGCTTTATCTGATGGGATAAATTGCAGACTTTATTTTTTAAATCTCAAAATGTTGTAACATTGCTAATAATTGTGATGTGGCTGAGCAAAAAGTCAATCTTTCTTCGGGAAGTTCTGGGGTCACAAGATCACCCATATTATTTATTATTTTTCTCAAACCTAGTACTGACCTTTTGTATTGTTATTACTCTATTATTGTCATTGATTGGCTGGGATACGTGCCATGAGTTTCCCCTGTAGGCCACTATGCCAGTCTAACTCTTGCCTCCTTTGACACTATTAAAACTTGCATCTGACCATTGTTTAGCCAGATTTTCCTTAATAGCATTCCCATCCGGTGCTTTGGCACATTTTACTTTATGTGAGTTATCGTTGCTGGCATTGTAGATTTAATTGGGAATTCATTTATTCTAATATATTTTGTATTTACACAAAACATGAATGCAGATATTGTTAACCAAGCATTAAGATTGCTAAGGTACACAAAAATGCTGGAGAAACTCAGTGGGTGCAGCAGCATCTATGGAGCGAAGGAGATAGGCAACGTTTCGGGCCGAAACCCTTCTTCAGACCCTTCTTCTTAAGATTACTATGCAAGACTGACAAAAATGTTTACACAAAACACAACCATACCACTCTTAGTCCCACTCTGTATAAATCGCAGCGTTTAGGTTTGGCTATATGATTGACAAGCTCTGGTTACTCCTCTTGTAGTTTTACATTTCATGGCCGCTTTAATTTGGCATAATTTTTCATCGCATTTCTCCGATATTAGCGGCCAACTCTGCAATTCAACATTGAAGCAATAAATCCATATAAGTCAATCCATTCTCAATTCATTAGCAATGTCATCAACTAACAGGGTAGCAAATGTGGCAGTAAAGTCACATTGAGCATCGAAATTAATCATAGGCATTGAAAATCTTCGTTCTGATTGATAGGAACTGTCGGGAAATATGAAGCTTTGCAGATTCAATTTACGAGTTTATTCTCAAATACGCCAGGGTGCAATGACATTCTCTGTTCAGATGAAGAGTACAGTAAAACGTGATAATGATAAATATGACTACATACAATAGTGCAAAACAGAAACAATAGTGCAATATGAAGTAGTGTAAAAAAAATTGCCAAGAATCTATGCTAGAAATCTGGCTAAATCAACCCACGCAAAGCTGCAGGGCCGGACAACATTCCTGCATGCGTTTTAAGAGACTGCGCCGAGCAACTGAAAGATGTCTTCACAGACATTTTTAACATCTCACTCAGCCAGGCAGTAGTGCCCAACTGTCTTAAGAGTGCCACCATCGTCCCTGTCCCGAAGAAACCAAAACCAGCCTGCCATAATGACTTTCGACCAGTGGCTCTAACACCCATAGTAATGAAGTGTTTTGAGCGACTGGTTATGCAGCATATCAAAAATAGTCTACCTGCCGACCTAGACCCACTGCAGTTCGCCTACAGAGCCAACCGATCCACAGAGGACGCAGTCTCAACAACACTGAACCTCGTACTGTCACACCTTGATCGGAAAAGTACTTATGCCAGGATCCTCTTCATAGACTTCAGCTCTGCTTTTAATACAATCATTCCGCAGCAGCTGGTGGAGAAGTTGGAGCTATTGGGGGTTGATGCTGGCACATGTAACTGGGTCCTGAACTTTCTATCGCAACGGCAGCAGACAGTCAGGGTGGGCAGTAGGACATCAAAAACCATAGCCGTGAGCACTGGCTCGCCCCAAGGCTGTGTCCTAAGCCCCCTGCTGTTTAGTCTGCTAACACACGACTGTACTGCTAGACTCAACAACAACTTCATCAACAAGTTCGCTGATGACACAACAGTGGTGGGTCTCATCAGTGACAATGATGAGTCGGTGTACAGGATGGAGGTGGAGCTGCTCACAGGATGGTGCAAATCCCACAACCTCATTCTCAACGTGGGAAAAACTAAGGAGATGGTGGTTGACTTCAGGAGGGCGGGAAAACAACACCATACACCTCTGCACATCGATGGAGCTGATGTGGAAAGGGTCAACAGCGTGAAGTTCCTAGGACTCCACCTGTCAGATGACCTGACGTCCACGACCAACACCACAGCACTGGTCAAGAGAGCCCAGCAGCGACTACACCCTCTCCGAAGACTACGTAAAGCAGGTCTCCCCACTACACACCTACGAACTTTTTATAGGGGGACAATCGAGAGCACATTAACCTACGGCATCACTTCCTGGTTCGGGAGCTGCAAGGCGTACGAACGGCACCAACTAGACAGGATTGTGAAGACCGCCAGCAGGATTATTGGTGCTCCACTCCCTTTCCTGCTGGACATATACAGGAAGAGATGTATCAGCAGAGCCATCTACATCATCAAAGACCCCTACCACCCATCGCATCACATATTCTCCATCCTGCCATCTGGGAAGAGGTACCAGAGCATTAGGTGCAAAACCAGCAGGATGCTCCTCAGCTTCTTCACGCAGGTTATAAGACTGATAAACGGACTTTGCCCCCTGCCAAAGTATCGTGCACCAACCACCAACCTGGACACACTGCAGCAGAGCCACTGTCGTGCCGCTGCCGATCGGAACGCCTGTTGATGTTTAGTAGAGAGTAGAGTGTTAATTTGTTCATGATATATGTATTTTTACTTCTATTTATTTTTTACTGCACACTGAAATGGACACTGGTTGAGGAACGTTTTTTTGTTTCCTCTGGGTATGCGAATACTCAGGAAATGACAATAAAGATATACTACTAGATGTTTATGTTACATGCTATATAATATTTGTTCATGTGCCATGTTATATAATATTTACGATATACATACTCAGTTGTGGTTTATTCTATCTGTGCTAAAATCATTTAATGAAGAATGGTATCAGCAGAAATAACTTGTATGTCATTCATCAGGAATTCTCAGACTCCTGAAATATCCCACTGATTCCCTGCAGAATCTAAGTTTCAATACTTATGGTTTTATTTCTGCCATTCTCAGGGCACTAGAGAAATCCCTTACCCAAAAATGATAATGAGAGGGATGTGGAGAATCATAGTGCACTTTTGTGGTGAACCATGTTTTAGCTTGAATTTCAGAACATTATTGCTGTGACATTTAAATGACCATTATTCCTTTCAACGTTTCACCTATTACACATAACTCAATCATATTTGTTTTGTCTTGCAGCTTTCTAGATAGGATTGACATAGTCAGACAAAGTGACTATATACCTCCAGACCAGGTAAGAATTGTTTTGTTGCATTTTTGAGATGTCCTCATTAATGTGCAATATTTCAGGATAAGAGGCAAAGTAGCTAAACTTTGAACTAAGTTCTGTACTTTTTAAATATTTTTCATTCTCCTGTTTTCCATTTTTGTTGTGATAAAAATATTTTTGACCTTGATCAGTTCAGCTTTTAAACTAATCGATTAAATTATGTTGAAATACAAAATACAGCTAAGTGTTTGGCCATAGAATTGTAAATGACTTGCAAGCATAGTAGTCAATATGTTGCCCTTATACTTGTGTGTTGTTTGTATTTCCTCAGCCATTATCCTTAGTCCAACCGTCCTTGATGTTAAACCTCACAATGCACAACATTTCAAAATCTTGTTGTTTGCCATGAGAATAAGTGGTTCAGATTTGATGGTATAAAAGCTGGGAACCAGTTCCTGGACTGAAACCGAAGTGCTAGAGAAATGCAGCAGGTCTGATAGCAATTGTGGAAAGAGAAACAGAGTTAATGTTTTCAGGTCAAAGACCCCTTATTAGAATTCCTAGCTATCTGATTTCTGGAATCTAAATTGAAATAGCATCAATATTAAAATTACCACAGTTATTTCGCTGACTCTTCAGACCTTTGTCTGAGCTTATACAGATTCACAATTTGCAATAAAAAGAGTAATGCTAAATTTACTTGGATCAATGTGCACTGCAACAAAATCCCCATCCCAATATGTATTGCATTTCTAGGTTTCATTGCCATAAACTTGATTTAAATATTCCTGATTCTGAATCCCAAGAAACGCGTGCCACATTGTTATCCAGACTTGCTTTCAGACTTTTCTTTTATCTATGAGGAGGATAGGTGAAATGAGCACGGCTATTTTGAATTTGAATCCAAATAGTCAGTAGCTACATTATTATATTCACATGGGTTCATAAATTAATTAGTCTCATTTATAGGTTATATCATACTGGTGTAGAGAAAGCTTTTCTTAGGGCTTTGAATCTCAACATCTGGTGCATTAGTCACCATAACATTTACCTACATTGTATAGCGTTACGCAGTGCTGTCAGATGCCTACTGTGAAAGAAAATAAAATCCAAATCTAAGAGTTTGAGATCAAATTCCAAATCTAAGATTGTGCTGGTCACGATCCACTAAACTGTATTTTTTAATATTTGAAGTTCAAGTTATCATTTGGCCAAGAGGATAACGTTGAACCTATAGATGGTAATAATACACTTCAGCCTAAATTGAATTAATGCCGAGCTCCATTGTGCAATTGGCATTCTTCAGCACGAATTTGAATACTTAATGCCATAGCGGATAGCAGAACAGGGGCTATTCATTCCTTCAAGTTTACACATAACATGAACTATTTAACGTAAGTGCACTTTCCTTGCTGTGCCCCATACATTTAATACCCTTGACATCCCGCTATCTAATTCAATTTCAAACTCTGCTTCAAAGATATCTTGCAGCAGGAAATTAGAGTCATCAAAATCTGACATCTGCGTAAGAAAATATTATTTTAATCTCTTTGGAATAAACTTATTTTGCCTTGATCAGCAAAGATGATTTTCTTTACCATTCCTCCTTTTCATCCTATGCCCTGCATCGTATTCTCCATCAAATGCTCATTGATTCTTTTGACCTTTATCTTCTTTAAGATGTAATTTACAATCAATTAACCTACCTGCATGTTTGGGATGTGAATGGAGAACACACGACACAGTAGCAGGGAGAATGTGCATACTGCTTAGTCAGCATCTGAGGTCAGATTGCACTTAGCCCTGAAGCTATGAGACCACCAACTGCTGTGCCACCTTTTCCAAGTGTTTGATTATATTGAAGATAGACACAAAAAGCTGGAGTAATTCAGCAGATCAGGCAGCATCTCTGGAGAAAAGGAATAGGTTACATTTTGGATCGTGACCCTTCTTCAGACTGAGAGTCAGGGGAATGAGAAACGAGAGATGGAGACTATGATATAGAGAAATATAGAACAAATGAATGAAAGATATTCAACAAGTAACGATGATCAAGTTAAGGTGAAGCCCACAATGGTCCATTGTTGGCTATGGGCTTGGTGATAACAAGTTATACAGACAGTGAAACTCAACAGGATAACAGTGAAACTAGTATGACTGGTGGGGGAAGGATGGAAATAGAGGGGCTGCAAGGTTTATTTGAAGTTAGAGAAATCAATATTCATACCACCGGGTTGCAAGTGAAATATGAGGTGCTGCTCCTCCAATTTGCATTTAGCCTCACTCTGACAATGGAGGAGACCCAGGACAGAAAGGTCAAAATGGGAAGGGGAGTTAAAGTGTTTGGTAACCGGGAGATCAAGGCAGCCAAGGCGGACTGAGCGAAACGATCGTCCAGTCTATGCTTGGAATTTTTAAATTTGTTTTATTTCTCTGCATATTTGTTTTTAGTCGTTTTAAAATCTTTTATATTTTCATTTTGTAAAATTCCTCAAGTTAATAAGAAAATTTGATTGTAGGAGTGGTTTAAAAGAAACAGGCCTTGGGAAGTGTGTGCTATCAGTTGCGAATCTAGGCAGTGCTTGTAACAGGTCGCCCAAATGGGTCGTTCGGAGGCCTGGTTGCCACAAAACACAACACACTTTGCCATGAAAACAAAGTTTTACATGTTGGGAGCTCTAGCATTGGCATGGCCTGTTGAGGTGTAGGAAGGAACTGCAGATGCTGGTTTTAATCGAAGATAGACACAAAATGCTGGAGTAACTCAGCGGGACAGGCAGCATCTCTGGAGAGAAAAAAGCGGTGGCATTTCGGGTCAAGACCCTTCTGTTGAGAACCATCAGTCTGAAGAAGGGTCTCAACCAGAAACATCACCCATTCCTTCTCTTCGGAGATGCTGCCTGTCCCACTGAGTTACTCCAGCATTTTGAGGTTATCTTCGAGCCTGAATGGTGGTTGTGTTTAGGGTAGTCAACCTCCGTGAATGATGGAGTTTTGCATCTGTTTTGGGACATCTTGTTCAGGGTCAAATACAGGGTGGCTAAGTTTGTATATGATGTATAGCCAAAAAAAACAAGACTTAGAAAGTGTGGAGATGCTGTACACATTTGCACAGTAAATTATTTAAAACAATAGAAATTAAATCACTGAGTGGCGCCGAGATGGCAGCCTTGCCAGCAGCCTGTGTGTTATTTCGACTTTTTTTGTTATTTTTAGTGTGTCTAAAATGTATGTTTTAATGTTTCTCGGTATGTCTTATTAGGGGTGTTGGGAGGGTGGGGGTGGAATAGGGGGAAACCGTTTTCAGTCACTTATCCCGACGGAGATGTGATCTTTCTTCATCCCCTCCCCCTGCGGCCTAACAACTGGATTGGTGCGGCCTTTCCTGGAGACCGGCCCGGAGCTTCAAGTGACAAGCGCGGCATGGAATTGCCATCGCGGAGCGAGCGATCCTTTGCCGAGGATCGCTGTGGAAGTGCTCCGATTGCGGGGCCTGTGGACTGTGAACACCGTGAAGCCCACAGTATCCGGTAAGAAAAGGCCGACTCGTGCGCTCCATGCCGTGGAGTGTTCCGATCCGTCCCGACACCGGACTTTCCTTGATCCCGACGAAGAGGGCTTGAACAGCGGACCGTCGGCAGCGGCAAACTGCTGAGGGTTCAAGGCCCCGACCACCACGGGTGAACAAAGGAGGAAGATGACTGAACTTTATTGCCTTCCATCACAGTGAGGAATGTTGATTCCACTGTGATGGATGCTTACGTTTAATTTATTGTGTATTGCGTTCTTTTTACTTGTATAGCTGTATGGTAACTCAAATATCACTGTACCTTAGTTGGTGCATGTGACAATAAATGTGAACTTGAAATGTTGATGGAAAATAGGACCCACAAGTTGAAGCTGTCAAAATAATGCTTGGTATGAGCAAGTCTTGCAAATCATATGTTGGGATCAATAAAAGATCAATATTGCGATGAAGTAGCCTGTTAATCTTGTCACACTAAATCATGAATGCATCTGCATTTGTGCAGCCGTACATTTCTGATCATCACAATGTAAGGACACGAAGTTACAAAAAGATATTAAATGCATTAAAATATTTGAGAGCATTAAGGGTGTTGCATAATGATTATTAGATATGTGTTCCTACTAGAAAAGTTTATTACCAGTACTTGCTATTTTACCTTATCCTGAAGAGTAGATCATTTGTAGCCCACACAGTAGTAGAATAAGAAAGTAGCGTCTGCCTGAAATTCAGGACTAATCTACTAAAATTGATTTTTAAGTGATTGATAAGGATCCCTTAGGGAGTGGATGGAACCAGGTAATATTGATTGTGATATATTTGGGATATGTTGTGCACCAGGTGCTAATGTTTTCCACCATTTTTTTTTCATACCTTTTCGGAGTCTGTGGTTGTATTTGTAGAGATCACTTGCAAACATTAGGCAGAATTATTATTGATCTATTACTAGAATGGTCACTTGGTCATGTTCATTGGTAATCTGAGAGATTATTGTTATCAACTGTAGACCACCTTTTGCAAAATCAATAAGGTGGCCTTATCTTTAAGGATGAGTTGGTATCTGTAAACATGAACCAAATGCATAACACAATCATAGCAGCTAAAATTAATCAAACAAGAAAATGTCCATTCTAACAGAAGATCTATTTTTAAATACACCCACATGTTTCTTTGCTCCAATATATAATTTGTTGTTTTTGCCCCTCTCTTGTCTCATTCTCTTATTATTGCCCTAGTTATCTCTTATCATTGATATGCCCCATGCCTACCTTGCATATTACATTTCTATCATAAAGATGAATCCAATTGTATTTGGCTGTGTTCCAACCTCAAATATGGCTGTTAAACTCATGATGAATTGCTTATGCACATTATTTTGAAATACTTTACAATCAAAACTCAGTATTTTGAGTATTATTCACAATACCATTGTATACATCCATAAAGATTTAATGTTTCTTGATAGTAGCGGATAGTTTTTCTCATGTGGCCGTATTTTTTCCTTTTTGAAGGACCTTCTTAGATGCAGAGTTTTGACATCGGGAATTTTTGAAACCAGGTTTCAAGTTGAAAAAGTAAACTTTCAGTGAGTATGCCTTGGCCGGTGGTTTACACTGCATGAATTAATGTCTTGATGGCATTCTGACATTTGTATTGACATGTAATGTTGTGCATGTGACCACTGTAGTCTGTGTGTATGACTGTTCTTTTCCCATAATGTGGGGGATATAAATGACAAAGGAAGATAGTTACACCGCCTCTTATACATCCCCCATCATTTTGACTGCGGCTAACCAACCAGGAACAAGTCATCTCTTAACAAGGGGAAATAAATACAATGCAATTATTTCAGTGATGATAACTTAATTACTTTTCAGAGAAAATAATTACATTTATTTGATTAAAATTGACAATTCTAGGTTACTGTTAAATTCACTTTTCATCTGTACTTTCCCAAATAAAGGTGAGCTTGATTGGTTATCACTAATTTTGTGTATTGTGAATATTGCAAGTGCAGATATAACTTTATTTATTAGCAAGGGAAACTTGGCACTTGTGAATCCCCATTCAATAACTATTCATTGGAAGCTTTCAATTGCCTCTTCCTGATCAGTAGCACAACTCCTCCACCTCTTTTGCCGCCTCCTAGATTACGTATGAAACATTGAAACCCCAGAATATTGAATTTGCAGTCATGGCCCTCCCATAACCATGTTTACAACAATAGGCACAGCATCATAGTGCCAAGGCTCTAAGTTAATCTGCTTGTCCACGATACCCCTTGCATTAAAATAAACACGCCAGCACATTGGCATCGCCATATTCCTTCACCATTCCCTACCTGTCCTTCCTTTGAAACTTACTGGGCCTGACCACTACAGATGCATTTTATCACAGCTTGTTTTGGGGACAGTTCCATCCAAGACTGCACGAAATTGCAGAGAATTGTGGACGCTGCCCAGACCATCATACAAACCAACTTCCCTTCCATTGATTCCATTTATACTTCATGCTGTCTCGGCAAGGCCAACAGTATAATCAAGGATGAGTCGCATCCCAGCCACTCCCTATTCCCTCTCCCATTATGCAAGAGGTATAGAAGTGTGAAAGCGCACACCTCCAGAATCAGGGACAGTTTATTCCCAGCTGCTATCAGGCAACTGAAACATCCTACCAACAACTATAGTCCAGTCAAAGTAGTGCCTTCACCATCACCCAAAAGAATTTACTTTACTGCAGTGAATTACAGAATGGTCCCCTAAACACCATACTAAAAGTCCTTAAAAATCGTAGCATGGGAAAGTGGTGTAATTTGCATAATATGCAAATTAGCTTCCGCCATTAGAGAAAATTCATAATTTCCAGTGTCATTTGTAATATAAGCAGCAATTAAAGTATCCAAAACCATGTTTTCATGATCTGTGAAAATGATGAACATATTCACAGGTTAATATTATGAGTTTAACTTGTATGATTTAGCTTTTTCAATCAGAGAAAATAAAAATTGTCTGATATGTTTGCATCCGTGTGTCTTACAAAAAATGGCATTCTAAACAAAGCCACTGCTTTGCCTACACCAAAAACTCTTGATGTATCACATCCAAAAAATGCATGTACGAAGAGTAGTCTGGAACAGATTTTCTTTCGCGAGATCTTCATTGTCGTCTTTATGTTCCATACCCTGTGCTTTTTGGTGTTGGCTTTGGTTTCAGGTTTTATGAATAGCTCTTTCTTGATTGCATCTCCATGGTAGCACAACAGGATTAGCAGATCTGTATCATACCAATAAAAATGGTGTCAACAACCTTCGCTGACTCTACTGCTGTCTTGACGATCAGGATGTCTGCATCTCCGTTGTGCAGCCCGCCCTCTCATGGAAGGAACCCAGCATATAAAGAAACCTTTGTTTGTTTACTTTGTTGACGCGAAACTCATTTTTCTTCAGTTTCAGCGAAGTCTCTCTTGTGAATATCACATTTGGTCCCTTGGAGCTGCCAGTGCGTCTGCAGTGTGTAGCATCCTTGATGACAGGCCCATCTTCATAACCATCGAAGACAATGGTTGCTTTTCCATACCGATTTGTCACATATGCGACATACATATGACAAATGCTCTCAAAGGATTGACCTCTTGACCATGGTAGACGTTGCAAGGGTACACAACATTCAGATTCCCTTCATACACCTACAAAGCAGAGTACTTTAATGCATTTGAATGCTTAATACTATTGAAATTACTATGACAAGTTATGCAGGCATACCAGCCTTCAAAAAGCCTTCAAATGCTCTATAACTCTCTAGTAGTCTTCTCGAGAGCCGAAATGTTTTAATAAGATTTGATGACAATTTCTTGAAGGCTGTAATTATAGTGAAGATAGTTAGAATGCATTCAAAGGCTAGTGAAGGTTGTTTGAATGCTAATGAAGGCTATCTCTGGACTGAACTGTGGAGTACCACTGCTACCAGTCAGACAAGTTGCCATGTTCCTGAATTTATGAAATAAATTATGAAATATGAATTTTCTCTAATGGCGAAAGCTAATTTGCATATTATGCAAATTACACCACTTTCCCATGTGAGGTTTTTTTTTAGGACTTTTAGTATGGTGTTTAGAGGACCATACTGGCATGAACTGCAATAGAATAACTTATTTTGCAATTAGTGGCGGGTAACCCCTCAAATTTGCTAGATTGACTGAACTACTAGAGACTAATCCTGAGCTGCTATCTACCTCATTGGAGACCCTCAGTCTATCTTTTATTGGATTTTACTGGACTTTATCTTGCTCTAAGCCTTATTCCCATCATCATGTATCTACACTGGAATGCTCAATTGTCTTCATGTATTGTCTTTTCGCCGACTGGTTAGCACGCAACAAAAACAAACTAAACTAAACTACCTTAACTTTCATCTTCAACTTTGGTCACACTTTTTGAATGTGAATAGTCTACAATTTATGGAATTTGCTTTTTCATTGTACTTTATCTTGTCTGTTGATCATAGAATTTGTTCAAACATTTTCTTTTGGCAGCATGTTTGATGTTGGAGGACAACGTGATGAGCGCAGGAAATGGATTCAGTGCTTCAATGGTAAGATTTGAAGCGAATATGCCTTGATAAAGATGTATTACACTTGTGTGAAGATTGTCTGACCAAGTATATCCATTCACTTGGAAACAGGAAGGCAAACCAATTCAAGGAGAATGAATGCATAACTCATTTAACGTTACAATTTCCAAGTCTGCCAGCCTAGTTGTATAGGTTTAACTAGATGTCAGTTAGGCTTTTGTCCATCGCACTGGACCAACTAAATGATACACTAGGGAAAGCCCGGTTTATCTAGTTCACTTCAATAGTCACTTGCATCCTGGAATCAAATTGATGAAGCTTAAAGAAGCAAAATAACATAGCTGATGTCTGCAGCATTGTGCTCCTTGCAATTTCACTCTGCTGCAATTATTTAGGAAATGGCAGTGTAAATGCTAAAAGGTGAGGGGCTCCCATCCATGGTGCTTACTATCCAGTATTCATAACTTCAGAACGATAAATGCCATTTTTTTAAACTGATAATTTTAGCTAGTTTACACTATTGATTCAACAGACATTAATGCTAATTTCATTTGGCCTATCATTGATACATTTACATTTGGCTAAAATACATTGCCATTAATCTTAGTTTTGCTTGTTGGACAAATTATTTGGACTAAAGAAATTACCTGTACAGGTAAAAAAGAATAATTTGCAACCATATGACCTCTTCATCCAATATAAATATATATCATTTCAAATAACTTTTATAGCATCTACAGTAATAATAGTTCTTGCCATATAGAGAGCAGCTTTGGTTCAATACTTCTATCTCAACTTGTTCTTCTGATCTTTTCCAAGTTTATCTGTCCTTCACTATATAATAACTTGGCCTTCCTTTCTATTTTATCCCTTGTTCCATGCTTGCATTTTCATACCGTATTAGTCTGCATTATTCCACTGTCTCTATGTTGCAGAATTCCACCTTACTTTAATATTTATACCACTGATATGTAGGCAGTTCCACTTGACATTGATTGTGCAACGTAGTCTGCAATATTGCTATAGTTATCAAGACGCTTTAACCTGTGCATGTGTTTTCAAACAGTGAAACCATGTTGTGTTAATTAGCTGATATTGACTTCCGGTGGCGCTATGGAGGCTTGAGTCCAGTGCCAACTAGCTCCGTGCCGAAGAAATTGAAAACGGGAGAAAATTGGGTCTTACCTGCAGCGATCGCGGTCTGAACGGTTGCCTGCCGCGTGACGTCATCAGGCGCGCGACTTTGACGGTATGTCGTTTTGTGGGACACAAAAAAAAAAACGTTAAAGGGAAACCACCGATGGAAGAGGAAGGCCTAACTGAGGCCTCGGCCTCAGTTACAATGACGGCCCAGGAAGACCCTCCGAAGAAATCAAAGCAGAAAAAGTCTGAAATGGATGATCTTAAAACTTTTCTCGCTGCTGAGTTGAAAACCTTTGGAGAGAATTTTAAAGAGGAACTTAACTTTTTTAAGGTAGATTTTAAAGCAGAAATGCTTTCTACCGTTCAAGAAATACTGGAAGTCTGGAAGAGGTCGAGGGAGGAAGAGGTCAAGGAACAGATGGAAGTGCTGGAAGCCAGGCTCGTTTCGGTGTAAGCGAACGTTAAAATGGAGATGGCCCCCATTCATCAAGATCTCGATCAACATAGAACAGCGATAACCGAACTTGAGAAATGGGCGGCGGCAAGTGAGGAAACTGTAAGTCGACTCCTTACTGAAAACCAACGCCTCTCCGGTATGGTGATCAAATTAAGTGATAAATGTACCGATTTGGAGGGGCGTCAAAGACGTAAGAATCTAAGAATTGTAGGGGTGAAAGAAGGAAGTGAGAGGGAAATGGGCTCTCGGGATTTTGTGGCAGACCTACTACAAAAAGCCTTAAAATTGGATCAAAAACCTTCACTCGGTCGAGCTCATAGAGCGCAGCGACGTCGTACACAAGATGATGCCCATCCAAGACAAATTATCGTAAAGGTGCAACTGGATCATGAATTTGACGATATAATGAAGAAAATCGTCCGAAGCGGACAGCTCTATTTTGAAGGTGTGAGGTTCAGTATTTACCGAGATTATCCGGCAGAGGTCTTCAAGAAAAGGGCGCTGTTCACTGAGACAAAAAGAATACTGAAGAATGTACCTGATTTGAGATACGGCCTGCTTTACCCCGCAAGACTAAGAGTCACCTACAAGAACAAGGAGCAATTTTTTACAGACCACGAAAAAGCACTGGAATATGCCAAAGAAATCGGGAACGTGACCACAGACTGAAGAATTTACATTACTCCTCAGGAGTCAAGGATTAACGGGACCGCCAGATCTAAAAGGACCTTTAAAGTTCTTTTAAGAGCTTTAAGGACATTCGAAAACCGAAATGGACGGTGGACATTGGAGAAAACCATGTTTAAAAAAAATATATATATTTTTATTAATCACTATTATTATCTGTATATTCATATCTAACTATATATGTAACAACTAATACTTATTAAATATCTATATTACTACTAAAATTATTAACATTTATATTACTCATAAAAATTTAATACTGGGTATGATTGATAACAATGATTAATAACTAACAGTCTTTGGTTAACGTAGAAATGAATTACATACTTATATTATATAGGAAGATATGCAAGAGGTAATTCAGCCTACGTCATAATAAGGTTTGACGGTTTTTCTCTTTATTTTTCAATTTAAAATTAAATTTATAGATTTAGCGAAGATATTAATATGTTATGTAGAGAATAATAACGTTGTGAATTTATGCTGTTCTCGGACTTTTCTGCAGGGATACGTGCTTATGTATGTATGCATATGGGTATATATATATATATATATATATGTATATGTGTATGTATGTGTGTGTGTATGTATGGGTATGTATATATGTTTGTTACTCCAAAAGAAGTTATTTGATTGTTAGAAATAATCTTTTTTTTTCGGCCACGGAGCTGGGAATTTTTTTTTACAAAGGCTACGGAAGTCTTTAGAATTCTAGCCACGTTAGTGTGGCTATCACTAACTACACTAATTGTAGATGTAGTTTTTTTTCTTTCACCCTATACTAACCAATTCTATCACTTTTTTCACTTTAAATATTTTTATAACTTAATGTTTGAATGGAAAAACAAGACTAATACAAGGAGATGTGTTCGGAAGAGCGATGTATATGATTTTAAATTCATCTATTTTAGGTTCGGGAGCAGGGTCAGGTTTTATGTGTTGCACCTTCTGCTCGGTTATAGACCACCTTAGAAACAATATGCAAGATGTTAATATGACAAGAGGGGGTCAGGGAATAACATTTTGTAGTTGGAATGTCAAGGGAATCAATGAACCAATTAAGAGAGGTAAAGTTTTGGCACATCTAAATTTAATCAAAACAGATATAATATTCCTTCAAGAAACACACCTTAAAAAGGAATCTCAACATAGACTTAAAGCTAAGTGGATAGCTGAATCATATCATTCCTCTTTTTCCCATAAGTCCAGAGGAGTTGCAATATTAATTCGTAAAGGAATACCATTTACGAATTCATCAACAATAGCGGATATTGATGGTAGATATATTATATTAGTTGGAGAGTTAAATGGAGAAAAAGTGATTCTTCTTAATGTATATGGGCCTAATTTTGATAACCCTATGTTTTTTAATAAAACATTTAATAAAATTCCTGAATTTACACAATATAAATTAATAATTGGAGGAGACTTCAATTGTACATTAGATTCATATATTTGTCAAAAAACTTTTTTAAAAAATTGGACTCCATTGTTAATGATTTTATCTGGGATTATAAGAATCATAGGATAAATAAAATACATTTGTGTAAATCAAAAATAAATGGAGGCTTGGTTTTACCCAACTTTCTGTTTTATTTTTGGGCAGTTAATATTAAAAATATGAATTTCTGGTTGGAAGAAATAGATCAACAACCAGATTGGTTAAAAATGGAAAAGGAAGATTGTTTGCCTTTTGATATCGGTTCGATATTATTTGCTACATCTAAATTAAACAAAAAAAATTATAGGGAAAACCCTATAATATTTAGTGCCATACGAATTTGGAAACAATTAAAAAAGACATTAAAATTAGATAATTTATCACTTTTTCTCCCAATTGTGAATAACCCTTTGTTTAAGCCCTCATGGTTGGACAGGGGTTTTACACAATGGAAGAATTATGGAATTAAAAATATGGGACAACTTTACAAGGAAGGCACTTTTCTGACATTTCAGGAGTTGCAACAGACTTATGGACTCCGAGGAAATGATTATTTCAGATATCTTCAACTCAGAGATTATGTAAAATCGAATACTCAAAATTTTCGAATTAGAAATTCAGAAATTCTTGACGAATGTTGGAATAAACATCCTAATACAGAAAAATTAATATCTTATATATATAATATCTTATTAGACAGTGACATTCCATCGACGGACTTACACAGACAAACATGGGAAAAAGAATTAAATCAAATAATAACAAAAGATACTTGGGAAGAAAGTTTACAACACATACATCAATGTTCATTAAATGCCAGACATTCTTTAATACAATTTAAAGTAATACATAGGTTACATTATTCAAAAACAAAATTACATAAAATCTTTCAACATATCTCACCTATATGTGATAAATGTCAACATTTAGAAGCTACCTTATCTCATATGTTTGCAAACTGTATAAAAATTAAAAAAATTCTGGGTAAATATTTTTAGTATAATATCTAAAGTGACCAGCACACAATTGGACCCGGATCCAAAATTAATAATACTCAGAACATTAGAATTAAATCAAACATTTACAACAACACAAAGAAACTTTATTGATTATAGTATAATAACAGGAAAAAATTAATTCTAAAATTTTGGAAAGGCCTTACGCCCCCCACAATCAAAATGTGGATTATAGAAATGACGGAGATCTTAAACGTGGAAAGAATCAGATTTTCCCGGTTGGACAAACAGGAATTATTCGTTGGAACATGGTCTCCCTTTATTGATTATTTAAAGGGTCAGAATGGTTTAGCACAGGAACCTGACTAATACTCGGGCTAAAGAATGGATGAAATGCTATACTCTGAAATGTACGAATATATCTCGAATGAAGTTTTTTATTTTAATAAATGTTTCCATTCTTCTTTAACTATCTTTCTCTTTTTTTTTTTTTTGTTTTTGTTTTTTTTTCTTCTTTTTTTTCTTCTCTTTTTCTTCTCTCTCTTTTCTTTCTTTACTTCAGCTATCTTTTTACTTCTATCTAGTTTTTTTTTAAAAAGGCAAAAGGTATTGGAGACAATGTAATAATAATTGATAATATTATCAATTTAAAAATGTAAGACTGTAATGATGTTAATAGGTTGTGTACTTATCTCCAATAAAAAATATTTTCAAAAAATAAATAAAAATTAGCTGATATTGTAATCCAATAATTTTCTTTTTTTTACTAATTTCAATTCATTTGGTCTGATTTATTATTTGCTGTTATGCTTTCAGATGTCACTGCTATCATATTTGTGGTGGCTAGCAGTAGCTACAACATGGTTATAAGAGAGGACAATCAGACCAATCGCCTCCAAGAAGCTCTCAATCTGTTCAAAAGCATCTGGAACAATAGGTAAATTTGTTACACCTATGATGTTTGTATTTATATTGAGACATGGGAACAAGACTTATCCATTTCATTGAAATTATTGTTGATTCCTTAATTTCATTTTACCCAGCTTTGTCCTTTATTCTTAACTTTAATATTTTTAAAACATCACTTTTCTAATTGATGCAACAGCCATTCTTCAAAGCAGGTAAAGAATTCAATTTTACTGCCCTTGGTGTTTAAATTAAAGAGTTTAAACTTAACTCCTGGCTCTTTGGAAAAGATGCAGAGAAGATTTAAGAGGATGTTGCCAGGACTCGAGGGTCTGTAACTTTTGGATTGAATTGAAAGTTACCTCTTAAATTGAAACTGTTCAGAATGCTGGTCATGATTTTGTTGAAAGATCGCATTTATCCTGTCGGTTGAAGTGTCAGAAGAGAGTGGTGATTCAGAGATCCACAATTTATAATATCTGGTTGCCTTCATAACTTGTTGCTGTACCGTGTTTAGTCTTCAGGAGGCCAGTTAGTATGAAAACCTTGCTTTGCTACTGCATAAAATGGCAACTAAAAGCAAGCTCCCAATTATCTCAAATGCCAATTTTGCTTGCATTACAAAGGAAGGTGGTTGTAATGGCAAGCATTTTGGTCCAATTTTTTTGTATGTGATGTGTGAGTTTCCCCTGTCTAGGTTTAGTTTAAAAAGGGTCTCTTGACAAAGTTGCCATCTTCTAGAACTGCCTTCTATTTGATTGTACACAAGGTAGGTGAGGCTGCACTTGGAGTATTATGTTCAGTTTTGGTCACCCTGTTGCAGGAAAGCTGCCATTGTGCTGGAAAGGGTGCAGAGAAGATGCACAAGAATGTTTCAGGACTCGAGGGCATAGCCTGTAGGGAGAGTTGGGCAGGTTAGGACTTTATTCCATGGAGTACTTGAGGCTGAGGGGTGATCTTATAGAGATGTATACAATCAAAAGGGGAATAAATGGTGGCAAATGCACAATCTTTTTTCCCCCAAGATTAGAGGGCATAGGTTAAAGGTGAGAGAGGAAGTCGAAGGACAACTTTTCACGCAGAGGGTGACGCGCATATGCAAAGAGCTGCTAGAGGAAGTATGAGGCTGGTACATTTAAAAGACATTTGAACAGGTATATGGATAGCAAAGGTTTTGAGGTAGTTAAGCCAAACACGGACAAATTAGACTAACTTAGATGTGGCATCTTATGCGGCATGGATGAGTTGGGCCTGTTTCTGTGCTGTATGACTCTATGATTGTAAGTAATGCCATTGACGAAAGTCAAGGATTGCACAGCTCCGAAATGGGCCTTTCAGCTGCCAATTCCATGCTGATTGTTTTGCCCATCTACTCTGGAACCCTATTCTTATTTAAGTGACCATTTAAATGCCTTGTAAACACAATGATTGTATCTGATTCTAGCACCTCTTCTGGCAGTGTATTCCAGATATCAAACACACATTGTTAAAAAATTAACAAACCCTCAGAACCCCTTTAAAACCACTTTTTACATTAAGCCTATGCCCTCTTGTTTCTGGTACCCACCATAGAGAAAAATATTTTGTCTGCCTATCTTATCTGTACCTTGCAGAATCTGTTATACTTTGATCAGGAATCCCTCAGCCTCTCACTCAGGGAAAACAAAATCAGCATAATCCATCTCTACCCATAACAAACATCCTTCAATGCAGACACTATCCTGGTGAATCTTTTCTGCAGTTTTTCCCACATAAACAAATCTTTCCTTTCGTGCAAGCAACACTTCACATATGGTCTCACCAGTATTGTGCACAGTTGTAACATAGCATCCCAACTCATATTTTATACCCCATATCTGTGGAGATTTTGGTGCTAGAAACTAAGCATGTAACGGATTAATCAAAACAGAAATAGCATTGATAACAATTGCCAATCCCAATTGCTATTAGAATTGTCAAGCAGAGAACACCTTTACAATACACAAGGAATGAAACAATAGCTGAAAACAAAATTACAATACTTAGTAGTAAAAACGAAGCAGTTATGAATAAAGTGAAGTTGCATCGAACCAAATTCTCTATCAATCAAAATCAGGATATATGTGGGAGATTGAAGATTTTATCATTGGATGTTTTTTTCTTTAAAATAGGTGGCTGCGGACCATTTCTGTAATTCTCTTCCTCAATAAGCAGGATTTGCTGGCAGAGAAAGTGCTAGCAGGGAAATCAAAAATAGAGGACTACTTCCCCGAGTTTGCTCGCTACACAACACCAGATGACGGTAAGCACTTTATTTTAAATGTCCCTCCTCATTCAGAAGATCCATGCATATGTGTGATTTTCCATACAAAAAATAATTATTTTCTGTATCAGTGCACCATCTGACATTCCCACAAAAATAAATTTCTGTAGGCAATCTCTTGCTTGCTTACTTTACCTCTTAATTAACGATTGATGCAATGAGCATATGGGGAGAACAGGATGATGATTAAATATTTTTTCTTTCTCTGAAGAAACAATTGAGACCTATGACTGTTTATTGTTTTTAAAGTGGAGTGTGGTGAGAGAGAATCACCAATCCACGTTAAGTAATAGCAATCTGTTTAAATCTAGAAAAACATAGAGAACATTTGAATCACAATTAAAATGTCTTTATCCCTCTCCTACTTTTGCTCTAAAAGTGCTACTTTAAATTATTTAAATACATGATCATAAAAATATTTTGATTAACTCCACTTTCAACAAAATACTCCTCATGTGACAGCACTGGATGAAAGGTAGGGGTCACGGTTTGGTCACGGGTGCCCCTGGGTACTATTTAAGGGTTAATCGCGTGCGCACAGTGTTGGTGAGTGAGGAGAATTAGTGTGCAATAAAGAACCAGTATTGCAGACAAACTTTGTGTCTGCCTCGTTCTTTAACGGACAACTCTGCATCCGCTACATTTGGTGACCCCCGACGTCCAGAATAGGTATTCTGGAAGAAAAACTTGCCGCGCCAAAACCCAACCCTTCGCCGCCGCCGTCGACGATCAGGCCCAACTCAGCGCTGTCGCCCTGAAGCTGCCGACCTTCTGGACCACCCAGCCGCAGGTCACGTCTGCCATTTTTCTTGGCAGACGTGACCCAGCCATTATTGGGTGCAGATTTTCTCTGGGCGCAATCTCTGCTAGTGGATGTGAGGAGACAGCGCCTTGTTCACGCTTCTACGCTCGAGGCAATCACCTTGCGCCCTGCTGCGTCTGATGTGCCAATTCGCAACCCGGTGGCGGCGGTGGACAATACGCACAAATTTTGGCAGAGTACCCGGCTATCCTGACCCCTCAGTTCGACTTGATCAACCCGAAGCATGGGGTCTAACATCACATTCTGACTTCAGGACCACCGCTTCACACCCGCGCCCGCAGACTGGCCCTCGACAAACTCCGGCTTACGAAGGCAGCACAAAGATGGAAGCAATGGTAATGGCCTCCCCTTTCCACATGGTGCCCAAGGTCTCCGGCGGCTGGAGGCCTTGTGGCGACTATCGCCGCCTGAATGACGCTACAATTGCAGACCGGTACCCTGTCCCACACATTCAGGACTTCTCTGCCCATCTAGCTGGAGCTAAATTCTTCTCCAAAATCGACCTGGTCGGGGGGTACAATCAGATCCCCGTGCGACCGGAGGATGTGCCCAAAACGGCTATCATCACCCCCTTTGGGCTTTTCGAATTTGTGAGTATGCCCTTCGGCCTTGAGAACGCCGCACAGGCATTCCAACGCCTGATGGACACTGTGCGACGGGGGCTGGATTTTGTCTTCATTTATCTGGATGACATCCTGACATTCGCCAGGAACATTGCGCCCACCTCCGCTTGTTGTGCCAGCGCCTGAACGAGTTTGGGTTGGTATTAAACCCGGATAAGTGCCAGTTCGGTCTTCGGGCCATCGACTTCTTGGGCTATCGTGTGACGCAGCACGGTGCGGTATCTCTACCAGACAGCGTGGATGCCGTTTGCCGGTTTCCACGGTGCGGGGCTTGCAGGAATTCGTCTGAATGATACAGTTCTACCACTGATTTGTGCTGGCGTCGGTGAGAATACTGTGGCTTTCAACTGTTGTCGGGCAAGTGGCGGGATGTGCAGTGGACCAACGTTGCCGTGGCGGCCTTCAAGGAGGCAAAAGAGGCATTGGCTCGGGCGATGATGTTGGTACATCCGTGGGTCGATGCCCCTACAGCACTAACTGTGGATGGCTCGGACTCTGCGGTGTATTTGAACAGTTTGTAGACGGTCACCGGCAGCCTCTCGCCTTTTCCAGCCACCAACTCAACCCGGCGGAGGATAAATACAGCACGTTCGACCGGGAACTGCTGGCTTTATACCTGGTGGTGAAGTATATCCGTTATCTCCCGGAGGGCCGGAACTTCGTTGCGTTTACTGACCATAAGCCCCTCACTTTCACCTTTGCCAAGGTGGCCGACCCTTGGTCCGCTTGGCAGTAGCGCCACCTCACCGCTATTTCCGAGTTCACGACGGACATTCGCTACATCGCCGGGAAAAATAACCTGATCGTGGACGCCTTGTCCCGCCCGGCTGTTATGGCCGTTCTTGACGCGAACCCAGGAATCGATTACTCCGCTTTGGCAGCGGCACAGCTAGCGGACGAGGAGATGAGGGCGTACCGAACTGCCATCACAGGGCTGGTGCTCGAGGGCATGCCTTTGGGTTCCGCTGGAATCACCGTCCTGTGTGACGTCTCCACGGGGCAGCCGCGACCTATTGTTCCGGCGGCCTGCCGTCGTCGGGTTTTCGACGCCATTCATGGTTTGGCCCACCCATCCATCCGGGTGCCGTTGGTTGCTACAAGATTCGTATGGCACGGATTGCGGAAGCACGTCGGTCATTGGGCCCAGACGTGCATTCCCTGTCAAACATCGAAGGTTCAGCGGCACATCCGTGCGCCTGTTCAAGACTTCGCGGTGCCACGCCGACGTTTCGTGGGGCCGCTGCCTCCGTCCCGCGGAATATCACACTTGCTTACGGTGGTGGGCCGTTTCACCCGGTGGCTTGTCGACCCCTCGACCATGTCATGCGCGCATGCCCTGGTGGCCTGTTGGATTGCCCGTTTCGGGGTACCGCTGGACATCTCGTCCGACCGGGGTGCTGTGGCCAGCAATGGCTCGCCTGTTGGGGGCTCAGCTCCAGCACTCAACGGCCTTTCACCCCCAGTCGAATGGGTTGGTGGAACGCTTTCACCGCCGGCTTAAGGACGCTTTGAAGGCTCACCTCACCGGTCCCGGTTGGATGGACGAGTTGCCGCGGATCCCCTGCTGGGGGTTCGCACCGCCCCAAAGGACGACTTGCAGGCTTCATCAGCCGAGTTGGTTCACGGCGTTCCACTGACCGTGCCCGGGGCGTTTATCCCAACCGCTGGAGCCCCCCAGGAGTTGCTGTCATCCATGTTGGTCCGACAGCGGGAGAGGGTCGACGCCCTGTCTCCTGTCCCAATATCTCGGTATTGTGTTGCTCCATCTCACATGCCGCCGGTTCTTGGGGACTGTCATTATGTCTTCCTCCGCCGCGACGCCCACAGGTTGCCCTTACAGTGCCCTTACGAAGGTCCTTTTCGGGTGCCAGCCTCGCCGTCGAGGGCGTCCGCCATCTCGGGTCCCACCTAGTTCGTCCTTACCAGAAAATAAACCTTTGCGTGAGGACGTGCGTACGAGGTCCGGCCGCCTCATTTGGCTGCCCGTCCGTTTTTGTGCCTCCGGTTCTGGGGGGGGGGGGTGAATGTGGCGGCACTTGGTGATGGGCCACGCACTGTACATAACCTTCGGCTCTTGGGGGGGGGGGGGGTCACATGCCCCGGTGACGAGAGGTAGGGTACACGGTTTGGTCACGGGTGCCCCTGGGGAGTTTTTGAGGGTTAATCGCGCGCGCACACGGTGTTGGTGAGTGAGGCGAATTAGTGTAGAATAAAGAACCAGAATTTCGGACAAACTTCGTGTCTGCCTCGTTCTTTAACGGACAACTCCGCGTCCGCTACACTCATTTCATTTTTCTCTTTCGTAGCATCCAATATCTACAACTTTTTTCCTTCAATTGAATGGAATTTTGTGGCAATTGTGGCATTTAGGAGACTTTTGGATAGGCATATGGAGGGATAGGGATTATGTGCAGGGGATAAGAGATGGTTATGACATCATGTTCGACAATGACATGGTGGAAAGAAGGGCTTGTTCTTGTACTATTCTGTTCTGTATTCTATAGAATGTCATGCATAACATTCAGGGATGCTATTTTGAGGTGGGTTAGGGATTTTTGATTCCCTTGTCCTTTGATTCAAAGGACAAGGATTGTCTATATTTAAAATAATTTTAAAGATTAGTCAGTAGTGGAGATATCACCTGGTACTTTGGTCATAAATCGTGAATTCCTAACCAGCATTAGATCACTTGCTTTAAAGTATTGGTTCTAAGATTGCGATTAATTCTCCTGTTTATTTTGTCCAGCATAAGCATCACTATTTCTTAGCAGTAGCAGTTTGAAATAAACTTTCTGAACGTAAACACTTAAGTATTTTTGCCAGTGCATTTACAATTCTGATTAACAAATTGGGATTAAGTTTGATATAGAATTAATATTGAATCTACTGTATGCTTCCTACTAATGGAAATGCAAATTTATGGGTTAATGCAATATGATCTAATTTCTTGTTGCATGATCAATTGCATTTTATACATTCCCCTACTCTTGGTAAATAAGCCAAATGCAAATGAACAGAGTGAATTGACCTAGTGCCCAGTTTTAACTAGTGGCTCCATAAAAATACCTGAGCCAAGAATATCTATTTGTAGTGATTTATGTACATCCTTCATTTTGTGTGTGTATTCTTTGCATCTCCACAAATAATTTATTCTACAAAATTGTAGAAGAACATTTCTCCAAACATTGTGAATTGGAGAAATCATTGAAATAATTTGTTATGAACCTATATATTTCACTTTTATCTCAGTGCTATTCAGTTTCACGGACCAAGCGTGGCTGAAAGTCATCCCTCAGCCCCATTTAGAAATTTGTTGCCCAGTTGTAATACTGGAAAATGACTTAAGGTTGAGAAATATTAATATTTTAAATAATACAAACATTGGTACAATCCCCAAATATCGAATTGTGCAGCAAATTGTCTCAGGGAGCAGACTGGCCATTTAAATATGAAACTGGGATCATTGTTTCAACTTGAATCGCAGGAATTTACAGGCCTTGATACTGTCAGCCCAAGAAAAGAGAGGATGTCTTGGTGTACGACCACTTTTCCAGCATGATTGAGGGCCAGGCAAGAATGCTTCCACACTTGCTACTCTCCCACCACCCCCCTCCTCTTTCCTTAGATTGATTTACTCATAAAAAACGGGCTATATCTCAATTGATGGCTTCTTGTAGCTGGAGCTTAATTAGACGCTGTCAAAATTGCATTTTTCAGCATTAAAAAACCTGAGTATCCATTAAATCCAGACTTAAATGAACCTTTATCCCTGCCCTATCAATATCTGAGCCCCTGTACCTGACTTAAACAAATATTTTAAATAGCAAAGCTTGCTACAATTTAAAACTGAGGTTGAGTTGTTTGGAGAAATGGAATTTCTCAGTGGTGCAAGCTGAGACGACATCAATAATACCAGTGAAGTTAACACTGGAGTGTTACAAAAATAGAAGATGTATACAGACAAAATTTTAAAATAGATGCTGTAACTTAATCTTCAAACATCCCTTGTAAAATCAGTGCTTGCTCTTGAAAAACAATGTCAAAGTCTGCATTTTCAACATAACCAATATATATTTTTTGAATTATAACATTACTTTTAAAATGTGAAGGTTACAGCTCAGATCTAAACAGTACAGAATAACAGGCATGAGAGTGGAGTACTTTTCTCCCCTTAAAAGCTGCTGAAAACAGTTACCTAGCTTGTCTGCTTATGTAAGTTGCTATAGTGCATCTATAATGCAGCTACCGTTGGTACACACCGTTACGCTCACTCTTTGTTATTGCCTTCCTACAACAGCCTCGCCAGAACCTGATGAAGACCCAAGAGTCACAAGGGCCAAGTACTTCATAAGAGATGAGTTCCTGGTAAATAAGCACATTACTCTATTTTTACAGTTTCTGACATATATCATAATTTGTCATTTTTCAGATTATAATCAAATTAAAAATCTGTCCACATGTCCTTTGTTTCGATCTCTGATCCGATAAGCATCCCCCCAAACTTCTGTACCTATGATACTGAGTCGCAGAAGCTTGAATCACAGAAGGTGGTCATTTGGTCCATCAAGATTGTGCCTGCTCTCTACAAGTACTTATTTCAAGTATTTATTCAATTTCCTACCATCTACTTTTCATAACCTTAGCCCATTGCACAAACCTGACTATGCTGTCTAGGCTCCACTCTCAGGAATTACCTTCCTCAACATTTCTTCCTCCTTTTAAAAAAATGCACTTTTAATTGTTAAGTTCTTTGCCACTGCAACAAATCACTATAACCTGGTTACTTTTGCAGCTAATATATTTTAATCCCTCTGTAATTTTCTACTTAAAAGTGGTTGATAAATATAAATTTTCATAGATTGTGATCACTATCAGTGCCAGATATAACTGGCAATATAAAGACTGATGAACAGGCAGTGAGCAACTTCAGTGCACTTTTCATTGTCAATTTTCCTCAGCATTTATTAACAAAATAATTAATAAACATGGGGTTAATCAGGGCAGCAGCTTTTGAACTTTGTGTTGAGCCTGCTGGGTACCAATTAAATGACAATACCAGCTGCCAGTGTTATCATTCCAGAAAAAGCAATAAACAGAAACCAAATGTAGACCCCCAGAAAACTCGGTTTTACTGACCAGGTGGAACTCAGCGAATCTCGACGTTCCACTGGGGGAATATGGTTTTAAGGAAGCTGTGGGATTGTACTAGAGCACTTCATCATTTATAAGAAGTTGCAATGCAATCAATTAATTATCTACAACATAACATCCTTTACAAATAACTGTTTTGGATGAGTGGTATTTGTAATAACCCTTTTTGCAGAGTGAGTCTGACGTAAAATAACGTTTTAACTTAAACTCGCACTTTATTAAAAATAACTTATTGTTTGCTTCACAGAGAATCAGCACAGCAAGCGGTGATGGAAGGCATTACTGCTACCCTCACTTCACGTGCGCAGTGGATACTGAGAATATCCGCAGGGTGTTTAATGACTGTCGGGACATTATTCAACGTATGCACCTTCGTCAGTATGAATTATTGTGATGGGAAGCACTTATCTCTGTGTCTTGGACTCTTTATTTCTCATTTGACTTGCCCACACAAGGTGGAAGAGAACTGGTGCAGTCTCTCTTCGAATGCACCCATCCACTTTTCTCCCTGCTGGACAACAGCAGCACTTTTTGCTTGCCTCTGTCCTCTGGACAGTGTGAGGTGGCATCACCCAAATGGCCATTTCTGTGTGGGTTTCCTTACTACTTTAACGAAACCCCAAACAAAACGCCCTAAACAAGGAGTACTTGAAGGATTTTAAAACAACAACAAAAATCTACACACAAATTGGGAAACACCTTTTCCAAGGTAATCAGCGCTGTTGTGGGCTCACATAAAGGCATAATACCGAACATGTATCCATTCACAGCAACAGGAAATGTGAAGGTACCGAGTCCACGCTGAAGACTAGATCTACTGTGATGTTATCCAGGCCTGACAAGGTGTGGAACGGAGATGTTGAATCCCTGCAGATCTGAACAGTGCAAAAACAAATCTGCTTTAAAAACCCCACTACGTTTTAGATGGGAATTTTTAAGAAAAAATCTTTGGCAGCCTTGGATCTAGATTGTGATGAACTGCTTTTTGGCTGTGATTGTAGAATGAATTAACCACACACACACTTTTAGTTCTCCACAGGTGAACCTTTCAGCTTTATTCATTATCTTTCACCCAATAATCTCCTGTTCCTTCTCCTGCCAAACCCAGATCCCTTTCACACTACTTCCCTGTTCCTCCACTTGTTTATTTCACTGCTGGATTATTATTCTTGTACAGACTGTAAAATGTATTATTTTGTACAACTTTATTGAAAATAACTTGTAGAAGATCTTTGTGCCTTGATTATGGCTGTACCTGTAAAATGAGCTAAGATGTAAGTATGTTTGATTGCGCTGTACAGCTTTGTCAGCCCTATCTGCAGCATTAGCTCAAGGTAGGGAATTTATCTGTAGTTTAGTTTTTTTTCTGGTTTATAAAGAAGGAAAAATGCTGTTTAGTATATATATATAAAAAAAAGTACAAAATTGTGCAAATTAACCACTTCAGAAGAGTGAGGTCTTTAACAAGTGACCAGACATCGCAGCATCATTTGCTTATTTTTTTAATTTTAGCTTTAACTCATTTCAGTCTATCCAAATGCAAACATGGCTTGTTTCTACATAAACCAAATTTTGCTACAAATTATAAATGCTAGTCTTTGGTCATTCATAGTCCTTTAAAGAAAATAGAAAAAAAATAAACATGTAGGCATTGTGTGAACGTGGTGAACATCAGATCTGGCTCCTCTGGTCCAACCAACAGCCACCTGTACTATGCTGGTATAGATAATACAAAGCAAGGTGTAATCCCTTGTATTTGGCCTCAGAATTCCAGTTGCAAATGACATTTTTATTTCTCTTTTAATAAAGAGATACTTAGAAAGTTTTGTTTATATATTAACTATACAGTAGCATCAAGTGAAGATGTGTGGATTTTTTTCTTAAACTTGAATAATTTATGCAAATTATATGCTCAGAACAAGTTGTGGTACAGTACAAAAAAAGCAAAAATCACTGTAGCAATAAGAAAGCATGTAATTTTAGTAACTACTACACTGCTTTATATTTTATACCTAGGTATTTTGTCTCTGTGAGTATGTTACTTTTTCATGTTGAAGATTACCTGTACAATTTGTACAAAGTCTAAATTACAGTTGTAATAACAGATCTAGTACAGTGTTAGCCTATATTACTCACCTCCCCCTCCCAGCCTGTCTTCTTTCTTCCCTATCCCATAACCCTTTTTATTTCAACAAACCATTAGTATTGCACAGACCTAAATAGAGCCTTTCATAAAAAGTACTGTTGTGATTCTGGTAAAGGTATCTCTGATCAAAGTATATGAAGTAAAGGGAGTGCCACTGAAAAGGAGTGTAGATGATCTAACGTTTGGGTGAACTTCGTAGATAAGTGATGCAGAGGTTTCCAAATTTGCAACAATTTCCGCAACCAATGTGTTGTCTTTGGTTCAGAATCAGATCATGACCTTCAGATACCTCAAACTGCTCTTTGATCAGTAAAGTATATTTGAAATGTAGTCACTGTTATATAAAAACAAATCTAGGTTCTACAAACAGCCATTTGTGGTGACTGGGTAATCTGGGTAATTTTATCATCATGTTCTTGAGTGATGCTTATCGCCAAGAAACCAGATAAATCCTGCTCTACTTTCATTTCTGACGAAAATTATCAACCTCAATTGTTATCTTTGCTTCCATTTCCACAGGTGCTGCCTGGCTTGCTGATTATTTCCAGCATTTACAGTTGCTGTTTTAATTTACTATTTCCATCATCGACAGTTTATCTTCAGGATATTAGAAAGATTTGTGTGATGCGTAGTGAAATATCGGTCCCTAATATGTTTTACAGGTCTGAGCAGAAAGGATGAATATCCTGTGGAGAAACTGGATAATTGCATTGTTACTTTAAAGTGTAGAAACAATTGTCATGATTTAGTTGTGGATTATTACGGAGTAACACGGCTCTGTAGAGCAACTGTGCCTCAGCTTCAGAGATAATGTTCAATCCTGACTATCTGTGCTGTCTCTGTGGAGTTTGCAAGAGTGCCCTGTGACTATATGGATTTCCTTCCAAGTCTCTGGTTTCCTTCCACGCCACAAAAACGCGTAGATTACTAGGTTAATATACCACTGTAAATGACTTTGATGAGTAGGTGGGCGGTAGAATAGAGGAAAGTTGATGGGAATGTACGTAGAATAAAATTGGATGTGTGAATGGGTGCTTGATGTTTGGCATAAACTTGGTGGGCCAAAGGGCCTGTTTCCATGCTGTTTGACTATGACTAATGATTAGTCAGCATATGTATTCTCTATTGAAGATATACAAGGTTCAGCTTAAAGCCCCTGTGAATAAGCGAGTTTGGTCTTCTGAAAAATGCAAGGAATCATGGGATTTGTCAAAGGTCATTCACCATAAAGAAAAAGCGAACGAAGCGCTGGCTGAAGAAACTGTGTATAAATTCTTATCTTTATTCATAATTTATGTGTAAAAATATATTTCATCTGAGGAACGGGGATGCCATGTGGTCACATTATAGGAAAATTTATGTTTTCCAGACAGGAACACAACGATGATAGTTTCTGAGTCGAATTTCACTATTCTGCTAATTTGAAGGCAATGGAATTCTTCAGCCTCTTCTATGAATACGAATGAGCAGTGGAATTCTCGATTCCAGAGAGACTCCCTTAAATGGTCAACTCCTCATTCCCCCCCCCCCCCCACCCCAAAAGGAACGGGTAGTGAGAAGCGGGAGAGCGGGGTGTAACAGCGAGAGAGAGGGGGCAGATGCGAGTGGGAGACGGGAGAGCGCGCAGACAGACCAGCGCGGAGAAGAATCGCCAACTCCAGCCCAACCCCGCTCCGACTCCCGAGGAACCCGCTCCCCGACCGGCCGGGGACGTCGCCTATTCCTTCTCTCCATAGATGCTGCCTCACCCGCTGAATTTCTCCAGCATTTTTGTCTACCATTCCAGTATATTTCTCAACATAAGTCTATAGCTAAAATATGGCCTCAGGAAGAAGCCAATTTAGAATTGGAATTCACTTGTACAAAATATTGGGTAAAAAGGGTGGGTGGAAATTAAAATAATCTCCATCACCAGGGGCAAGGTATTAAGCAACTAATGAGATGAATGACTGGTGAATTTCCTGGACCTGACTACCTGCATCATGGAGTCTTGAAATAAGTAGCTGCACAGATGGTGTCTGCATTGCTCATGATTTCCAATTATTTCTGAATCAGAATAGTCCCAACAAGTTAGTAAACTGGAAATGTCACCTTTCTGTGCAAAAAAGGAGATCCAGAAAGTAGGGAATTATAGGCCAGTTAGCCATATATTCATGATTGAGAAAATTGGGAAATCATAATATCCAAACAGAGTGAACATGTTATTATTGAGAGCTTATCTACAAAATTATTACCTTTGAGTGTGTAATATACAGACTGTATATAAACAGTATGTATCTGAATTTCCAAAAGACATTTATACAGTACAAAGTAAAATATAAAGAATCATGGCGTGCGGTAATAAAATCAAATGAATGCTAGATTGGCTAACTATCAAAATAAATGGGGGGTTTTCAGATTGGCAACTGCAATAAACGGTGCCTCAAATGTTTACAAATTACATTAATGACCTGGACCAAATGCACCAAGCTTCCTGACGACAGAGATGAGTGGGAAAGCAAATTGTGAGATGGTCACAGTCTACAAAAGTTCCCACAAATTTGGCAGAGGGCATCCAGCAAACGGAAATTTGAGAGTATCCACTTTGGTAAAGAGAATAGTCATAAGATCATAAGTGATGGGAGCAGAATTAAGCCATTCAGCCCATCAAGTCTACTCCATCATTCAATCATGGCTGATCTATCTATCCTAACCCCACTCTCCTGCCTTTTCCCCATAACCTCTGACACCTGTACTAATCAAGAATCTTATCTATCTCTGCCTTAAATATATCCACTGACTTGGCCTCCACAGCCTTCTGTGGCAAAGAATTCCACAGATTCACCACCGATAGTAAACCAAAGTAGTTGGAACAGAGCCTGCAGCACCTGCAACAAATCAGGATTTGTGTGTGTCATACATGAAACACAGTTGGCAGACAAGTACAGTATAATTTGGATAATCTGACGTCTGATTGTTTGCAAATCCTGACGGTTGTGCGTAAAGCTCACTTAGCTCAGTGTGAGCCAAGGTTCTAGACTGAAGAATTTCATTTAATCTCATGGGGTTCACTGGGAAATTAATAATTCTGTAGTGCAACACATAATAAAAGTGTATTTGGGTATAAATAGGGATAATACCAAGTAATTTAAAAAAAATTGAATTCCAGCACTCAAATTCATGGTAACAGTGGATAGCTGGACTTTTACTGTGAATGGCAGGTTATTGATGAAAATGGAAAAATCTGCAGATGCTGGAAATATTTTTTTTAGATGTTGGTAATACTCAGCAGATCAGGTGGCATCTATGGGAAGAAATGCAGCCTGATCTGTTGAGTATTTCTAGCATTTTCTGTTTTAATTAAAATGTTGACTTTCATTAAAAGCAATGTGGGCAAGCTTTACTGCAACTGCAGAGAATGTTGGTGAGCGACCATCATTGCATACAGTCAGAGACGTAGAGATAAGCAGCACACCAGCAGGTCCTTCAACTCAACTTGTCCACGCTGACCAAATTGCCTAACCAAGCTGATCCCATTTGCCTGTGCTTGGCCATAACCCTCCGAACCTTCCTATCTATGTCCTTGACTGCTTATTTAAGAGATATACAGACATACTTACAAAGGAAGAAGTTCAGAGAAGGATCACTTGGTTAAATCCTGAGATAAAGAGGTTGTCGTATGCCGAATGAATGAGCAAGTTGGAAATATGAGCAGAAATCTTAATGAAAAGTGCAGAATTCAGAGGGAGCTCAACAAGATGCTGAGAGACTGATTCTTGGCGGAGGACTATGGAATGTAGAACAGAGGGCATAGTTTCACAAGAAGTGGTCAGATACTTCAAATGGGGAGAAAGGATTTATTTTCCTACCGGGTCGTAAATCTTTGGAATCCTCTCTGGCAGAAAGATGTGGCGGCTAAAAAAATAAATCAAGATTATTTGATATGTGGGAGTTGAGGAACTTATACTGATGTGATTCTAATAAAGGTCAGCCCAGATCTTACAGAATTGAAACTGACTATTAGAGCAAACATAAGGGGCAATATGTCCTGTTGATTTTGTGTGTATGATTCTTAAGATTTAAAATGTTTTAAATTGGGTCAGAAAGATTTCTGTAACTTTTACAAACCTGTTTTTTTTCTGCAAGTTAAGGTGATCAAGTGTTTGTGTTCATTTTTGAAGACTTGGATAAAGTAATTATTATCCTACAGTGCTTCACAATTACTTATGTGGGAAATGAGATTTCTGGAGAACTAGATATCAAAAACAAAAAACACAATAACCGTTAGACAATAGAAAGCTATTTTGTGCATTGCGTATTAAGTCGGCTGTACACATATTATCTTGTTGACTTCCAGAATATTGATCAGTGGTTTAAATCGCATATTATCAGGTTATATTGAAAAATAATGTACTATTGAAAGTGAATCCCTGGAAAAATAAGTTATCAACCCCTGCTCCATAACTGGGAGTAAGTTACTAATATACAGATTTATCTCGAACAGAAGCCAAAATATAGCACCAAGATGCCTTGTTGAGAAGAAAGAACAACGGAAAGAACAGGACAACTGACAAAACTCCCAACAAATTGCTCTCAACATGTATGAACATGTCAATTCTTTTGCATTAAACTGTCTAATGGAGAAGTGATTTCTTAGGTGGCGGGGATGGGAAAAGTGTTGATAGTAGTGGAGATAGAGGTTTATGCTGGATGAATTAATTACTTTGACACCTGGAGCACAGTTAACGTGCTAATGGATTGGTTCTGAGTTTATGAAAAATGCATAGTGCTTGCACAGAAACAGTATGAAGATGTTGACTACACTCAGAATTTAACAATAAGTTAAACAATAAGCCTGTGAAAAAGACTTGAATGTAAGTAAGTAAGTACATTTTATTTATATAGCACGTTTAAATCAACTCGCATTGAAACCAAAGTGCTTTACATAAAATAAATAATTAAGTTTCCGTACATTCATAGAAAAATTAAAAATAAGAAAAATGACACAACACATTATAGAATTCAACATGAACGTCCCCCAACAACAGAATCAACATTTTCCACTGTGGGGAAAGGCATCAAAAAGTTAAGTCCTCTTCCTCTGTGAATCACCCGAGTCCATATAAACTTTCTACAACCTCTGAATATCCATAGTACCATAAGCTAATTTGAGTTTTAATCACTTACACTGAAATATAGCAACCTATTGCACTCTAAGGTGACATAAGCAACCCTTGATTAAAAAAAGATTCTAATGAAAGGTAATCAACCTGCAACATGAAGACAGTTTTCCCTCCACAGATGCTGACTGACCTTGTGAGTATTTGTTTTAATTTCCCATTTCCAGTGTATGCAATTTATTTTTACTCTATGTTGAAGTGTAATTGTATGATGGGTTGAGGGATAAATGTTGAATAGTATTTCCCTGCTCATCTTCAAAGTCCCTTGACTAAAACCCCATTGTAATATCAAAAATTTTATAACTTTTGAGCTGGCTTGGTCAGGGAGATGAATGGAATTTTAGAATTGTTTTCAAATAAAATCAGATCCAGTCTATTGTGGTTGGGTAATTTGGGTAGCACGGGAATGATTTGGGTAACATGAGGAGTAGTACTGGTGCAGGTTGAAGTATGGATAGTAGAACTTTGGATAAGGACATTTTGAGGGCAGAACCCGTGATGCTGGTCAGGAAGATATTTGAATAGTCATCTAAAGAAATGGATGAGCCCAGTAATCCAAGAGGAAGGCAAATTTGGAGCAAACATTAGTTCTGGAAGCATTCAGGCACACGCAGGTAGAGAGTAAGCTGACTATTTCATCTTGTAAAACATCCACTGTGCTGGGCACTTTCCTCTGCTTCTGATGCTTGTCAGATGGGCGCAAAGCTGAGCAGTATCTTTCCTACCCCATTTCATAATCCAACTGAGAATTACTCAACATTCCCATGTTTTTATTTTTTTCATTCCACGCGAGTAGATTTGGAAAAAATAGTGAGAGTGAATTCCGTGGTTTTAAAACTCTGATACAGGGTGCCAAAGCAATGTCACTGTAATGAGTAGTGAAGCCACTAGATGGCAGGAAAGAACCATGAACCCATTAAATCAAATTCTTAAACTCTTGATTATATTCTCCTTTCCTCTGTTACAGCCCTGATTTCTGCTGAGTACATTTGCATGAGATGTATTATACAGGAAATTACTGCTTGCCTTCTGCTGCTGAGACGGAGATTGTTAACTCCGCAGAGTCCTGTGGTTGAGCCATGCTGTGCAAACAGGCTCAAAGTCAGCAGGTGGCGCTTTAACTCTTTAGCGACCAATGATCATATAGTTTATTCCGTTAATACGTATCATTGCCTTAAGATAGATCAAGGGTACTATCTCAGCCTTCATTTGAGGGAGTGTGCTCAATTCCCACACATGAAACTTCTCGCACAACTTACACTGCCATATTAGCATAAATTCAAGTGTATTTCCGATGTGACCAATTGAAGCCCGAAATAATAAGGGGAATAATAGCCCCTAAATAATGAAGTGATTATCTCCAATAATAGAGCCATAATATTTATCCTTTAACCAACAAAATGTCTTAAAAAACAAAACACTGTTGTTTATCTTGTCAAACTATTTCTAATGATATATGTAACATATCATGGTGCAGGGGAGAGAAAAGAGAGAAAAGACTTTGCCTTCCATCACAGTGAGGAGGAGATTCACTGTGATAGATGTTTTCTGTAAATTGAATTGTTTGTGTGTCGTGTAGGAATTGTTTTGTTTGTATGGCTGTGGAAACAGAGTTTCGTTTGAGCCTCTTTGAGGTTCAAATGACAAGGAATAAAATCTAATCTAAACATCCTGGGTTGTAAACGCCTTGGGGCCTTGGTTTCGGGTTTGGATTAAGTGGATATAGTTGAGTTTTAAAGCAAAAGAATGTCATTTGGAGTTTTGTAAGTTAAGAATGTATAGAACTCTTGAGTTTGGCTTCGAGTGTAGCAACTGCATGCAATTGCTGGGACTGTGGATAAAGTTCCTGCAGAGGTTACGATCGGTCCACCAGGAGTCTAATGGTTCAGATTCCAGGATTACACAGGATTAATTGACCTTGCTAAAGTGCAAAAGGGGTAATGGTGGTACACCTGGATTAGATAAACTGCTCTCACTTCCTGATTGGTACAAGTAAGAAAATGTCTGGGCAATCAGATAAGAGTCGAGATACGCTCTTTTCAAACGACCTACACGAGGACAGCTCGGTGGGTCAACAGTACAGTTGCTGCCTTACAACGCTTGCAGCGCCAGAGACCCGGGTTTGATTCCGACTACAGGTGCTGTCTGTACGGAGTTTGTACATTCTCCCCATGACCGCATGGGTTTTCTCCGAAATCTTCGGTTATCTTTCACATTCCAAAGGTCTGTAGGTTAATTGGTTTGGTATTAGCCTCTCTGCCCCACTCTTCCTCTCTGCCCCCCTCTCTCGGGAGTGGTGAAAATTGGGACCTATGGGTGAGTGGTGGAGTATTGCGTTTGGGAACCAGCCCTCCCCTGTGATGCCATGCCCCCCCCCCCACCGCCCAATCTCTACCCCCTCCCCTTCACTCTCCATCTCCACCCCCCCCCCCCAGCCACGCCTGCGCAGTTGGGGGTTATGCGTGAGTGGATAGGGCGGGGGATGGAGTAAAAGGAGCGAATTAATATTAATATCATATGTTAGTGTGTGGGGGTGGTTAGTGTGTATGTGACGCCTAAGGCCTGCCCCCCCCTCGCAACCGCGCATTGAAACAGACCCAACGGGTCTGCACTTGGTCTAGTACTTATTAAAACTCTGTGTGTGTGTCATTTTGCATTTGATTCACATCTCCTTGAAAACGCGATGCCGAAATGGTGAAATTTTAACCTATTCCGGTAGAGATTTACCTCATGATTTCAAAGATCCCCTCATCTGTTAATTATTTCCCGACTTTTTCATTATAACTGTTCACATATCTGACTTTTTTTTTCAAATCTACCCACTGGCCAGCTGATGACATCACAATGCCTTTGCTCGTGGCCCACCTGTCTCGTGCCCCCCCCCCGGCTCTGGATTAAAGCAGCTGCTGTCTACACACAGGCGCACTGTTTTCCACGAGTTATGTCACCACCCTCCCCCCCCCCCCATTCTTCAAAAGGCGCAGAAAGAACGAGCAAGTTCTGCAGATCCCGAGGTCTCCGGCGCTCACGAGCTTTTGAAGAACTTTCTCCTCACGGCCTGTGCAGCGAGTGAAGTCATGCCCTTCCCCCGCCCCTCCATCCCGCTGCTAACTGCTCCTATCCTGCTCCTCCCTCCCTCCGTGTTTCCAGATAGTCGGACCCTGTACTCTCTTTCTCTCTCCCTGGGCTATCTCCGCTTTTCGCAGCCCACTCACTCGCCCGACCCTCCACCTCTCCCCCCTCCTCTCTACCCCCCCTTCCTCTCTCACCCCCTCCTCTCTCCCCACTTTGCTTGATAAACTTTACTTGATCCTATTTCACTGATCAGATTCTGATCTAAAGCACCTATTCATGCGGTCCTCAGTCATGTAACACCTAATGACACAAAACAAATTTTGTGAAGGGCTGGTTAATTCCTAAAGCTACTGCTAAATTTGTTTCTCCTCTGTCTCAGATCTGGTTTGACAGCATTTTTGATTCAATAAACCATATGACAGCAACACTACAAGGTTAGCTAAGCTTATCAAATCATACAAAATGGAAAGACAAGAAGACCAAGAAGTATAATTTAAGGCCGTGTCTTACCTGTTTGCGGTCATCGGCGGTGAAGCGCGGTGTAGACGGTAGCTAGGACCGCGCGGCAACGGCGAGAGCGTCGAGGCTATCCACCGGAGCGCCGCACGGATGTTGCGCGGGGGCCGAGTTAATTCAAACACGGCGGGTCCCACGTGCTTGCGGTAAGTAAAAAAAGGGCGGGCCGACTGCGATGACGTCGGCCCCCCGCACGTGACTCACCAGCGGCATCCTGATCGCGGCGCTGTAGCGGTGGCTGTGCCTGCGGCCGCGCAGCACACGTGCCTCACTGGCGGCGGCACGTGCGTCACTGGCGGAGGCTGTGGCAGAGGAGGTTTGACGCACGGCGCTCGACCCACACTGGCGGCGGCCGTGCGCACTCGTGCATCACAGGTGGAGGTTGTGCGGTGAGTATTTGGTTTTCGACATTGTCGATTTTATTTTTGCACCGCGCGGTGTTGGGAACACCGTCGCACGGCCCGGGAATTGTTCTTTCTCACGAGTGCGCGGTCTATGGCGGCAGATTCTTCCCGTTTCGCCGCCAATGACCACAGATTCGTGAGACAGGCCTTTTAGTTTCAGTCTCCTGCACTTTGTCCATTGACTGGCAATCAACTTTAACAATGTATCCGATTCCACATGCACAGTTACTGTGAATTCCAGATCAGAACAACTAGCAACAGGGGGAAAAAAACAAGAATTTGACATTTATCTCATGGTTAGCAATTGTTTCAATTAAGTTAATTAGTGCATCTCCCCACATAACAAGCCATTTGTGGAATCAGTTTTAATTCAGGTAAATCTTGGTCCTCTAAGGTTACATCTTTCAACTTTAGAACCACAATGTTCACAAAATGTAAAAGACCATTCAGCCCATTGAGACTACACCGGCTCTATGTAAACAAACCAGGATGGTCAATAATCTTCAGTCTTCATCTGCTTTAAAAAATAACAAGCTTAACCAATGGGACCAGTTTCTCTCTGTCATACCATCTATAGTCCAGATTCAACTGAGTAAATCTCTTGTGCACTTTCTCTAAAGCCTTCACACGAGCCAGGAGCTGGAGAAGACCATTTGTTCCCTGATCCCGCTTTATCATCAACATAATGGTTAATCGAATCGTGGCCTCAGTAGCAATTTCTCAATTTCAGTCAGTCTCTGCCTAGAATATATAAGGAACATAAAATAGTACAAAGCAAGAACGTCATCTCTGGCCCACCATCTCAGCGTGAACATGATACTAATCTAAATTAATCTTATCTACCTGCAAAGGGACTTGGGAGTGCTGGTGCAGGATTCCCCAAAAGTTAATTTGCAAGTCGAATCGGTAGTAAGGTAGGTGAATGCAATACTTGCATTTATTTCGAGAGGGCTAGAATACAAAAACAGGCACGTAATGTAAAGGCTTTATAAGGCACTAGTCAAACCGAATTTGGAGTACTGGGAGCAGTTTTGGCCCCATATCTGAGGAAGGATACATAGATACATAGAAAATAGGTGCAGGAGTAGGCCATTCGGGCCTTCGAGCCTGCACCGCCATTCAATATGATCATGGCTGATCATCCAACTCAGTATCCCGTACCTGCCTTCTCTCCATACCCTCTGATCCCTTTAGCCACAAGGGCCACATCTAACTCCCTCTTAAATATAGCCAATGAACTGGCCTCGACTACCCTCTGTGGCAGAGAGTTCCAGAGATTCACCACTCTCTGTGTGAAAAAGTTTTTCCTCATCTCGGTCTTAAAGGATTTCCCCCTGATCCTTAAGCTGTGACCCCTTGTCCTGGACTTCCCCAACATCGGGAACAATCTTCCTGCATCTAGCCTGTCCAACCCCATAAGAATTTTGTACGTTTCTATAAGATCCCCTCTCAATCTCCTAAATTCTAGCGAGTATAAGCCAAGTCTATCCAGTCTTTCTTCATATGAAAGTCCTGACATCCCAGGAATCAGTCTGGTGAACCTTCTCTGCACTCCCTCTAAGGCTATAATGTCCTTCCTCAGATTTGGAGACCAAAACTGTACGCAATACTCCAGGTGTGGTCTCACCAAGACCCTGTACAACTGCAGTAGAACCTCCCTGCTCCTATACTCAAATCCTTTTGCTATGAAAGATAACGTACCATTCGCTTTCTTCACTGCCTGCTGCACCTGCATGCCTACTTTCAATGACTGGTGTACCATGACACCCAGGTCTCGCTGCATCTCCCCATTTCCTAATCGGCCACCATTTAGATAATAGTCTGCTTTCCTGTTTTTGCCACCAAAGTGGATAACCTCACATTTATCCACATTATACTGCATCTGCCAAACATTTGCCCACTCACCCAGCCTATCCAAGTCACCTTGCAGTCTCCTAGCATCCTCCTCACAGCTAACACCGCCCCCCCCAGCTTAGTGTCATCCGCAAACTTGGAGATGTTGCCTTCAATTCCCTCATCCAGGTCATTAATATAAATTGTAAATAGCTGGGGTCCCAGCACTGAGCCTTGCGGTACCCCACTAGTCACTGCCTGCCATTGTGAAAAGGACCCGTTTACTCCTACTCTTTGCTTCCTGTTTGCCAGCCAGTTCTCTATCCACATCAATACTGAACCCCCAATACCGTGTGCTTTAAGTTTGTATACTAATCTCTTATGTGGTACCTTGTCGAAAGCCTTCTGAAAGTCCAGATACAACACATCCACTGGTTCTCCCCTATCCACTCTACTAGTTACATCCTCGAAAAATTCTATAAGATTCGTCAGACATGATTTACCTTTCGTAAATCCATGCTGACTTTGTCCAATGATTTCACCACTTTCCAAATGTGCTGCTATCCCATCTTTAATAAGTGACTCTAGCAGTTTCCCCACTACCGATGTTAGACTAACTGGTCTGTAATTCCCCGGATGTAGTGGCGTGGAGAGGATCGAGAGGAGGTTTTAGAGAATGATCCCAGGAATGAGTGGGTTAACATATTATGAGCATTTGAAGGCACTGGGCCTGTACTCGCATGAGGGTAGAAGGATGAGGTGGGTCCTTATTGAAACTTACGGAGTAGTGAAAGTCCTGGATAGAGTGAATGTGAGGAGGATGTTTCCACTGGTGGGAGAAACTGGGACCATAGCTTCAGAATGAAAGGGCATACCTGTAGAAAGGAGATGATGAGGTATTTCTTTAGTCGGAGTGGTGAATCTGTGGAATTCATTGCCACAGACGGCTATGGGGGCCAAATCAATAGATGTTTTTAAGCCAGAGATAGGTTCTTGATTAATATGGGCGTCAGGGGTTATGGGGCAGCGGCAGGAAAATGGGGTTGAAAAGGAAAGATAGATCAGACATGATTGAATGGTGTAGTAGACCTGATGGGCTAAATGGCCTAATTATGCTCCTTGAATTTATGAATGAAGGACACAGAGAGTGTGTAAGAAGGAACTGCAGATGCTGATTGAAACTAAAGATAGTCACAAAAAGCTGGAGTAACTCAGCGGGACAGGCAGCATCTCTGGAGAGAAGGAATGGGTAACGTTTTGGGTTGAGACCCTTCCAGTCTGAAGAAGGGTCTTGACCTGAAATATCACCTATTCCTTCTCTCCAGAGATGCTGCCTGTACTGCTGAGTTACTCCAACTTTTTGTGTCTATCTAAGGATACAGAGAATGGTAGGTACTGCCTCAAAAAGGCAGCCAATATGAAAGACCTACACAATCCTCTCCATGTTATCATTTTGCTACTACCATTGGGGAGAAGGTACAGGAGGCTGAAAATCATGAACAGCAATCATCAGGCTCTTGGACACAGCAAAACACTAACCACTACTTCAGCAACTATGATGTTTTATAAACTGTGTTTTTCGTTACACCACAGATTTTGGTTTTGTACTATTTTTGTTGTCTAGTATCACTTATGTATTGATTATTATTTGTGTGTGTGTCTTTGCTTTATTGAGACAGTTAAGCTGGAGCAATTAAGAATTTCATTGCCATTGATGGTGCATATGACAATTGAACATTCTTAACTTTTGATTCTTGTCCTGAAAGGAGAAATGGATGTGCATCCAGGTGGGGCACAGGGATGAGGGGGTATAAAAGGGGGAGGGGGGAGGGAAAACAGGGGGGGTGCTTAAGTTACATTAGTGGAGAAGAGGACCACACAATGCAGCACTGCCTTGTCTGCCCCCTACTACCCAACCAGTGCAGCTCAAAGGATCTTGCAGTGTTCAATAAAAAAGCAAAGGACTGTGTAAAGGAATGGGAAACTGTCATATAGCCAACCAGCTTCAAAGACACGAAAAGAAGAAGAAGAAGTTACCTAAAATTGGAGAATCCAATGTTCATACCATTAGGTTGCAAGCTACCCAAGTAGAATATGAGATGCTGTTCCTCCAGTTTGTGCTTGAATACAGAAAGGTCATTATGGGAATGAAAGGTAAAATGGTTAGCAGCAGGCAGATCCAGCAGGCCTTGAGTTCTGAGGTGAC